>CM077078.1:85674282-86274282 GCA_039513925.1 Platanthera zijinensis
ATCAACCAAGCCAGCCCAGCATAAGATGAACTCGGGCATTCTCATTATTGTTCCAGGGGTTTCTAAAAATCCTTCGCTCCAAAGGTACATGGCTTCCAAGATCGCCACCTGGAAGGGACCTCATACTTGGAGACTTTGAGAGGCATTACTCTCAGGAGTGGGACACTTGGTTAATATATTGCATGCCCTTTAATTATTGTGTGCTAGTAAATAGCATTGAGGTTATTATGATTTGGTACTTGGCACCGTGACTGATAGTTGGAAACCAACCTACACCCTATTTGATATCGAGCCACACATTTGTTTGTCTCGGCAACATTCTTCATAAAATATTTAGAGGGCATGCAATATTTCACCGGTGTCACCGGAGAGTATGCCTCTCGAAATTCTCCAAAGATGACGTCGTCTGCCAAGTGCGACTGGAAGCATGTATTGGAGGAAGGATTTTTGAAACCCCTGGAACATGTTGAGAATGCCAGAGTTCGATCTTATCCTGGGCATGGCTTGGTTGGATAGCACATGCAGAATAATTGTGCGGCGAAGCAAATCACCTTGAATGCATGGAGACTCTGAAGTCGTCTTCCAAGGTATTAAATTCACGCCTCGAATGTTGTTATCTTCAATCCAGGTCCTTAAGGCCCATATGAAAGGGGATGATATGAAGTATATATAATATGTTTTGAATTAAAAGAGATGGCGTCAAGCGTGAAAGACATGAGGGTAGTGCAAGATTTTCCCGAGATATTCCTAAGAATGTCGTGCTTACCCCCGCATAGAGAGGTGGACTTCCAAATTAAACTAGTTCCGGGTGCCATGCCTGTTGATGCACGACGAAAACGGCACCGCCTAGTTAACGAGTTGTTCGGTGTTAAAAAGCTAGGTGAAGAAGAGGGTTTACAGAGATAGCGGAGGAGCTTGATGATCAACGAAGAGCTTGCATGATCAGCGAGAATCTTGATGATCAGTGAAGAAGCTTGATGATCAGCGAAGAAGCTTGATTAGGAACTGTCGAGCAGACGGCTACTTTGGCGGTTGAGCTCTGATGGTTGAGACCAAGAGAAGAAAAGAACAGAGGGGGCCGCTATCAGCGGCAAACGACATACTTCACCCGCCGCGGCTTGAATGCAACTCTTGCGGTGGCTTTTACTTTAATCAAGAAACAAGATTACAGCTTGCTAATGCACCTTTACAGGAGAAAGCAGAAAGAGTAGAAGGGTACAAAGGGAAAAGCTGGCAGCTAAGGAGAAGAATGCCAGAGGCTGTGCGGGTTGACCAGGATAGGTCGGCGGACCGCGCAGTTATAGATCAGGCAGCTCGCTGGACTAAAACGGGCGAACTGCTTGATTAAGTAGACAGAAGGGGAGCAGGTCACGCGGACTGAGAAACAGAGTCTGCCGGAACTGATGTCGGACCTTAATGCCTCAGCCATGTCCCTGAATGAGAGGTATGGAGGCCTAGTTATAGGCCTGAGGAGGTAACGGTCTTGGTAACGTCACCCCTGATGAGTCAGTAAGTTATACGAGTACAAAAGCTGAGTCCGCGGAGTCCGCGCCAGGCCGCGCTGTCTGGGACTTGTCTGAAGCTGGTCTTGCTGTAGGCGGACTTGGAAGAGTCTACCTCTACAGCTGAGCGAGCTCGCACTGGGTTGTGCGAGTACAAAGGTTGAGTCTACGGAGTCCGTGCCAGGCCACGCAGTATGGGACTTGTCTGAAGCTGGTTGTTGTTGGCAGACTGGGACGAGTCCGCCTCTGCTGCTGAGCAAGCCCGCATTACGTATGCGAGATGAGGAAGAGTACGCCCGTTGCTGGGAAGAAGCGAACACGGAAAACTGAATTGCTAGCTGGCAGACTACTGAAGGAGTCCTTCTAGCCCGCTTTAGAGAGGAGGCAGATCGCTGGCTGCTGAGCTGGGGTTCATCTGGCAGATTGCGCAACGAGTCCACCTAACTCGCGATAGACGAATTGAGCGGGATGCCTGTTGGTGGCATCCTTTGATTGGGGACGAGGGTTGGCGACATGGCAGACTGAAGATGAGTCCGTTGGATGTAGTGCGGGTTGGAGATCAGGAGGGAGGAGAGAGTCCGCCTCCCTTATGTGGACTGAAGACTGAATCCGCCACCTGCTGAGCACGTCTCTATCGAGCAGTCTAGGCGGATAGGAATGTGAGTTCGCCACATTGTTGGGCAGTTCGTGCCAGAGAGGAAAAATGAACTATTGCGCGGTTAGCCGAACAAACTGCGCGGTCTACACGGGCGGACTGAGGCAGTAGTCTGCACCCCCTACAGAACAAGCGGGAGTTGCGCGACCTGGGCGGTCTGGCTAGAGAGACCGCCCTAGCCGCGCAGACTGAGCAGACTTAGAGGTCTGTCCGCCCACCCTTAGAAGGAAAGGCTGACAGGCCGCGACCTCCTGGAGCAGGCCGCGACTTGCGAGTTGGCTATCTTAGGAGGGATCACTGATTTCTGGGTTAACATAATAATCCCCGCACTTTTCAAGTTCCGAAGAGAACTTCGAAAAAGTAGGAGACCCACGAAAATCGTGATCCTTCCCACGAGAAAAGGAAGGGGTAAGGAGAGATGGAACCTGATGTCTCTCCTTAGAAAAAGTTTGCTAATACCTGTCTTTTTCCTATAAGAGGAAAATTAATATAGGCGGAAGGAGGTACATCTCATACATACCTGAGTTGTTTTTGCAAAACGAAGGAGACATGAATTTCTCCTAACCGTCTCTAAAAAACAACAATGAGGGGAAAGCAAAGAAGAATGATAACTTGCAAGTACCTGAAGGAGGCTTGCAAGCACCTGTTAACTTCTGTAAGAGGAGTAATTCACAAGTGTGATATAAAACTAAATTGCAAGTACCTGGATGGAATTTGCTGATATCTGCTAATCTTTACAAAAGAAGAGTTAGATACAGATATAATAGAGAAATAAACTACAAGTACCTGAGGGGAACTTGCTAATATCTATTAATCTCTACAAGAGAAGAGTAAGCAGATATGATAGAGAAATAAATTACAAGTACCTGAGGGGAACTTGCAAATATCTGCTAATCTCTGCAAGATAAGTGTAAGCAGATATGAAAGAGAATTGATCTGCAAGTACCTAAAGAGGACTTGCTAATATCTGCTAATCTCTACAAGATGAGAGTAAGTAAGCAGATATGAAAGAGAATTGACTTGCAAGTACCTGAAGAGGACTTGCTAATATCTGTTAATCTATGCAAAAGAAGAGTTAGATGCAGATATGATAGAGAAATAAGCTGCAAGTACCTGAGGGGAACTTGCTAATATCTGTTAATCTCTGCAAGAGAAGAGTAAGCAGATATGAAAGAGAATTTATCTGCAAGTACCTGAAGATGACTTACTAATATCTGCTAATCTCTGCAAGATGAGAGTAAGTAAGAAGATATGAAAGAGAATTGAGTTGCAAGTACCTGAAGTGGACTTGCTAATATCTGCTATTCTCTGCAAAAGAAGAGTTAGATGCAGATATGATAGAGAAATAAGCTGCAAATACCTGAGGGGAACTTGCTAATATCTGCTAATATCTGCAAAAGAAGAGTTAGATGCAGATATGATAGAGAACTAAGTCACAAGTATCTGGAGAGAACCTGCGAATGTTGAATGTTTATATGATAAGATATGATAGAAGAGATATCCGGCAAACTCTGTTATTAACTGAATAGAGATCAGAATGTGATAATGATCGTCTCGCGTGATCAGATATAATGTCAACATGAAATCCAGATCAGCAAGATGAAACCATCTAAATTTAGACTTATAACAGCATGACTTATCAATCAAGGAGAACCAGATACTTTGATTAAATGATTTGTGTTGTTAGCATCCGATAAGAGAACTTGTTGATCACCATCTGATAGAACTGTAAGAAGGCAGAAAGACAAAGGACTACACCTCAAAGATGATCGAAAAAGACTGGATGCTGCCACAGGTGTTCCCTATGGGCCTTATGCATCGCTTGCCTTAAGAAGAAATCATCCGGGGTGTAGTCCTACCTAAAGTGGGTTGGCCGCGCTTCCTTTAGAAAAGGGCACAAGAGAAGCAAGCACAAAAAATTTTTAGATGGAAACGATTGATACACTGCTCTCTTGCCTCGAGTTACAAACATTATTGATCTGTTCTACCAGGTGCGCCAAATGGTCTATAACATTGCTCGTCTTTGAAAGGATCAACAACGTTGTTGGTCCCGTGAAAGCACGGATTGAGAGTACCAATGAGTGTTCGGCCGTCACAATTGTGAGATGATCGAAGAGACAAGGCTACACTTGATCGACATTGCTTGACAAGCAAAGATCATCGTAACTGTAACGTATCCCTCAACGAGGCACGATAGAACTATCACAGGCTGCCTCCCCTAGGCACACACTGCGCTAGACACCGGCCGGGATCCGAAGTCTGAAGTTCACCATAATAGATTGAACGGCCCCCACTGCACATACGCAAAAAAACTCCTCACCATATGTGGTCATTGTGGTCTTATGCCGGAGGACAATCCACGGAGAGAATAACAAGACTTGGCAATGTCTTAGTGGTTCAGCGATCTCTTCGGCAAAGAGAAAAAATATAGAGGAGAAGCATTGCAAAAAGGGAACTGTGTCAGTATGGGATCTCTGATGTAAAAACTTGCTTAAATGAAAGATAGAACACAAAGAAGTGTTTTAGAGAAATAATGTTTGAAGAGTGTAAAGGAAAATATAACCGGCCCAGATTGCGAGTAGCTTTGCGGACTTTGAGGCAAGAAAGTTGCTTGTCTCCTTTTGCTATTTTAGATTTTATGGACGAGATGGACTATTCTTCTGGAGCAAATGTTGGCATTTGCCCTGCTTCAGCATTTTCTCCATTAGTTGTCGAAGGGCTTTGCAATCTTCTATCGCATGACCCTTTACTTTGTGAAATTCGCAGAATGAATCCGAATCTTTTGGCCTTTGATCTGGCGATTGGTAAGGCCTTTTACAGTTATCCTTACCCTTCAGGACCTTGCCTACTTCCTGCATAGTTGCATTTAGTTCCAACTCAAACAAGTCTTCATCCTGTTGTTGCTAGACCAAAGATGCTTGCGGAGTTTGTGCTGGATGAACAGAAGGGATTGGAAGTCGTAGTTTTTTTACTTTGGAGGTAATCCTTGCTTGGGAAGAAGTGTTGATGACGTTGGCCAATTCTTTCCTTCCTTGCTTACGATTGAAAATCCTTCTGAGGAGACTTTGGAGGCTGCTTGTAAGAAGAAGAAGAATCCTTCACACCTACAAGCCTGGAGATGAAATTGGGATTCCCCTTTTCAATACAAATATATTCATTGGCGAGGCTAATCATCTCCTGATACGTCCTTGGCTGACGGAGGTAGGCCTCGAACTTGAGTGGTCCTTCTTGTAAACCAACCATCAAAGCGACTTTATAGAATTCAGGATCAATATTCTCAACTTTTAAGGCTTTCCTTTGGAAGCGCTCAATGAAGTGGGCTAAAGTCTCGCTCTCGTGTTGCTTGATATGGAACAAAGCTTCTAGGCCTCTTTTTCTCTTAACGGAAAATTTAAGCAACTTTCTCGGGTGATTTGCAGAGTAAGCTATGGCTTGGCTAGGTCTGAAGAAACACTTTCCTTGCATAGTAACTGGAGTCTGCAGAGAGAATGCGGTCTGCCTAGATAGATAACTTGTCGGATATGCACAAGGATCAACTGACAGAAAAGTTTGCGGATAAGAATATGGATAGGTTGATGGATAGACTGGTGGGTTCATCACTGAAGATGCCTAATTGATCGGAGACAGGTGTATTGATGGTTGCACCTCTAATTGTTGAGTGATAGTGGCTAGAGTATCGTTGAGTACCTGAAACTATTGGGCAGTTTCATGACGTATCAGCCTGAGGGCTTCCCATAGAGCATCTTCGCTAGTACAATGGATATTTGGAGGGGGTTGGCGGTCTGTCATGAGTAACCGTTGATTTCTCTATCTTATCGAGATCTGATGGTCGTGTGTTAACTGTTGATGCGCGAAAACGGCAGCGCCTAGTTAACGGGTTGTTCGGTCTCACAAGCTAGGTAAAGAAGAGGGTTTGCGGAGAGAGCGGAGGAGCTTGATGATAAACGAAGAAGCTTGCTTGATCAGTGGAGAAGCTTGATGATCAGCGGAGAAGCTTGATGATCAACGGAGAAGCTTGATCAGGAACTATCGAGCAGACGAATACTTTAGCGGTTGAGCTCTGATGGTTGAGACCAAGAGAATAAAAGAACAGAGGGGCCACTATCAGCAGCAACAACAGACTTTGCCTGCCGCAGCTTGAATACCACTCTTGCGGTGGGCTTTTCCTTTAATCAATAAATAAGATTACAGCTTGTTATTGCACATTTACAGGAGAAAGCAGTAAATGTTACACAGGGGAAAGCTGGCGGCTAAGGATAAGAATGCCAGAGGCCGCACGGGTTGACCAGGAAAGGTTGACGGACCGTACGGTTATCGATCAGGCAACTCGCTGGACTAAACTGGGCAAACTTCTTGATCAAGTAGAGAGAAGGGGAGCTAGTCGCGCGGACTAAGAAACAGAGTCCGTCGGAACTGATGTCAGGACCTTGACGCCTCTGTCGTGTCCCTGAATGAGAGGTATGGGGGCCTATTTATAGGCCTAAGGAGGTAACGGTCTTGGTAAAGTAACCCCCGGTGAGTCGGTAAGTTATACGAGTACAAATGCTGAGTCCGTGGAGTCCGCGCCAGGCCAGGCGGTCTGGGACTTGTCTGATGTTAGTCTTGCTATTGGAGGAACTGGACCAGTCCGTCTCTACTGCTGAGCAAGCTCGTGCTGGGTTGTGCGAGTACAAAGGCTAAGTCCGCAGAGTCCGCGCCAGGCCGCGCGGTCTGGGACTTGTCTGAAGCTGGTCTTGCTGTTGTTGGACTGGGATGAGTCCGCCTCTACTGCTGAGTGAGTTTACGTTGGGTATGTGAGCTGAGGAAGAGTCTGCCCAATACTGGGAAGAATCGGACACGGAAAATTTAAGGGCTAGCTAGTGGACTACTGAACGAGTCCGCCTAGCCCGCTGTAGAGAGGAAGCAGATCGCCGGCTGCCGAGCTGGGGTTCATATGGCGGACTGCGCAACGAGACCGTCTCACTCACGGCGGACGGATTGAGTGGGCTTCCTGCTGGTGGCATCCATTGCTTTGGGACGAGGGTTGGCGACCTGGAAGACTGAAAATGAGTCTGCTGTATGTAGTGCGGGTTGGAGAGCGGGAGGGAGGAGCGAGTTCGCCTCCCTTAGGCGGATTGAAGACTAAATCCGCCACCTACTGAGCACTTCACTTTTGAGTAGTCTAGGCGGATAGGAATACGAGTCCGCCACATTGTTGGGCAGTTCATGCCAGAGAGGAAAAATGAACTATTGCGCGGTTAGCCTAAAAAACCGCGCGGTCTACACGGGCGGACTGAGGCAGCAGTCTGTACCCCCTACAGAACGAGCGGGAGATGTGCGACCTAGGAGGTCTAGCTAGAGAGACCGCCCTAGCAGCGCGGACTGAGCGGACTGAGAGTTCAGTCCGCCCACCTTTAGAAGGAAAGGTTGACAAGCCGCGACCTCCTGGAGCAGGCCGCGGCTTGCGAGTTAGCTATCTTAGGAGGGATCACCGATTTCTGGGTTAACAACGCCCTTTGCTCGGATCTCTTACCGAATAGCTCCAATGGAACTCGCCGAGTTTAGATTTCAGTTGCAGGAGTTGGTGGAATCAGGGTTTGTTCGTCCCAGTTCATCACCCTGCGGAGCCCCTGTTTTGTTTGTTAAGAAGAAAGATGGATCACTACGGTTGTGTATAGACTACCGAGAACTCAACCGAGAGATGGTGCTGAACACCTATCTATTACCTCAGATCGACGAGTTATTCGATCAATTGGTAGGAGCACATTGGTTTTTCAAATTGGATTTGCGCTCGAGTTACTATCAATTGAGGATTCAAGAGGAAGACATTCAGAAAATAGTGTTCAGTTCGAGATACGGTTTATACGAGTTCACGATGATGTAGTTCGGGCTCAAGAATGCCCCTTCCACGTTCATGAGTTTGATGAACAGGGTGTTTGAACCGTATTTTGACGCATTTGTCATCCTCTTCATCGATGACATTCTGGTCTACTCGAAAATGGAAGAGGAGCATGCTGAGCACTTGGCCCTAGTCTTGAGAAAACTAAAAGAGCATTCCCTATTTGCTAAGTTCAGCAAGTGTGAATTTTGGCTTCAAGAAGTTGTATTCTTCGGCCATGTGATTAGTGGTGCTGGATTAGCAGTAGACCTGGACAAGGTGTGTGCTGTGAAGGAATGGTCGTATCTGAAGTCAGTGGCCGATGTACGAAGCTTCCTTGGACTTGCTGGTTATTACCGCAAGTTTGTGAAGGGATTTTCAAAGATAGCCCTTCCTCTCACCGCTCTGACAAAGAAATGTGTGTCGTACGAGTGGACACCCAAGTTCTAGGATGCATTTCATGAACTAAAGGATCGAATTTACACACCGATCCAAGCTCTTCCATCAGGGAAAGAAGGATTTCAAGTTTACATAGATGTGTCCTACCAAGGGATGGGAACAGTATTGATGCATCACAAGCATGTGATTGCTTACGCTTTGAAATAGTTCAAGAAGAAAGAGGTTAATTACCCAGTGCATGATTTGGAGTTGGGAGCAGTGGTGTTCGCCTTAAAGGTTTGGAGGCACTACGTATATAGCATCCACTGCGAAATCTTTTCAATCCTAGCGTCCACTGCGAAATCTTTTCAAACCATAAGAATTTGAAGTATGTTCATTCTCAAAAGGAGTTGAATTTGAGGCAGTGGTGGTGGTTAGAATTTTTGTGTGATTACGAGTTTACGTTGAACTACCACCCCGGGAAAGCAAACTTCGTGGCAGATGCCTTGAGCAGAAAAGTACCTGAGTTGAGCCCCGAGTCTCGAATGATAAGTATGGAATTGACTCGAGTGCTTGAAGAGATGGAGATCACGTTGGTGTGTACGGACCATCACGAGATGTATACTGAATATCTCACTACCATAAGTATAATTTGTGACATTCGAGATCGTATTCAGGTAGAGCAAGGGAAGGATAATGCTCTGACCCCCGTGATGAAAGCAATAGAGAATGGTTTGGTGGAAGGGTATGAATTGAAGGAAGGCCACATTCATTTCCATGGCAGACTTTATATTCCTGAGTGTGGTAGAATCCTGGAAGATATTATGAGAGAAGCTCATTGCACTAAGTATTCGGTGCACCCTTGAATTGCCAAAATATACCATGACTTCAGAAAGACCATGTCTTGGCCAGGGATGAAGAATGATGTCATATATTATGTTACACACTGTGAGGCTTGTCAGAAGGTGAAGGTGGAGTGCAAGAGCCGTGGAGGATTGTTACAATCATTACCCATTCCGGAGTGGAAATTTGAGGATATCTCCATGGATTTTGTTCACGACCTCCACCGGTCACGATCAGGGAATGATTTAGTTTGGGTGATTGTGGATCACTTGACTAAGGTTGTCAGGTTTATTCCAATGAGGAATAATACGCATGTAGATGTATTGGTACGCCTCTTCGTGGAATAATGTGTACTATACCATGGAATGCCTAAAACGATAGTCTCCAACAATGATGGTCACTTTATCTCCAAGGAATGGAAGAAGGTTCAAGCATATTTTGGTTCTCGGCTTACCTTTAACATGGCCTTTCATCCTCAGACGAACCGTCAGTCTGAGAGGACCATCAGAACTATAGAAGATCTTTTGAGGTTGTGTGTATTGGATAGAGGGGAGTCATGGGAAAGGCTCTTACCACTGGTGGAATTTTCATACAACAACAGTCATCAAGATAGCATCGGGATGGCACCCCACGAAGCGCTTTATGGAAGGAGGTGTAGAACACCTTTATCATGGGTGTAGGATGAAGAATAGAAGATTTTGGGAATCAAGTATATAGATGACACCAATTTTATGGTTAGGCTGATACGAGAACGCACGTTGGAGGCTTAGAGTCAACAAGCAAGTATTATAATGTGAAACATAGGATAGTGGAGTTTGAAGTAGGTGACAAGTTGTTCTTGAAAATCCGGCCTATGTAATGAGTATCACTAGTGCGTGGTAGGAAGAAGCTCAGCCCGAGATATGTAGGGCCCTATGTTGTATTGGAATGAATTGGCCCTTGGGCCTATCGGGTGGAGCTACCACCTAAACTACAAAATTTGCACGATGTCTTCCACATGTCGTGGCTTCAGAAAGCACTCTTATGTCTCGATCAGCATATCACCTCCACAGATGGAACAATGGCAACCGATAGGTCCGTTCGACTAAAGCCAATGTGAATAGTGGACACTGAGACAAGATGCTTGCAGCAAAAGAGCGTCCCTTTAGTGAAGGTCCAGTGATCTAATCATAGAATGGAGGAATATACTTGGGAGCCATAGGACTTGATGCGGAAGCGCTACCCAGAGCTATTTCCCCAAGATACATTTTAAAGCATACTTTACTTTTCATGTTTTATCTTTCCCATAGACTTAGCATGATTACGGGGACGAAATCTTTTATTTTGTTTATAGGATTTGTAACATCCCGATTTACACTAGACCCCTCGTGCGTATTTTTCAGGTCAGAAGAGTGGACTTGGGCTTAGGGTGCACTGGTGGGTAAGCCTACACTCGAGCTGGGGGAAGTGCATACTCGAAAGCAAGTATTTGGATACTACCGCACGATGGTAGTAGGTACCGCACGACGGTAGTATTCGTAGAGTATACACGGCGAAATGTCGAGAGGCGTCGATAGCATTGAGCGGTCTCCACTATCGTCGAGTACTATCGGTCGGCGGAAACGGGTTAGCGCGCGACGGTAGTCTTCATCGAGTATATACGATGAATTCCCCATGGAGTCAAAGGCGTTGAGTAAGTCCAGTGGACACAATGCTTGTTGTGTACTATCGCGCAGCGGTAACAGGATACCGCGCGGCAGTATTCGATTGATTTATTGGCATATGGCCCGGGAAGTTATCGCTTGGCGTTAGTGATACCGTGGGCGGTAGCTCGGTAGGTTATCGTGTGGCGGTAGGAAGAGTACCGTGCGGCGGTAGCTGGGTGATTTAATTGACATACCACTTGGGAACTTAACGCTCGGAATTAGTGAGACCGCAGGGGGGTAGACAAAATACTGCATAGCGGTAAGAATAGTACCGTGCGACATTAGGGTAAGGGTAGAGGCACCTGAGTGGGTAGTTTGGACGGTGGCTTGTGGAGGAAGTCAACTTTGAATGTAACGCGCAGCGGTAGCTCGCTGTTCAAGAAACCCTAGATCTATTTGGTCATTTCCTTTATAAACGAATGTCCAAGACTTAGCCGTCTTTCTTCTTCTCCGATTTTCTTGAGAGCACCAAAGGTGCAGAGCTTTTTTTTGAAGGACAAGGAACAGATAGACTTTCTCTCTGAGGAGGAAGAGCGAGAGCCGACACCGTCATGCCACTAAGAAGGATAACAAGATCCATGGCTGAAAATGAGATGAGATTCCTACCCCCTCCCTTGGTGCTAGATCTTTAGTTATGATAAAGGAGAGATGTCGACTCAAAAGAGTTTGGCTTATGTGTGATGAAGATCTCCTAGGAAAGAGACCATGCAAGGACATTGTCCTAAGGATTGTTGTCTTCAACCTCTCCTCTCATCGTGTGAAGATGATGGACTTGGTTTTGTGAAGAGGAATGGTATATTGAGGGTGAATAAGGGAGGATAAAGTGTTGTATGTGGATTTGAACAAATGGCTAGAGGAAGAAAACGAACCGATGTCGTTCGTTTTGCTTTAAGATGCGTGCAGAAATCTGTTTTTTGCACGCAATGGACTTTGTGGCCATTTTTGGGTGCGATACGACCGGATCTAGGTCTTGGGTAGAACACTAAAGTTGTAGTCCTCGGAAATATCTTTACAATGGATGGTTACATGTTTTCATAAGTGCCTTGTAGCTCCGGGAATGTCCAGTCGAATTTATAACATTGTAATAACTTAAGTGCAAAATGCTTTCAGGTAAGTGTATAACCGATTTTGGATTAGGTGGAAGAAACATAGCAAGATGATGTTGAGGTTTGGATGAGCTTAGTTATATGTAACCGAGATAAACAAATGGTTTGGAGGAGTTTAATAAACAAATGGTTTGGGGAAAATTGGTGAACAAATGGTTTGATAAGATTTGGTTGTACAAATGGCTACTTGTGAAATCCGGTAAGGATGTGCGCTATTGTAATCTGATAATTGAATGTGTAATCTATACTTATGTTATCCTGCTTGATGAATACATGGAGAGTTAATATATTGTTGTGATAAATATATGGAAGCATAATTATTTGTGAATGTTTGATTATAAGGAAGGAATCAGATGAGCTAAATCTCATGGCCATGACAATGTTGAATCATGGTCTCAAGTATGTGTTGGGATTATTTTTATAGTCCACTGCTTAGAGTGTGTCTCCCTATGGATAGCAGTGTGGGATTGGTATGTTGTTCAAAGTGGCTTACCACTTGTATTGATGTTGAACCCTTGAGTACTTGGGAGCATGAAAATATGAAAGGGTGTAAGTGCGTGAGTATTTGACCACAATGGATTAATAATGATGATAAGGGACTCAGTGTGGAACCCTTGAGTGATGTTTAGAACTAGATTGGTAATGATGAAAAGGGACTCGGTTGGTTCCCTTGGATGGTTGATGGAAAGGCCTTGTGAAATTGCATATGGTGTGAGTTGACACACGGTATCATAATCCTAGGTTAAGGATAGTATGGCAGGACCATGGGCTCGCCATTCGTCACACCAATGAAAGTTGATAGATAGACCTTGGGCGGTTGGGCTTGGTCCTCGGTGCTCATTACCAGGGCTCCTCCCATGCCAAGTGGACGGTTGGGCTTGGTCCTGTGGTGATACGCTCCAATAGGCTCCTTACATACCATATGATAGGCCACTTTGGGCTGTGTTCTTGGTGCACATCCATCCAAGACCCCTCTAATCTATAGTATGCATGGAGCTCCACTGTTGTGTTCTTAGCGTTGAGGCGTACGGAGGCCTAAGCTTGGTATTGTGGATGCCCGCCTAGTAGTGGATACGCCCGCTCTAATGTCACCATCAAACCACGACGGATGACGCCTAAGAGATTAGCTACCTACTCAAAAAGTGGGAACTACAAGTTTATGTTGACATAACAGTGTGTGTGTGTATGTGAGCATGGATGAGTCATCATATTGCATTCATAACATTTCATTGCACCGCATGATATCCTTATCATATAAGTTTTTATGGGCACTCTTATATGATGAGTTACTTTACTGTTAAGCCAATCCTTAACTTATAAATCTGTATAGGCATTTTTATAAGTTAAGTTACTTTACTGTTATAGATCTATATACTTTGATGGATGGATATTACCTGTATAGAACTGCTAGAGTATAATGTTTATAATGTTGTTATATAATACTTCTATTACCACTCATGATATGTAGAGATATACCACCTACTTGTTACTACTGCTTACTTATATATATTGTACCCTCTTCTTTTCTCCGCTCGGTGCCTGAGAGTCGTCGGGGGAGCGGATGTGATAGACACTTAATCTTTATGACTAACGGTTGCTACGTCATCCATTTTAGGAGGAAACCCAGCAGATAGAGCAGCAACCGCAGGTCATATAGGAGGGCATCCAGGCCAGGGTGACAGGGCCTGATATAACATTGCCATCGCTGTCGTCAGTTACGGATGTGATTTTTTGGAGAGACTCATTGTAAGATCCGACTCCCCCTTCCGGGGAGTTAAGCTAGATCTTATGCCCAGAACTGCTGTCTGACGGTGACCCTAACGTACGGGTTAGTCGATACTGCAAGATGCCGATTCTGCCGGATAGAACAATCATAACCTGTTCGACCAATATGAGAAACAGATGTTAAACTAATCAGAGTATAACAATAGCCAGTCCACAGTAACAGTACAAAACATAAGTACATGAATGAAAAGTACAAGTCCATCATGAATATAATAAAGAAGAGTAATCAGGGCTTATGCCCGGTACATCATATCAAATCTCTCTCTCACAAATCAAATGCGGAAGCTAATCAACTAATCTCATCCAACCTGAGGTCGTGCTCTAGTAGTAGTAGGTGGCACCGGTACCTGCTCCTCATGTCCTGCCTCCTCATGTACTGCCTCCTCAACGTGCTGGTCCATCTCCTCGAGCTCCTAAAATGATATGGTCACCGACCATTAGTCAAAAAGACTAAGTCGTTTCCTCCGCACCTCGCCCCGCAACTCCTAGGCACCGAGCGGGAGGACGAAGCGGAGGACAACAAGGGGTAGCAAAGGAAAGCAGGTGACAAGAAGCTAGTTATCAAGTATATATATATTTTTACTCTAGTAGTTCTAAGCACATGGTATAAGTGAAGTAAAAGTATAGTACAAGTGAATAAAGAACTGAAATAAGAGCAGAAAAGTAAAGCTAAACTACCAGTATTCTATCATCACAAATCATATCTTAACTTATAAAAAAATGTCCATACAAATTTATAAGTTAAGGTTTCCAGGAATTTAAACTTATCATATAAATGAGTCCATACTAATTTATATGATAAGGATCTATGAAGCGTATGCCCTAATATGAATGAATGTTATGATGCAAATTATGCAACAGACAGGTGCAACTCACACACAATGACTCTATGATCACAGACCTTTAGTTCCCGCTTTTTGGAGCTAGCAACACTCTCTGGTACCACTGTTGTGGCTACGGTAGTAGTGGAGCGGGCGTCTCCACTCCTAGGCAGGTATGAACACTACCAAACTTATACCTCCCATACGTCTCTGTACATGTCCTAGGTGCACTCTAGAGTCTTACGTACTAATTGCTGACTACCCGTCAGTCTTGTTGGGTCGGGTGTGTGCTTTTGGGGATTCTCCTCAAGACCGCAGTACAAACAACCTACTGGCCCCTCAAACCCTCACACCCGTCTGGTTCACCATACTGCCATCGGTGTGACGATTGGCCCAGTACCGCATGACCCGCCACTAATTTTATGCACATGCAAGTATTTCATCTCGAGCCTTCAGCTCACAGGACCAACCTGTCCTGAATCCCTCCAACCCTACACGGGTGAGCATATAATACAAATCCCTCCAACCCTATACGGGCGAGAATATTATCATGAATCCCTCCAACCCAGTACGAGTGAGAATGATGATACGATGCCTAACCTATTAAGCTACTCTTGTCTACGGGTTATTATACTTAGTGACTTAAGATTAATCCCAGGACTGCCAAGGGTATACCCGGTGAAGGGCTCTCAGTGGCACTAGGAACTACGATGGGCTGAAGCCCAAAGCTCCCTTTCTTAAGGATATTTACTTTAGTGGATGTCTACCCATGATACCCCTTTTCCTCTATTATTACTCTTTGGGCGATCCTAATGATTTAAGATGTTATTGAAGGGGCGACGGTCTTCTGCCGGCCTCCACCTAGTTGCTATCCAAGGCTTGCACTTTTACTCTCGTCACTAAGACAACCCTACCAACCAGGGTTATACTCCACTTGTGATCTCTAGCTCAACCGTCGATCCATCCCCCGGTGGTCCTTATAGTATAACCTACTTTCACTATGCGCAACCCATGCCCTAATACCACCCCGAAATAGAACTTCCAATTCCTTGGGCCTCCTGCCCCTAAATATTTATCCTAGGATGGTATGGACTAATGAAGTGAGCATGTGGATTTTCATAATTTTCTTAAGTCATTAAAGCCTCTAATTAAATCATTTAACTTAATTCCCTAGGTCATTTAACACATGAAGCATTACAAATTATAATCCACTGACCTAAGGAATTTTTTCCTGAGTTGTGTCTTGGTAATATATTGCTAACTACCAAAATTTATAATTTTTTTTGATTGTCTGTTTATTCCTTAATTAATACAAAATTCACATAATTGCCATTTTCCAAATGAAGTATAAGGAATACATTACCCAAATTTCTAGGAAAATTACAGTGCATATATATCATTAATTTAAGGCTAATAGTAGAGTTTCATAAACTTATATTGATCAAGTGCTACAAAATTTCATTTTTAATTATATTACCAAAATGCCACTATGAGGTTTGAAACATAACTGAGTCATTCAAAAATTCTGAAAAAATTATACAAGGTTATTCATACTCAGAAACATCACCAAATATTTTTCCAAATTTTTCTAATGAATATTTTCATCAACTTCCTACTTATGTGCAATAAGGGCAAAAATGTAATTCCTACATAACACCTATCAAAGTTCATAAACAGTGCCCTAAAAATTTTTAAGAATTGATTATAACATTATAATGACCTTGACAAAGTTTGAAAATTTTTATATCAACAATAAATCTATTTTCAAATTTATTTTCCCAATGTTAAATTATTTTAAAAATTCCAAATAATGGGATTTTTGCTTCCAAAGATCCCATTATTGCAGTGAGGGGAATAATTCGCCCTATTGAGCCACTGAAATCAATATCATGATTTTTGGATGTACCATCTAGGCTTAATACACATTATTTCAAATTTGGCTAATTGCACCCCAAGCCTATATATAACCAACACATGCAAGTCAGTTGACTCAACATGCAGTGGTCCAAATGTTCTGAAATTTTTAATATGCACATTTGTAGTCCCCAAGGACATGCCACCAAAATTTGGGGCCATTTGGAGCCATAACACTCCAAATATTTCATTTATTTAGTTTTGTGTATTTTGATAAAAACTTTAGGAAAGGTTTTCCCAAAAATTCCCAATTTTTGGCAGGGGATATATATGCCCATGTTAAGCTCATGCCCAAAAATTTGGGTCATGTGGATTCCTGGTTTGGCTTGGTCATCCATTCTAATTTTTGCCCTAGCTTAGCACCAGTCCTAGGAAAATAGCCCTACAGGAAAATCTACTATATCAAATTACAAGTTTAGGGTGGCATTTTAAAGTAAACCAAAAGGGCTACATATTTCATGTTCATTTAATCCTCTGGAAATGGCTCTAAGAGCCCTATGTTTGACATGCAAGTGGACTGTTACAGTGTGACAGAAAAATCAAATTCATTTCATTAATTATTAAAAACTATAAGAATATAATGGTATACGCAGCACGAATCCTGAAGTATAAATTGATGGCATCGGTTCATCTCCTACCTCTAGCCAACGGCCGGGAAGAACCCGTACTTGAGCTTTTGGTCTCGCTTTTCCAGCCACCTGGGTCGGCGCCACCGCCGGCCAACGTTGCCACCACCTTCATGGAGGTGGTGGCCGAGTTTTCCCGGTGGTGAGGCGGCGGGAGGCGGCGCCTACGGCAATCCCGACAATTTGATTTTTCACAAAAAATTCATGGATTTCTTACCATTGATCGGGCTCAATTGAGCCCGATTCTTCTCCTAATGGATCTAAGAAACTAGTACGGGTAGAAGTGGGGTGAAACTGACCTGGAGAGCGGCTTGGCGGCGAGGGTGGCGGCGGGTGGCCATTTTCGAACTTGCTCTGGTGGCTAATTCCCAAATCCTCGATTATCCACCAATTCCTCTACTCCAGCACACGTTCTCCACTCCTCTCGGCGTTTTGAAGCTGCTGGTGGGCTCAAATCTGGCTAATATGGGCTATAAGGGGAGATACGACCGAGGTAAGCTCGGTTTAGAGCATAGGATGCTTCACCCCTTTGCTGCCATGTGGCAATTTATAGCCAGCCCCATCTAATAAGCAATAGGAGGCTGGCCAGCAAGCTTTGGGGCTGAGGGAAGGAGCCATGTGGCCACCATTTCCATCCTTGCCCTTTCTCTCTCCTACTTTGGGTGAATTCTCAAAAATACCCAAATGCATGTGTTCTCTCTCTACAACCAGAGGGGTAGGGGTGGACTTTGACCACTTGGGCTAGTCTTGGGTCAGGTTGGGTGAGCCTAACCCAAGGGAAATGGCTTGGTCTTCATTTTCATCCTTTAGGTCAAATAGTTGACTTGTTGACTTTGGGAGTTGACTTGGTCAACATGGTGAGAGGGATGACCTCACTTGATTGTCATGAGTCTAATGGCACCACCCAACTTGTGTTGGGTCAATGTGGTGCCCTACTTAGGCTAATTTGGCCTATAGGTATAGGTTTGACCAACTTTGGGCTAAGGTTGACTTTGGTCAACTAGGGTCAAAGGATTGACCTAGTGACATGCCCTAGGGTACACTTAGATTTCTTTAGGGGTTAGGGCAATGTGGTGGGGTTATGGTATGGCTAGGGTTCCTATTTAGGCTAGGGTTACCTAGTTTGACCTTGGCCCCTTAGTGGGCCCCACATGGCTACAACCCACTCCCTAGGGTCAAACCTAGATAAATTCCCTATCCTCCACACCATGCCTAACCCAATCTAAGTTAAGGGTTCTAGGAGTAACATGGGATGTTAAAAATCCAAATAAACAAAAAAAATAATTTCGTCCCCGAATTCAAGTTCGTGTCTACGGGGTTCTACTTGTAACAATTTAAGTAATTTTGAAACATAAATTACGGAATACCTGAAGTAAATAGCTCCGGGTGTTGCTTCAACATCAGATCCCTCGGCTCCCAAGTGTGCTCCTCCCACCCATGGTTGGACAACAACACCTTCACGAGAGGGACCTTCTTTTTCCGCAACACTCGGACGATCGTTTCATCAATCCGGATTGGCTCCATTCTAACAGATCTGTCTGGCGCTACCGGGCCGGCTGTGGTAGTAATGTGCTTCTATGGCTGAAGGAAGGCTCTCCATAGTGAAGAGACATGAAAGATGTCGTGTAGGGTACTCAACTCTGGTGGCAGCTGCAGTCTATAAGCTAAGGGGTCGATCCGCTCCAGGATCAAGTACAACCCCATATATCGAGGACTGAGCTTCTTGTGCCTCCGCACATAAGAGACACCGTGCACCAGACGTATCTTCAAAAATACCTGGTCTCCCACTTGGAACTCCACCTTCCGATGTCGAGCATCATAATACTTCGCCTGCCTACTCTGGGCCTCTAGTAGCCGATCCCTGATTAAACGAATCTGAGTCTCCGTGTCTTCCACAAAATCAGATCCAAGAGCCTTGGTGTCCATATCCTGAACCCAAGACAGCGGTGTCCGGCACTTCCTCCCATAAAGTGCCTCATATGGAGCCATCCCGATGCTAGCCTGGTGGCTGTTATTGTAAGAGAATTCAATCAATGGTAGCAGCCTCTCCCAAGGCTTCCCCGTATCTAATATGCATAATCTGAGTAGGTCATCCATAGTCCTGTTTGTCCGCTCCATCTGTCCGTCGGTCTGTGGATGGAAGGCAGTACTAAAGGTAAGTCGGGAACCCAAGTAAGCATGCACTGCCCTCCACTCCCTGGAAGTGAACCGACCGTCGCGGTCCGAGAATATAGTCCTGGGGATGCCATGGTATCAGACGAACTGCTCTATGAACAATCTCAACAAAATTTCAACTGGAGCATCCTTCCTGACTGGGATAAACCGCGCTATCTTGGTCAGCCTGTCGACTATGACCCAAATGGAATCGTTCCCAGAGTGGGAGCGAGGCAGTCCGTGTACAAAGTCCATAGCAATTTCCTCGAACTTCCACTCTGGGACTGACAGTGGCTGTAATAAACCTCCCGGGCTCTTACATTCCCCCTTCACGCGCTGACAAGTATCGTAGTGTGTCACAAAATAGGTGATCTCCCTCTTCATCCCAGGCCAGTACATGTTCCTCCGTAAGTCTGTCCACATCTTGGTGATGCCGGGATGCACTAAATATCTGGAGCAATGTGCCTCTCTGAGTATGTCATCCCGGATACCATCTCCTGCTGGTATGTATACTCGTCAATGGAATCGAAGGAGATCATCTTGCAGCGTGTAATCCTCAAACTTGCCCCCTTCCAGGGCACTAAAAATCGGCTCTGAAAGTCTCTAGTGTCGACTAAATCCACCTAGGGGGGGGGGGAATAGGTGTCATGCAGTCTTTTGCGGAATTAAATTTACCTGCATAAATTAACAAATACAGCACAGAAAACACACAAAGAGTTATAGTGGTTCTCCGATTTGGGTATGTCCACTTTCCCCCTTCGACCTATCTCCCACCAAGGGACGACTCGGTCACTTCTCCAAAGGAATTGAAATCCAATCCTCACACTACGAAAGGAACCCTTCCAACAAAAGAGTCACAACTCCACCACCACTGGTTGCACTCAAACCTTACAACTAGGAATAAAAATTCCTTTACAGCAAACCAAAATTGAATGTAAAAGAAAATACAAACAAAGCTTTTGGAGATTCCGAGGTCCTTCTTCGTTCGTTGAAGCTTTCTTGAAAGTTACGAAGAGTCCACAACCAGATTTCTCTCTTGGAGTGGATCTTGTCAAGATCGGCGACGGCAAGTGATTGCGGCGGCGATACTTTGTAGATCAAAACTTCTTGACGAAGCAAGCAAGGTCTACCAACGATCTCAGTCGCATTAATCGTCTCAACCGATTCGGAATGGAGAACAAGTCTCGTTCTACGAATCAGAAGACAAGAGATCTCAAGAGAGATACATGAGACGCTCGGCTTGCCTTTGTACTGTCGTCGGAAGATAAGAGATGATCAGAGATTATCGGCGACGACATCCTTGCGAGTGGCTACAGGCGATCGGCACTTTCCGCGATCCGCTAGGTCACGCTCAGCCTCCTTTTTGATTTCCGAGAATGGATTACTGTAGAAGTTCAAAATACGCGAGTATAAATACTAGAGCCAACCCTAATGACCGTTGTGGGGCCCACAAGGAGAAACCCTAGCCCCGGCCTAAACAGCGCAAGGCAAGGTGGTTCTGTCCAGCAAACAAGGAAAATTGCCTAAGGCAAAATCGGCGGGAATCGTTGGTGATTCCCGTCGATGTCGGCGGGAATCACTCACGATTTTCGTCGATTCTACCTTGGCTGAATTCTTGTTGGAAAACTGTCAGCCGGAGGAAGTCAGCGGAAATGCAGACTGATTCTCGTCGAAGTTGGCGGGAATCACTCACGATTCCAATCGATTCTGCCTTGGCAAAATTCCTGTTCGAAAACTGTCACCCGGAAGAAGTCGGTGGGAATGCAGACTGATTCTCGTTGAATCGGAGGGAATCACTAACGATTCCCAACAAAGTCGGCGAGAATCACTTAGTGATTCCCGTCGATTTTGACTTAGAATAATTTTCTCTTCCTTCCTTTGATGACTTGAACTTCTACCCATCCTTGATCCTTCTTCTGCTCTTGATTATCCTTAACCCTGTACTTGAAAATAAGTACACTCCAATAGAGAGAGAACACGTGAGTCAACACACTAATCTACTCAACGAGGGATTACGTTGCGCAAACCCGTGTATATTGACCCACTACACCCTGACATTGGTGTGTACTTAGCATGGAATAGCTGCAAGCACAACTTGATGGAAGAACGTCAAATACATTGTGAATCCATCTTAGCTTGACTGGATTCTTCTTCAAATCCAGGTAATTGTGGATACAATACCCAACAGGCTCTAATGCAGCATCCAGCCTCTGATGTGTTATAATGCGCTCCCGAATATCATAATCACCGATCAATGAGCTCAGGTACTATCGGTATGCCACTTGTTCGGCCTCAGATACCATGGTAATATGCATGTCTTCCATCATCCGTATCAGCTCTATAGACATTAACCGAGGCTCCGGTCCAGATGTGCCGGCTCTCCTGCTCAATGCATCTGCTACTGTGTTTGCCTTCCCCGGATGGTAGTGGATCTGATAATCATAGACACAGAGGAGTTCCAGCCATCTCCTCTGTCGCAGGTCCAGGTCCTTCTGCATATCGATATACTTAAGATTCTTGTGATCCGAGTAGATATCATAATGAATCCCGTATAATTAATGTCTCCACATATTTAGGGAGAATACCACAGCCCCGAGCTCTAAGTCATGCACTGGATAGTTATGCTCATGCTTCTTCAACTGTCTCGAAGCATAAGCAATAACTTGCCCATACTGCATCAGGACAACAGCCATCCCTTGGTAAGAGGCATCCGTGTAGATCTGAAATCCTTCACTACCAGATGGGAGCACAAGAATAGGGGATGAGGTGAGTTAGTACTTCAGCTCCTGAAAAGGTGTCCCGCACTGCTCTGACCAAACAAAATCTGCATCCTTCTTTGTCAAGGACGTGAGGGGGAGGGCTATCCTCGAGAATCCCTCCATGAACTTACGATAGTAACCTGCTAATCCCAAGAAGCTGCGGATGTCTGACGCTGTCTTCGGTCGTGGCCAATTACGTACTGCCTCTATCTTGGCCGGATCCACTGCCAATCCAGCCCAACTTATAGTGTGCCCCAGGAAGGCCACCTCCTGTAGCCAGAACTGGCACTTGGAAAACTTCGCATACATCTGGAACTCTCTCAGTCTCTGTAAAACCTGTGTCAAGTGCTCTATGTGCTCCTCCTAAGTCAGGGAGTAGATCAGAATATCATCGATGAACACAATGATGAAGCAGTCTAAGTAGGGTTCGAATACACGGTTCATTAGGGTCATGAATGCGGAGGGGGAATTCATGAGCCCAAAAGGCATCACCGTGTACTCGTATAGCCCATATCGTGAACTAAATGTCGTCTTCTGTATGTCCTCTTCCCGGATGCAGAGCTGGTAGTAACCGAATCGCAAATCAAGCTTAGAGAACCAGAAGGCTCCCTGCAGCTGATCAAATAGCTCATCTATCCGAGGCAGTGGATAGGTATTGCGGATCGTCAACCAGTTCAGCTCCCGGTAATCTATGCATAGTCGCAATTATCCGTCTTTATTCTTCACAAAAAGAACTGGTGCTCCCCACGGCGATGAGCTCGACCGCATAAATCCCGATTCCACAAGCTCCTGAAGTTGAGTCCGGAACTCTGCCAACTCTCTGGGAGCCATCCTGTAAGGTGCCCGAGACACTGGCCTCGCCCCCGACAATAACTAGATCCTGAAATCCATGTCCCAAACTGGTGGTAGTCCGGGCAATTTCTCCGAGAATACATCGAAGAAATCCCGAACCACCGGGATATCAGCTATAGAGCTCTCTGCTACTGCCATCTCGAAGTAGATGAGGTACACCTCCTCTCCCTTCTTATAGGCCTTGACAGCCTGTACAGAAGATAATAAAAGATGGGGGATAGGTCGGATACCTTCAATAGTGATGTAAGAGCTCCATGTCTGAGTGTGATCGTTTTTGAGGGGCAATCGATCTGAGTATGGTTCCAATGAAGCCAGTTCATGCCCAAAATCAAATCAAAGTCTGGTAATCTCAAGACCACCGCCGGAGCTTCGAATGCCTATCCTCCGATCTCAGCCTCCATGTTGCAGTAATCCGTGGTCCGTAGCTCCAAGCCATCAGGAAGACGCACCCTTCTTTCTATGTCAGGGAACCTTTCCACGCCCTCTAGTCCTTCAATAAAAGTGTCCGACACGAATGAGTGCGAAGCACCCGTGTCGAAGAGGGTATGAGCGGGCTTGCCGCTGATCATAACTGTGTCTGGGGTTTATTTGAGTTAAAAGAGAGGTTACTATTATTTTATGGTTTTCAAGGTACTATTAAGGTTGAAAATTCTAAATTACAATAATTTAAGTACCTATAATCACTTCTCCGAGGTTCCTTTGCTCCGTGAGGTCTAGTGCATACATCTGTTCCTAGCCACATCCTCGACCATGATGTCCACGATCTCGGCCTCGACCTCGTCCTCATCCTCGACCATGGTATGATGGAGGGGCCACTGGAGGTGGAGTAGGAGGAAGAGGGTGGATCTGATGTGGGCATTGCGACCTGATATGCCCAGGCTGGCCACATCCAAAGCATATGATTTGTCTCTGGCCCCGATCATCCTATCTCTAACCACGATTATCTTCCCTCATCGTTCCTTGTATCTGTAGAGGTGGGGGAGCTAGGACTGTTTGAGACCCCTGCTCCTGCCTGATGTTGGGACGACGACGTCCCCCACCCCTCCTGTATCAAATAACCTTGCCTCTCTAGGATGCCCTGCTACCTTCTCCGGATGATGACCCCTCTAGCGGTCTCTTTCCTCTTCCTTGTACTATTAGCTGGTCAGCCTCCAGATTCTTTGCCATCTCAATCATCTGTGTAGTGGTGCCATGAGATATGAACAATAAGGGCTGCCTCAAGGAGTCTCGGAGCCCATGGTAGAACCTTTTAGCATACTTCCGGTCATCCCAATCATGGAATCCCGCAAATCTAGCCAGATGGGAGAACTCTCTTTGGTATTCGATCACGGATCTGCTCCCCTGCTGGAGGTTCAGAAACCTCGCTTCCAAAGCATCTCTATCCGTGGTGGATACGTAGTGCTCTAAGAACGTATCACTGAACTTCTCCCAAGAAATATCCATCAGCTCTTTATCAGCATATACAAAGTCTCGTACAGACTTCCACCACCTCTTCGCATGTTCATCCAGTACCGAGGTGGCAAGAGGGACTGCTTGGTTGACTGGGCAGCTTATGCCAGCCAATAGCTCCTGAATAGTCTCCAACCATTCTTCCGTCTTCACAGCATCCTCTATCCCGCGGTACACAGGCGGAGACAGAATCTTAAAGGCACTCAACCAGTTCGACCCTGGATATGGCTGTGGGGCCGGGACCTGCTGGGCTCTGAAGGCTTCCAGGATAGCCGTCTGAGTTTGCCCATCTCAGTCTGCAAAAAGAGAGTTGCAGCTGGAGAAGGAGGAACCATATTCGGCTGCGGAGCGACCTGCGGAGGTTGCAAAATAGGTAAGGTTTAATTAGAATTGGCCCTACTCATTGTTTTAAATGGACTGTTTATGTGACTTTTTCACATGGGCACACCATTGCTTCCGCTGCATAGTTTGTCCGCAAACTAATGCTCGAGCGGGGTATTCCAGTGTTATGGACTTCTTTCTCATATGATCGTTGTTCAAGTGATACCAGATTATAAGATCTGACTCCCCCTTCCGGGGAGTTAACCCGGATCTTATGCCCAGAACCGCCGTCTTACGTTGACACTAATGCACGGGTTAGTCGATACCGCAAGATGCCGATTCTACCGGCTAGAACGATCATAACTTGTTTGGCCAATATAAGAAACAGATGTAAGACTAATCAGAGTATAACAATATCCAGTCCACAGTCACAGTACAAAACATAAGTATATGAATGAAAAGTACAAGTCCATCATGAATATAATAAAGAAGAGTAATAAGGGCTTATGCCCGGTACATCATATCAAATATCTCTCACACAAATCAAATGCGAAAGCTAATCAACTAATCTCATCCCACCTGAGGTTGTGCTCTAGTAGTAGTAGGTGGCACCAATACATGCTCCTCATGTACTGCCTCCTCAACGTGCTGGTCCATCTCCTCGAGCTCCTAAAAGGATATGGTCATCGACCATTAGTCAAAAAGACTAAGTCGTTTCCTCCGCACCTCGCCACGCAACTCCTAGGCACTGAGCGGGAGGACGAAGCGGAGGACAATAAGGGGTAGCAAAGGAAAGCAGGTGACAAGAAGCTAGCTATCAAGTGTATATATTTCTACTCTGGCAGTTCTAAGCACATGGTATAAGTTAAGTAAAAGTATAGTACAAGTAAATAAAGAACTGAAATAAGAGCAGAAAAGTAAAGCTAAACTACCAGTATTCTATCATCACAAACCGTATCTTAACTTATAAAAAAATTTCCATACAAATTAATAAGTTAAGGTTTCCAGAAATTTTAACTTATCATATAAAATAGCCCATACTAATTTATATGATAAGGATCTATGAAGCGTATGCCCTAATATGAATGAATGTTATGATGCAAATTATGCAACAGATAGGTGCAACTCACACACAACGACTCTGTGATCACAGACCTTTAGTTCCCGCTTTTCGGAGCTAGTAACACTCTCTGGTACCACCGTTGTGTCTACAGTAGTAGTGGAGCGGGCGTCTCCACTCCTAGGCAGGTATGCACACTACCAAACCTAGACCTCCCATACGCCTCTGTACACGTCCTAGGTGCACTCTAGAGTCTTACGTACTAATTGTTGACTACCCGTCAGTCTTGTTGGGTCGGGTATGTGCTTTCGGGCATTGTCCTCCAAACCGCAGTACAAACAACCTACTGGACCCTCAAACCCTCAAACCCACCTGGTTCACCGTACTGCAATCGGTGTGACGATTGGCCTAGTACCGCATGACCCGCCACTAATTTTATGCACATGTAAGTATTTCATCTCGAGCCTTCAGCTCGCAGGACCCACCTGTCTTGAATCCCTCCAACCCTACACGGGTGAGCATATAATACAAATCCCTCAAATCCTATATTGGCGAGAATATTATCATGAATCCCTCCAACCCAGCACGGGTGAGAATGATGATACGATGCCTAACTTATAAAGCTACTCTTGTCTACGGGTTATTATACTTAATTACTAAAGATTAATCCAAAGACTGCCTAGGGTATACCCGGTGAAGGGCTCTCGGGGGCACTAGAAACTACGATGGGCTGAAGCCCAAAGCTCCCTTTCACAAGGATATTTTCTTTAGTGGATGTCTACCCATGATTCCCCTTTTCCTCTATTATTACTCTTTGGGCGATCATAATGATTTAAGATGTTATTGAAGGGGCGACGGTCTTCCGCTGGCCTCCACCTAGTTATTATCCAAGACTTGCACTTTTACTCTCGTCACTAAGACAACCCTACCAACCAGGGTTATACTCCACCTGTGATCTCTAGCTCAACCGTCGATCAATTCCCGGGTGGTCCTTATAGTATAACCTACTTTCACTATGCGCAGCCCATGCCCTAATACCACCCCGAAATAGAACTTCCAATTCCTTGGGCCTCTTGCCCCTAAATATTTATCCTAGGATGGTATGGACTAATGAAGTGAGCATGTGGATTTTCATAATTTTATTATGTCATTAAAGCCTCTAATTAAATCATTTAACTTAATTCCCTAGGTCATTTAACACATGAAGCAATACAAATTATAATCCACTTACCTAAGGAATTTTTTCTTGAGTTGTGTCTTGTTAATATATTGCTAACTACCAAAATTCAAAATTTTCCTTTGATTAATTCTATTTATTCCTTAATTAATACAAAATTCACATAATTTCCATTTTCCAAATGAAGTATAAGGAATACATTACCCAAAACTCTACGAAAATTACAGAGCATATATATCATTAATTTAAGGCTAATGGAAGAGTTTCATAAACTTATATGGATCAAGGGCTACAAAATTTCATTTTTAATTATATTACCAAAATGCCATTATGAGGTTTTAAAAATCACTGAGTCATCCAAAAATGCTGAGAAAATTATACAAGGTTAATCATACTCAGATACATCACCAAAAAGTTTTCCAAATTTTTCTAATGAATATTTTCATCAATTTCCTACTTATGTGCAATAAGGGCAAAAATGTAATTCCTACATAACACCTATCAAAGTTCATCAACAATGACGTAAAAATTTTTAAGAATTGATTATGACATTATAATGATCTTGACAAAGTTTGGAAATTTTTATCTCAACAATAAATCTATTTTCAAATTTATTTTCCCAATGTTCAATTATCTTAAAAATTCCAAATAATGGGATTTTGCTTCCAAAAATCCCATTATTGCAGTCAGGGGCATAATTCACCCTACTGAGCCTATGAAATCAATATCATGATTTTTGGATGTACCATTTAGGCTTAATACATATTATTAAAAATTCTGCTAATTGCACCCCAAGCCTATATATAACCAACACATGCAAGTGAGTTGACTCAACATGCAGTGGTCCAAATGTGATGAAATTTTTACCATGAACATGTTTAGTCCCCAAGGACATGCCACCAAAATTTGGGGCCATTTGGAGCCATAACACTCCAAAAATTTCATTTAGTTAGTTTTGTGTGTTTTGATAAAAACTTTAGGAAACGTTTTCCCAAAAATTCCCAATTTTTGGCAGGGGATTTATATGCCCAAGTTAAGCTCATGACAAAAATTTTGGGTCATGTGGACCTCTGTTTTGGCTTGAGAATCCATTCAAATTTCTGTCCTAGCCTAGGACCAGTCCTAGAAAAATAGCCCTACAGGAAAATCTACTGGGTTAAATTACAATTTTATGGTAGAATTTTAAAGTTAACCCAAAGGGCTACATATTTCATGTTCGTTTCATCCTCTGGAAATTGCTCTAAGAGCCCTATTTTTGACATGCAAGTGGACTGTTATAGTGTGATAGAAAAATCAAATTAATTTCATTAATTATTAAAAACTATAAGAATATAATGATATACTCAGCACGAATCCTGAAGTATAAACCGACGGCATCGGTTCATCTCCTACCTCAAACCAACGGCCGGGATGAACCCGTCCTATAGCTTTTGGTCTCGCTTTTCCGGCCACTTGGGCCGGCGCCACCGCCGACAACCGTTGCCACCACCTTCGTGGAGGTGGTGGCCGAGTTTTCCCGGCAGTGAGGCGGCAGGAGGAAGTGCCTCCGGCGATCCCGACGATTTGATTTTTCACAGAAAATTCATGGATTTCTTACCATTGATCGGGCACAATTGAGCTCGATTCTTCTCCTAATTGATCTAAGAAACTAGTACAGGGAAAAGTGGGGCGAAACGGACCTGGAGAGCGCTTTGTGGCGAGGGTGGCGGCGGGTGGCCATTTCCGACCTTGCTCCGGCAGCTACTTCCCAAATCCTCGATTCTTCACCAATTCCTCTGCTCCAGAAAACGTTCTCCACTGCTCTCGACGTTCTGAAGTTGTTGGTGGGATCAGATCTCGCTGATATGTGCTATGAGGGGAGATACGGTTGAGGTAATCTCGGTTTGGAGCATAGGACGCTTCACCCCTTTGCTGTCATTTTGACATTTATAGCCAGCCCCATCTAATAAGCAATAGGAGGCCGGCCACCAAGCTTTGGGGCTGAGGGAAGGAGCCATGTGGCCACCATTTCCATCCTTGCCCTTTCTCTAACCTACTTTGGGTGAATTCTCAAAAATACCCCCATGCATGTGTTCTATCTCTACAACCAGAGGGGTAGGGGTGGACTTTGACCACTTGGGCTGTTCTTGGGTCGGGTTGGGTGAGCCTAACCCAAGGGAAATGGTTTGGTCTTCATTTTCCTCCTTTAGGTCAAATAGTTGACTTGTTGACTTTGGGAGTTGACTTGGTCAACATGGTGAGTGGGCTGACCTCACTTGATGGTCATGAGTCTAATGGCACCACCCAACTTGGGTTGGGTCAATGTGGTGCCCTACTTAGGCTAATTGGGCCTAGAGGTATAGGTTTGACTAACTTAGGGCTAAGGTTGACTTTGGTCAACTAGGGTCAAAGGATTGACCTAGTGACATGCCCTAGGGTCCACTTAGATTACTTTAGGGGTTAGGGCAATGTGGTGGGGATATGGTATGGCTAGGGTTCCTATTTAGGCTAGGTTGACCTAGTTTGACCTTGGCCCCTTAGTGGGCCCCACATGGCTACAACCCACTCCCTAAGGTCAAACCTAGATAAATTCCCTATCCTCCACACCATGCCTAACCCAATCTAATTTTAGAGGTCTAGGAGTAACATGGGATGTTACACTCATATTGTTGCCCCTTGGGGCAATTATGTGTACTCTGATATTATAGAAGCCATTGTTGCTTCTTATTTCTGTTGTACTATGATGGACTATATACTTGTGTGGATTTTGACTTCTATACTATTCTTTATGTTGGGTTGGCATGAATGATATTGGTTTTATCCGACAGGATAGGCGACTTGTAGTATCGGTCAACACGTGTGTTAGCGTTACTGTAAGGCAGCTATTATGGGCTTAAGACTCCCCTTGGCCATGTCTTGTGTTCCGGGAGGGGGGTCTTACACTACCTTCTTCTTAACTAAAGTAGCTCGGTCAAGTCTTCTTCTTCACAGCTCCAGAAAATGTTCTTCAGGAAAAATCTTCTTGAACTATGTTGAAGTAGGAGACCGAGCGGTCTGGCGATCTATGCTTGGCGGGTTAATGACCGCGCGGTCTGGCGGTCTCTCTCCAGGTGTTTGATATCAAGACTATTGTTATTTGCTGTCCAAACGGTATAGCGGTCTCCTACCGCGGCTTGTTCTCTTCCTTCAAGTGTTGTCGAGGGGTTAGCCCCTTTGCCTAACTGCATGATCTGTTCGGTCTGTTTATGTCTAGCCGCTCAGCTCTGTAAATTTTTTAGTATTGTTTATTTTTACTCTCTTCTCTCTCCTCCAATCTATAAAAGGGAGGTCATACCTTTTAAATCTTATCTTTTTGGATAATAAAACTTTTAATTATTCAAGTTCTAGCTTATTTTTAGTCGCCTGTTTGCTTCTTTAACATGATATCAGAGGAAACGCTCGATTCCTCCTGATTCCTTTGGCCCTTCTGTTTGAGCGGCTTGGTTCTCTGTTCTCCCAGATACCTGTCTGTCCGCGCGGCTTCTTTGCCTTGTTGCTGCCCTGTTTGCGCGACTTACTTCCCTCTTTTTCTGCGACCAATTTTCACGGCCTCTCTGCTTCCCTTTTGATGACTTCTCTTCTCGTCCGCTCGCACCCTGTGTGTTCGCGCAACTTCTTCTCTGTTCACCCAGACTCTTTTTTGTTCGCGCGATCTCCCCTTCTTCTCCCGAACTTCCCAGTTCGCGCGACCTCTGTCCCTGTCCTTTGGTATGCTTCCTAGTCATGGCCCTTCTTATCGCTGGTGTGTTGACACCGTGACCGTTGCAGCTTCTTCTCTTTAGCCCGCTCTAGTTTTGGTCTTTTTTGCTGCGGTTTCTTCGTGTCGCGGACTACTTATTTGCGTGGCTTCCCACTTGTTCGTGCAGCTTCCCCCCTTTTTTATCCGCACGACCTCTCTTCTTCTCGCGCGGCTTCCTGTGTTTCTCTATGTACAATTCCGATATCTCCACCCCCGTCATCTCTACCTCCACCACTCCTGTGGCTCCTCCTCTTCCTCCTCCTACTCCTTCCGGAAACCTTGGCAAGGTTTTTAAACTTGTTGGTTACAACTATACAGATTGGAGCGTTTCTTTCACCTTTCTTCTTCATTCTCAGCGCAAACGTCATCACCTCACCGATGACCCCCTCCACCCGGATATGCTCAATTTGATGTCTGGGATGCGAGTGATGTTCTTGTCCGCACTTGGCTGTCCAACAGGCTCTCTTATGAATGTCTTCCCGTAATCCGCCATGATGAGACGGTCAAGGTTGCCTGGCTTCACCTCGCCGCTCTCTACTCAAAGGGGCCCAGACGTCCCGCATTTATACACTTTATGCGGACCTCTTCGCCTGCCCTTACATGTCTCCTGTGGCGGCTTACCAGCAGGTTCAGGCTCTTGGCGCAGAGATCCTCTAGAATCGCCCCTTCTCTGCAGACTTGGCCGAACAGCACAAGCACTTCCAGGAACTCCTAGTTGTTTGTTATCTTCTGCGACTTCCCGATTCATATGATATGATCCACCAACAAATCTTGGGCGAGGCGGAATCTCAAACTTTGGATGCCTCTATGGCTCGCATCACCTTTGTTACTTCGCTACTCCAGCATCCTTTGTTGTCCTCCCTTCCTCCACAGGACTCCTATGCGCACCAAGCTCAGCGGGGTTGCACTAATATCCACAGCTAGTCTGGTGGGCGCGGTTCGTCTAGGTTACTCTGCTCTCACTGTGGTCGTACCGGCCATTCTGTTGAACGCTACTAGAAGAAACATCCTCATCTTCGCCCCTCTGGTGATGCATCTTCCTCAACCTCAACCTCCTCTCGGTCGTCTGCCTCTATGTCCACGACTTCAGGTAGTGCCCACGTCGTTACCCAAGGTAAATGGCTGATTGACTCTGGTGCTACAAATCACATGACCAGAGCCCCTCAATACTTCTCTCTCCTAAAGACGCATGATCGGTTTCCCCCAGTTCTTGTTGTGAATGGTTCCCCTTCCCCGGTTCATGGGACGGGCATGCTTCAAGTCACCCCGTCACTTCGCTTGGCGGACACCCTCTATGTCCCGAAGTTCCCTTGCAATTTGTTATCCGTTACTACTTTATGTAAGCAACTTCAATGCTCCGTCTTATTCACTCCAACTTCTTATTCTTTTCAGGACCCGAGAACCCAACGGAAGATTACTACTGGGACTGAGATGTGGCGGCCTCTACTTCCTCGACAACGTTTCCACTCTGTCCGCCTTCTCCTCCTCTTCTATAGATCTGCTTCAATGGCATCTTCGCCTTTGACATCCTCCTCCTCGGATTCTTCAGAAGCTTCTCCCCACTTACCTCAGACCAGTCCTCTGCTCAACTGTGATGCGTGTCAGCTTGGCAAACATCACCGCTCCTCCTTCCTACCAAAGCAAGGTCGTGGCTCTTCTCGCCCATTTGATCTCATTCATTATTATGTCTGGGGCCCTTCTCCTACCCTTACTATTGGTCGGGGTAGTTCTTACTTTGTAACGTTTATTGATGATTTTTCTAGATGTACCTGGGTGTATCTATAAAAAGATCTCTCTAAACTATTTTTTGTATGGCAATCCTTTTATTATATGATAAAAACACAGTTTGATGTTTCTATTAAAGTCTTTCGCTCTGATAATGCTAAGGAATATCTAAGTCATGAGTTTTCTTTTTTTTGCATGCAATATGGTCTTGTTCATCAGACCAGTTGTGTTTACACCTCCCAGCAAAATGGGGTGGCAGAGCGTAAAAACTATCACCTCCTCGATGTCGCTCGCACTCTTATGACACAGATGCAGGTACCTCTCTCCTACTGGGGCTATGCTTTTCTCCTTGCCTGCTATCTCATCAATCGCATTCCCTCTACGGTTCTCCATGGCAAGACCCCCTTCTCCATTCTCTACCCGAGCAAGGAACCCTTTCCTCTCCCTCTCTGTATCTTTGGGTGCACAGCTTTTGTGCACGCTCCTTCCGTAACACGCGATAAGCTTTCCCCCCGTTACACCAAGTGTGTCCTTTTGGGTTACACTACAAATCAGAAAGGATATTATTGCTTTGACCACATTCTGCGCAAGCAGTTTGTCTCCGCGGACGTGACCTTCTTCGAGAATGCGTCCTACTTCTCTCCTGCATCACCTCTTCTCCCTGATGTCTCTGATTCTCCACCGTCTCCCTCCATTCTTTCCACGCCAATCGACATCTCTCCTCCTACATCATCTCCTTCTCCATCTCCTCTCTCCATTCTCTCCCCTCCCCCCTTCTCCCTCTTCTCTGTAGCGATCTCTCTAGTCTCAGGCCAGCCTTCTCCGCCACGGACACTCCGGTCACTAAGGAACGCGTCAAATTGAATCTTCCTATTGCTCTTCACAAAGGGGTGCGGGCGTGTACCCAACACCCGCTTGCGGCCGTTGTTTCCTATGATCACCTTACTCCTTCTCGCAGGTCCTTTTCTTTGGCTATCTCGGCTACTGCCACTCCCAGCACCTACCAGGAGGCTCTTGCTATTCCACACTGAAAATCTGTCATGGATGAGGAGATTGCCACTCTTACTAAAAGGAGTACCTGGACCCTTGTTCCTCCACCACTTGGTACTGATGTGTTTGGATGTCGCTGGGTGTTTGTGTGAAGTTCCGCCCAGATGGCACTGTGGATCGTTATAAAGCCCGGATGGTGGCCAAAGGCTTTACTCAAACTTATGGGGTTATTACTTTAATACCTTCTCTCCGGTCGCTCGCCTCAGCACCATCCGGGTTCTTCTCTATGTGGTCGTCAACAGGGATTGGGTTATTTCCCAGCTTGATGTCAAGAATGCTTTCCTCTATGGGGATCTTCATGAGGATGTATACATGGAGCAACCTCCTGGGTATGTTTCTCAGGGGGAGACATGTGTATTCCTGTTGAAGAAGGCCATCTATGGCCTAAAATAGAGCCCTCGGTGTGGTTCGACAAGTTCAGCGGCATTGTGGCTGCCATCGGCTTTGCAAGAACTTTGGCTGATCACTCCTTGTTTATTCGCAAAACCGCCTCGGGATTGGTAGTTTTGGCAGTGTATGTGGATGATATTCTTCTTACTGGCGATGACCAGGCTGGGGTGGACTTGACAAAGAAACACCTCCATCAACACCTGGTCACGAAGGATATGGGCTCTCTGAAATACTTTTTGGGGATAGAAATCTCTCGGAAGCTGTTGGGTACATTGGAAAATGTGTACCTGATTTGGAGAAGCCTCACTTAGCTTAATGATATACATCAAGGTGTATTTGATGTTATTTTGAGTTTATATGTGCAGGTTAAGTATTGGCTAAAAGTCATAAAAAGTTTCTAAGTCCATGTGTCGACACTTAAGGAAGTCTGTGTCGACACTTGGAAAAGCTATGTCGACACCTGAATCAACTGTGTCAACACACAGAATTTATTAGTCGATATCGACTGTGTCGACACCGGGAGGCAGAGTCGACACACAGGAGTATTAGTCGACATCAATTGTGTCGACACCTGGAGGCAGTGTCGACACACAAATTCTGAAACTATATTAACTGTGTCGACACACAGGACTTGTGTCGACACTCAGTAGAGTTTCAACAATGTTGATTTTTGTATAGTGAAGAAGTGTCTATGTCGACACAAAGAGGCAGTGTCGACACATTCTACAGGTGCAGTGTCAATAAGCTGTGTCGACACCAAAGGAGTTATGTCGATATCACCAAATCTTGTATTGACACTTTATCTACTTGTGTCGACACATAATGACAATCAGTCTCGACGCTTTGCTGACAAAGACACAGGTTCAAGAACTGACTGGAGACTTGACAGCTGTGCATTCCAACAAGTTTACTGAAGCTATCAGATTTGTCAGAAGTTGGTTAGAAACCGGATCAGTCGGTTACCATGGATGAAGTCTATATATATAGATGGATTCTGTCAAATCAAAGAAGAGAAAAACAACAACAACAGGCACAACTATTGAAGTATTGATCATTGATCAAGAAAGTGCACGTCACATTGAAGAAGATTTTCGTGAGGATCTAAGGAGAATTCAAGCAAGAATTCTGTAGAAACTTCAGAAGTTCTTGAGAGAGAGAGAGAGATCTCCAACTGTTGAAGTAAAGGAGGAGACATTTACAAGTCTCCTAAGAAGCAGATCTTGAACCAATCTGCTAAGAAGGATTCAGATTTATTTCTGGATTCTAAAAAGGAAGCTGGCAGTCAGTCGACTTCAAAGGAGATCAACCCTACTGAGTTCAGATTCAAGAAGCTTTGAAGAAAGCTAAGAACAGGTTGATTTCAGCTATCAGTCTTATCAAGAAGCTGATCAAGAAACCTCTTATCCCTTCTCTCTCAACTAGGGTAAGAGTCAATCTAAACACTTATCAAATTTTGTAGGATCTTTTCATAAATCTGAGTTGTAAGCCTATATTATAAAGGCTGAGTGTAGGAGATATAGATCTCTGAGTGGTAGGACTTTTGAGCCTGAGTGTAGGCGAAATTTTTCTCTGAGTTGTAGACCTTGTGGCAAGGCTGAGGTAGGGCTGTTAGCCTGAGTTGTAGGAACCTTATAGGGTTCTCAGTTGTAGGAACCTTTCAGGGTTCTGAGCTGTAAGATCTGTGGATCTGAGAAGAAGGAAGAAGTTAGGCCAAATCTATCACACTGCTAGATAGGTGAAGGGGGAAAGTGGATGTACCAAGACCTTGGGGAACCACTATAAACCTGTGTGCAATCTGTGATGTGTCTGTGATTTTGATTTCTGTGTTGTGATTGCTGTAGAATAGTTAGATTCTATTTTAAGATCTGGAAAAATATTCTGCCTTAAGTAAAAAAGGAAAAGAACCTATTCACCCCCCCCCCCTCTAGGTGTTTGGGTTATCTTTAAATTAGTTCTATCAGAAGCCCGACTCGTTGGTTCTTTCCCAATGAAAGTATCCTCTTGATCTTTTACAAGAGGCAGGATTGACTGGTACCAAACAAGCCTGGTGTCCCATGGTTACTGGAGAAGACAAAAACATGGACAGAAGACTCGCCTTTTCTGTCTGATGTCACAAGGTAAAGCCGTCTGGTGGGCAAACTCATTTATCTCACGGTGACCAGAACCGATATTTCCTATGATGTAGGCAAGGTTAGTCAGTTCATGCAAGCTCCTAGGGAATGCCACCTTCAGTCTGCCTTGAGGATATTAGAGTATGTTAAAGCCGCACCAGGAAAATGACTACTTTTTCAGAAGAATGGTCATCTAAGGTTTGAAGTATACTCAGATTCAAGCAATGCAGATGATAAAGGCGACTGCAAATCTACATCTAATTTTTGCACATTTGTTGGAGGAAATCTTGTGAGCTAGAAGAGCAAGAAACAGTCTGTTGTCTCCAGATACAGTGCAGAAACCGAATATCGGAGTATGACGTCAACCACATATGAGTTAAAATGGCCGCGTGCTCTCGTGCTTGACTTTGGAGAGGTCTATGACTATCCTCTTCCTATGTTTTGTGACAATAAGGATGCCATATAAATATCCAGAAGTCCGGTCTTTCATGAGAGAACGAAACATATAGAATTTGATTGCCATTTCATTTGGGAAGAAATCTTGAAGAAACCGATTTGTACTCTGTTCGTCACCTCCGACAAAGAGTTGGCGGATATCTTCACCAAGCCGGTTTTTACTTCCTTCTTCCACATTTGTGACAAGCTGGGCATTATTGATATCTATGCTCCAGCTTGAGGGGAGTGTTGAAGTAGAAGACCGAGCGGTCTGGCGGCCTATGCTTGGCGGGTTGATGACTGCGTGGTCTGGTAGTCTCTCTCCAGCGGTTTGATATCTAGATTGTAGTTGTTTGCTGTCCGAGCAGTCTAGCGGTCTTCTACCGTAGCTTGTTCTCTTCCGTCTGGTGTTGCCGAGCGGTTAGCCCCTTTGTCTAACCGTGCGGTCTGTTCGGTCTGTTTATGTCTAGCCGCTCAGCTCTGTAAATTTTTTAGTCCCACATTATTTATTTGTACTCTCTTCTCTCTCCTCCATTCTTTAAAAGGGAGGTCATACCTTTGTAAATCTTATCTTTTTGGATAATAAAACTTTCAATTATTCAAGTTCTGGTTTGTTTTTAGTCACATGTTCGCTACTTTTACAAACTATGAAGTAAATACAACTAGGGTTAACCCTTGCTGCTCCTTCTTTCTTAGAGAGATTCTTTGAAATTGTTGTTGCAGGTGAGAAGGCAACAACTATCTTCTATCAACTGATCTGCTATAGCTTGGGTTAGCCTTGGATGCTTCTTCTGTCTCAGAGAAGTTTCTCTAAACTTGATGTTGAAGGTGTTAATCACAACAACTAACTTCTTGAACTCTCAGATCAGAAGTTTGAACTACTTCTTCAGGCTCCACAACAGTGTCGAGAGGAAGAATATGAAGTCTAGAGCTTTTCAAAAATCGATCCAAAAGTTTTCTTCTTCTCACTAATCAGAATGCTTTTTATCTTCTGTCGTCCAACAGCTCTTTGAGCATCGAGACCCACTGTAGTTGTTGGCTACAACTTGCTTTTGTATTAAATGCAGTACAGGAGGCATGCAGCGCCGATTATCGTGTACTGTAGACTTCCCGCAATAATTTGAAATTCTACTAACGTCATCACCTATTGACTTTGTCAAAAATAGAAGATTCATCATATGCATTGAGTGAATAGCCTTCACTCAACGCCAAAACACTTAGCTAATTTGATGTACCATTAGGCATCGAGTTATCATTCATCACTCGATGAATTTGGACATAGCCAATATCTCTGTTGAGGAAGCATTGAGTGAACTGTCCTCACTCAATGCATTTGGACTTAGACAGATTTTCTGTCTACTCCTTCTTAGGCTTTGACTGAAGCTTGTTTTGTTGACGCTTTTTGAGCTTGGCGTTGAGTGAATTGGCTTCACTTAATGCTTCTGGACTTAGTCAGATTTCTTCTCAGTTTCTCGGGCTTTGACAACATAGAGCTTTACTCAATGCTTCTTTCTTCAGGCGTCGAGTGAGCAGTCCTCACTCGACGCTTCTGAACTTAGCCAGAAATCTTCCTTTCCAATGCTGAACCTTTGACTGTCTGAGCTTTACTCGACGCTTCTTTCTTCAGGTGTCGAGTGAGCTGTCCTCACTCGACGCTTCTGGACTTAACCAGAAATCTTCCTTTACAATGTTGAAGCTTTGACAGTCTGAGCTTTACTCGACGCCTCTTACTATATGGCATTGAGTGAACTGCCTTCACTCAACGCCTGTGGACTTCAAAAAAAATTCTACTTTATCAACAGTCAGGTTTTGACTGCCCATGCTTTACTTTGCGCTTCTTGACATCTGACATTGAGTGAACTGGCTTCACTCAACGCCAATGGACTTAGACAAATTTCTGTCTTTCTAGCATTCTTCCTTGTGTCCACCTGTCACAGACAACCAGTCTAATTATTGTGATAAAGAACGTCCTGCACACATTGAACATAGAGCATGCATCAAATACATCTATGTGTATATCATTGACTTGTTTGACTTCTACAAATATGGGACATTGTGATCAATGGACCTAACACCTACCTTAGTATGGGAGGCCAATCCTCTTAGTTATCAATCCCGTCAAATCTTCACTACCTGAGATAAGTGACTAACACCTCACATGGCCATGGGCATTTTCTCATCTAGCCCTTCTTTTATAAATTAGCATGCACCTGTATTTCAAATCATATATCTTTCCCCAAACTATATTTCATTAAACAATTAAGCTTTAACATGTTCAACATAACTTTGCATGGAATACATCACAAGATCTCCTAATAATTGTAAATCATAGCATAGCTATAGGGTACACATTCTCGCATCATGCATCACAAATTCTTCCAAAACTCTTAATGTTCATCACATTGATATCAAGTGCATCTCCACCGGATTTTATGAATATATTATTTGTACAACCAAGATTCATCCAGAACCATTAGCTTATCATGGTTACATATAATAAATTCACCCAATCCAAAATATCATCTAGCTTCGATCTTCCTATTGATCCCAAACATCTGAATGCACGGCTAACACAACTCACTTAGATAGAAAGCATATTAAGACCTTATATTAGTTTAGACAAATCACAACCAACACATAATACATTATAGCACAACCACTTCGACTAAACATTCCCGAGGCTACAGGACTCCCCAAACATAGGGCAACCATCCGTTGGAAAGGAATTTCCGAGGGATACAACTTTTGTGTTTAGCCCAAGACCTATAAATGCTCGGACCATGGCTTAAATCGAGCATGAAATCTGCTGCGAACAGAAAACAGATTTCTACACGCATCTTAAAGTCAAACGAATGACATCAATTCATCTTCTTCCTCTATCCATTCATACAAAGTTACATTCAGCTCTTCCTCCTCCCTTATTTACCCTCAATAGACCATCATTCTTCACGAAACCAAGTCCATCATCTTCATATTGAAGAGAGGAAAGGTTTAAGACAACAAAACCCTAGGACAAGGTCATAGCGTGGGCTCTTCCTAGTAGATCTTCTTTTCACATCAAAGTAAAGCTCTTTTGAGCCGACATCTCTCCTATTTCAAAACTAAAGATCTAACACCAAGGGAGAGGGTAGGAAGCTCACCTCATTTCTGGCCATGGATCTCGTTATTTTCCTTGGCAGCATGTTTGGTTTCCTTGTCGGCATCGTTCTCCTCCTCGGAGAGAAAGTTCGCCCGTCAACCTTATCTCCTTTGATGAAGTTCAGTACTGAGAGAGGAAGAAAGTGACGACTAAGTATCAAACAACATTTATAAAGGAGTGGTTGATTGGATCTAGGGTTTCCCGATCAGGGAGCTACCGTCGCGTGGTAGCATACTACCGTCGTGTGGTACCTCCAAATCCACCATCCAGGAAACAGCACCTGTATTTCTACCGCTGCACGGTATTCTTCTACCGCCACGTGGTATCTCACTGAGCAATATACTAAATAATTCAGCGGGGCTATCGCTGGCGGTAACATGAATGCCAGGCGGTTGCTCACAGAGAGATACACTGATAACTCAGTAGGCTACCATCGCGCGGTATCCTTCTACCGCCACGCGGTAGTACTCGATCATCGTTGAGCCCACTTGACGCTCTCGACTCCTCACTACCGTCGTACGGTATTACGCTACCTCCGTGTAGTAGTAATCAACGATCGTTGAGTCCACTTGACGCTCTTGACTCCTCTTATCATTCGTGTTATACACTCGATGATCGCTACCGCCTAGCGGTATCCCGCTACTGCCGCGCGGTAGCTTCCAAACACTCAATAATGAGTCGTCACTTACCCCGGCTCAGGTACAATCTGTCCACCAGTGCACCCTGAGCCCAAGTTAACTCACCTGACTCGAAAAAGTGCACGAGTGATCTAGAAGGAATAAGTACGTTACAAATCCTATAAATAAAATAAAAAATTTCGTCCTCGGAGTTTGGCTAAGTCTATAGGGGAAAACAAAGTATAGAGAATACAAGGTATGCATTTAAGTTTACCTTGGGGAAACAACTCCGGGTAGTGCATCAGCATCAAGTCAACGGGCTCCCAAGTATACTCCTCTCTTTCATGATTAGACCATTGGACCTTCACCAATGGAACACTCTTCTGCCGCAAGCTTCTTGTCTCGGTGTCCACTATCCGCACCGGCTCTAGTCGAACAGACCTATCAGTTGTCACTGTGCCATTTGTAGTGGGGACCTGTTTATCGGGTCGTAGTATTTACTTTCGAAGCGACGATACATGGAAGACATCGTGCAAATTTTCCAGCTCTGGTGGTACCTCCAGCCGATAGGCCAAAGGGCCAATCCTCTCTAATATAACATAAGGCCCCACATACCTCGGGCTGAGCTTCTTTCTACTGCACACACGTGACACTCCATGCATTGGTCTGATCTTCAACAACACCTTGTCACCCACTTGGAACTCCACCATCCCGTGCTTAGCATTATAGTATTTTGCCTGCCGACTCTGAGCCTCTAGCATGCGATCTCGTATCAGTCTAACCATTGCATCAGTATCATCAATATACTCCACTCCCAAAGTCTCTGGGTATTCATCCTGCACACATGATAATGGAGTTCTACATCTCCTCCCATAAAGTGCTTTGTAGGGTGCCATTTTGTTGCTAGTTTGATAACTATTGTTGTATAAAAACTCCACTAGTGGCAAGAGCCTTTCCCACGGCTCTCCTTTATCCAACATGCATAACCTCAACAAATCTTCTACGGTTCTAATGGTCCTCTCAGACTGGTCGTCCGTCTGAGGATGAAAACCCGTATTGAAGGTAAGGCGGGAGCCCATATACCCTTGAACTGCCCTCCATTCCTTGGAAGTGAAGCGACCATCGCGATCAGAGACAATTGTCTTGGGCACCCCATGGTACTACACAAACTGCTCCATAAATAGATGCACCAAAATAGCAACATGCGACTCCTTCCTCATTGGAATGAACCTGACGACCTTCGTCAAGCGATCCACAATCACCCAAACTGAATCGTTCTCAGAGCGCAAGCGAGGAAACTCGTGGACGAAGTCCATGGAGATATCCTTGAACTTCCACTCAAGGATGGGTAATGGCTGTAATAATCCTCCCGGGCTCCTACACTCCACCTTCACCCTTTGAAAAGTCTCACAGTGTATAATATAGTGCCTTACAACTCTCTTCATGCCTAGCAAGAACATGGTCTTCCGTAAATCATTATACATAATGGCAATCCTGGGATGCCCTGAATACGTAATACAATGAGCCTCTCTCAAGATGTATTCTCGGATTCCACCACCCTCGGGAATATAGAGCCTGCCGCGAAAATGAATGAGGCCTTCCTTCAAAGTATACTCTTCAGCAGTTCCACTCTCAATTGCCTTAAACATAGGGGCCATAGCAGCATCCTTTCCTTGCACTGCCTGGATCAACTCACTGATGTCTCATACTATACTCAAGGAAGCTAAGTATTAAATATACATCTCAGAATGATCCTTACGCACACATGTAATATCCATCTCCTCGAGCACTCGATCCAATTCCATAGCCATCATATGAGATTCAGGGCTCGACGTTGGTCTTTTTCTACTTAGTGCATCTGCTACGGAGTTCTCTTTCCCGGGGTGGTAATTCAACGTACACTCATAATCACACAAGAACTCCAACTACCGTCGCTGCCTCAAATTCAACTCCTTTTGAGTATGAGCGTATTTCAAATTCCTATGGTCCGAAAAGATCTCACAGTGGACGTCGTATAAATAGTGTCTCCAAATTATTAAGGTGAACACCACTGCTCCCAACTCCAAATCATGTACCAGATAATTCACCTAGTGCTTCTTCAGCTGTCTTGAAGCATAAGCAATCACATGCTCATACTGCATCAACACTGCTCCCATACCTTGATAGAACGCATCAGTGTAAACCTGAAATCCTTCCTTCCCAAATGGAAGGGCTAGGATTGGTGTGGAGGTAAGTCGATCCTTCAGTTCTTAGAAAGCATCCTCAAACAAGGGTTTCCACTCATACAACATACCTTTCTTTGTCAGGGCTGTGAGAGGAAGGGCTATTTTCAAAAATCCCTTCACAAACTTATGATAATATCCAACAAGTTCAATAAAACTTCGCACGTTGGCCGCTGACCTCAAAGGCGGCCATTCCTTCACAACACTCACCTTGGTTGGGTCTACTGCTAATCCAGCACCACTAATAACATGGCCCAAAAAGGATACTTCTCGGAGCCATAACTCGCACTTGCTGAACTTAACAAATAAGGAGTGCTCTCTCAGTTTCTTCAAAACTAAGGTCAAGTGTTCAACATGCTCCTCTTCTATCTTCGAGTAGACCAAAATTTAATTGATGAAGATTTTTACGAAGACATCCAAATATGGCTCAAACACCTTGTTCATCGAACTCATGAAGGCATAATGGGCGTTCATGAGACCAAGCAGCATCACCGTGAACTCGTATAAGCCATATCTCGAGCTAAACGTTGTTTTCGGAATGTCTTCATCTTGTATTCTCAACTAATAGTACCTCGAGCGCAAATCCAATTTGGAAAACCAATGCGCTCCCACTAGTTGATCGAATAGTTCGTCGATTCGGGGAAAAGGATAGGTGTTCTGCACCATCAATCGGTTTAGTTCTTGGTAGTTTATGCACAACTGTAGTGATCCATCCTTCTTCTCAACAAACAAAACAGGGGCTCCCTAGGGTGATAAGGTGGGGCAAACGAACCCTGATTCTACTAACTCCTACAACTGAACTCTAAACTCAGTGAGTTCCTTTGGATCCATTCTATAAGGGGTCCGAGAGATGGGCTTGGCACCCGGTACTAGTTTAATCTGAAAGTCCACGTCTCTATGTAGGGGGTAATCCTGACAGCTTCTTAGGAAATACCTCAGGAAAATCCCACACCGCCAACACATCTTTCATTCTCTTCGTCATCTATTTTAGTTCAAAACATATCATATACACCTCCTCCCTTTTCATATGGTCCTTAAGGACCTCAATTGAAGACAACAACATTCGTGGTGCAAATCTAATACCTTGGAAAATGATCTCTGAGTCTCCATACTTGAAGGTGATTTGCTTCACCGCACAATCAATTCTGGCATGGTGTCAATCCAACCATGTCATGCCCAGAATAAGATCAAATTCTAGCATCCTAAACATCGTTGCAGGGGTTTCAAAAAGTTCCCCTCCAATATATACTTACAAATTGCACTTGGCTGACGAATTCATCTCGGAGCCGTCTGGGAGGCATACTCTCCAAGTGATACTGGTGAAATATTACATGCCATTTAAATCTTTCAGAAAATCCACAGAGATAAATGAATGAGTGGCACCGGTATCAAATAGAGTGTGGGTTGGTCTCCCAATAACAATCATGGTGCCTAAATATCAAGTCATAACAATCTCAATGCTAGATTCCTAACACAAACTCGGGCAAGCTATGGACGAATGCTCATAACGTATTAAACAAATTATAACATACCTGCAATCAAGTCTTGAGGATTCCTCTCTTGAGTCATATCCAGAGCAAATTGATCTGCTCTCTAGAAGGTCCAGGATTCCTTCCTCGTGGTCCTCGTCCTTCACCACAAACTTTCCCTCATCCTCACAGAGCTACCGGAGGAGCAATAGGGGGAACATCTCTGCCTATATGCGGGCAATAATGCAGGATGTGGCCCAGCTAATTGCACTGATAACATACTTGCCTGAATGGTCCTCCTGGTTATTGGTGAGGTGTGAACTATGGGGGTGGAGGTAGTGTTAGTTGCGGGGACGAACGTTCCATTCTAAAATTCTGATGGAAATGACCGCCACCTCATTGGTTTCCTCTTCCACCTCTAATATTCTGTCTCCTTCTGAAGTTGGGTCCTACATCCATCACACCCTTGGCGGGTATCTTACTACTAGCCTGGATTCCCAAATGGTCCGCTTCCAATCTCTTTGCCATATCAATAATCTCTGCCAAGCTAGAGTCCGCTATAAATAAAAGTGCTTGCCTTAGGGGATCTCACAAGCCTTTGTAGAATCGCTTCGCATATCCACGATCATCTAAATCGTTGGAGTCAACGAACCTGGCGAGGTGATGAAACTCCCATTGATACTCCACGACTGGCTTCAATCCCTATTTCAACTGCAGGAATCTTTCCTCGAGCTCATATCGATCAGTGGAGGGAACAAAATGTTCTAAGAAGGCATTAGATAATTCGTTCCAACTAATGTCAGTGTATATGCATCCTTGAAAAGTGGAGCCCATGAGGGACTTCCACTACCTTTTTGCATGTGACTCTAGGACGGACATAGCTAAGGTAACAGCCATACTGGATGGGCATCTGATTCCTATCATCAATTCTTGTACAACATCTAGCCATTCCTCTATACGAACGACCGATTTAGTTCTGTGGTAGATGGGTGGAGAAAGAGCTCAAAAGTTACTCAACCAATAAGAGCCCGAGGCCTATTGCTGCACTGGAGCCTGTTGAGACCTGAAAGCATCCAAGATTGCAGTTAGGGTCTTCCCCAACTCCGATTGTTGGACCAGATTAGGGATTGAAGGGACAGGAATGCCCTCTATTGGCTCTGTGTGCACCATAATCTACGTATAAAGTTATAAACCTAAGGTCAGGTTGGCTAATCGTAGGATAACAACTGGACATACTTAATGTGAATTACACAAGAGCACACCACTGCTTCCACTATGTCAGTTTGACCCCAAACTGACCAACCGAGCGAGGGTGGCACCATTATTCAATGACTTCTTTAGTTGAGGATCGTTTCAAGCTGATACCATTTGTAAGACCCCCCTCCTATAACACAAAACACGGCCGAGCGGAGTCTTATTCCCAAAATAGCCGCCTTGCGGTAGCATCAACAAATGTGTTGACCGGTACTACAAGACACCTATCCTGCCATCTCTTCACAATATCATCCATGCCAATTCAACATAAAGACAAGAAATAGAAGTCAAAGCATCACAATAAGTAAATGTCCATAGCGCAGTGCATGAAATATTAGGAACTCTCGTTGATACTCCACGACTGACCTCGATCCCTGTTTCAACTACAGGAATCTTTCCTCGAGCTGATCTCGAGCAGTGGAGGGAACAAAATGTTCTAAGAAGGCATTAGAGAATTCGTTCCAGCTAATGTCAATGTATATGCATCCTTGAAAAGTGGAGCCCATGAGGAACTTCCACCACCTTTTTGCATGTGACTCTAGGACGGACATAGTTAAGGAACAACCATACTGGCTGGGCATCTAATTCTAGCCATCAATTCTTGAACAACATCTAGCCATTCCTCCATACGAACCACCGATTCAGTCTCGTGGTAGACGGGTGGAGAAAGAGCATGGAAGGTACTCAGCAAATTAGAGCCCGGGGCATGTTGCTGCACCGAAGCCTGCTGAGACCTGAAGGCATCCAAGATTAAAGTTAGGGTCTTCCCAAACTCTGATTGTTGGAATGGAGTAGGGATCAAAGGGACAGTAATGCCTGCTACTGGCTCTATGCGCGCCAGAAACTACATATAAAGTTGCAAACCTAAGGTCAGGTTGGCTTATCGTAGGATAATAACTGGACATACTTAATATGAATTACACATGAGCACACCACTATTTCTGCTATGTCATTTTGACCCCAAAATGACCAATCGAGCGAGGGTGGCACCATTGTTCAATGACTTCTTTAGTTGAGGATCGTTGCAAGCTGATACCATTTGTAAGACCCCTCTCCCGGAACACAAAACACGACTGAGGGGAGTCTTATTCCTAGAACAACCGCCTTGCGATAGTGTCAACACACGTGTTGACCGGTACAACAAGACGCCTATTCTGCCAGCTCTTCACAATATCATCCATGCCAACCCAGCATAAAGACAAGAAACAGAAGTCAAAGCATCACAATAAGTAAATACCCATAGCGCAGCACATGAAATATAAGGAACTACATCGGTTCCTTTAACATCATAGTATAACAAAATTGCTCGAAGGCTATAACAAAGTCTCTCAAAGTCTCACACCTCAGTAACTGACGACAGTGAGGGTATTGTCGTATCAGACCCTATCTCCATGGCCTGGCTGCTCTCCTGCATCACTTATTGTTATTGCTGCTCTATCCGTTGGGTTTCCTCCTAAAATGGTAAAGGTAGCAACCGTTAGTCATAAAGACTAAGTGACTATCACATCCGCTCATCCCAACGACTCTTAGTCACCGGGTGGGAGAAAGATGAAAGTTATAATATATATATAAACAGTAAGTACAAGCAGGTGGTATATCTCTACATATCAGAGTAGTAATAATAATAGTGTATAATAAGTGATAACATCATTCTATACTAGCAACTCAGTAAGGAAGAGCAATCGACTACAACATATAATTAATAACAGAAATTTAACTTAACTTATAAAAATTCCCATACAGATTTATAAGTTAAGGATCGGCTTAACGGAAAGTACTCATCATATAAAAGTGCCCATTCAAATTTATATGATAAAGATCTTATGTGGTGCAATACAATGTTATGATATGAATGCAACATGATGACTCACCTATGCTCACACGCACGCACACTGCTATGCAGACATAGTCCTTTAGTTCCCACTTTTCAAGCAAGTAGCTAACCTCTCAGGCATCATCTGTCGTTGCCAAATGGTGATAATAGATCGGGCATCTCTACAACTAGGCAGGTATCCACACTACCAGGCATAGGCCTCTGTACGCCTCAACGCTAAGAACACAACAACGAAGCCCCCTGTATACTACGGCTCGAAGGGATCTCAGGTAGATGTGCATCAAGAACACGACCCAAACTAGCATATCATTATGGAACGGAAGGAGCCTCTAGTTTCATATCACCAAAGGACCAGGCCCAACCGTCCACTAGCACGGAAGGAGCCTCGAGAATGAGCACCAAGGACCAAGCCCAACCGTCCAAGTTCTATCTATCAACTACCATCTATGTGATGACTGGCGAGCTTATAGACCTGCCACACTATCCTTAACCCAGGATTATGACACTATGTGTCAACACACACCGCATGCAATTTCACTTGGCCATGTCATCAAGCATCCAAGTGCTCCAATCAAGTCTCTTCTCATTATTACCAATCCAGTGCTCAAAAGCACTCAAGGGACCCCACACTGAGTCTCTTCTCATCATTACCAATGCAGTGTTTAAAAGCACTCCAGGGCTCCATACTTAGTCCCTTATCATCATACCAGTCTAATGCTCAAAAGCACTCAAAACCTACCTTAGCATTAGAGGACAATCTTCTTAGTTATCAATCCTGTCAAATCATCACTACCTGATAAAAGCGACTAACACAGTGACACCTCACATAGTCATGGGAATTTTCTCATCTAGCCCTTCTTTTACAAATTAGCATGCACCCGCATTTCAAATCATACATCTTTTCCCAAACTATATTTAATTAAACACTTAAGCTTTAACATGTTCAACATAACCTTGCAAGGAATACATCACACGATCTCCCAATATTTGTAAATCACAGCATAGTTATAGGCTATACATTCTCGCATCATGCATCACAAATTCTCCCAAAATTCATAACGTTCATCGCATTTATATTAACTGCATCTCCACCGGATTCATGAATACATTATTTGTACAACCAAGATTCATCCAAAACCATTAGCTTATCATTGTTACATATAATAAATTCACCCAATCCAAAATATCATTTGACTATGATCTTCCTATTGAACCCAAATGATGCAGGCTTGCACGTTGACACCGAAATATATCTACGGACGCACACGAATATCTCTCTACGAACCAAATTCTACACTCGCACACTCGATCTACGCAGCACCACGTAATTAATGTTATCAATTTTATACTACCGAACGGGTAGCCAAACCGAATAGGATCAAACAAGGGCTATAGGCCTATGTTCTTTTCGGCTAAAGGGACCTACACGGTCCGAACGAGCGGTGTTGTACCAAAAGAGATCTACCGAATAAAATACGATTCGGAAAGGGTAGATCTCTCCCAACAAAAGAAAACGAAGGTTCGCCAAACCCTTTCGAAATTAAATCAATCAAGAAAAACACAAACCGAGCGAAGAAAACCACGATGAATTAATGTTATCAAAATTCAACGCCAAGGATTTCCACCACAAGAATATCTAGGAAAAATAAATCACACGAAGGTAGGAATTTTTTGTTACCCAACTGGAATGGATGATTCCGATTATCTCTACGTGGATCACTCTTCAACGTCTCCGCCGGAATCATGTCGGAAGGAGAGGAAACTTGTCCGCCTTCGTCGCTTCACGCCGGAGTAGGAATCCACAAGGAAGCAACCTTTATTGCCTTGACCGAATTATCTTCAATGGAGGGTGGTGCTCATTTTTTTGCAAGTGGTGGTGGTGGTGTGGTTGGCGGCTAAGAAGGAGGATGCTAGGGGAGAGGGGGAGAAGGCCTAGGCAAAAATTTCAAGAGGGTAGAGGAGGAGAAAGCGAATTTTCCAAGAGGGGAAGAGAGAGGAGGAGGGGAAATTCAAATTTTGAATTCTTTGTTTTCAATTTTTCATTCTCTAATAATTCCATCATAACATGGCTATATATAGCCTATACCACTCAATCTCCCTCCATTCAAAATTCAAAATTCAAAATGAAAGTTATGATGGTTATATGTACCCATCATAATACCAAAAATGAAATATTTAAAATAACCTATGATGGTTATAAGCACCCATCATTACATGAATTATTTTAATGCAATAAAAATAAAAATGCTAAAATAAAATAAAACATGAAAATGACTTAATAATTAATAATAATAATTAATAAATTATTATTAATTATTAATATATTGGTTTGCGTTCAGGACAGATATAATGGCGACGCTCCACATGGTCATCCGTAAGCATGTCGTCGCCGTCTTTAAAATGTTGCGGGCCGTCGTCTCCATCAATCCTCCCCCACTTAAAAGTACTCATCACCGATGAGTTGGGCTGAATGCAGCAGCGCGGGAGAGCAACATCCAAAAGAGCCACCTCCGATTTAGTAAGCCAAGAGTCATCGGAGGCTAGACGATCAAGCCATCGAATCAAGGAGTGGCAAACATCACCACATGAAAGGAGAGCACTTCAACCTGGAGTATCCTGTCATGCAAAAAGATGGTCCTAGAGAACCTTGGAAAAGCATTAGGCAAAAAAGGAAAAGAAATTTCTACATCAATAACCAACATACCTCCAGTGAAGACCGATGAAGAGAACGATCCAGGCACAAGCTCACTATCCAAACCATAAGAAAACAAAGTGGACCAAAACGGACAGGCAGATAATTCAAGTGGTGGAGAAATATAGCGATAAATTAGAAACATTAAAAATAGGGGTAATACCACAATCAGTGGAAAGCTTCAAATGATATGTGTATTCTCCTAATTTCATTACTTTCCGAAAAAGGTACAGCTCACCAACTCGCCAAATTTCTATAGTGCCCGAAGGCAACCGTTCAGGGACGAGACACGCCAAAACTAAATCGCAAATCATATAGTGAGATGCTCTTTTATGTAAACTAGCATGAAATTGTTAAAATATAATTTGTATGGCTAGCGCTTCACTACTGTGCTTATATAATTTTTGAACATGAGAGGCATAAACTAGTGCGAGTTGACTTGGTTTATCAGACAGTGGAAACGAAGTCAAGTCAAAAAGCACTTGTGCTTTAAATCCGTGCACGATCTCATTCGACGAGCAACAAGCATATAAATAATCATAAGATGCAACTATATAGAGTAATTTATTACGAGTGCGCCTAAATATCTCGCTACCGTGTAGAGTGAACCCATGCGCTATGTGACTCAACCCGAAAACGGAGGGTAACGGGGTTAAATCCGGGGGTACGGGAGCCTTAAAATCAAAGATGACTTTCATAGGCATCAAAGTCGCAGTTCTAATTTTATAATTAACGTCATCCAAGTTAGAAGCAGTAACAGTCTCAAAAATGGTCACATCAATATGTCTCGGACTAAAAAGAACTATCTCGAGTCCTAGCAAGTCATCTAATTGAGTCAAGTAAACCGGAGGGAGAGTCAGCATGGTCAATTCCGGAGGAGGAGCTAAGTAATACTCTTCGTCAAAACACGGATTTAACGTCCAAGAAAATTCCTCCGGGTGCCAGTCATCAAAGTCAAAAGGAAGATCAAACAGTAGATTCGTCCTCACAGACAACTCAACCGGATCATCATCACCTAACTCACTCTCAGGTAAACATTCATCACATTATGACTCTATTAATTCAGCCAAAATGTCTTCCAACCCACTAGATACTTCCTCCAAATCAGAATCAATAACGGTCTCTGAAGTAGGAAAAATTGAACCCGACAAAATTTCTAATCCATATTGGGCTTTAGGCAAAGGAGATAACATCAAAGAACTATCTTTCGGGTCCTCAGCGCTACCGTCATCCAAAAGTAACCCTCTTACACGGGGAAAAGCTTCCAAAACAACACAACCGTTGCTAACCAAATCTTCCCATGAAGTAGGTACATCGTATAAATCAGGATAGAGGATTGGGCAAATCGAATCTGGGGGAGAATCTAATCTAGATTGAACCTCAAGCAATGACGATAATATCAAAGAACTATCTCCCTGGTGTGCATCACTAGGTTAATCCTAAGGTGACTCTTCAGATAATGTTGAAAACATCAAGTAACTATTATTCGGATTCACAGCGCTAACATCTTCCAAACATAACCTCTTCGCATAAGATAAGTCTTCCCAATCAGTTGGAGCATCCTTTAAGTCAAGGTAATCACTAATAATAGGGAAATCCACACTCACCGGCTCCTTAGATAACTTAGATATATTTTCAGTATGTGTAATCGTAAGCTCTGACACGACAGGGATCATAGTTTGGAGAGGGCTCTCAATACTAGGGTGATCAGTCATAACGCTAGTAGGGCTAATAATAGGCAACGTACTATTCTCACAGATATAAATGTAATCATCTCATACATCATATTCTAAATCACTAGGGATTCCCTCATTCTCAGAATCATCAGACTCGTCGCGCACTATCGTATGTGAAGGAATACTCTCGTCTAACTGGCCATCTTCAGAATCCAGAGTTAATATATCAACATCAGCATCTTCAGGATCAAGAGATACCACAACTACATCAGCATTCTCATAGGTATCAGTCACTATATACAGGGGCTTAGACGTCGAGATTAAAGGAGGCATAACCCTAGTAGTAACATTTTTCGATTCTAAAACATAGGGTCTAAACTGCGTATTTTCCCTAGGAGTGGAATTAGGCACACTAGACGTAGTCCTATCATTGTGGGGAAATGATCTAACCTGAGGCATAGAGTAACTCCTTTGAATAGCTACAGGTCTAGCTCCACAACGATACTCACTCACAGGCTTGGTGTTAGTAGTGCGGAGATAGGCGGAATCAAATTGATCCGTGAGTAGGCTACGCATTGCCGGCCAAGCATGCTTATAACTACCAACACGACGCTCTTCGTTTAGCCAAAACACGCGGGCTCGACCTACTAATCGATCTCGGGCTATGTTAACCTTTTGGTGGTCGTCCCATACGTGACACTTAAAATAATTTTCTAATCCCTTAAGTCAGTCTCTAAAATTTTTGGGATACCCTAAACTGTCATAAGAAGGATAAATGTGGTGTGCCCTAGGGGTGTGTTTAGCCATATCCTTAGCATATGAATAGTCTAATCGGGCAGCATATACATCATATGTCATTTTAGTGAGAACCAGAGAGAAGAACTCACCCGGGACTTGTGCACATGCAATGAACAATTAACCTGGTCCTATTTAATTTCCAAAGATGCAATTGTTCCCGCTAATTACTTAAGATAACAAATGTATTTCTTTTATTTTTCTTGCTGGAAAAATTATGAAGATTATTAAATAATTTTTTTTATTTTCTTTGCTGATAAAATAAAAATATTGCCTGCTATTTGCAGACCAACAATTTAATTTTAAAATAACTTAATAAAAATAATGACTTAAAAATTATTATTTTTTTGTTTTCTAACTAAGAAAATGATGGAGAAATTACAGAATTTTATTTTTTTTGAAAATTGAGAAAAATAGAAAATTTTATGCCGCTATTTGCAGACCAAAAAAATTAGAAATTGTTTTATATATTGTGCAATGGACGTGCAAGTGCGTGTCAGTGCTCAAAGCAAAAGGGGGAGGGGGCCAATTAGGAAATTGACGTGAACCTCCCTCTAATACCAAATTGATGCATGCTTGCACGTTGACACTGAAATATATCTACGGACGAACACGAATATCTCTCTACGAACCAAATTCTACACTCGCACACTAGATCTACGCAGTACCACGTAATTAATGTTATCAATTTTATACTACCGTACGGGTAGCCAAATCGAATAGGATCGAATAAGGGCTATAGGCCTATGTTCTTTCCGACTAAAGGGACCTACACAGTCCAAACGAGCGGTGTTGTACCAAAAGAGATCTACCGAATAAAATACGATTCAGAAAGGGTAGATCTCTCCCAACAAAAGAAAATGAAGGTTCGCCAAACCCTTTCGAAATTAAATCAATCAAGAAAAGCACAAACCGAGCGAAGAAAACCACGATGAATTAATGTTATCAAAATTCAACGCCAAGGATTTTCACCACAAGAATATCTAGGAAAAATAAATCACACGAAGGTAGGAATTTTTCGTTACCCAACCGGAATGGATGATTTCAATTATCTCTACGTGGATCACTCTTCAACGTCTCCGCCGGAGTCACGTCGGAAGGAGAGGAAACTTATCCGCCTTCGTCGCTTCACGTCAGAGTAGGAATCCACAAGGATTCAACCTTTATTGCCTTTACCAAATTATCTTCAATGGAGGGTGGTGCTCGTTTTTTTGCAAGTGGTGGTGGTGGTGTGGTTGGCGGCTAAGAAGGAGGATGCTAGGGGAGAGGGGGAGAAGGCCTAGGCCTAAATTTCAAGAGGGTAGCGGAGGAGGAAACGAATTTTCCAAGAGGGGAAGAGAGAGGACGAGGGGAAATTCAAATTTTGAATTCTTGGTTTTCAATTTTTCATTCTCTAATTATTCCTTCATAACATGGTTATATATAGCCTACACCACTTAATCTCCCTCCATTCAAAATTCAAAATTCAATATGAAAGTTATGATGGTTATATGTACCCATCATAATACAGGAAATAAAATATTTAAAACAACCTATGATGGTTATAAGCACCCATCATTACATGAATTATTTAAATGCAATAAAAATAAAAATGCTAAAATAAAATAAAACATGAAAATGACTTAATAATTAATAATAATAATTAATTAATTATTATTAATTATTAATCTATTGGTTTGCATTCAGGACGGATATTATGGCGACGCTCCACATGGTCATCCGTAAGCATGTCGTCGCCGTCTTTAAAACATTGCGGGCCATAATCTCCATCACCAAACATCCGGATGTATGCCTAACGCAACTCACTTAGATAGAAAGCCTATTCCGACCTTATATTAGTTTAGACAAATCACAACCAACACATAATATATTACAGCACAACCACTTCGACTGAACATTCTCGGGGCTACATGACTCCCCCAACAATGGGCAACCATCCGTTGGAAAGTTCTTTCTAAGGGCTACAACTTTTGTGTTCATCCCAAAACCTAGAAGTGCTTGTACCATTGCTTAAATCGAGCATGAAATCTGCTGCATACAGAAAATAGATTTTTGCACGCATCTTAAAGTCAAACAAATGACATCGGTTTGTCTTCTTCCTCTAGCCATTCAAACAAAGTTACATTCAGCTCTTTCTCCTCCCTTATTCACCCTCAATAGACCATCATTTTTCATGAAACCAAGTTCATCATCTTCATATTAAAGAGAGGAAAGGTTGAAGACAACAAAACCCTAGGACAAGGTCCTAGCGTGGTCTCTTCCTCAGAGATCTCCATTTCGCACCAAATTCAAGCTCTTTTGATCCAACATCTCTCCTATTTCATAACTAAAGATCTAGCACCAAGGGAGAGGGTAAGAAACTCACCTCATTTTCGGCAATAGATCTCATTATTCTCTTTGGCGGCGTGTTTGGTTTCCACGTCGGTATCGTTCTCCTTCCCCGCGAGAAAGTTTGCCTGTCAACCTTGTCTCCTGCGATGAAGTTCGGCACTGAGAGAGGAAGAATGTGATGGCTAAGTCTCAAATAAGGTTTATAAAGGAGTGGCTGATTGGATCTAGGGTTTCCTTATCCAGGAGCTACCACCGCGCGGTACCTACAAATCCACCATCCAGGAAACACCACCTGTACTGCTACTGCCACACGATATTCTTCTACTGCCATGCTATATCTCACCGAGCAACATACTAAATAATTCAGCGGGGCTATCATTGGTGGGATCACTGATATTGGGAAGTTGCTTACAGAGTGATATGCCGATAACTTAGTAGGCTACCACCACGCGGTATCCATCTACCTCCATGCGGTATCCATCTACCTCCATGCGGTAGTACTCGTAGATTATTGTGCCCACTCAATGCTCTCGACTCCTCTCTACCACCGCGCGGTATTACACTACCACCGTGCGGTAGTACTCGACGATCGTTGAGTCCACTCGACACTCTCGACTCCTCTTATCATTCGATGTATACACTCGATGATCGCTACCACAGCGCGGTATCCCGCTACCATCGCGCGGTAGCTTCTAGACACTCAGTGATGAGTCGGTACTTCCCCCGGCTCAAGTGCAAGCCTGTGCACAAGTGCACCCTGAGCCCAAGTCAACTTACCTTAATTTAAAATCCGCACGAGGGGTTTAGAACGAATCAGGACATTACAGTGTCAACGCTCCAACTCCTCGAGCTCTTACAGTCACAACCGACCGTTAGTCATAAATACTAAGCCATTTTGTACTCGCCTCACCCTAGCGACTCCTAGGAACCGTGCGGTGCGATGAAAGCGGAGGACAATAAGGAAAGTATCAAAATAGCATGTGATAGTGGAACTATTCTATCATGAAAAAAAACTAACAATTTAATCAATATTCTAACAGTTATATATGAGTGACAAAAGTGTAAAGGACAATAATAAAAGTAGTAGTACCGAAAAAGAGAAGCGGTAAAGTAAAAGTAAGAACAACGCAATGCGGTAAACAACTACAACTAAGCTACCACTACAGGAGTATCTTAACTTATATGAATTTCCATACAAACTTATAAGTTAAGGTTTCAGGAATTGAAACTTATCATATAAAAGAGCTCATACTAATTTATATGATAAGGATCTGCATTTTGAATGACCTAGTATGTATGTATGTTATGATATGTTATGCATGTTATGATTCATACAAGTGCAACTCACTCACACGACTCTGTGATCACAGACCTTTAGTTCCCACTTTTTGGAGTTAGCTAAACTCTCTAGTACCAGCGTTGTGGCTACAATAGTAGTGGAGCGGTCATCTCCACTCCTAGATGGGTATACACACTACCAGGACTAGACCTCCCACACGCCACTATACACATCCCAGGTGCACTCTAGAGTCTATATATACTAATTATTGGCTATCTCACCAGTATTTTTGGACGAGTATGCGTTTTCTGGGATCGTCCTCCAAACCACAGTATAAACAACCTATTGGCCCCTCATGTAACATCCCATTTCCAACTAGACCCCTAGAAGTGGTTTTGTCATAGCAGAACCCTAGGAAACCCAAGAGTTGAAGTCTATCGACCAAGAGTTCGAGTCACGGGTTGGTCACGCCCGTGACCGACCTGTCATGCCCGTGACCTAGGGCGTGACCCCTTCGACGATCATCAACCTCAAAAAGACGATCGGCGAGCTCAGAAATCTCAACATGGGCCTGGCACGCCCGTGACCGATCCGTCATGCCCGTGACCTTGGAATGGCATTGAGTGAGCTGAGCTCACTCAACACCGTAGTCTGGATGGCATTGAGTGAGCTTAGCTCACTCAACGCCATAAGCTAGACAACGTTGAGTGCACAGACTGCACTCAATGCCATCTTAAGTAGGCTGGATGGCGTTGAGTGAGCAGAGCTCACTCAACGCTATAAGCTAGACGGCGTTGAGTGCACAGACTTCACTCAATACCATCTTAAGTAGGCTGGATGGCATTGAGTGAGCAGAGCTCACTCAACTCCATAAGCTAGACGGCGTTGAGTGCACAGACTGCACTCAACGCCACCTTGAGGAGGCTGGATGGCGTTGAGTGAGCAGAGCTCACTCAACGCCATAATCTGGATGGCGTTAAGTGAGCTGAGATCACTCAACGCCATAGACTGGAAGGGCTGTATTTTGGATGGCGTTGAGTGAGCAGAGCTCACTCAATGCCATATCCTGGATGGCGTTGAGTGAGCAGAGCTCACTCAATGCCGTAGCATGGATGGCGTTGATTGAGCAGAGCTCACTCAACGTCGTAGCTTGGATGGCGTTGAGTGAGCTGAGCTCACTCAATGCCATTTTACTTAGACTTTTTCTGGCGGTTTTAGCTTGGCTGATGGTCAGCTGAACCAGGCCGGTCTATATAGTGGGCCCGAATGCATGATTAGGTCGTTTCTCTTATTAAGACCTAATTAAGTCTTATTTTAAAAATGTTGACCGGTCAATGCCACGTGGCCGTCGGTTTTGAAAGCAAGGAGGAGCCACGGCCATGGCCGGAAACCGGCGTTCACAACCATAAATTGCACTTGATGTTGTGGACCCTTCCCCTCCTCTTTAAACGGCTAGATTCAAGTCCTCATGGGGAGAGGAGGAGTTTCCAGCCCTCCTCAAGCTTTTTCGGGCCGTTTCATCTCCCCTCAACCATGGCCGAAGCATGCTCTTAAGGGAGCATTAATGGCTGGACAGCCTATACCCGCCCGCTCCCCATTTCTTCCCTTTAAAAAGGCTCCCTAAACTCAGAGATGAAGTTTCAACCCAAACCCGATGGATTAGAGCTTGTACTCTGGTGTAGAAGAATTCTGGCGATGCCACCACCGCGCCAATGGCATCCCGACGATCTGCACGCCTCCAGCCCGCAAACAAGGTCCTCCCCTCCTCTCTTTCTACGGGTAGATCTTAGAGCTCTTTAAGATTAACAATCGAGCTCAACGGAGCTCGATCGGGAAGGGCTCCTCTTCCTAGATTTTCCTGCAATAAATTCTAGCTTTCGGGTTCGCCGGATTCCGCCTCTCCGGCGGCCGCGCCACCGCCCGGCGATGGCCGCCACCTCAACGGAGGTGGTGGTGGCGGTGGCCGGCCAGGGAGGAGGCTGGATGGCCGGCGGCAGCGTCTGGAATGCGCTCCAGGCTCGGCCAATCATGGCCCTGGGCTGGATGAAGAAGACGACCCAGCACTGTTGGATCTGCTTCAAGATCTGTGCTGGATAATTATTCTCTTTCTTTTAAAAATGATTTTTTGTACTGAAATAACAGCCACTTAGAAAAATTAAGGAAAAATACTTAGTGGCTCTATATGAGGAAATTGTCAACATATAATTTGTAGCCCTATGGGTCTACTTTATTTTAAAATTGATTTGGGTCAATTTGGTCAATTTGTTTGACCAGGGCACCTCTTTTGGTGGGATCTATACCTAGAGCTAAGTAGAGATTAAAATGTGTGCCCACCCTTCATCCCTTGTCCAAAAAATCTGAAATTTGGGCACGGAGACTAGTCTAGCTATACCTAAGGCCTGTCCAAAAATGGGAATTTTTGGAGAATGGTTTTTATAGTTTTTAGAAATAATTTAATAATCTTAGGGTAAATTAATTAGATGGCTTAATGACTTCTAAACCCTCCCAAATTTTGGTGAGTGGTCCCTGGGTTCATCGTAAGGATCTGTATAATTTTTCATCTTATTTAGAGATGTTTTAGATTAGAAATGAACAAACCTAAGCTTTGCCCTATTAAGCAATTTTTAGGTCAAGAGTGTACCTTTTGATTTGAGTGGTCATATCACCTCAACAGAGGCTGAGATTTTGACCACTGACTAGGCATGATTCCTAGCACCCTCTCATGGATTTTGAGGTGGATCAGGGCAGAATTGCCCTAGGACCCAAGGCCAAACCCTAAGGATTGTCTTTTGAGGGTTGTGAAGGGCATGGGGTCAAATGCCCTTGTATGAGCTTGAAATTTGGTAGAGTTAATGCTAGGGTATCCCAAGTCCTCTGGTATTTGTTTTGTAATTTTTGGGATAGCACTTCAAGTTCTTATCATATAATTCATAAATTTGCCCCAATAGGCTTTTATCTATAATGATCTTTGTTTTCCTTGATCTCCATGAAATTTTGGTAGAGAGTGTTTTAGTCTAATATAATTACACTGGAATTTTATTATAATTTTTGGAGGATTATTTTTAGTACTTTCTTTACAGGCTTTTAATAATGCAATTTTATTCAAAATTTGATTCAGAGATTATATATTGTTGGAAAATTTTGTAACTTGATCAGTAGAGTTATGAGGTCAACACATTGATGTATAAATTAATTCATAATTTTTAGATGAATATTTGCAGAGGTTGCTTTGTTAAGTTAAGAAAGAGGGTGATATTTCTAAATTAGATTTTGAGGTTAATACTCACTGAAAAATTTGGAAACCTTGTCAGTATTATTTTTAAGGCATGAAAACTATACTAGAATTTTCTTGGAATTTTTGGAAGCTTATTTATACTATTTACTTCTCTAAGTGGTTAATTGGTGAATATGTTAACAATTAAGGATCAAGGGTTTAAATATGGTAAAACTTCTGAGAAATTTAAATTTACTATCAAATTACTGCCTAGTATTTATCATAATTTTGTGGGGCTTTAATCATACCTAAAAAGGGTACTTCATGTTCAAATCACCCATGGATTAGTTTTGGAGGAAATTAATTAAACACCAAATAAATTAAGAAAATTATAAATTTCTGAATCTAGGCTAACCATGTCATGATAGACTCCCAGTAAATAACTTAAGGCTTTTGGATAAATATTTGGAGAAACTCCTATCATGTACATCATATAGTATAGGGTGGTCTACATATAGTAAAACTGCAGAAACTGAACTAGAGTGGGTAATGAACTTGGGGAGATGGAATTTTGGTAGATTGCGGGTTTGGATAGGGTAAGCTGAATTAAGTTCATTATTGGAAGTCAGGATGAGTAGAGTGTGAGATTTGCTAGTGTTAAGTGGTGTTCGGGATTGACGAAAGGTCGTCCACCCCGATTGGAGAGGAAGAGTCTGAATACACTAGGTTAGATCCAAAGTAATTTGAAAGGGATCGGGTAATGGGTAGAAATCAATAATATCAAGTGCCTTGCGAAAGGGAGCTTTGGGCTTCAGCCCATCGTAGTTCCTAGTGCCCTTTGAGAGCCCTTCACGGGGTATGCCGGGGGCAGTCCTGGGCTAACGTAAATCGTAGGAATAATAAACCAAAAGAGCAGCTAGTATAACTAGGGTTGAACATTCACACACCCTAGTAGTTAGGGAGGTAGATTAGGTTGGTTTGATTGTCATTCAGTCTGTAGTTTCTGAAGGTAGATTCACGGACGGGACAGTCCGGGGAGCCGAGGGCTCGAGGGTTTAAATACATAATAAGGTGGTGGGTCTTCGGTATTTGACTGTCGTTCACACCGATGTTGGTACGTAGAATCGGCGGTGTTGGACACTAAGCTAAAGAAAGTCTGGTGGGTACAGCCAGCATTAGTACACAGATACTCTAGGTTGTGTTCTTCTAGGGGCGTACGGAAGGGCTAGGCCCGATAGTGTGGATACCCGCCTAGGAGTGGGGGGCCCGACCCATTGTCTCCGTTTGCCACTATGGAGGTTCCTGGGAGTGAAGCTAGCTGCCCGAATAGGGGGAAATAAAGGTCTGTGCGCATAGAGTCGTGTGCATGAGTTGCACTTGCATGAATCATGGCATAGCATATCACTACACTCATATTTGCATACAACCGACACCCCAACGTATAAATCGGTATGGGACTTTTTATACGATGGGAGCCTTGCAGAAGACCCCTTAACTTATAAGTTTGTATGGGCATTCATATAAGTTAAGGTTACTTACTTACTTGTTTTCTGTTTGCTTTCATATATATATATATTGATTTACTACATGTTTACCTTACTGCTAACTATTTTAGAACTGCTAAATGTACCTTTCATACTTAACTGCTTATACAATATATATTTTCTATTAGACTAGTTCCGCTGTCACCCGCCTTGCTTATTCTCCACTTTTATAGCTTCCCTTTCCTCCTCCCGCTCGGTGCTTAGGAGCTGTGGGGGTAGGGATAGGGGATGATAGGGCTTAGTCTTTATGACTAATGGTTTTCGAACCACAACATTACAGGAGCTTTGGATTGGAGACAGGGGCCAGCAGTCCAGGGACCAGGACCAGCGGAGAACGATGCGCATGGAGGTGGGCCAGTCTAGTTCTTGAGCACCTGTGACCAGCTCCGTGAATGATTAGTATTTTTATTGCTTCCGCGATGAGTGATTTGTAATGAGGAATCTTATGTACCGGGCTGATCCCGCTTATATATTTCATCTGTACTGTTCTTTTGCAGTACTTTCTATTTTCTATATATTGATGGACTTGCTATGATTTTATTCATATATGATTTTGTGGACATGTTTACATTCATTGTATTACTTACTTCTCTCTCTTTGTGATCAAAAAGGGCCGGAAGAGTTGGCGTTTTGTAGTGGCGGCCTTCCTGAGTGTTGGTGCCACCGCAAAGTGGCAATTCTGGGCATAAGACCCCGATGGTTGAAAAAGAAAAAAAATGGGGTATTACACCTCAAACCCTCATACCTCGCCAGAGTCATCATACTGTCATCGGTGTGACGGATGGCCCAATACCGTATGACCCACCACAAATTTGTTTTTATGCACATACAAGTTATTTCAACCCGAGCCTCCAACTCGCAGGAATAACCCGTCCTGATAAACAACTCCCGAGCCTCCAGCATGCAGGACTAACCTGTTCTGATATATAACTCTCGAGCCTCCATCTTGGAGGACTAACCCATCCTTATATACAACTCCTGAGACTCCAGCTCGCAACACTAACCCGTCCTTATATACAACTCTCGAGCCTCCAGCTCGCAGGACTAACCTGTCCCGTATCCCTTCAACCCTATATGGGTGAGATTGCAACATTATTATTCAACCTAGTAGACTACTCTTGTCTAATTTTATGTTATACATAGCAACTTGGGGTTAATCCTAAACTTCCCGAGGTCTACCCGGTGAAGGGCTCACAACGGTACTAAGAAATACAATGGACTGAAGCCCAAATCCCCCTTTCCAGGACACTTACTTTCATTAGTGTCTACCTGTTATTAACACCCCACTCTCGTTGTTGCTCTTAAGTAAATCTAATGATTTAAGGTACTTCTTATGGGAATGACGACCTTTCGTTAGACTCTGATCTAACTATTCTCTTTAGTGACTATGCACACTAGCACTCGACACTAAGTAGTGACATAACCTAGAATTCTAACCGGGGTTTCAAAGCCTTCAAACATATCACTAAATTCAATTATATTCCATAAACCTGAATGTCATACCCAGTTCACCTTTATGCATCCGTTGCATAGACGGTGTGAAATCGAAAACCCTTAAGTGTGGTGCAAACCTACTTGTTGATCTTCATGAACCAAAAAAACACTTCTAATGATGCACCAAGACCTTATTCATTACTTTAGGTGGCTGGGTAACATTTTCATGTACTTTGAATTACCTAAACACTAGTTGTAAACTTTTGATAAATGCAGCACAAAGTCTATTCTTTGCCCATATGAGGTGACTTCCAATTCCTTGGGCAAAAGGCCTCTAAAATTTTTTCATGGGTTGATCATATGGTAATTAGTGGTAAATCAAAATTTCACAGTTTTTCTAATTATTTTTTCCATAATTAAAATTTTTAATTATGTGACCTAAGTCACATTGAACATGATCTAGCAAAACAAAAGGTCCTCAAGGTCTAATTAATTTATTTGGTCTTCATCTTAGTATAAAAGGTCAGTGTACAAAATTTCCTAATTTTGTAGAGTGATTTGACTCATGTTTTCTATTTATGAATGTCAATACTTTATTATCCATTTTTAATGGAAGTACCAAACATAATGTACCACCAATTCAGAGAAAATTTCTAGATGATAATATTGTCATGATATTGGTGAAATTTTTTTTTCATAAATTTCCATAGAGGTTTAACTTATGATTTTCACAATCTAAGATATTTACAAAAATATCACTACTCATATAAACATCATTTTTATCCATCCAAAAATGTTAAGAAAATTTACAAAGGTCTATAGTACTTAAATAAAGCTCTAGTAAAAATTTTATATTTTTTACAGTCATATAATTCACATTTCTAACCAACAACATTTATGGGCATAAAATCAATTAGTACTAATCTCTACATGAAATAAATTCAAAAAATCCTCATAAATTTTCCAGAGACACAAAATAGTATTTTAGGCTGTGTCAATTATTTAGAATTTTCCAAGTTAATATGCCCATGTTTCCTATCATTACATAAATGTGTGCCAAATTTAAAATAAATTGAAACTATAGGATTCTTAATTCCAAAAATCCCAACTTCACCAAGGAAGATGTATTTCATCTCCATAAACTCATAGTCAGAGTTTCATTGACATGCAATGTGTCAAATGAGCTTAATTTCCCATTTTTTCCCTATTTGTTAAAGGCACGCCAAATGCACCTATACTTTCAACTTGCAAGTTGGATCCTCCAACATGCAGAGATACAAATGACCCAAAACATTTACCAGGGTCCTAAAATGACATAATAGTCATGCCACCCAAATTTGGGGGTATTTTGAGTTGTAAAATTCCCTAAATCGCATTAATTTTATAAATCAAATAATGGAATAAACTATACGGAAATGTTCTCCAAAAATTCTGTTTTCTGGGTACAAGCTAGGTATAGTACATGCACATGCATGGTCTAAATTGCATCACATGTGGAGTTGTATTCTATCATATGTACTCATTATAATATCTGACCTAGGCTATTAGCTATTCTAGAAAAATAGGCCTACAAGGAGATATTGTGCTCCAAATGACTTGATTAAGGTGCCTAATTAAAGGAAAGCCAAAGGGCTACAACTTTCATGTTGGTGACTATTTCTGAATCTGCACCTAAAAGGCCTAAATATAGCATGCAATTCACAAAAATAAGTGTGATAGAAATTAAATAATACTATAGTTTGAATACATCAAAACCGAGAGCATCCCTTCATCTTCCCCAACCAGTCGACGGCTGTGATTGCCCCGACATGGGTCTCCTTGATCTTGCATTTCCTGGCCATCCGACCACCTCCCCGGTCGGCCACCACCACCACCACCTTCGTTGAGGTGAGGGCTAGCGTTTAGCGTCGACTTAGCCGCCGGAGGCGGCGGTTTTCGGCGAACCCAAGCACCTCAAAAACTTGAGAATTTCTCCCACACATCACATCAAATTGGACTCAATTGAACCTGATATCTCTCCAAATCGATCTAGGAGGCTAGAACAAGATGAGGGGAGTTGAAACGGACCTATAGATGGGTTGGGAGGCAGGTGTGGTGGCAGTGTGCCATGACTGACTACTCCTCCGGCGATCTAGCTCCTGAGCTCGTTTCTCCACCTAAATCCTTGATACAGGACTCAATTTCCACTCCTCTAGACCTTCTGAAGCTAATGGTTAGGTCAAATTTGAATGGAAGTGGCTGTATAGCTGATTTATCATTATGGGTCGCCGGCCTCAAGCTTTGGATGCTTCACCATGAGCTCCAAGTGTCCACCAATCCATAAATCCTGCTGGGAATGAGTTGGTAAGCTCAGTGGAGGTGTTGGGCAGAGAGGAGGGCCAAGTGGCCTTCATCCCTCATTTCCTCTTCTCTCCCTCTCCTCAACTTGGGGAAATTCCAATTTTACTCCTCATGCATGTCACCACCCTCCAAAACCAAGGGGTAGGGGTTGTAATTGAGTTAATGGGTTGGTAGTGGGCCATGGTCCATGGCCTTAGCCCATGGCTTAGCTCCTTAATTCTCCATTTAGGCTTAATGTTGACCAAATTTGACTTTAGGGTGGACTTGGTCAATTTGATGTGTGGGACGGACCCACTTGTTGGTCATGAGCCCTATGACACCACACATCATGGGTTTGGCTATGGTGATGCCGCGCTTGGGCTAATTGAACCTATGTATATGATTTTGACCAAATTAAGGTTAGTGTTGACTTTGGTCAAATTGGGTCAATGGGTGACCATGTGTTGGGGCTTCATGGTCCAATGCACTCTAATTAGGGTTTGGAGTTTAGTGGTGGGGTCAAATTGACCATGTGATGCATAATTGAGCCACTTAGGGTTGAGTTGACCCATGTTGACCCTAAGGGAAGTTTGGTCACATTAGCCAATCTGGTGACCCTATGATAGGGATTTTAGGTCACTTAGGTTTATTTTAGGGTTAGGGACATAATGGTGAGGTAAATTTGTACTTGTGGTTTCAATTTAGGCTAGATTGGCTTGAGTTGAATTGAACACTATAGTGGGCCACATGTGAGCTCACCTTTACTCATTGGGTCCTAATGTCACTATCTAGACTAACCCACTACACTCACCACATGTCCTACCCTAATGTGTTTGTTAATGGGTATAAAAGGAACTGAGATGTTACAGACCCTCCCATTCGCGAGTTCTATGACGCGATCTCCTTCCCGTTGCTATATCGGTGACCCTCCCTTATCTGACGTGGCACCGGCGAACCCCGACCGACGTAAAATTAGTCCTATGACGGTGCGAAGCCGCCTCTCCAATCAATGCAATTGTCTGGTGCTCCACCGCCGACTGAAGAAGCCCCCTCTAGGAATCACTAACTATCTTGGTGGTGCGATGCCGCACCTAGCATATAGAGGTGCGACGCAACCACTGCCCCACCATACGACATAGCATATCTCTCTCGAAAATTTCAGCGGATCCTTATTGGGTAATGAATCCCCTCCTCCACTCTTTTGATTTGATTCATCTATGTTCAATTTTTGTGCATATTGTGATTTGGTGTATTCTCAAAAACAATGAATAAATCGGAGTTGGGTCGTTACGTCGTCATCTCCCAACTAATTGGTCAGTAGAGGGCAGCCAACTGGTTGTTAGGTTTTTGTTGGAATTGGCATTCACTCGGTCGAATCTCCAAGTTGAAATATTGTTTTCATTACGTCTGTTGTGGTGGCATTAGAATTTAGTATTGGAGCTTGTCTTAACCTAAGCGGACTCTCGCTACTTGCACACCACGTATTTGGTGAATTGTCAAATCACACTTAAGCGGTAATTGTGCGCAAACCTAGCATTTGCTACATAAATTCTATATCAGACTTCGACACAAAGATTTCTTTATCTTTGTCGGCCCTCCTGCGTCACTTTCCTCAATTTATGCACACACGTTCCGAAAATATGTATTTTCCGCACTCATCTACGTCTAATAGCATGAACAAAAATCTGGATAATACAGAGGTCATGCAAGCCCAACTCGCAGTCGTCCAATACAATCTCACCGATCAAATTGCCCAACTCACCACGATGTTTACCAATTTGACCAAAATGATTAAGAATAATTTTCCACCGCAAAACCCTCCACCCCACAATCCTCCACACCGCCAACCATGTCCACACAATGATCATGGAAATGAGGACCATAATGGGGATTTGCATAATGATCTCACTCGCAAAATTAAACTAGATTCCCCAACATTTGACGGTTACGGTGATCCTAAAACATTTAAGTATTGACTAATAAAGATTGAATGTTATTTTGACTGGCACAACTTAGATGACCACTAAAAGGTGGTAGTTGTTCGAATGAAATTAGAGGGTCGAGACCAAGTATTTTGGTTAAACGAAGAGTGCCGTGTAGGTTGTGTCGCTCACACATGGCCACAAATATGTAACTTACTCACCACTCATTTTTTTCCGGCATACCATCGCACAAATATGTTAGATGAGTTTATTTCGCTGCACCAAGGAAACCGTTCGGTAAGTGAGTACATGGGCGAGCTCAACAAATTAATGAGTCATTATGATATTCAGTAAATGTCTGAGCTTACTGTCTCACGATTCTGTAAGGGCCTTCATTTGAAAATTCAAGGTCAAATCCGGCGATATGATCACCATGATCTAATCTTTGCCATGAATGCGGTCCTTGACACTGAAAAATATCTTTCAGTGACCACGAATCAATGGGCATCCTTCTCCTAATCCTTTTTGTACTCCAAAATTTCTTCCTTGCGCCTTCCTCATTCATGCGGGAAGAAAGTTTTAGGTGACACCTCCAAATCCGTTATTATCACCGCTAGGAAAGCAAACGACACATAGGGCGAACGCATTCCTATAGGCAAGACCAATAAGGCAAACGTCACATGTTATGCTTGTAACCAACCTGGTCACTATGCAAATGTCACAGATAAAATAGGTGGCTTTAATTGAACCCACGAATGAAGATGACAATCTCATTTATGAAGAACGTAGCGATGTCGAGGAGTCAAAAATTTCTAGTGACATGGAAGAGGAACATAACGCACCTAACCTTACAGTCATGCGTTGCCTTTTGAACACCCTACGTAGTACACATGATTGGAAGCGCTCTGGCATTTTTTCTTTGTATTCAAGTCCGGTGAAAAATATTGCAAACTCATCATTGATTGTGAAAGTTGCATAAACGTCATCTCCCAAACCGCTATCATCTACATGAAGTTGACTACGGAACCACACCCCATACCAATTTGCATGGGTCAATAATGTTGGAACACCCTATTACTAATATGGGCAAGGATCACTATGTCCTTAGGAAATTATCTTGACCTTATTGTATAGTCTTAAAGGTCAATTAGAATGAGTATAAGGGTTAGAACTTAGGTTTGGAATCTGCCCCCAAGACCTTCTAAGATCAGAACTCAAGTGCTGAAGACTAGGACAATTTTCGTCTAACTCAGGTCGAAGAAACGTCGAACTCAGTTCGACTATCTCTGAGCTCAGTTCAACGAGTCGTCGAACTCGGTTCGACGATCTTCAAGCTCAGATCGACGTTTCTGTCTCTAGCTATAATCCAATCTCTGAGCTCAGGTTGACGATAGTTGAGCTCAGATCGAAGATTTCTGTCTCAAGTATAAGTTCAGTCTCTGAGCTCAGGTCGACGATAGTTGAGCTCAGATCGACGATTTTTTTGAAGAGATCGATGATTTCAGGAATTCAAAATCAGACAGTTATGGAATTTAATATGAGTTATTATCAGTATTTATTTCAAAGGATTCTGTAGCAATTTCAACTAATCTGGAGCAAGTTTCAAGGAAGACAAAATGGAATGTCTCTTAGGACTTTCCTCCAGAGACAAAGTTCATTTAAGGTAGTCATTTATGACTGGTTAACGGCTATCTTAAAGATAGATTTTCAATATATCTGCAGAGAATTATTTGAAAGATACAGAATAAGAGATATCAATCAAGAATTGAAAAGAATTCTGGCAATAGACTCAAGATACACAAGTCTATAGGATTACTGAGTTAGAATTCATACAGAACACAAGGAATCATACTGTGAAGGAGATCATAAACAGAAAAAATTTCTTCTATTCTACTCCTTCAAGATCTTCTTGATTCATGTGTTCAAAGGCTTCTTCATCAAAGACTCCAAACAAATCACATTTCAGCAACTGCTGAAATCATCTCTTACTGGAGATCCAAAGTCACTGAAGACCTATCACCCTATGCAAAGCTCTTATTCCTGAACAATTGCAGATCTCAGGGGGAGCTTTGACAACATCATCCACTAGTCTTCTCTTAGACTGTTGACAGAGAAGAACAACAAACTCTTTTCTTTCTTTCTTTACTCTGCTGTAAAAGGGTTTCTCAAAACTCCCTTCAAAAGTTTTGTAGCTGGTTTCTGAGACCTTGTCAAAACTTAGTGGTGGCAAGACACCTGATCAAAAAATCTAGTTTGGATTTTAGCACCTTATCAAAAGCTCATTGGTGCCCAGGACACCTGATCAACTATTCTTTCAGTGGATTCCTACCTAGGGTGGTAGAAGAGTGGATGTACCCAGGTTTATTGGGGAACCACTATAGACCCTTGTGTCTTCTGGATTACTGTGTTTTTGCTTTGTTGTGTGCTATGATTTTGTTTATAGCTTCTTATCTTTTATTTTCTGTAAGCACATTACACCTATACTTAAATCAAGTCTTCCACTGCAAATAATTTTTTATCTGGAAAATTATTTTAATATACTCTATTCAACCCCCCCCCCCCCTCTAGAGTAAAGGTAGATCTTACCCTCACTTTCAATTGGTATCAGAGGTAGGTTGGTTACTCAACAACTGAATCTTCACTAGTTTGGTTGTTTTACATGTAACACCCCAGAATCTCAAAATATGTTTGTGCACAGTTTTGGGTTGGAGGCTGTTAGACACGGCCTGGGACACGGGCATGTCCCAGGGCGTGTCGGGTGTACATGGCCTGGGACACGAGCGTGTCCCAGGGCGTGTTCAGCTTAGTCGACGATTTATAGTCGACGATCGTCGAGCCTGGGACACGGCCTTCGACACGGGCGTGTCCCAGGGCGTGTCCGACACGTGTCCGTTCTGGGCGTGTTGCGGTGTCAAGTTGACGGTCAGCGGTCGTCAAGCGGCGACACAGCCTGGGACACGGGCGTGTCCCAGGGCGTGTCACACATTAAAATCGGAAAATGGCCTGTTTGAGTCAGAGAGGTACACGGCCTTGAACACGGCCGTGAACACGGCCTTGAACACGGGCGTGTCAGGTTCGACACGGGCGTGTCAAAGCCCGTGTTCTGGTATCTTTCGAGTCGGTTGCTAACCGACTGGGGAACACGGCCTATGACACGGGCGTGTCACAGGGCGTGTCAGGCCTGTTGAAATGTTTTTCAGAGTAGATCTCGGCCGTTCGTTTCCTTCTATTTGGATCTTGTGGTCCAAAGCTTTTCCAGCCTCTTTAAGGCCGTGGATTGAGATGAAATCTCATTTCCACTTAGCCTTTCTCTCTCTAAAGAGAAGAAAGAGAGGAGAGCTTGGAGGAGGAGGAGGAGGAGCTTTCCGGCCGCCGGTGGAGCTTCGTCGATCCGAATCGAGAGGCGAGTTCAGTGTTGCGGAGGCAAGGCCGCTGCGGTGATTTCCATCCGGCTAGTTCTTCTATGGTGCCGAAGCGATCGTCAAGGGTTACGATCTTTCTTCCTTGGGCAGGTGAAGCCCTTTGTTTTGCATGTGCATGGGATCCTCCATCAAGAGATGGAAATGCGTAAGTGATTCCAGCAGTTGAGTCTGCATCTAGAGCCGGAAATATGTAGTACGGCATAAGCATGATGTGTGAAGCCCATCCAGACGTATGTCGGGATTGGTGATGTTTATATTGCGAACCGGAGAAGACTCCGTGTATTCATCGTTTAGCCTGCGGAGATGGTGAGGACGATGTGCTTGGTGGTCAGGATGCTTTGTATAGCTCCTTTGGTTGCATACTTGCTAAGAGCTTGATGATGGAGTGCGGACACCTCTGAGTGGGTGGGCACGGGAGGTCTTCAACAGGGGTTTGAAGGCTTATGCCCATACCACCAAGTGGCGATGTTAAGATCGGATGAGCGGTCGATTGGTAGCAAAGCAGCAGGGCGAATTCCCTAGGCTTGTTACACTACGTGGGTAGGTCGACTGGTAGTGCTCACGGGTTTTGGTGTGGTGCGTACCTCTGAGTGAGACGGGTGCGTGAGGTCTTTAACAGGGGTTTGGAGGCTTATGCCCACCTACCAAGTACAAACCATAAAGGTGCCTTGAGTGCACGGAGCGCCTGGCATTGAGGCCGGCGTTTGTGATGTGGCGTGTATGTTATATATCTGTTGAAATTGCTATACATGCAGGGAAGGAACCACTGCCCCGGGTAAGGGGTGGGGTCGTTATAATTGGTCAGCTGAATGCTGACCGTTGCTTTGTTTATCACCCATGGGGTGGACGTCCATATGCAGGTGTTGCGGGCTGATTGGATTGAGCGGGCAAAAGCCCATGCTGCTGGTAGGCCCTTGAAGGCCGTGCGAAGTGTTGGATTTCATGTGTGGCCAGCCTGCGTGCCGATGTATGAAATGATATGTATTGTAAAGAGTAACCTGTAAGGCCTTAAGGCCCTGTGCGGTGTGGTGTTGTAAACATTCCTGGTCTTTTATATAAATGTGATATTTATATATTAGTGGACATTCATTGATATGAGTTCTTACACTTAATACATTTCCGCTAGCATGCTCTGAGTTAGGATTCGTATGGTTTGGTATTATCCTGTGACCTCACCGTCTGTTTGTGGCATATAGTGTGGGGCCCTGGCCGGACCTTCTACTATACGTCATTTAACGGATGGGGTTGTTACATTTTGGTATCAGCTTTTGTCGGTCTTCCTCTTTCGAATTCGTGGTCGAATTCTTTTGTGGGGTGGCGAGCACGTGTTTGTGCGACCTGCTGTAATGCTAATGAACTCTGGAATGTCCACTAGGGAATGTGTGTGTGTGTCTATTCGGTGAGTTTGCCGTATTACCATGGAAAGTAATGCTATCTTGTTCACCTATAGGTGACGAGGAGTGGAGCTGGGCAGTCGGAGCCCCAGCGTTCGGATGAGAGTGCGGCACCACCTGAGGTGCCTACACCTCCCCCTTCTGCGGAAACGGTGCGCTTAGTTACGGAGGTGATCTTTGCTATGCTTCAGGCACAACCTTTTGGGCAAGCGAGGCCTGCTGTGGCGCCAGTGCAGGTTGGTGCGAGGCAAGAGCATGTTGAGGTTGGTGCGAGGCAAGAGCATGTTGAGGTTCCGGTTGCTGTGCAAGCAGCGGACGAGCAACTTAAGCACTTTATGGAGTTTAATCCGCCTACGTTTGTCGGGGCAACGTCTCCAACAGAGGCCGAGGATTGGCTCTCTAGAGTGAAAAGAATCCTGGCTGCGCTCAGGATTAGTGAGGAGCAGAAAGTCCCGTTAGCCACTTTCCTCCTGGAAGGAGAGGCGAGGCTTTGGTGGGATGAGATCGAGTTGCACCAGTTGGGAGGTAGAGATCTGGGCGACATATCGATGGACGAATTCGCCAGATTATTTTGGGCAAAATACTTGCCAATGGCGCAGAGAATTGCAATGGAAAATGAATTTCAACGTCTGGTACAGGGTGATAAGACCGTGGACGATTACCTGCATGAGTTTACCAAGCTCGGTCGTTATGCGGGGTCGACGTTTGCGGACCAGGCACGGAAAACGAATAGGTTCTATGAAGGACTGCGTGATGAGCTGAGGTTGGCTCTCCCGAGTTCAGTGAACCAAGGATTCCAAGCATTGGTGCATACCGCTAGTGCGCTGGAGAAGGATTTGAAGCGGGTACGGGAGAAGAAGAACGTAGCGGTGGAAAAGTCCGACTTCAAAGTTCCGCCATCAGAGCAGTCAGATTTCAGGAAACGTGATAAGAAGCGGTTTCGACCCGCTGAACAAACTTCTTCAGATGTTGCGTCAGGAGCAACGTTTGGGCAAGAACGGGTTGAGCCGCGTACATGTTTCATTTGTGGGAAGCCAGGGCATATCGCGCGATTTTGCTGGAATGGTGCGTCCAAGGGTGAAAGAAAGACAGGTGCGTCTTATGACGAGAAGGGTAAAGCTGTGGCAGAGTCGTCTGCATCGCGGGCGCAACCGCGCATATACACACTTGAGATGCAGGAGCCGCAAAGCTCAAATCAAGCAGAACAGCAAATCCGTGCTTTGGACTTAATGGAGGCCGCTAAACGGATTCTGCGAGATGCGGAGAAGCCGAAATAAAGTGGAGTGTGCACTTTATTATGTTGTCTATTGTATGTATGTATGTATGTATTTCTGTTTGTGACAAACAGTTGTGGTGGTACGATTCCATGGGGCGAGACAAGCTGTGGCCTCTGAACTCTAAACCTGGATCGTTTTGGTTTGTATCGCAACAGCGTGGTTGTGTTGATGCTTGTGCGTTGCGCTAAATTTCGGGACGAAATTTCTATAAGGAGGGGAGGGTTGTAACACCCCAGAATCTCAAAATATGTTTGTGCACAGTTTTGGGTTGGAGGCTGTTAGACACGGCCTGGGACACGGGCGTGTCCCAGGGCATGTCGGGTGTACACGGCCTGGGACACGGGCGTGTCCCAGGGCGTGTTCAGCTTAGTCGACGATTTATAGTCGACGATCGTCGAGCCTGGGACACGGCCTTCGACACGGGCGTGTCCCAGGGCGTGTCCGACACGTGTCCGTTCTAGGCGTGTCGCGGTGTCAAGTTGACGGTCAGCGGTCGTCAAGCGGCGACACGGCCTGGGACACGGGCGTGTCCCAGGGCGTGTCACACATTAAAATCGGAAAATGGCCTGTTTGAGTCAGAGAGGTACACGGCCTTGAACAGGGCCGTGAACACGGCCTTGAACACGGGCATGTCAGGTTCGACACGGGCGTGTCAAAGCCCGTGTTCTGGTATCTTTCGATTCGGTTGCTAACCGACTGGGGAACACGGCCTGTGACACGGGCGTGTCACAGGGCGTGTCAGGCCTGTTGAAATGTTTTTCAGAGTAGATCTCGGTCGTTCGTTTCCTTCTATTTGGATCTTGTGGTCCAAAGCTTTTCCAGCCTCTTTAAGGCCGTGGATTGAGATGAAATCTCATTTCCACTTAGCCTTTCTCTCTCTAAAGAGAAGAAAGAGAGGAGAGCTTGGAGGAGGAGGAGGAGGAGCTTTCCGGCCGCCAGTGGAGCTTCGTCGATCCGAATCGAGAGCCGAGTTCAGCGTTGCGGAGGCAAGGCCGCTGCGGTGATTTCCATCCGGCTAGTTCTTCTATGGCGCCGAAGCGATCGTCAAGGGTAACGATCTTTCTTCCTTGGGCAGGTGAAGCCCTTTGTTTTGCATGTGCATGGGATCCTCCATCAAGAGATGGAAATGCATAAGTAATTTCAGCAGTTGAGTCTGCATCTAGAGCCGGAAATATGTAGTACGGCATAGGCATGCTGTGTGAAGCCCATCCAGACGTATGTCGGGATTGGTGATGTTTATATTGCGAACCGGAGAAGACTCCGTGTATTCATCGTTTAGCCTGGGGAGATGGTGAGGACGATGTGCTTGGTGGTCAGGATGCTTTGTATAGCTCCTTTGGGTGCATACTTGCTAAGAGCTTGATGATGGAGTGCGGACACCTCTGAGTGGGTGGGCGCGGGAGGTCTTCAACAGGGGTTTGAAGGCTTATGCCCATGCCACCAAGTGGCGATGTTAAGATCGGATGAGCGGTCGATTGGTAGCAAAGCAGTAGGGCGAATTCCCTAGGCTTGTTACACTACATGGGTAGGTCGACTGGTAGTGCTCACGGGTTTTGGTGTGGTGCGTACCTCTGAGTGAGACGGGTGCGTGAGGTCTTCAACAGGGGTTTGGAGGCTTATGCCCGCCTACCAAGTACAAACCATAAAGGTGCCCTGAGTGCACGGAGCGCCTGGCATTGAGGCCGGCGTTTGTGATGTGGCGTGTATGTTATATATCTGTTGAAATTGCTATACATGCAGGGAAGGAACCACTGCCCCGGGTAAGGGGTGGGGTCGTTATAATTGGTCAGCTGAATGCTGACCGTTGCTTTGTTTATCACCCATGGGGTGGACGTCCATATGCAGGTGTTGCGGGCTGATTGGATTGAGCGGGCAAAAGCCCATGCTGCTGGTAGGCCCTTGAAGGCCGTGCGAAGTGTTGGATTTCATGTGTGGCCGGCCTGCATGCCGATGTATGAAATGATATGTATTGTAAAGAGTAACCTGTAAGGCCTTAAGGCCCTGTGCGGTGTGGTGTTGTAAACATTCCTGGTCTTTTATATAAATGTGATATTTATATATTAGTGGACATTCATTGATATGAGTTCTTACACTTAATACATTTCCGCTAGCATGCTCTGAGTTAGGATTCGTATGGTTTGGTATTATCCTGTGACCTCACCGTCTGTTTGTGGCATATAGTGTGGGGCCCCGGCCGGACCTTCTACTATACGTCATTTAACGGATGGGGTTGTTACATTACAGGCTAACACCTGAACCAAAAGATCTCTGATAAGATCAATCTTTAATAGAGGGTTATTATTTTTATTATATTTATTTTCATACAAAACCATGGCACAGAACAAAGATTATGCTAGCACCAGACCTCCAGTGTGTAACCTTTCTAAGTTTGCACTTTGGAAGGCAAGGATAAAATTATATATGAATTCTATTGATGAGGACATCTACAATTCTGTTTTGACAGTGTGTCCAAGACCCCCAGTAATTACAAGTACAAGTGTTGTTCCACCTCCTTTAGGAACAGATGGAGAAATCAAGAAATGGAAAGTTGCAGATGTCGAAGCAATGAATATTCTGGCTCAGACTATGTCTGATGAAATATTTCAGAAAGTGACTGAATGTAACTCAACAAAATAAATATGGGACAAGTTGTCAGAAATTGTATCAAGATTTGCTGATGAAAGGAAAGACAGAAGATCCCATCTCATAACCCAGTATGAGAATTTCATAAAGGGAGAAACTGAGTCAGTTGCTGACATGTACAACAGGCTCAGTCTAATAGTCAGTGAGTTAAGAACATTGGACAAGGAGATCTTATTAACTGAACTCAATGACAAAATCCTAATGTGTTTCCCCAGCACTTGGGATTCAAGGATCTGGCCAATCAAGGATGCCATAAGCCTAAATGAAATCACCACTGAAGCTTTGTTGGGCAAGCTCAAGTCTTATGAACTGCTCATCAAGAATAGAGAGGAAGAATAGAAGGTTACTTCTCCAGCAATCAGGAAGGAGAAGACAATAGCATTCAAAGCTACAGAATATCAGCCTGAAGACAAGGTCACAGGAAATGAAGAATTAATGAGCTTACTGGCCAAAAGATTTTATAAGATGGCCAGGAAAGATTTCAGAAAGAGGTCATCCAGAGGGCATGAGAAGCCAAGGTATGACAAATCCAATAATAAAGAAATTGTTTGTTTTGGATGCAGGAAACAAGGCCACATTGTGCCTAATTATCCAGAAAATTAGAATAAGGACAAGAAGGACAGGAAAGATATAAGAAAAGACAAGGACTCCAGGAGAAACAATAATGACAAATCCTCCTCCAGCAAGAAAAAACACACCAGGAAGGGATTTGTAGCTGAAACCTTGAGTGAAACTGAAGAAGTGTCAGAGGCTTCATCAAGCTCAAGTGATGATGAAGATGATGCTGAAGAGAAGGAGTTCTGCATGATGGCTATCAATGCCTCCCAACATAATTCTGATGCAGAAAATGAATCTGAATCTGAATCTGAACATGAAGATGAAGAAGACCAGGTAATAGATTCCTTTGATTTTAATTCAGAGGACTTTAAATTTGAATTTAAGGCACTTTGTTTAGACCTGCTAAAGTCTGAGAAAGAAATTATCTCTCTCAGAAATCAATTGTCTGAACATAGCACTTTAAAATCAGACAACCTCAAACTCTCTGAGGAGTTAGAATGTTGTAGGGAGGAGATTGCTTCACTGAAAAGTGAACTATCCCAGGCAAAGAAGTTTGAAGAATCCCTTAATGGGAGAAGCATCAGACTGATGGACATCATAAGCACAGTGAACTCTAGACTTAACTGTACACTGGGCTTGGGTGCTTCATCTTGCCAACCTATGGTATTAACAACCCCAATTAAATTTATCTCAGATAAAGGAAGGGGAGTTGTAGAGGTAGCTAGGAAGAATCCTGATTTACCTAAGTAAAACAAAGTTCAACGGAAAATGTCGAACAGAGCTCGACGATCGTCAAACAGAGCTCAGCGATCTCAAGCTGAATTGTCGAACTCAGGTCGACGATCGCCGAACTCTGAACTCTGGCAAAGTCGATCTTCGAACAGAGCTCGACGATCTAACCTAAGATCGTCGAACTCAGCTCAGAGATCGTCAAACAAAGATCAGAGTTATGAACCATTTTTTAAAGGTAAATCAAACTTCAATCCAAGAGGTCCTGCATCCCAAAAACTTTAATTCTTATACTTAATGGATAATACCTCCTAGGAGATATCATCCTGAAGGTTATAAGAGTAAGCCAAGGATGTCTTTCATTTCAGAATTTAAAGGTTATCAACCTAGGCCTAAGATAAATTGGGTCAAAAACATATAAGTTGCTTATGTGCAAGTGAAGACCTATCCAACAATGAACCAACAATGGTATCTGGATAGTGGGTGCTCAAAGCACATGACAGGAAGCAAGGAGAATCTCACATCCTTCAAAACCAAACTTGGACCCAAAGTAATATTTGGAGATTCAAACTTTGGACAAACAAAAGGATATGGTGCTGTCCAGATTGGCTCAATCACATTCAAGAAGGTGGCCTATGTGGAAGGACTGAAGCACAATTTAATCAGCATCAGTCAACTGTGTGATTAAGGCTACCAGGTGACATTCAACAAATCCTTATGTAAAATCAAATCAGAGGATAACACAACTGTGTTAACAGGTAAAAGGAAAGATAACATTTATCTTGTAGATTTTCTTTCAACTAAGATAGATATTTGTTTATTCAATTATGTTTGCAAGCCAAATGATCTATGGCATAAAGGTTAGGACATTTAAACCTTAGAACCATTGCTAGGCTATCCATGGACAACCTTGTTAGAGGACTACCTTCTGGCCCCTACAAGAAGGAAGGACTTTGCAGGGCTTGTCAATTAGGCAAGAAAACTAAAAATAGCTTTAAGTCACTTAATAAGAGTGATTCACCTAGGATCTTATATCTGTTACACATGGATCTTTTTAGACCCATTACAGTACAAAGCTTAGGAGGGAAATCTTACACTTTGGTGATTGCAGATGACTTCTCTAGATTCACATGGGTGTTCTTTCTGAGAAAGAAGTCTGATAACTTTAAGTGTTTGACAGAGTTTCTCAAATGCATACAGATTGAGTTCAATACTCACATTTCCCTGATCAGAAGTGATCATGGGAAAGAGTTTGATTCTCTTCTTATGCAAGAGTTCTGTCAGAGTGAAGGGATCAAGCACACTTTCTCAACTCCTAGAACTCCTCAACAAAATGGGGTAGCTGAAAGGAAAAATAGAACCCTTATTGAATCTGCCACCACATTGTTGACTGATGCTCACCTTCCTCTATCCTTTTGGGCAGAGGTAGTGAACACCTCAAACTATGTGTTGAATAAAAGTTTGATACATAAACTGAAGGGCAAGACTCCCTATGAATTACTCAAAGGGAAGAAACCTAAAGTTGATTATTTCAAGATTTTTGGTTGTATTTGTTACATACACAATAAAGACAAGAAATACATAGCAAAATTTCAAGCTAAGGCTGATGAAGGAGTGTTTTTGGGATACTCCATGATCAGTAAAGCTTATAGGGTATTTAACAAAACTTCTCTTAAAATTGAAGAATTTGTACATGTATCTTTTGATGAAACTAACATGTTTTATAAGGAGAAGAATATTTCTACCATAAAACCTTTGCAGGTACACTCTCTTTCAGAAAATTTGGACAGGTTACATATTGTAGAAAAAGATACAACACATTCACCTACCCAACAAAGAGGTGAAATCAGTGAAGATGAAGAGGACGCTTAATATCTTGGTACTCAACATCCTTGTGAAAATTATCTTGAAGAGCCAGTTGTTGTTCCACAAGAGGAAACAACAACACAGGTTGGTGAACAATCAACACCCCCTATTTATTTAGTAACATCAAGAGATCATCCAATCTCCCAAGTGATTGGAGACATCTCAACTGGTGTGCAAACCAAAAATTAGGTCAACCAAAACTTGATGCACACCTGCTTTCTATCTCAAATTAAACCGCAATCCATACAATATGCAGAACAAGATCCATACTGGATCATTGCAATGCAAGAGGAATTACATCAATTTGAAAGGAACAAAGTTTGGGAGCTAGTGCCAAGGCCTAAGGATCACTCCATTGTTGGAACAAAGTGGGTGTTCAGAAACAAATTGGATGATCAAGGAATCATTGTAAGGAACAAGGCAAGGCTAGTTGCACAAGAATACTCTCAAGAAGAAGGAATAGACTATGACCAGACCTTTGCACCAGTTGTAAGGTTAGAGGCCATAAGAATATTCCTAGCTTATACAGCTCACAAAGGATTCAAGGTCTATCAGATGGATGCAAAAAGTGCATTTCTCAATGGAGACATCAAGGAAGAAGTATATGTTAGACAACCCCCAGGTTTTATCTCTCCAACTCATCCTGATCATGTTTTTAAATTGCACAAAGCATTATATGGTCTTAAGCAAGCTCCTAGAGCATGGTATGAGACCTTAGCATGCTTTCTTCTGAAAAATGAAGGGGTAGAGTAGACCAAACTCTTTTTATTAGAACCCATAAGTCCAATATCCTACTAATACAAATCTATGTAGATGATATTATCTTTGGATCTACTGATTCAAATTTGTGCAAAAGGTTCTCTAATCTAATGCATTCTAAATTTGAAATGAGTAGCATGGGTGAGCTTTCCTTCTTTATTGGATTGTAAGTCAAACAACATGTTGATGGCATATTTATTTCTCAAAACAAGTATGCAAAAGACTTGGTTAAGAAATTTGGTATGTCTGAAGCATCATGTATGAAAACACCTATGCCTACTAATGTTGTATTAGATGCTGATGAACATAGGAAACCTGTTGATCAGACAACATATAGAGCAATGATTGGCTCTTTATTGTACCTTATAGCTAGTAGACCTGACATAATGTTTGCTACATGCATATGTGCTAGATTCCAAGTAAGCCCTAGAGAGTCACACCTAACATTAGTAAAAAGGATTCTTAGGCATGTGAAAAGTTGTCCAAATCTAAGTCTCTGGTATCCAAAAGACTCAGGATTTTAATTAACTGGATTTTCAGATGCTGATTATGCTGGATGTAGAGTAGACAGGAAAAGCACCAGTGGAACTTGCCAGTTTCTTGGTGACAGACTTGTCTCCTGGTTCTTTAAGAAATAAACATATGTGTCCACTTCAACTGTTGAAGCTGAATACATGGCAGCAGGTAGTTGTTGCTCACAGATTTTGTGGATTCAAAACCAGCTCCTAAACTATGGTTATAACTTAGAAAGGTCAAAAATCTTTTGTGATAACACCAATGCTATTTTTATAGCACAAAATCCAGTCCTCCATAGTAGGACAAAATATATAGAGATTAGGCATCACTTTTTAAGGGATAATGTTGAGAAGAATAAAATTGAACTTCAATATATCCCAACTGATTTGCAAAGGGGAGACATTTTCACCAAACCATTGGATGAAAAGAAACGCACCTTCTTCCTGAATCAGTTAGGAATGTTAGATAGAGGAAGCTTAAAATGAGATCCAAGATTTTAAAACCCTAAAATTGACCAAGACTAGGTCAAAAACATGATTTTTCTAGTGTCTATAGGGTGTTTCTGTTGGAGTTACCATGGTGATCTAGAAGTGGTCAAACATGTAATCTCACTGCCAACGCGATATGAGCCTGCAGGGTCGCACATAAGAGCATATGGAGAAGTTGGTAGATTGACTGTGTTGGTAAGGGTTACCAATCACCTCGCAGGATAGAGTCGGGCAAACGTTGCCAAAGGAATTTCGTCGAGAGTCGTCGAGTTTGACTCGACGACTAAGGGAAATTCGTCGAGAATCGTCGAGTATGACTCGACGACTCTTGACGAGTTCGTCGAGAATCATTCATCGCGAATGATTCGTCAAGAATCGTCGAGTGATACTCGACGACTCTCGACGAATTCGTCGAGAATCAAAAGTGTTTGATTCCCGGCGATTGGTGATAATCGACGAATCTATCCCCGATTTTCGACGAATCAGCAGATGATTCTCGTTGAATCTGTCTGCTAATTCTCGCCGAATCTAGATCCGATTCTCGCCGGACCTATGCTGATTCTCGCAGAATGTCTCTGAAACCCTAACTTGGGTGGTCTGCGGATAGCGGTGTTCTTTGGTCTGTTTATGCCTTTGGTATAAATAGGGAACTTCGGGTTTTGGGAATATAACAATCATCGGGATTTTCTTGTAGCCGGATCGTAGCCGACGGAAGAGTTCTGCCGATCTCCCGATCCCCCGAATCCCGACCCCGCCGGACAAAAACGTTACGCCGACGCCTGTTCGCTCCGTCGTCGACCTCATCTCCGGCGACCGTCGCTGGTCTTGCTTTCCCTGGCGCGGACCTAGCAGTCCGTGGGAAGTGCAAAGTTGCGGTTGATCTTCTTCCCGACCCTTCGTGCGACGAAGCTCGGGGTTCTCCCGCTCATGTGGATTTCTGCAGAGGCGTGGACGTTATTCCACGTAGAACTCGCCACCGACAAGGACTCGTAGCTTGGAGCATCTCCATTGGGTTGTGACTCAACGCCGCTAAGGTAATTTTTGCCTAGTTATTTGTTAACTTCTTGATTCAACTTTCATGGCCCGATCCCATCTCTTTTGGGTTGTCTTGATGTTTTATTCCTTCCGCTGCGTGCAGAAGCGTTGTGTCATCCTCACACAGAAACCAAACAGTGGTATCAGAGCCAAGTTTCGGCCATGATTGTTGTATTGGAAGTAAGGTTATTCCAGTGCGTGTAAACCTAGGGATTTAGAAGTGTTTTAAATGTCTAGATTTATTCCTAGTACATCAATTGTTGATGGTTTTTCCAAGGGAAATCGGTGGGCTCATAACCCACAGGTTAGGGGCTCTACACCTTGGAACCCGGCCAGAAACGTCTGGGATTTCGTGGTAATTTCTAATTGTTAGAAATTGTTATCTCCTTAGCAATAACCGTCCCTCGAATGGTTAGTGAACTAGTGTATTGTTTTGGATTTTGCATCCAACAATGAGAGACGAGCTTGTTTACTGCTTTAAGTTGAATTGTCTTTGCTTTTGTCCAATGCATGTAAATCTTAAGATTTGGAAGAGTCCGGATGTTCAGATTTAGCGCTTCCTTTCTATCAAATGTTGATAGTGTCAGGTTGCGCACATAAGGGATGCATGTGGATTTTAGTAATTGTTTTTCTGTGGATGTGCACAATGATCAAATGTTGATCATGGTTAATTGTTAACCCATAATCAAAATCCCTTCCACTAATATAAAGTGTTCGGATACCTTCCGATGGATGACACACTTCCTGCCTCGATCGATGAAGTGTGGGCGTGTCAAAGCAAGGTGCATTAATCTATCTTTGTAAGGGTGCGAGCGGATAATTGTGATATCCCACTATCGACATCGGGTCAAGCTTAACTAGGTGACCTCAAAGGTTGAGTGCCTAGAGGCATAGGGTTGGCATGCACCATATGATGGATGCAAATAAGGGGTTATTCACCAACCATACAAGAATTGCATGAGGATGCAATTGGCAAGCGTTGCCTACCTAAATAACCGCATTGTGAGAGGAAAGCCAAAGCTTACTCATTGTGTTGGTGAAATACGGATCTTGTCCACTAAGAGAGTAGCTCGCATGAACTCTCCGAATTGATAATGAGGGCTATTATTTCGAATAAAATAGTGGGAGTTTTAATTGAAGTCCAAATTAAAATAAATTGTATTTGAAATTTTGGTACTGATATTATTCTGCATGAATTCTTGTAGAATTCCATGACAAGTGGTTCACACTCCATCCTGTCTCTCAGAGCCATCCTTGAGAAGGATAAGCTCAATGGGACTGACTACCTTGACTGGTACAGGAACCTGAGAATTGTTCTCAGGCAAGAGCGAAAGTTCTATGTCTTGGAAGAAGAAGCCCCCGAGGTGCCGACTGGGAATTCTTCCCGTGCTGATAAAAATACTTATAAGAAGTATACTGATGACACCTTAGACGTCGAATGCCTTAGACGTCGAATGCCTTATGCTTGCCACCATGAACTCTGAGTTTCAGAAGCAACATGAGAACATGGGGTGCAAGGAGATTGACGAGAATCTCAAGAAAATGTTTCAAGGGCAAGCTCGTCAAGAGAGGTTTGACGTCACAAAAGCGGTTTTTCAGTGCAAGATGGGAGTTCGAGACTCAGTAGGGACTCACGTACTCAAGATGATTGGGTATATAGAGAACCTTGAAAGGCTGGGTTTTCCTCTGGGTCAAGAGTTGGCCACAGATCTGATCCTGCAATCGTTGCCGGACAGTTACGAGCAGTTTGTCTTGAACTACAACATGAATGAAATAGACAAGACACTGCCCGAGCTCCTAGGCATGTTGAGAACTGACGAGATCAATATGAAGAAGGCCAAGCCTGCCTGCCCCATAATGATGGTGCATAAGGGAAAGGGCAAAGGCAAGGGCTCTAAGAAGACGAAGGTGGGACCTAAGTCACATCTCGAGGCCAAGTCTTCTGTACTGATGAAAAAGAAGAGCACGGTGAAGGAAGGGAAATGCCACCACTGTGGCAAGGCTGGTCATTGGAGGAGGAACTGTCCTTCTTACATTGAGGGTCTACATAAAATGAAGGGAGGTATGACTTCTGCTTTGAATATTTATGCTATAAGGATAAACCTTTCTGCTCCTTCATCTTGGGTATTGGATACCGGATGTGGTTCTCACATTTGTACAAATGTGCAGGAACTGGGAAGGAGAAGATTGCTGAGTAAAGGGGAGGTGGACCTGCGTGTCGGCAATGGAGCAAGAGTTGCTGCTGTAGCCGTAGGGGTTTACCGTCTTTCTTTGCCCAGTGGGCTTGTAATAGAACTAGATAACAGTTATTTTGTTCCGGCCATAACAAGAAACATTATATCCATTTTATGCTTGGACATGATTGGATTTTCTTTTATAATTAAGAACAACTATTATTTTATATTTAAGAATGATGTTTGTTATGCTGTAGCCCAATTGTTTAATGGTCTTTATATTTTGAACTTTGACTATCAGATATATAATGTAGAAAATAATAAAAGACTAAGAACGAATGACTCAAACCCTACATATCTCTGTCATTGTCGTTTGGGCCATATAAACGAGAAGCGCATATCCAAGCTCAATAAAGATGGACTTTTGGACTCATTTAATTATGAATCATTTGAGCGATGCGAATCTTGTTTGTTAGGCAAGATGACAAATGACCCTTTCACTGGTTATATTGAGAGGGCTGAGGATCTCTTGGGTGTTGTACATAGTGATGTATGCGGACCCATGAGCTCCATGGCTAGAGGTGGGTATTTCTACTTCGGTATATTTACTGATGATTTCAGTAGATACAGATATGTGTATCTTATGAAGTGCAAATTTGAGACCTTTGAAAAGTTCAAAGAGTTCAAGAATGAAGTAGAAAACCTGTTGGGTAAAAGGGTTAAAGCACTCCGATCTGATCGAGGTGGCGAATACCTGAGTCATGAGTTCCGTGATCATCTGAAAGAGTGTGGTATTGTATCACAGCTCACTCCACCTAGAACACCACAGCATAGTGGTGTGTCTGAGAGGAGAAATCGTACTTTGTTAGACATGGTACGTTCGATGATGAGTCATGCAGACTTGCCTGTTTCCTTTTGGGGTTTTGCTTTAGAGACTACTGCAATGACACTGAATCGCGCTCCAACGAAAACGGCTCTGAAGACACCATATGAGATATGGACTGGGAAGCGTCCTAGTATGTCATTCATTAAAATTCTGGGCTGTGAGGCATACGTGCGACGTCAAATGCCTGACAAACTGGAACCCAAATCAGATAAATGTTATCTGGTGGGATATCCTAAGGAAACGAAAGGGTATTACTTTTACCTACCGTCCGAGGGCAAAGTGTTTGTCGCAAGGACTGGCGTCTTCTTGGAGAAAGAGTTCTTATCGAGAAAGACTAAAAAGGTAGAACTTGAAGAAGTTCAAGAACCACAAATAATGAATAAACCGGAATTGGATTCTGAGACAGGACTACAAGATGTTGTATCTAGAGAACCTGCTCAAGAAACACAAGTCCTACGTAGATCTGGTAGACCGAGGTTTGAGCCTGAGAGATATGGATTTCTCATGTCTTAAATAGGTAATGTGTTGCTTATGGATCATGATGATGAACCAGCAACCTACCAAGAGGCTATGAATGGACCAGACTCCGACAAATGGCTTGAGGCTATGAAATCTGAAATGGACTCCTTGTATACAAACCAAGTTTGGAACTTGGTGGAACCACCTGAAGGGGTACGACCCATAGGGTGCAAGTGTCTACAAGAAGAAGACCGACATGGATGGGAATGTACAGACATTCAAAGGGAGACTGGTGGCTAATGGTTTCAAGCAATTTCATCGTATTGACTATGATGAGACCTTTTCCCCTGTTGCCATGGTAAATTCCATAAGGATATTGCTTGCTATTGCTGCGTATTATTACTACGAGATCTGGCAGATGGATGTAAAAATGACTTTCCTTAATGGAAACCTCCTTGAGGAAGTGTACATGACACAACCCGAGGGTTTTGTATCCCCAAATGAAGCCACTAAAGTATGCAAGCTGAATAGGTCCATCTATGGACTAAAGTAGGCCTCTCGAAGTTGGAATCTTCATTTTGATGAGAAAATCAAAGAGTTTGGTTTCATCAAGAATGAAGATGAGCCTTGTGTTTACAAGCGAATCAGTGGGAGCATTGTTGTCTTCCTAATATTGTATATAGATGACATACTTTTGATTGGGAATGACATTCCTACCCTGAAAGTTGTTAAGAACAACCTTGGGAACTGCTTTTCTATGAAGGACTTGGGTGAAGCGACTTATATACTCGGTATTAAGGTCTATAGAGATAGATCGAAGAAGTTGCTGGGTTTGACCCACAGTACATACATCGAGAAGGTGTTGAAGCGGTTCAACATGCTTGAGTCTAAGAAAGGATTTTTACCCATGTCTCATGGTGTGAATCTCTCTAAGGACCAGTGTCCAAAATCTTGTGAAGATAAGGACCGCATGAAGTTGATTCCATATGCTTCGGCAATTGGATCAATCATGTATGCAATATTATGTACTCGACCCGATGTCTCCTTTGCTTTGATCATGACTAGCAGGTATCAGTCAGACCCCGGTGAGTGTCATTGGATTGCAGTCAAGAATATCCTGAAGTACTTGAGAAGGACAAAGGATGTGTTCTTGGTGTATGGTGGAGAGGAAGAGCTCGTTGTAAATGGTTACACGGATGTTAGCTTCCTAACTGATAGGGACGACTCAAAGTCTCAGTCAGGTTTTGTGTTTTGCCTTAATGGAGGAGCTGTGAGATGGAAGAGTTCCAAGCAAGAGACAGTTGCTGATTCTACAACAGAGGCCGAGTATAGCGTTGTAGCTAACGCAACGAAGGAGGCTGTATGGATTAGGAAATTCATCGGCGAGCTTGATGTAGTTCCTAGCATTGTTGGTCCTATAGTTCTCTATTGTGATAATAATGGTGCAATTGCACAATCTAAGGAACCTAGATCCAATCATCGCTCCAAGCACATACTTCGGCGGTTCAATCTTATTCGTGAGATTGTCGAACGAGGAGATGTGAACATTTGCAGAGTGCCGACTGAGGAGAATATTGCGGATCCTCTAACAAAGCCTCTCGCGTAGAGAAAGCATGATGGTCATACTAGATCAATGGGTATACGATACCTAAATGATCAACTCTAGTGAGAGCCTTGTGGGTTGCATGTAAACATATATTTTGTTGGCTGTTTATTGTTTATTCATATGATGAATTATGTACCTAGATTTTTCTTTTACTATTAAAGGCATGTTCTTTTATTATGTTTTCTCTATGTGATAGTTAAATGTTATCATAATAAATACCCTTAGAATGTTCGCTTCCATAGGACATCAAGTACGTGACTTGAATGTGAGAGCCTATGATTTATTTGAAGCTTCATTCTTAAAAGATCCCTGGTCGTTGTATCATCATAGAAGCTTAGGGTGATGATGATACCTTAAGACTAGCACATGCGTTGACTGATGACCAGTTCTCACAGGTCATGATATTGTGATATCAAGTCATCACGTGGGTACTTGTTAATGAACAAGTTGTACTGGATAGACCCAACTTGAGACTACTCTGTAGATTGTTATCTAAATATGTCATGAGTAGGTCTCAATTGACAATGGTGTTGTGGTCCTTTGACCTGAAGTCACAATATTCATCAAGTGAGGAAGAGCGTGCTTTGATGCTATCTAAAGTCTTTCTTGAGAAAGGTTGATGATAAGGGTGGTTGTTGGGCACGTTACGAATCATTTGGGTGTTTGTGTGTGAGCAGATATGGGATTTGTCCTCCTATATGACAGGAGTTGCATCCATGGGCCCTTTGATGGAACTGGACTGAGAAATGCATGTCCATGCTTGGTTGAGTCAATATGTGATATTGGACTCACCATTCTCTGGAAGTTTGTTCTAGATCAAGAAACTTGGATTGAGCTATTATGAGGGTGACACGGTCCATGCCTCTAGTTCTTTCCGGATGTAAGGGACAAAGGGACAAAGACAGCGTTGGGACATTGTTCATAAAGGCTTATGAGTTATGAACTCTTATTGATTGGGGAGCAATGATGCATTGCTAGATGCCGCTCATTGTTTGTGAGGTTTTTGGTTTGATACTTTCAAGAACAAGTGGGAGACAGTTGGAGTTACCATGGTGATCTAGAAGTGCTCAAACATGTAATCTCACTGCCAATGCGATATGAGCCTGCAGGGTTGCACATAAGAGCATGTGGAGAAGTTGGTAGATTGACTGTGTTGGTAAGGGTTACCAATCACCTCGCAGGATGGAGTCGAGCAAACGTTGCCAAAGGAATTTCGTCGAGAGTCGTCGAGTTTGACTCGACGACTAAGGCAAATTCGTCGAGAATCGTCGAGTATGGCTCGATGACTCTCGACGAGTTCGTCGAGAATGATTCGTCGAGAATCATCGAGTATGACTCGACGAGTTCATCGAGAATCATTCATCGCGAATGATTCGTCGAGAATCGTCGAGTGATACTCGACGACTCTCGACGAAATCGTCGAGAATCAAAAGTGTTTGATTCCCGGCGATTGGTGATACTCAACGAATCTGTAATGACCCCATCCGTTACATGACGTATAGTAGAAGGTCCGGTCGGGGCCCCACACTATATGCCACAAACAGACGGTGAGGTCACAGGATAATACCAAACCATACACGAATCCTAACTCAGAGCATTCTAGCGGAAGCTTTAAGGTGTAAATTGAACTCTAACCAGGAATGTCCAATATATATAAGCCATAGTTATATATACAACCACAGAATGTACAACAAAGGTTTGGCCTTAAGGCTTTACAGTTCCTCTTTCCATACAACATGGATTACAAACCTCGGCGCGCAGGCCGGCCATACATGAGGAAAAACAAAACAAACAAAACTACTTGCTCAGCCTTCACGGGCTAGCCGCAGCAGCAGCAGCAACAGCAGTAGGGCTTCAACCCTTCATTTACCACTTGGCTCTCCAGCACCTGCATAGGGACAAACCACCCAAACGGTGGCAAACAAGGCAACGGTCAGCATTCAGCTGACCCAATTATAACAATCCTACCCCTTTCTCGGGGCAGTCGCATCTTTCCCTGCACAGCATGGTATCAACAATAGCAACTATGTGCGCGCAGGCACATTCAAGCCATCACAACCGTCGGCCACACGGCCCGACAGTCCGTGCACTCAGGGCACATTCTTGGTGTACCGGAATACCAGGGTCAACACCACCGTCTACACGGTATTTGAGCATTCTAGTTTTTTCGGCGCGCGGTCCTAAGACTCTCATTAGGCGCTCCAAAAAAACCCATAACCAGGCTTCCAAGTCGGACGGACCTAATGCAGGTACGGATCAGCCACCCCCCGTTGCTCAAGTCGCCGTGCCACCTCGAATACGGAAGTATCCATGGCAATTTATAGGCGCGGGTCGGTTTCACCTTTCCTGTTCGGCAATCTGCCTTTCATCGAGTTGCAGCCCAACGGCTCAACCGCACATAAAGTGGCAACGCACTACCACAAGAGTTGCATCCAACCCTCTTCATTTCCTGGACATCATCTAGTACTTCCTGCTGCACCAAGCAACAGGTAGGCACAAGGCAACACAAGCCATAATCACGGAGCCTTCTCCGATATGCAAACAAGCATCACCAATCCAGACTAGCATGTCCTGATGGGCTTCACACAGCATGCCTAGATCCGTACTCCAATTCCGGACTCTAACAAGGGGGACTTCACATATCTACCCCAAGGGACACCACAACCCACCGCACACTCGCGGGGAAGGGTTTTCCCTATGCAATGCAGAAAAGAAGGACTTCACATGTCCAAGAAGAGAGATCGTTACCCTTGTCGATCTCTTGGGAGCCATCGAAAACTAGCCAGTGAGAAAGAACCGCAGCAGCTTTGCCTTCACAACGCTGGCCTCAGATCACGAATCGGACCACGGGAGCTCCGCCGGTGGCTTGATCTCCTCCTCCTTCTTCTTCCTCCTCTCTCTTTCTCTCTTCCTTAACCAAATGAAGAATGACTTTCTTCATCAAGCCTCTGCTGATTAAATCCAGCCAGGAATCACCTGAGCCCTTGGATCCAAAGAGAGAAAATGAACGGCCACGATTTTCCCAAAAACCCACTTTTTTGGCTGACACGACCTGTGACACGCCCGTGTCACAGGCCGTGTACCCTTAAGAGGCACACGCGGTATTCGTACTGACTGAACTTTACCAGAACACGGGCATCGACACGCCCGTGTCAAACCTGACACGCCCGTGTCAGTCATGATACACGCCCGTGTCACCCCTGCCTTATCGAGCTCCAAACCCAACCAGCAGTACACGGGTAGGCACACAGCATTGGACACGCCCATGTCAAATCTGACACGGCCGTGTTCAAGGCTTGGTTCCAGGCCGTGTAATCTTCTGACTCAAAACGCCTATTATTTGCGTGACACGCCCTGGGACACGCCCGTGTCCCAGGCCGTGTACCCCCGACACGCCCTGGGACACGCCCGTGTCCCAGGCCGTGTAAACCAACCTGCACCTCAAATCCATATTTGAGACTTTTTGGGGTGTTACAATCCTCCCCCCTTAACAAAATTTCGTCCCGAAATTTGCACGGTAAGGAAATAAGGAAAATCAATGCTATAACTTGATAACTCTGTTATAACACAAGGTACACGGTCTACAGTTTATACAAACAGTTTGGGAAATTCAGCTCGCATGGTCTGCTCTCGCTCCCATGTTAGCTCTTCACGGCCACAATTGTCCCATCGGACCTTGACCATCCCGATCACTTTGTTCCGCAACTCTTTCTCGGCTCGATCCTCGATCCGAATGGGTCGAACTCTCGTCGTTCGCCCATACTCGACCGGTACCCGATCATTCTCCACTACTTGAGCTGGATCCTTGACAGCCTTACGCAGTACTGAGATGTGAAATACATCATGTAATCCACCCAAGTCTGCTGAAAGTGCTAGTCGATAAGCAGCTTCCCCAACTCGCTCCACCACCTCAAATGGACCAAGATACCTCGGACTTAGCTTTTTCAAACGCCGAATCCTGGACACGCCTTTGAAGGGTTTGATCTTCAAATATACCCAATCACCCACCGCGAACTCCACGTTCCGATGTTTGGCATTGCAGTACTTTGCTTGACGATCTTGGGCTATCAATAGCCTCTCCTGAATAGAGCGTATGAGCGAGGTAGCTTCTTCGACTTCCTTTTTCCCACTCAGCTTAGATTCGCCTGCTTCTGCCCAAGCTAACGGTGTACGACATTTACGACCATACAAAGTCTCAAATGGTGTCATACCGATGCTCGCTTGGTAGCTATTATTATAGGCAAATTCGACAAGAAATATATAATCTTCCCATCTCTTACCAAAGTCTAGGGCGCACATGCGGAGCATGTCCTCCATCGTCCTATTGGTTCGTTCAGTCTGGCCATCCGTTTGGGGATGAAAGGCCGTACTAAACGCTAACTTTGTACCCAACATTTGATGAACTAGCCGCCAATCATTCGATGTGAACCGCCCATCACGGTCACTGACGATGCTCCGAGGAACACCGTGTAGTCGAACAACCTGCTCCACATAAAGCTTGGCCAAGGTTTCCACTGAATCGTCTCTTCTGTTTGGAAGGAAGTGCGCCACTTTTGTCAATCGGTCCACAATCACCCAGATTGAATCATGACCGCGTTGAGATCTCGGCAACCCGTGCACGAAATCCATCGAAATGTCATCGAACTTCCACTCCGGAATAGGTAACGACTTCAGGAAACCGCCAGGCTTCTGGCATTCCGCTTTCACCAATGCACAAGTATGGCATTCCGCCACATAACGTGCTACATCATTCTTTAGTCTGGGCCACCAGAACAGCTTTTTCAGATCTCTGTACATCTTTGTGCTCCCTGGGTGAACTGAGTACTTTGCAAAGTGAGCTTCGTACATCAACTCTTCTCTCAATTTACCCACACTCGGGACGCAAACTCGACCATTTCTTCGTAATAAACCGTTATCCCAAGAGAATTGGTCATCCGGCCCATCTTTAGCATAGCGCTGGAGACTTTCATCAAGCTCCGTTGCTCGCTGAACTCTGTCTGTAAGGTCATATTGCACCTCCGTCCAGTTCAAGCATGCATCGGTCGACGAACCCTTGTCAACACAAGATATCTCCAAGGCTTCCAATTCCTGGATTAAACGCTGATCATGCCTCTGCAACCAGCTTGCCCGTACCAGAGTCTTCCGACTCAAAGCATCAGCGACCACATTTCCCTTCCCGGGAGTATAGTGAATCTCGAAGGTGTAGTCCCCAAGGAACTCCATCCATCTTCGTTGTCGCATATTCAGATCCTTCTGATCCAACAAGTACTTTAGGCTTTTGTGATCTGTATAGATGTCCACTTTAACGCCCTAAAGATAGTGCCGCCACAACTTGAGCGCAAAGATTACCGCCACCAACTCCAAATCATGGACGGGGTAATTCCGCTCATGCACTTTCAACTGGCGCGAGCCTTAAGCAATCACTTTACCAAACTGCAGAAGGACGCAGCCTAAGCCGCTCCCGGAAGCATCACTATAGATTTCATACCCATCTGTACCACATGGCGACGTCAACACAGGCGCCGTGATCAAACGACTCTTCAAGTCTTCAAAAGCTCGCGCGCACTCCGGTGTCCAAATGAACTTTTGATCTTTTCTCGTCAGCGTGGTCAGAGGTAAAGCAATCCGTGAGAAGTTTTCCACAAACCGTCTATAGTAGCCCGCAAGCCCAAGGAAGCTCCTGACCTCGGCCACTGAAGACATCACTGGCCAATCTCGAATGGCACTTATCTTCAATGGATCTACCGCGATACCTTCTCCACTTACCACATGGCCTAAAAAGGCTACTGAAGAGAGCCAGAACTCACACTTTGAGAACTTGGCATAAAGCTTATTCCTCCACAGGGTATGCAAGACCAACCGCAAATGGTTTGCATGATCCTCTTCCGACTGAGAGTATACTAAGATGTCATCGATAAACACAATAACGAACAAATCCAAGTACTCACGGAACGTTCGATGCATTAGGTCCATAAATACCGAAGGCGCATTACATAGGCCAAACGACATTACCGTGAACTCATAATGACCGTAGCGTGTTCCAAACGCCGTCTTGGGAATGTCACCTTCCCGAATTCTCAGCTGATAATATCCCGATTTCAAATCCAACTTGGAATAGACAGTTGATCCTGCCAGCTGATCAAATAAGTCATCAATCCGGGGAATCGGATATTTATTTTTCTCTGTCAGCTTATTCAATTCGCGGTAGTCAATACATAACCGTAAACTACCGTCTTTCTTTTTCACAAATAGAACAGGCGCGCTCCAAGGTGACATACTTGGGCGTATGTATCCCTGCTCCAACAACTCTTGCAATTGGACTTTCAACTCAGCCATCTCTTTTGGCGCGACGCGATATGGTGAGCGGGCCACAGGTTTAGCACCTGGCACCAACTCAATAGAGAAGTCAATCTCCCGCTGGGGTGGTAACCCCGGAAGATCTTTAGGAAACACATCGACAAACTCTGACACAACCAGTACTTCACCGACACTGGCCTTTGGCTCAACAGCCTGAATTAGCGTGAAGAATAACTCCGCGCCCTTCCGAACAACATTGACGACTTGGAGCGCAGACAACAGAGTCCCGCCAACTCCTCGCATACCAGCGAACTTCGTCACAAGTCCGGTATTCTGGCCCAGTGTAATATCCTTGGAGTTGCAATCAATAAAGGCACGCTGCTCCGAGAGCCAGTCCATACCAAATATCACATCAAACTCCGATAACGGTAGCACAGCTACACTCAAACCGAAATCCCGACTTCCTATTTGAACATCCACATCACAAGCCCTATCCGCAAGCATCACACAGCCATTTGGCAATAGCACCCTTGTACTATCAACCGTCGCATGACTCGGTACCCCAATTCGAGATACGAAATCCTCAGACAGAAAAGAATGCGAAGCACCCGTATCAAACAGGGCTCTCGCCAGATTATTCCGAATCAGGACTAAGCCTGCAGCACACACATCATGCACAAGCTATACATAACCAAAAGCAATAGCACTTAAGCAATTAAGCTATATCAACTCGTACCTGTGATGACGTCACTTTGCTTAATCGCCTCCTGCTGGCCAAGCTGATAGATTCGGGGCTGTGCCTAGGACGCAGAGGAATCAACCACCGCTTTGCCCTTCTCAGCATAAGACGCACCCGTCTTCTTTTCCCCTTTGGGCTGAACAACCCGACAGTCACGGGCTATATGCCCCACCCGGCCAAAGTTATAGCATGTACGAGAATCCGGCCTTGATGTCGCCCCCGACACAACAGTCGTAGTCACTTGCCCAGACGGCTTGGACCTCTTGCCCCCTTTCTTCTGGTAGAACGATTTGCTCGGGCGAGGTGCTTGAACCTCTGGCTTCGACACAACCAAGCCCTTATTCCCTAGCACCCGCCGCATGTCCTTTTCCAACGCACACGCAGTATCAACCAACGCCTGAAACCCTTGGTTTACTGAACTCGAAAGCAGGAATCTCAACTCATCCCGCAATCCTTGATAGAACCGATTCGTTTTCCTTTGGTCATCCGCGAAGATTGTTCCCGCATACCGCCCCAACCTGGTGAACTCATGCAAGTAGATATCCACGCTATCTTCTCCTTGCTTTAACCTTTGGAACTCATTTTCCATGGCAATGCGTTGCACCGCTGGGACATGCTTCGCCAGAAATATTCGAGAGAACTCCTCAATCGATACTTTCATTAATTGCCTGCCCGCCAAATGGTGTACCTCAACCTCATCCCACCACAACCGCACCTCTCCTTCAAGCATGAAGGTGGACAAGGTGACCTTTAGAGTTTCCTCCGCCCTGATCGCTGTCATTATCCGCTTGACACGCGATAACTAATCCTCTGCCTGCGTTGGGGATCCCAGTCCCATAAACGTAGGCGGACTGAAGCTCATGAATTGCTTCAACTGTCGGTCAGCTGCTCGTGGATCTACAGCCTCAATCGGCTCGGGTCGTACAACAACATGAACTGGTTCTACTGCCGGCTGCGCTTGCCCGGTCGGCTGAATCATGGCAAATAGTGCCTCATCAACTAAGCGAACAGTTTCCGCAGATGGAGGAGGTGTTGGCACCTCAGCTGGTGCCGCACTCTCATCAGAGCGCTGGGGCTCAGACTGCCCAGCACCACTACGCATCACCTATAGGTGGACAAGACACACATTAGCGAACGTATGCAAGCAAAACAACACAAAAAGGAACGCGCAGATTCCTCAAACAAGATTTTGTACATTCCTTAGTGGACATTCCAGAGTTCATTAGCATTACAGCAGGGCGCATAAACACGTGCTCGCCACCCCATAAAAGAATTCGACCACGAATTCGAGAGAGGAAGACCGAATGAAGCTGATACCAAAATGTAACGACCCCATCCGTTACATGATGTATAGTAGAAGGTCCGGCCGGGGCCCCACACTATATGCCACAAACAGACGGTGAGGTCACAGGATAATACCAAACCATACACGAATCCTAACTCAGAGCATTCTAGCGGAAGCTTTAAGGTGTAAATTGAACTCTAACCAGGAATGTCCAATATATATAAGCCACAGTTATATATACAACCACGGAATGTACAACAAAGGTTTGGCCTTAAGGCCTTACAGTTCCTCTTTCCATACAACATGGATTACAAACCTCGTCGCGCAGGCCAGCCATACATGAGGAAAAACAAAACAAACAAAACGATTTGCTCAGCCTTCAAGGGCTAGCCGCAGCAGCAGCAGCAATAGCAGTAGGGCTTCAGCCCTTCATTTACCACTTGGCTCTCCAGCACCTGCATAGGGACAAACCACCCAAACGGTGGCAAACAAGGCAACGGTCAGCATTCAGCTGACCCAATTATAACAATCCTACCCCTTTCTCGGGGCAGTCGCATCTTTCCCTGCACAGCATGGTATCAACAATAGCAACTATGTGTGCGCAGGCACATTCAAGCCATCACAACCGTCGGCCACACGGCCCGACAGTCCGTGCACTCAGGGCACATTCTTGGTGTACCGGAATACCAGGGTCAACACCACCGTCTACACTGTATTTGAGCATTCTAGTCTTTTCGGCGCGCGGGCCTAAGACTCTCATTAGGTGCTCCAACAAAACCCATAACCAGGCTTCCAAGTCGGAGGGACCTAACGCAGGTACGGATCAGCCACCCCCCATTGCTCAAGTCGCCGTGCCACCTCGAATACGGAAGTATCCATGGCAATTTATAGGCGCGGGTCGGTTTCACCTTTCCTGTTCGGCAATCTGCCTTTCATCGAGATGCAGCCCAACGGCTCAACCGCACATAAAGTGGCAACGCACTACCACAAGAGTTGCATCCAACCCTCTTCATTTCCTGGACATCATCCAGTACTTCCTGCTGCACCAAGCAACAGGTAGGCACAAGGCAACACAAGCCATAATCACGGAGCCTTCTCCGATATGCAAACAAGCATCACCAATCCAGACTAGCATGTCTAGATGGGCTTCACACAGCATGCCTAGATCCGTACTCCAATTCCGGACTCTAACAAGGGGGACTTCACATATCTACCCCAAGGGACACCACAACCCACCGCACACTCGCGGGGAAGGGTTTTCCCTATGCAATGCAGAAAAGAAGGACTTCACATGTCTAAGAAGGGAGATCGTTACCCTTGTCGATCTCTTGGGAGCCATCGAAAACTAGCTGGTGAGAAAGAACCGCAGCAGCTTTGCCTTCATAACGCTGGCCTCAGATCACGAATCGGACCACGGGAGCTCCGCCGGTGGCTTGATCTCCTCCTCCTTCTTCTTCCTCCTCTCTCTTTCTCTCTTCCTTAACCAAATGAAGAATGACTTTCTTCATCAAGCCTCTGCTGATTAAATCCAGCCAGGAATCACCTGAGCCCTTGGATCCAAAGAGAGAAAATGAATGGCCACGATTTTCCCAAAAACCCACTTTTTTGGCTGACACGGCCTGTGATACGCCCATGCCACAGGCCGTGTACCCTTAAGCGGCACACGCGGTATTCGTACAGACTGGACTTTACCAGAACACGGGCATCGACACGCCCGTGTCGAACCTGACACGCCCATGTCAGTCATGATACACGCCCATGTCACCCCTGCCTTATAGAGCTCCAAACCCAACCAGCAGTACACGGGTAGGCACAGGGCATTGGACACGCCCGTGTCAAATCTGACACGGCCGAGTTCAAGGCTTGGTTCTAGGCCGTGTAATCTTCTGACTCAAAACGCCTATTATTTGCGTGACACGCCCTCGGACACGCCCGTGTCCCAGGCCGTGTACCCCCGACACGCCCTGGGACACGCCCGTGTCCCAGGCCGTGTAAACCAACCTGCACCTCAAATCCATATTTGAGACTTTTTGGGGTGTTACAGAATCTATCCCCGATTCTCGACGAATAAGCAGATGATTCTCGCCGAATCTGTCTGCTAATTCTCGCAGAATCTGGATCTGATTCTCGCCGGACCTGTTCTGATTCTCGCCGAATGACTTTGAAACCCTAACTTGGGTGGTCTGCGGATAGCGGTGTTCTTTGGACTGTTTATGCCTTTGGTATAAATAGGGGACTTAGGGTTTTGGGAATATAATAATCATCGGGATTTTCCTGCAGCTAGATCGTAGCCGACGGAAGAGTTCCGCCGATCTCCCGATCCGCCGAATCCTGACCCCGCCGGACGAAAACGTTCCGCCGACGCCTGTTCGCTCTACTGTCGACCTCATCTCCGGCGACCGTCGCCGGTCTTGCTTTCCTTGGCGCGGACCTAGCAGTCCGTGGGAAGTGCAAAGGTGCGGTTGATCTTCTTCCCGACCCTTTGTGTGACGAAGCTCGGGGTTCTCCCGCTCGTGTGGATTTCTACAGAGGCGTGGATGTTATTCCACGTAGAACTCGCCACCGATAAGGACTCGTAGCTTGGAGCATCTCCGTTGGGTTGTGACTCAACGCCGCTAAGGTAATTTTTTCTTAGTTATTTGTTAACTTCTTGATTCAACTTTCATGGCCCGATCCTATCTCTTTTGGGTTGTCTTGATGTTTTATTCCTTCCGCTGCGTGCACAAGCGTTGTGTCATCCTCATAGAGAAACCCAACAGTTTCTGCTCTCTGAACTGCGCTCGACGTTTTTCCCCAAGATCGTCGAACGGAGATCGACGTTTTCCGAAAGCGTCGACCAGAGTTCAGCGTTCTCCAGATAGCGCTAGGCTATCTTATTCTGGTCAGAGATCGTCGAGCGGAGATCGACGCTCTCCAATATCGTTGAACGGAGATCGACGATGTTGAAGACCCTTCAGATTCCTTTAGTAGCCCAGATCGTCGAACGGAGTTCAACGATCTTCCCTTTTCGGTGTCGAACCCTACTATAAAACTCATTTTTCGGCCATTGTTCTCCTTTTGCGCTTTCATACTCTCTGCAGAACATTTCTTTCCCTCCAAACTTCTCTACACTTGGTCGTGTTTGTTTTGTTTTTGCAGGTAAACAATGGACGTTTCTGTTATAGTTCTTGCCGCAATGAAATTCGATACTGGATTTGACATCGATATGGATTCCTTTGACGGCAGTGACCAGATATTCAAAGACATTCTCGACTTATTCAAAGAATAGCAGTTGGTGCATCTTATGACCACAAGGATGAAACTTGCTACCGATGAGATCAAAGAATGGATGTACACGGCTCATAATCTGGATCAGAATACTGTGGTTGGTACTATAGCCGGGACACGGGAATCCCTAACCCCTGCCCTCCTAACCAACGTTTTTCAATTGAGCACTGGAAACGATTCTGTTGAGTTATCTGGAGAAGAGTTTGCAAGTATGCTTAATAGAATGGATCACTCTGCAGCAAACCCTAACAAGCTGCTTAAAAAGAATCTGTCAGTGGAATATAGATTCTTAGCTGATATTGTGGGAAAAGTGCTTTTAGCCAAGCATTCTGCTCATGATACCATTTCTAGGTATCAATTCTATTTGATGGCTGCTATAGTGGATAAGAAACATCTCAATTGGGGAGAGATTTTCTTTGATTTAATCAAGAAAAAGGTGAATAAAAATTTTGTTAACTTTGGGAGGATCCTAGAGCTGTTCTGCCATAACAGGTGCCCTCAGTTGCTTGTGTCCAGTGGGAGCACATTAATGCCTCTAAGAGGCTGTCCTGTGCCCTATTTGGTAAATGGGACAGGCAGATTGCAAAACCAAGCAGAGCTCCTGCAGCTATCTCATCTTTAGGAACCAGGACTGTTCAGGTCACTTCCCCACAGGCAACTGCCCCATTAGAAGAACTGCCTGCCTCCTCCTCATCTCCACTATCTCCACCCATTGTTTATTCAACAACTCTCTCATCCCACATTACCATTTCATCTCCACTCTCAACTTCTTCACCACCACCACCACTAATTTCTGTAGACCTTTTCCATCCCCTACACTATTATCCACCCCTGGATATTGACTCATCCATTCCATCTTTAAGTCTTCTGGATGATTCCTACATAGATGATTCCCATTCCTCACCTCTTGATCTCCCATCATCCTCTACCTACTACCAACAACTACTCCAAGACATTCTTACACAACCATCCTTCACCCCATCCATTTCCACTCCAATAACTTCCATCTCCACCATTCCAATCTCTCAACCATCCATCCTACCATCCACAACTTCTCTTCACATATCTGCAGCCCCTTCTACACCAATCTCTGTCCCTCTCTCCTCTACCTCTACTCAAGTTTCACTTGAGCAAGTAGACCTTCCTGCCCTAGCAGATAGGCTATATGGGATGTTGGCTCCCAGGCTAACAGTCCTGCTGGAGACCTCCATGGCTCCATTCCTGAAATCCATCCAGGAGTTATCTTCCAGGCTCTCTTCCCTTTCTCCTCCTCAGGCAGTCCCTTCTGTGGGGTGCCTTGATCCAGTGTATACTGAATCTAGGCAGGGGGAGATGCCTCATGAAGAAGAGTTAGTGCCTGCCTCAAGAGATTTCTTGCCAGAGATTTCAGTTACAGCTTCAGCTCCAGTGCTTCCCTTCAGAACAGTTGACTTTAAGTCACTACTATAAGATTTTGATGCTCTTCAGAGCAGATTTCTTCCAGCTTCTGAAGCTGAGGACCTTACTAAGGCCATTGTGCCTATTGCTAGCTGTGAGCCTAGACTGATTTCTATATATATCAAGTCCCTTAAGGCTGTGGAAAATGTTCTTTCTGTTGATGATATGAATGTTGCTGCTGCTGCTATTGATGTAGTCTGTTCTGATAGTGCTGCTGACTTACTGATGACAGAGGCTGATGAGCCTGCTGATCATATTAAAGAATCTGCTGTCTTTGATTTTGTTATTTCAGTTTCTGTTTCTGCTACTGAAGTGTCTGTATCTGCTGCTCCTGTTGCTCCAATTATCTCTGCTGCTGTTATTGTATCTGTCAGTGCTGCTTCTGTCACTATTTCTACTACTGCTGTTGTTGTTATCTCTGCTGAACAATCAAAATAACAAAAGGAATACCTTAAAAGTATTGATGAATTATATGACAATCCTCAGAGTTCAGACAGTGACAAATTCCAAACTGATTCTGATGACTCCTCTGCAACTATTGTAAGGAAGTGTAAAGCTAGAAGCAAGGCATTGAAGAGGGTACCTCCAGAAAAGGTGAAAGATGACAATTATATTCCATACTATATTCTGCATGACTGCCCCATCTCAGAACCCTAGATGCAATATTCAAAGAACCAGCTCAAGGCTATGAAGAAAAAGAGGAATATTGATAAGTATGATAAAGGATCTTCTCATTTTAATCCTCCTCCTCCTCCTCTAGATGCAGGTACTGGTGGAGGTTCTGCTTCTCAATTTGGATCTGCTGCAAAACAAAGCTCTTCTAAACCTTCAGACAGATCTCAACTAAGAGGATATTATCAAAGAGGTTATCAGTCAAGGAGAGGACAGCACAGAGGAAGCCAAAGAGATTATAAAGTATACTCCAAAGATCAATCTAGACAACATCCATATAAAAGGAAAGTACAAGGACCCATTGACTCAACTTTTGGTCCTTTCCCTTATAAGATGAAAGATACTGTTGCTTCAAGAACTCCTCCTTCTGATGATACAATGAATAGATATGAACCTCCTGTCCCTTTTGAGAATCAATAAAATAATCCACTATCTTGGACTGCCAGAATGAAAGAGCTAGCTGCTTTGGATCAGATAAAGAAGGCAAGAGATCAAGGAAAAGACACTTCAAACATCACAACCTTATCTGAGCAAAGAAAGAAGGAACTAGAAAGATTCTCATCCAGAAAATTCTTTGATCAAAAAAGCTATATGAAGCTGCACCCAGAGGCTGTTGTTCCCAGGCCCAAATCTCAAACCTCCTTAGGTGCTGATGATGACAGGAGATCTAATAAGGAAGCTCTCAACCCTAATAGAGAAATCTTATTCAAGAAGGGCAATGAAAAGAAGTAAATGTGTAAGCTTACAATATATCTAAATTCTGACTGTCTGTTGTGATTCTATCTGTGCTTCTGCAATACTGCATTTCTTTTCTATGCATTGCTGTTTTTGCTTTTGAATTCTGTCTGTATGCTTATTATTTCCTATTTGTCTTGTAAATAGTAATCCTAACCCAAATAGAGGGAGATTGTTGGAACACCCTATTACTAATTTGGGCAAGGATCACTATGTCCTTAGGAAATTATCTTAACCTTATTGTATAGTCTTAAAGGTCAATTAGAATGATTCTTAGGGTTATAACTTAGGTTTGGAAGCTTCCCCATAGACCTTCTAAGATCAGAACTCAAGTGCTGAAGACTAGGACAATTTTCGTCGAGCTCAAGTCGACGAAACATCGAACTCAGTTCGACTATCTCTGAGCTCAGTTCAACGAGTCGTCGAACTCGGTTCGACGATCTTCGAGCTCAGATCGACGTTTCTGTCTCTAGCTATAATCCAATCTATGAGCTCAGGTTGACGATAGTTGAGCTCAGATCGATGATTTCTGTCTCAAGTATAAGTTCAGTCTCTGAGCTATGGTCAACGAGAGTTGAGCTCAGATTGACGATTTTTCTGAAGAGATCGACGATTTCAGGAATTCAAAATCAGACAGTTATGGAATTCAATCTGAGTTATAATCAGCATTTATTTCAAAGGATTCTGTAACCGTTTCAACTAATCTGGAGAAAGTTTCAAGGATGACAAAATGGAATGTCTCTTTGGACTTTCCTCCAGAGACAAAGTTCATTTAAGGCAGTCATTTATGACTGGTTAACGGCTATCTTAAAGACAGATTTTCAATATATCTCCAGAGAATTATTTGAAAGATATAGAACAAGAAATATCAATCAAGAATTGAAAAGAATTCTGGGAATAGACTCAAGATACACAAGTCTACAGGATTACTGAGTTAGAATTCATACAGAACACAAGGAATCATACTGTGAAGGAGATCATCAATAGAAAAGATTTCTTCTATTCTACTCCTTCAAGATCTTCTTGATTCAAGTGTTTAAAGGCTTCTTCATCAAAGACTCCAGACACATCACATTTCAGCAACTACTGAAATCATCTCTTGCTGGAGATCCAAAGTCACTGAAGACCTATCACCCTATGCAAAGCTCTTCTTCCTGAACAATTGCAGATCTCAGGGGGAGCTTTGACAACATCATCCACTAGTCTTCTCTTAGACTGTTGACAGAGAAGAACAACAAACTCTTTTCTTTCTTTCTTTACTCTGCTGTAAAAGGGTTTCTCAAAACTTCCTTCAAAAATTTTGTTGCTGGTTTCTGATACCTTGTCAAAACTCGGTGGTGGCAAGACACCTGATCAAAAAATCTAATTTTATTTTTGAGCACCTTATCAAAAGCTCATTGGTGCCCAGGACACCTGATCAACTATTCCTGCGTGGATTCCTACCTAGGGTGGTAGAAGAGTGGATGTACCTAGGTTGATTGGGGAACCACTATAGATCCTTGTGTCTTCTGTATTGCTGTGTTTTTGCTTTGTTTTGTGCTGTGATTTTGTTTATTGCTTCTTATCTTTTATTTTTTGTAAGCACATTACACATATACTTAAATCAAGTCTTCCACTGCAAATATTTTTTTATCTGAAAAATTATTTTAATATACTCTATTCACCCCCCCCCCTCTAGAGTAAAGGTAGATCTTATTCTCACTTTCAAATAAGACCTCTATTCCGGTCACTAGGTGTTTCCTTGTACCCCTTGTCATTAAGGAATGCATTGGCCTAATTTGTTGTGATGTTATCGTTATGGACGTGTGTCATGTTCTCCTTGGTCTCCCTTAGCTTTATGACTACAATGTGACCCACTTCGGCCGCGCAAATACTTATGAATTCAAATTCAAGGATTACAAAATCATGTTACGCCTGACTGTACCGAAGGATCTCAAGACAAAGGATACCTCCCTCCCCGCGGTCAAACAAACCTTAAGCTTAATAAACCTAAAGAATTTTGAGAAGGATAGCTTTTCCGGCGGCATAGTGTATGCCTTATTATTGCTCCAAGCCAACATCGTCCTTCCACCCACGAAATCCTTGCCTCCCAAAATTTTGGCCTTGCTCGACGAATTTAAGGACGTCCACTCCGAAGAACTTCCCTACTAATTACCCCTCCTTAGAAGCATCCAACATGCTATAGATTTCATTCCGGGCTCTACGCTTCCCAACCTACCACACTATCTCCTTAATCCTAGTGCACATACAGAACTCCAAACCCAAATATCAGATATCCTCTCCAAGGGTCTCATCCGTCATAGTTTAAGCCCATGTGTGGTCTCGACGCTTATATTCCCAAAGAAAGATGCATGGTTCATAGTGAATGTGTGTCGATAGTCTGGCTATAAATAATATCACAATTAAATACCGATTTACCATCCCCTAGTTGTACGATTTGTTGGACTTGCTTAGTGGTGCTAAATTTTTCAAAACTTGATCTTCAAAATGGTTATCACCAAATTCGAATTAGAGAGGGAGATGAATGGAAAACAGCTTTTAAGTCTAAAGAGGGCTTGTACGAATGGCTCGTAATGTCATTTGGGCTTTTTAATGCTCTAAGCACCTTCTCCCGCATGATGCCTCAAATGTTTAACCATTTTATGGGAAAATTTGTGGTAATATATTTTGATGATCTCTTAATCTATAGCACGTTCACGCATGAACACACGACACATTTAAGACAAATATTTGAGAATTTTCGAGCAGAAAAGCTATATATCAATTTTAAAAATGTGTTTTTCTGGATACTTCCATCTCTTTTTTGGGCTATATTGTTAGTGCGGAAGGCATCAAGGTTGACCCCGCAAAATTTCAAGTGATTTTAGATTGGCTGGAACCCACCTCTATTCGTGACGTTAAAAGTTTTCATGGCTTAGCCATATGTTATCGATATTTTATACGCGACTTTAGTAACACTATGACCCCCTAATTACCGAAAGTGCGAAACTTGGTGATTTTAAGTGGTCTAAATCCACCTATTTGGCATTTGTTCAAATTAAAAATTTAATGACCGAGGCACCGGTTGTAACATCACTACTTTTATGGGTTCACTATCCTAATGGACCCAGTAAAAGTGACTTGAACCTCTCCCCATGGCCCAAAAGAGGTAGGAGGTGACCCTATTCGGGGACGTTGAACAAATGAACTCTGATTTGAGTTCTGTCAGTTTATATAAAATTGTATAATCGATACAAGTGTGATATGAATCGCTACATTGCAATCCGAAGTCTTACGGTAAATATGACTGTTTTGACCTTTTTAGCGCGTCACGACGCGTAGATTTTGAATATTTAGCAAACGAACTCCTTTGACCCCAGTCAGCGGCATTGGATTTGTATGGTCAATACGAAGTCAAATAAGTTTGTCTCGGTCAATTTCGATGATGGGTGGTCAATCTGTGGTCAACAAAAGCATTATCGTGCACCAAAAAGAGTGCACACACTAATTGTGGGACAATACCGCAGCTTTGACCCATCTCCTAGTGGAATGGACCAACTTTGACAAGCATAGGGGATCCATCTTAGGATTGACTTTGGTCAAAACCCTCCCCTTTTTCATATTTTTGGAATATCTTCCAAGAGGGGCTTTACCTCTCATTACCAAGACCACTTGGGCCCTTTCCCTGTCACTGTTTGGGCCACTGAAGCCCGAAAAATGCTTGGAAATTGGGAATTGGCAAAAACACAAGAAAACTCCCTTTCTCCTATCTCCCTCCAAGCCCATGCAAATACCCAAAGCCCCAACCAAACCCTTTCCCCTTCTGATGGCCGCCACCTCAAGTACTCCCCCCTGATGGTTGGCGTGTGTCCAGCACAGCTAGAAGGTAGAAGTCGAGCTCCTCCTCCTCCTCTCGGATTTATCCCATACCGAGGAAATGAGGGGGTGGCCTCCCTCTCGGCCTATATATAGGCCTTTCCCATCTACTTATCCTCACCAAGCTCAAGCAAGCCAAGCATACCCCCTGTCTGAGCCCCACCTTGCCAAAAACCTTATGCCACCTTATTTTTCTCTGCTATCTCTCATGATAGGTCATACCAGCACCTCCCGAGCTTCCCTAGCACAGGTGGAACCCTCCTTCCTCCTCCTTCCCCAATCCCCTAATGACCTGCATGTGCCTCCCGGCAGCCGGAGCGCTTCCGACGCCACGTGAGCCTTGCTATCTGGTCGGGTGGTGGCCACGTGTGGTAAGCTCTGCCAAGTGACGGTGGTGGCATTAGGCGGGTGTTATACCATCAGGGATGTTCATCACCGGTGGCAAAAGGGTCATGGTATCGCCGGATTTTGACGCACCGGCGGCACCCGAGAGAATAATATTCTCTGTTTTTATTTTTGCGGCAGCGGCCGGCAGCGCCAGATCGTCGGACCACCGCCGAAGCGAAGCCCGACCCCCAGTGCACAGAATATGGGTAGTTCCATGGCCGGAGTGCCACCGGAGATGTAGGGTGGCGCAACATCACAGGGAACAGAGCAGTTGCGCCACCCTGCACTTGGGGTGGAGAAATTCGGCGGTAGCCAGCGGCGTTGAGCCATCAGACCACCACCCAGTAGTTCACCGAACCCCAGTGAGCCAACCGGGTGGGGGGGCGGCATTGACATGAGTCGGATGTCAGCCAGCGGTGGCAGAGCCCATCTCTATTGGGAATGTCGGCGATAAGTAGTAGTCGTCCGATCTTCCTGATGAAGATCAGACGACTGTGATCTTATTAAATTATGTGTCGCCCTTATTTTCTAGTCCCCCACAATGGATCCACGACCTATATATTGTGGGGATAGAAGGAGAAATCTCTCTATATGGCTCGATCTCAGCCGTAGGATCTGTTTGTTTTTGGTTATTAGCAGACCAAAGTAATACAGAGACATGGATGATTTTATAAAGAATAATCTAGGCACCTAAGGAAAAAGTTTTAAACATTAAAGTTTTTCCCTTGATGAGGGCAATCTCCACAAAAAATTGGGAATTTTATGATTTGATTTGATATCTTAAAAAACCTAAATAAGAATTATTTAGTCAATTTATAGGCCCAAAAATGCTCGAAAAATTTTGGAAAAATTTCTAGGCTCATTTTAGGTCCTCTTTAATGTTGTGTTAAAATTTGTGAAGCTTGGGGTGAAAATTGAAAATTTTCCGATTTCTTGGAGCCTAGGGCCACGCTTTGAAATTGATATGTCCAAATTCTTCAAAAAGAAAAATTTGAGTGCGCGATCGTGTTTTAATTTGAATGTTGAGTTCAAATAAATTATCGACGAGAGATATTGAGGCAAGATTTCAAGCTCTGATTATTTCGAGGAGTTTTGCAAAGTCACTGAGCGCCTCATTTTTGAAACAACTCTAGGGTATTTTGGATGATCTTAGAAGATGAAATGCCCAACCTCATTTCAGGCGAAAAATTTCCCTCATACGTTGTGAAAGTTAGGGTAAGCTCTGAAAAACTCTAGAGGGGGGTGAATAGAGTTATTGAAATCTTTTGATTTTTTACTGAAATAAAAGATCTTTTAATAAAATAGGTTGTTATAGTATAAGTGTATAGGTGCACAAGTGTAGCAGATAAACTAAGCTACATAATAAGAATATATCACATCACAAGCACAAAGAAAAAACTACACAGCCACACAGACAACACAAGAAATTCATAGTGGTTCCCCAAACTTGGGTACATCCACTCTTCTACCACCCTAGGTAGGAATCCACTACAGGTTTTGATCAGGTGACTGCCACCAATGATCTTTTGATCAGGTGCTCAAAAACCAATCCTCAAGTCTTTTGGTTAGGAGACTTGCAACCAGGAATAATTTTCAAGGGAATTAAAACCCTGTACAGAGGTGGGGATGAGAGAGTGATAGTGTTCTTCTCTTTCTCAAATACAACTGAGAGAAGACTAGTGGATTTGTGTTGTTGTCAAAGCTCCCCCTAAGATCTTGACTGGTTCAGGAGTGGAAGCTTTGCAAAAGGGTGAGTAGGCCTTTTTGGCTCTTTAGAGATCCTTGACTGATTTGACTAGCTTGTCACTTGAGATCCCTAAAAGCAAAGAGAGAAAGGAAAAAAGGACTCTTGATGGTGATGGTTGTTCCTTCTTCTTCTCTTGAGAGCAGTAGTTTTTCTGAGAAATGTTTTTACTGCACTTTTGATGTCTGTAATCTTTTTCCTGTATGTTTCTTGTTGATAGCACACGAGTTTTTGTGTATCACTTTTCTTCTCTATTTTTCTTAGCTCTTTGTGACTCTCTTTTATTGAGAGATCCTCAAATGATATCTGTAGCTTGGTCGAATTCAAAAATCTGCAATAAATGCTTAACCAGAATCTTGGAAATGAAAACAGCAAGTATGCTGTCACATATTCTATTCTATGTCTGTCCCGAGATATAAGTAGTTAATTCCATGAAGGATATTTGTAATTAATGCTGCCAGTAACGGCTCTATTTAAAAGATATAAGAGCATTGATTATTCAGGAAATTAACGGCTTATAGTAGTATAAGACAAGGAGACAGAAAAGGAAAGAATAAATGACAATATGCCTTACAGTTTTCGTCGACCTGAGAACAGCTTTCGTCGACCTGAGAATGTCTTTCGTCGACCTGAGAATGGCTTTCGTCGACCTGAGAATGGCTTTTCATCGAGCTGAGATCCAAGATCATCGAGCTGAGTCTGCAGTCTGGACTTAGAATATTTTCTGATGTTGAGTATTGAAGTATTGATCTTGGCATTGAGAGCGTTGAGTGAACTTTGGCTCTGAATAAATTTTGGCGTTGAGAGATCTTTGGCTTTGAGTGAACTGTGGTGCTGACTCAATTTTGGCGCTGAGAGCTGAAGTGTTAGTCGACCTTAGGACAGAGTTCATCGACCTAATGTTCTTAGTTTGTCGACTGAAGTTTGACAGAGGAGTTATTACTATGTTCAGAGATCGTCGAGCTGAGATCTAAGTTCGTCGAGCTCAGCTCAGAGAATTGTCTCTGGGTTAGTTGAGCTAAGCACGATGATCGTCGACCGGAGTTCGACGAACACAGATCTCCTTTTTATTAAGTCTTGAATCTTCTAAGTCTGGAGTCTGTGGCAGTGTTGGAGGCTGGTCCTTTGAACTGTTGTCTTAAGGGACTAGACCAAGACTCTAAGACACAACTATGACCTTGATCTATACATGTTGGGTCATATCTTAACTCAGTGAACCTAGCCCAAATCAACCTAGGGGTTCCAACAATCTCCCTCTATTTGGGTGAGGTCACTAATAATAAAACTGAAAAGAAATAAAATACAAGGACCATAAATATCTGAAGGGATGAAATAACATCAGCAGATATGTTATAGCAGTGTATTGTACATAATCAGTTAATCATTAAACAAATAACATACACTATGGTTTATCAGTTGAAGGTCCAGATGAAGGTTTTGAGAAGGTTATCTTCCTGCTATGGTCTGGTACATTGTTCTTGGATGTCATCAAGTCTTGCCCACCAAGAGTTGTCTAAGTGCTTACCCTGGGCAGAACTTCTTCAGGATGAAATGTCATATATTAAGTTGGGTTGAAGACTTTCCTGCTCACTTGAAGCTTATCCAGCTCTTTTTCTCTAAAGGAGGACATAGTTGAGAATGAGGATGGATCTTTTCCTTCTTCTATAGCTTTTCTGATCTGAGAAAGACCAATCAGTTCTTGAAGCCTGGCCATCCTAAAGTTTGGATCAAGTTCTTGTTCAACAGGTGGCTGATCTTCTTGAGGAGGAAATACAGTGACTGCTTTAAACTGAGTGGACTGAGCTTGAAAGCATGTAGAGCTGAGCTAATCATCACTTTGGGAGTAGAGAGATTTTGGAGGGGCAGCCTCACTATATTTTCCTTTAGGTTTGAAGGATACATCAGATTTTTCTGACTTGATAAGCAGCTGTCTTCTGAGTTTTTGAAGTAACTTGTTGATGAGTAGGAGGAGAGGGTTCTTTAAAAATAACTTCTTTCACTTGTTCTGAGGGACTCTAACTTCTGTGATGCTGACTACTTCCTTGGAACTGAGTCCTAGAGGATCTGTCCTGTCTTTGATATGTTCTTGAGTAGGAGGAAGGCTAGGAAGATGCACCAAAGGCTTGAGAGGTAGCACTTGAAGCACCAGCAGAAGGAGGAGGAGGAGGAGGAGGAGGTGGACCTCTTCTGAACTTCTGAGGAGGTGGAGAACATCTATTGCTCTTCTTTCTGGCTTTCTGCTCATTTTTGGATAGCCACATCCAAGCTGGCATACCCTTGTATGGAGTTATATTCTGTAGATTATAGTATGGAGTATCATTGGTGTTACAAGGTTTGGGAGCAGGAGGAGGTGGAGCTTTCCTTTTCTTTGAGACTTTCTTTTTCTTGGGTTCCTCATCAGAGTCATCATCATCCTCATCATCATCATCAGACTATCCTTTATGATTAACATACAAATCATCTATTTCTTTTAGGAGCTCAGCAGAATTGGAGGGTTTTCCATGCTGGAAGGGAGCTGAAGGAGGAATATCAATTGATCTTGGAGATTGACTTGTGATAGTGCTTTCAGTAGCTGCCTTATACTCTTCTTCAATATCAGCCATAATCAAAGCATCAAGATCAGGCATTGGGGAATCATCCATGACAAATGTTGGGATAGAAAATGTTTCTGGATGTGAGAAGGCTCTGACTGAAACAGCCTTTATTGTCTCTACTAGAGTTTCAGGAAGCTTGTCAAAACTGTCTTTAAGTTGCTTAGCAACTTCAGGACTGATTGGGGAGGAATAAGATACAATAGCCAGGGATGGCTTAGTAGATTCATCTAGAGGGAAACTTAGATAAGCTGTGTCAAAAGTTTTTAACATACTTATCAAGTCTACTGTGGGATGAATGACAACATCACCAACAGATTTTATTTCAGCTATCACTGACTCATCAATGTCCATGTCAGTTTCAATAAGTTTAACTAGATCAATTAAATTAGAATCTACATTCTCTGCTGCTGCTTCTACTATAACTATTGTATGTACAACTGGTACTGCTGCTGGTTGTGCTACTGCTGCTGCTGCTGCTGCTTCAACATCAAGTATCTCCCCCTACCAGGTTTCAGCAAGTGCTGAAGCCAGGCCCACAATTGAAGATGGAGCAGAGTTTAGGGCAGAGATTTGAGCAGCAAGGGATGAGATAGAGACAGTAAGAGGGGAAATAGCCTCTACTATAAGAGTTTTTATTAAGGGGGTGAGAAGAGAGATGAGGGTTGAGGTAAGAGAGGGGTCCAGGGTTAGTGAGGCAGAAACTGGTGGAGTTGCTGATTGAGTAGATGGTGCTGGAGGATGAATGGGTGGAGTTTCTAAGGGAGAGTCAGGTTGTTTGTGGTGATGGAGAGTTCAGGGGAGAGAAAAGCAAATTAAAGGAGAGAAGGGAGGAGAGGTTAATGTCAGCCAAATGAGATGGCAGAGGGGATAGAGGTGGTGTAGGGATGGAAATGTCATGTTGAGGTGAAGGAGGAGGAGATGGGAGATGTGTAGGTGAAGAGGGAATTGGAGAGGCTGGAGGTGTTTGGGTATGGATGTGGATTGTAGTGGAAAGTGACAGGACTTGTTGTTGGGATGGAACTGGAGGGACAGGAGATTGTGTAGGAGTGGAAGGGAGTCCTTCAATGGGGTGGGGAGTGGCTGTAACAGCCCTAGTAACTTCAGAAGTCTGGGTGGCAGAGGATGAAGCCTTGGAGGGCTTAGTGATTGTCCTCTCCCACCTGCCAAACAAGGTGCATGTGAGCCTCTTGCTGGCATTGATGAATATGGTCGGGGAGACCAGTGATTCAGCAGCCTTTGCTGTCAGGAAGATTCCTAAGATTCGTCCAAAGTTTACTTCCTTCTTGCTGTTCTTTTTCCTGATAAGATCAAAGATGATCTGAGCCCAGTCCACCTACTTCTTGTTTACCACTGCACACATGACCTGAAATTGATGCTGGTTATATAATCATGTGCAGTGTGCTTGCCCAGCAAGATTTTCCCAATGATATCTGCGAGAAATTTGAACTCGGCAGATAGGTGTTTCTTTAGTAGTTTATTAGGGTTGTCTCCAGAGTACCCAAGTGTATTCAGCATTATATAAGACTCTTCCGAATCAATTTCAAACTCTTCCTCACCATTTTTCAATCCAAACAGTTCAGTAAGAATATCGGCGATAAGAGAGAATTCGTTACCCGCGATGGTACCGGTCATTTTGTTTTCATCGACGGTAGTTGTGTACACTTATTCTCTGATTTCTGTGCTGGGTAGTTTGATTCTCATGGTCAGCAGTTGTTTCAGTTGCTGGTCTTCCAGCAGTTGTAGGATGGGAATAAAGATTGGATCTGAATGCTGGAATGAGTCAAAATCCATGTCGAATCCTGTATCAAATTTCATTGCCGCAAGAGCGCATGCTGGAATCTCCATGAATGCACATGCAAGAGAGAAAACGAAGATCAAGTGCAAAGGGGAACTGAAAGTGCGGGACGGAGGTCGAAGAAAACCTAAAATATAAGGTTTTCCAAAATATAAACCGACAAACTACATTCGACGAAAAATTAGAAGATCTTCGATCTGAGGTCGACGAAATAATTTAGAGTAAACCAGTTCGTCGATCTCAGGCTGAAGATTTGAAAGCATTTCATCGATCTCAGGTCAACGAAAAGTTTCTGAAGTAAGTTCGTCGAACTTACTTCGACGAAAATTACTTCACCAGGAGATTTCGTCGAGCACAAGTCGACGAGAAATCTCAAGAACTGTTATCTGTTCGTTGATCTCAGATCGACCAACAGAGACAATCCTTTGACCAGTGACATATCATTAGATTAAGTCTTGACCATTTATCATACCAAGCTGATTGACAAAGAACAAATGCTTGGATGAGTCCAATGGTTTGGTGAATATGTATGCTCTTTGCAAATCAGTAGAGATAAACTCAAGTTTAATCTTTTGTTTGTCAACACAATCTCTAATGAAGTGATGTCTAATGTCTATATACTTGGTTCTAGAATGCAAAACTGGATTTTGTGCAATGGAAATAGCACTTGTATTATCACATAGAATACTTGAATTATTTAAGTTGACACCATAATCCAATAATTGGTTTTGTATCCACAAGATCTGTGAACAGCAGCTGCCTGCAGCCATATATTCAGCCTTAGCAGTTGATGTTGAAACAGATGTTTGCTTTCTACAGAACCAAGATACAAGTCTGTCACCAAGGAACTGACAAGTTCCAGAGGTGTTTTTCCTGTCTACTCTACATCCAGCATAATCAACATCAGAGAATCTAGTTAACACAAATGTTGATTCTGTTGGATACCAGAGGCCTAGATCTGGACAACCTTTTATATATCTCAAAATCCTTTTTAAGAAAATAAGGTGAGATTCTTTAGGGTTCACCTGGAACCTAGCACAAAGACATGTGGCAAACATAATGTCTGGTCTGCTTACTATTAAGTACAGTAGGGATCCAACAATGTCCCTATACTTGGTCTGATCAACTGGTTTTCTAGATTCATCCGCATCTATGATAGCATTGGCATCCATGAGAGTTTTCATGACAGAGGCATCATTCATCCCAAACTTCTTAATAAGCTCTTTAGCATATTTAGACTGAGAGATGAAGATTCCTTCAGGGGTTTGTTTCACTTGGAGACCAAGGAAATATGATAACTCACCCATGCTACTCATCTTAAATCTTGAGTGCATTAGATCAGAAAATCTTTTGCACAGATTTTGATCAGTAGAACCAAAGATTATGTCATCTACATATATTTGTACTAATAGAATTTTATCATGATGCAATTTTGTAAAAAGGGTTCTATCAACCATTCCTCTTGAAAAACCATGCTCTAAGAGAAAGCTGGCTAAGGTCTCATACCAAGCTCTTGGAGCTTGCTTTAAACCATAGAGAGCCTTATGTAATTTAAAGACAAAAGAGGGATGAGTTGGAGATATAAAACCTGGTGGTTGTTCAACATACACCTCTTCTTTGAGTTATCCATTTAAGAATGCACTTTTTACATCCATCTAGTAGAATTTAAACTTCTTGAATGCTGCATAAGCTAAGAAGATCCTTATAGCTTAAAGTCTTGCAACTGGATCAAAGGTTTGATCATAATCAATTCCTTCCTCTTGCCTGTATCCTTAAGCAATAAGCCTTGCCTTGTTCCTCACTATCACACCTTGGGCATCAAGTTTGTTTCTGAATACCCACTTAGTCCCAATTACTGGATAGCCTTTAGGCCTTGGAACTAAGTCCCAAACTGTACACCTCTCAAACTGGTTGAGTTCCTCCTGCATTACAGTAATCTAGTTTGGATCTTGCTCTGCATCAGATATGGATTGAGGCTTAATTTGAGAGAGAAAGCAGGAAAGCATCACATCAGGGTTGAATTGATGTCTTGTCTGCACTCCTGATGATATGTCTCCAATTACTTGAGATCTAGGGTGATCCCTAAGTGTGACAAGATTATTAGGAGAAGTTGGTTCAACAATAGTTCTTTGATTTAATTCCTCTTGTGGAATTGTATCAACTGTTGGAGGAAGTTGAACTGCTTCCACAGTCTCTTCTTCACATTTAGCTTCTAATATAGCTTGTTGAGAGGGATGTGATTCAACCTTTTTGGTAAGGTTTAGATCATCTAAGCTCTCACACAAATTCTGTGCCAACAGATTATTATTGGTAGAGATATCTCTCTCCTTGTAAAACATGTTAGATTCATCAAATGTCACATGCATAGATTCTTCAATTTTTAGTGTTGATTTATTAAACACCTTATATGCCTTGCTGACTTGGGAATATCCTAGAAAAATTCCCATTGCAGCCTTAGCTTCAAACTTTCTAAGATGTTTCTTGTCATTATTGTGAATATAGCATATAAATCCAAATACTTTAAAATAGGTTATTATAGGTTTCTTCCCTTTGAGTAGTTCATAGGGAGTCTTAAGCTTTAGTTTATGTATTAAACTTCTATTCAGAACATAGTTTGTTGTGCTTACTGATTCTGCCCAGTAGGAAAGAGGCATGTAAGCATCTGCAAGCAATGTACCTGCAACTTCAATGAGTGTTCTATTCTTCCTTTCAACTACCCCATTTTGTTGAGGAGTTCTTGGAGCTGAGAAACAATGTCTAATACCTTCCTTCTCACAGAACTCTAGCATAAGAAGAGAGTCAAACTCAGTGCCATGATCACTTCTGATCAATGCAACTTGAGTAGAGTACTCAATCTATAAGTTCTTGAGAAAATTTGTGAGAACTTTAAAAGTATCTGACTTAGTTCTCAAAAAGAAAACCCATGTGAATCTAGAGAAGTCATCTACAATAACTAATGTATTAGACTTTCCTCCTAGACTTTATACTGCAATAGGGCCAAAAAGGTCCATATGGAGCAAGTACAAGATTCTAGGTGAATCACTCTTATTAATGGATTTAAAACTAGATTTAGTTTGCTTTCCTAGCTGACAGGCCTTGTAGAGGCCTTCCTTCTTGTAGGGACTAGAAGGTAAACCTCAAACAAGATTTTCTTTAGATAACCTAGCTATATTTTTATGGTTTACATGTTCTAGTCTTTTGTGTCATAAGTTAGTTTGAATGCTAACAGAATTGAATAAGCAAATTTCAGATTTAGCTGATTCAAAATTTACTAAGTAGATGTTGCCTTGTCTAATTCCAGTTAAAACAATTGTGTTGTTTAGAGAGATAAGACATAATGAGTTAGTAAAGCTTACTTGATAACCTGATCACATAGTTGGCTTACTGATATCAGGTTATGCTTGAGACCATTCACATATGTCACTTTCTTGAATGTGACAGCTCCATAGTTTAAGTCACCATAGCCTTCTATTAGTCCAAAGCTTGAGTCCCCAAAGATTACTTTGGGTCCAATCTTGGCTTTATAGTTGATTAGACATTCTTTGCAACCTGTCATAAGTTAAGAGCAACCACTGTTCAGGTACCATTTGTTTTGAGTGATAGGGTTCTCTTCTACCTGCAAAAGGGATTAGCAGTTTTTGACCCAGGTTACCTTGGGTCCTTAATGTTTGACATAACTAAAGCTTGAAATGAATGAGCATTCAGGTTGATCCTTATAACCTAAAGGATGATACCTTCTGGGAGGTATGACCCGCTGACTAAAGGGATTAAAAGGTTTATAAGTTTTTAGGTTACTCTGGTTATGAACTGAGTTGGAAAAATTTGAGTATGTTCGTCGACCTGAGCTCGACGATCGGGATTGAGTTCATTGATCTCTGCTCGAAGAATGGAAATATCCATTCTCAGAGCCCCAAAAACGTCGATCTCTAGTCGACGAACCATACTGGTTTCGTCGATCCCAGTTCGAAGAATAAATTACATTATTATTTGCGTTCAGAGTTCGTCGTTCTGAGTTCGACGAACCATACCCATTTCGTCATTATAAGTTCGACGAAATTTGCTGAACGTAGTTAGGTTGTTTGTTTTTCTTCTTCTGATTGGTTTTCTTAAGTTCTAATTATTTAAGAACTTCATTAACTTTCTCTACTTGTTCAGTGTTTTTCTTTCCACTTTCAGAAATGAAGTTAATAGGTTTTGATAGTTGATTTTTCTGAATTAGGATTTGTTCACTAGATGAGGCTCCTAATCCTAGTTTGTTATTATTAGATCTTGTGTTAACTGTGCTAGTTATATCTATCAGTTGTAAACTTCTACCATTTAAGGTTTCTTCTAATTCCTTAGTCTTACTTAATTCAGATTTTAGAAATACTATTTGTTGATTAGCCAGATTTAATTCTTCAGTTAATTTTTCATTTTCAGCAATGAATTTTTCTTGTTCTAACAGTTTTTCCCTGAGAAGTTTGATTTCCTTCTCAGATCCTATTAGGTCTAAACATAAGAGTTTAAACTCAGATTGAAATTCTTTAGACTGAAAATCATATGAAGCAATTACCTGATCCTCTTCAGAGAGGAATTCTTCATCACTTGATTCTTCTGAATATGATCTGCTGCTTCCAGCATCAATTGATATAAGGCATATTTCTCTTGCCTTCTTTTCTTCATCATCTTCACTGGAACTGGAGGAGGATGTTTCTTCTTCAGTATCACTCCAGGTTTCAGCTACAAAGCCCTTCTCCTTCTTTTTGTACTTGCTAGAGGAGGCCTTGTTATGTTGATGTCTTCTTGAATTCTTGTCTTGCCTTCTATCTTTCTTTTGGACTTCTAGGCATTCTGAGATTAAATGTCCAGGTTTCCTGCATCCAAAACAGACAACCTCTTAAGAAGGAGTCTTGTCATACCTGGGTTTATCTTCCTTCCTTGAGGGCTTTCTACTGAAGTCCTTCCTTGCCATTTTATAGAATCTCTTAGCAAAGAGACTCATAAGTTCTTCATTTGCTGATAAGCTGAAAGATTCTTCTGCAGCTTTGAGTGCCAGTTCTGTTCCTTTCTAGTAGGTGTTGAAGCCTTTGGTTCAACTACAGCTTCTCTTGACTTGATCAATTGCTCATAGGATTTGAGCTTTCCAAGCAGAGATTCTATTGAGATTTCAGCCATGCTTATGGCTTCTCTGATGGGCCAGATTTTTGAATCCCAAGTGCTAGGGAAGCACATGAGGATCTTGTCATTAACCACAGTTAGAGTAATTTCCTTATCCAATGTTCTGAGCTCACTAATAATGGAGCTAAGCCTGTTGTACATTATTTCCACAGATTTTGCTTCATCTTTCCTGAAGTTTTCATATTGAGATATGAGGTTGGATATTCTATCCTTCCTCTCATCAACAGAACCTGCTACCATTTTGTTGAGGGAATCCCAAATGGCTTTGGCAGATATACATTCAGCAACCTTCTGAAATATATCATCTGACATAGTCTGGGCCAGTATGTTCATGGCTCTGGCATCAACAATCTTTGCCTTTTTGTGTGCATTTGCTTGATCTGGAGGAGGCACTGCACTAAGATTTACTGTGGTTGAAGTAGAGGCCACTGGAGCTGGTGGTCCTGTCAAAATGGAATTAAAAATGTCTTCATCAATAGAGTTCATGTATAGCTTGATTCTTGCCTTCCAGATTCCAAACTTTTGCAAGTTGCAAACTGGAGGTCTAGTGCTGGCATAATCCTTATTTTGTGCCATAATATTAGACAAATAAAATATAATCAGAGAGTCTAATAAGATTTATTTAGAGATTATCCTAAGGATCTTTGTTAATCCAGGTGTAAGCCTGTATGATGTGATTAACCACCCTCTGATACCAATTGAAAGTCAGGGTAAGCTCTGAAAAACTCTTGAGGGGGGGGGGGGTGAATAGAGTTATTGAAATCTTTTGATTTTTTACTGAAATAAAAGATCTTTTAATAAAATAGGTTGCTATAGTATAAGTGTATAGGTGCACAAGTGTAGCAGATAAACTAAGTTACATAATAAGAATATATCACAGCACAAGAACAAAGCAAAAACTACACAGCCACACAGACAACACAAGAATTTATAGCGGTTCCCCAAACTTGGGCACATCCACTCTTCTACCACCCTAAGTAGGAATCCACTACAGGTTTTGATCAGGTGACTGCCACCAATGAGCTTTTGATCAGGTGCTCAAAAACCAATCCTCAAGTCTTTTGGTTAAGAGACTTGCAACCAGGAATAATTTTTAAGGGAATTAAAACCCTGTACAGAGGTGGGGATAAGAGAGTGATAGTGTTCTTCTCTTTCTCAAATACAACTGAGAGAAGACTAGTGGATTTGTGTTGTTGTCAAAGCTCCTCCTGAGATCTTGACTGGTTCAGGAGTGGAAGCTTTGCAAAAGGGTGAGTAGGCCTTTTTGGCTCTTCAGAGATCCTTGACTGATTTGACTAGCTTGCCACTTGAGATACCTGAAAGCAAAGAGAGAAAGGAAGAAGTACTCTTGATGGTGATGGTTGTTCCTTCTTCTTCTCTTGAGAGCAGTAGTTTTTCTGAGAACTGTTTTTACTGCACTTTTGATGTCTGTAAGCTTTTTCCTGTGTGTTGCTTGTTGATAACACACGAGTTTTTGTGTATCACTTTTCTTCTCTATTTTTCTTAGCTCTCTGTGATTCTTTTTTTTTTGAGAGATCCTCAAATGATATTTGTAGCTTGGTCAAATTCAAAAATCTGCAATAAATGCTTAGCCGGAATCTCGGATATGAAAACGGCAAGTATGCTGTCACATATTCTATTCTATGTCTGTCCTGAGATATAATTAGTTAATTCCATGAAGGATATTTGTAATCAATGCTGCCAGTTACGACTCTATTTAAAAGATATAAGAGCATTGATTATTCAGGAAATTAACAGCTTATAGTAGTATAAGACAAGGAGACAGAAAAGGAAAGAATAAATGACAATATGCCTTACAGTTTTCGTCGACCTGAGAATAGCTTTCGTCGACCTGAGAATGGCTTTAGTCGACCTGAGAATGGCTTTCGTCGACCTGTGATTTCGTCGACCTGAGAACGGCCGTTCGTCGAGCTGAGATCCAAGATCGTCGAGCTGAGTCTGCAGTCTAGACTTAGAATATTTTCTGATGTTGAGTTTTGAAGTATTGATCTTGGCGTTGAGAGCGTTGAGTGAACTTTGGCTCTGAATAAATTTTGGCGTTGAGAGATCTTTGTCTTTGAGTGAACTATGGCGCTGACTCAATTTTGGCGCTGAGAGCTTAAGTGTTAGTCGACCTGAGGACAGAGTTTGTCGACCCGATGTTCTTAGTTTGTTGACTAAAGTTTGACAGAGGAGTTATTACTATATTCAGAGATCGTCGAGCTGAGATCTAAGTTCGTCGAGCTCAGCTCAGATAATTGTCTCTGGGTTAGTCAAGTTGAGCACGATGATCATCGGCCGGAGTTCGACGAACGCAGATCTGATCTCCTATTTATTTAGTCTTGAATCTTCTAAGCCTTGAGTGGGTTGTAGTGTTGGAGGCTGGTCCTTTGAACTGTTGCCTTAAGGGACTAGACCTAGACTCTAAGACACAACTATGACCCTGATCTATACATATTGGGTCATATCCTAACTCATTGAACCTAGCCATAATCTAACTAGGGGTTCCAACACGTTGAAAATAATTTTCGAGGTTGAAATTCAAGGAAGAATGCGCTCTCTAACAAGATACTCGATTTTGATTTGACGTGAGCCAATCAGTTGGTGATTATTCATTAATGAATAATAAAGGTGTAATACATAATAAGCTTCCCTAATCTGATTAAGCCGCGATTAAAAGGCGCAATTTAACAAATATCGGATCCTAATAATGGGTGAAACTCAAAAGAAGCTTTCTAAAAATAGAAATGGAACTGAACTTGCCTCCTATGAATAGAGATGGCACTGAACTTACCTCCTATAAACGGAGATGGAACTAAATTCTCATCCTATGAACAGAGATGGAATTGAACTTTTCTCATGAGAACGGAGATGGAACTGAACTTGCCTCTTATGAACGAAGATGGAATTGAAGCCTCCCAAGAACAGAGTGATTGGCCTACTAACCCTTTTCTTTATTTCTGTATTCTAATCTTGCATTGGTCCAGTTCTTTTAGTACTTTCCTTTCAGTACTTTCCTTTCAGTACTCTAGTCTTGAATAGGTCATGTTTCTTTACATTCAGTTAAGTTCTTTCCTTTCAGTACTCTAGTCTTGTACTAGTCTTATTTCTATACATTCAGTTCAGTTCTTTCCTTTCAAGTACTACTCCAATCTCGTACTGGTCCAGTTTATTTTTAGTATTTTATTTACAGTTATTTCTATTAAGTATTATTCCTTTTTCGTACTGGTCCAATTTACTTCTACACTTTATTTCAGTGCGTTTAGTTCAACATTTCATTTCTGCAGCTTATTTCTAGCAGCATTTTATAACCGCATTAAAATTACTGCAATTTAGTGTTTCATCATTATTAGCACGGATCTTGCTTTGACGAGAAGTTGGTTTTGATAGAGCATTAGTTGGGGATAAATAAGAGTCGATATATTCCTCCAAGGTTAGCCCCAAATAATGTGCTCTCATGTTCGTAATGCTATTTATCGAATATTCAACGGTATGCTGCTTAAAAATGGAAGGACGCTTGCCTGAATTATTTGATGTCAAGTAGGGCAGGCCGCCGCAGACTCGGTCTGTGCCAGCAAATTATTTAAATTGGAATGCTTGTAATTTTTTTGCGGTGAAAAGTTACGGGTTTGTCGCTTCCGAAAACTGTTAGTACTGGTGTGGAAGGTCAACAAATCATGGCAATTGTGGGATATGCACCACGGGTGACTAGCAATTTTATTTTTTCCCATTAGGTCCCTTTTACTGTTGTCCTAAGTTTCCAAAATTCTTCGGATGTTGCTCACATCCAAAAGTACACTTGGTTGTACACTAAGGCCTGGGTAGTGTGGTACGACCACACCCAAAAGTGGCAAGATAGGCCACTATCACCGATGGCCACATCGGTGAGTCCCGCGGGGCTAGCTACCCTGCTTGAAGAGAAGCGATCTAATTTATGTTAAAAAAGGGGGTGTGTGCGGGTTTGAATACTTGTGGTGTGCGCTGGTTTAAATACATGCGGTGTGCGCGGGTTTGAATACATGTGGTGTGCACAGGTTTGAATACCTATGGTGTGTGCGGGTTTGAGCACCTGCGGTGTGTTGGCAGGTTTTGAATACCTGCGGTGTGATTATAGGCTGTGAGTACTTATTGGTTGTGATAGCTAGTTGAACGCCTTTTTAAATAACTGATGTTTATGCTGCTACTTTCTAGTCTTTTTTTGACGCACACTTTTAGCTACTTTCGCATTGCTTAAGAAATAAAAATACATTATATTAAAATGTTGTTACTAACTCTCTTATGCTTTGATTATTTACTTATTGTTGGGTGTGTATGCTCATTCCGGGCCAGGATATGGATCCGGGGAGGAGATGTGTTTCCACTTATATCTATGACAAATGATTATTTTAAAAACCATTCTTTGGAGATGAAGCACTGTGAAATCTAGCTGTCATAGGATGGTATGCCAGCTGACATAACTACCAGAGCAGAGGCACTATCATTGTTTCCATACTTCTGAGACATGAGTTTCTAGCACGCATGCTTGAGAGAGTGTTAGTAATAGACTTTTGAAGCCTATGGGCTCGTTTGTATAGATAGTGTCTACGGTATATGCTTACTCTGATAAATATATATATTCTTATATATATATATATATATATGTATATGACTTTCTATTATTGCTTCCTTAAATCTATGTTGTGATATGAATGTTGTGATTCAAGCCAGGCAAGGCGGCCAACTAGTGCTTGGTAGAGTGGGTCGTTGCCACTTGAGAAGCACAGGGTGGATGTCTTGGGCATTAAGGCATGTATACGACTCTACCCGGGAAAGGGGTGGGGAGAGGCTTTTATAAATTGATCAGAGCTATCATGACCCGTCCTTATGGGGCAGTCTTAAGATCCTTCCGTCCCTTGCTTTGTTCTTTTGTTCGGGACGAACCATATAACAGAAGCCTGGTGGACTATAGTGTTAGTGGGTTAAGGATACTAGACTATATAATAACACACCCGCACACCTTTCATTTTTGCTTTTGTCAGTCTTTTGTAAATTTCTGTTACTTTTGCAAAGTACTGACATTTTCCCTGTTACTCCTTTTGATACCGGAGTCCAGTAACGCGAGGTCATCCTCCAGAGGTTACATTCCCTCCACTCTACCTTCAGACCCAGTTTCCTCTATTGATGTATTGTACGTCGAGATAGTTTTGGGGTGGACACTGATAGCCATACTAATTACGTTCCAAATTACCATATCACAGCCACTACAGCAGCTTGCGGAATCCTCAGACCTATTGATGATATTTTGGGGGTTGAGGCCTCCCATCTTTAGAGGGATAGAGTCTGCAATGCAAGCAGAGGAGTGGGTGGATCAAGTCGAGGAGTGGTTAGTGGGCATGAAATGCCATGCAATTGCTGCAGTTCCCTTGGTTTTGACATTGTTAAAGGGATAAGCTAGGGACTGGTGGATGGCGGACATTTACTCCATGTTTAGGAGGCTGCCGCTAGTACTATTCTGCTGGGAGAGTTCTCCATCACATTTCTCGAGCACTTTATTTCGGATGCTGATTGAGCTGCATTGTAGGAGAGGTTCTTATATATTCGTCAGGATGATAGGACAGTCCCTGAATACTAGCGGGAGTTCATTCACTTGACCTGCTTTGTAAGGATGCTCGCATCACTTACATAGACTAAGCTGCTCATTTTTATCGAGGCCTTCACGATGATTTGCGGAAGGCACTGATTATGATCTCACATTCTACCTTTCATACGATTGTAACTCATGTCGTTGTTTTAGAGTTAGATAAGAGGATGGTGGCCTAGCAAAACAGAGGAAAGGTAGAGGACCCATAAGGCCAGGGATGAGAGAGATAGGAGCTACTCCCCGACGATAGGAGAAAGATAGGAGGCAGCGCCAACGATGATAGCCATATAGATGGCCATTGCAGGCTCAACATGCACCTGGACTCCTAGCACCTCGACAAGTTCCAGAGTAGGCCCCTAGACCAGCCCCAACACCTAAGCCCATCTCCTCGGTTTGACAAGATGTTCCCTTCACATAGAACTGCTTCCTTTGTCAGTAGTCGGGACACCTAAGAGCCTTCTGCCTGTAGGATGTAAGGAGACTGGGATTTGGGGCACTTCTGGGAGGAGCAGCAGCGAGAGGAAAGAGACAGATAGACCACAAAGTAGGCCTGGTAGGAGAGATCAGCAGGGGCGGGCAACACCCTTTGAGGCATACACTTTGGATCTTTGACACGGGCCAGTGCCCAATGTGGTTATAGGTATCTACCTCCAACACTAGTGATGTGATGGATGATGATGCTAGGATTAGTTTTATGCTATATATGAGGTATATCTCATCTAGTTAGAGATGGAAAAAAAACCCAAATAATTTCCAAAGTCCCGGTGATATGAGATTTTCGGGTATCTTTCCTGAGTGCCTCCCAGGATTTCCACCATAGTGAGAGGTAGATTTTAAAATTGAGCTTGTACCTGGAGCCCAACCGATGTCCCAAACACCCTACTGAATGGATCCTACGGAATTGGCGAAGCTGAAAATTCAACTTTAGGAATTGATCGATTCGTTTGCCTGAGTTCCTTATCGTGGGAAACTCATGTATTGTCCGTAAAAAAGAAAGATGGGACGTTGCGCCTATGTATCGCCTATAGAGAACTTAACATGCTCACTATACGGAACACGTATCCTCTACCAAGAATTGATGAGTTGTTCGATCAACTATAGGGCACGTCTATCTCTCTATGATGGACCTGAAATCTGGTTACTATCAGCTTCAGAATCCGAAAGAGAATATTCCTAAGACAGTATTTAACTCTCGTTATGACCTCTACGAGTTCTCAGTGATGTCATTTGAAATCACAAATGCACCCCGCCTTCATGGCATTGATGAATAAGGTACTTGAACCATTTATGCATCACTTTGTGATCGTCTTTGTAGACGACATTTTGATCTACTTAAAGACTAATGCAGACTATTCTAGGTACCTATAGATGGTATTACTTAAGCTTCGAGAGCATTCGCTCTTCGACAAGTTCAACAAGTGTGAATTCTAGTTAGAGGAAGTTGGATTCCTAGGCCACACCATCAACAAGAACGGGGTAGCATGTCACAACCCTCATGTTCACCTCATTTAATGATATATTAGAGTAAGGGTAAATGTGCGTCATGATACCACATCAGTAGAGGATAACTACGGACGCTTAGGCAAAACTCCTACTTAGCACATAAAGAAAGATCTTTAAGTTATTTAGAGAAAAATCCAGTTTAAGTTAAACAGTTAGCCGTATCCCTAGGATTAGTGGCTCAAATAGTCCACGAGAAAAATAGTTATACGCTGCAGAAAATACTTCTTTTACAAGGTTAGACCTCCTACTTGAGTATAAGTGTCCCCAGAGGACAACTCAAGGTATGCAAGACTCTAGATTTATAATAGTAGTGAAAATACCTTTTACGGTCGCTAAATATAATGATTTAAAATTTTAAAACATGCAGTGCATGAAGTAATAATAGTAGTTTTATACTTGAAAATACCTAACATGCAATCCTAGCATAAAACATTCCAGAGAGCAAGTAATCCAAATAATCAGAAAGAAAACAAACTATCAGCCAGTAAAGTGTCAAAACTAAACTACCCTATGGGCGTCAACAATCTGATACGAACCCACATAATACAAAAGTATGTCTGAAGTAGGTAAAGTAAACTAAAACAATAAACAACCTCGCAATGGCGAGGTGAAAACCACAACCAACATTGTTGCTCAGGAACACCAAAACCAGCTCCACTACCTGCTAAAGCTTCGAACTTGAGGCATTCCAAAGACAGAACACCTCAGAAAGAGGGTACAAGTGGTGGCAGAAAAAGTAAGCCAAAAGTAAACAAAGGTCAAAAAGGGGTACAACCCCAAGACCAAAAGTACTGAAGTAGAGTACAAAAGTAAAGTACCAAAATCAGAAAATAGCACTTACATTAATCATCACGTACATCAAACAACACCAGATGCCCATGGCTAAAAGATGGAAAGCATGATTAAATCATAAGAAAGAATTCACAAAAATTTATTAGCAATATGTGGTCAACTCTACCAAAGAAAAACATTGGCGAGGTGGTCACTTATCCGGACACACCCTCATAAATATAATATCCGTCTAACTATGGGGGAGACTCATACACTCCACCATTCACCGCAGACGCCCAAACACCCGGTAGAGTTCCACAAAGTACTAATAAATGAAATAAACATTGTAGCGGTGGTTTCGTCCACTAACAGACGTAGCAAAGAAAACAATGATATAAATCTCAAGACTTGGCACATCGGATTCTACTAAACATCGCTAGATTTAGGGAATGGTTGATCAATCTCTAGGAAAGATGTGATCTTAAATAAATTCTATCTCGTCCTACACGGTAGTAAAGAGAAGATTAAAAGATAAAGATTCATCTGCATTAGTAAATCACTAACAACTCTACAAGGTAGGATTAGCGTAATCATGAACATAATAATACAAGTGGATCTTAAGTAAAAGATCAAAACAGTACCACTAATCAGCAAGTCAATCATGATATCAGCACTAAATAAAAGGGGTTAGAGATTCCGTCAAGATCAGAAAAGGAAGGAAGAGGGGAAAAACCACCACTTGCCTTGGTTTGCCGGAGAAGACCTCCAAATCGCACCTTGGCGTAGATTGGGACTAAGGAAGATGGGGGAAGTCGAAATCTGAACAAAAATGGCTGAAATAGAAGTTAGGTCCAAAAACCCTAACGAGAAAAACTCAAGAAATGGGGAAATTTTACCACGATGACTTAGCTCTCGTTGAGAGCTTTTCGGATCTATACTCGGTTGAAGATTACGAGCAGCGGAGCACCGTCGGCAGCCATCGGAAGATTCATGAACAAATGTCTTCTCTCTTATTTGCGCCGCTCTAGTTTGGGATTTACGGGAAGGAAGGAGTACGGCTTAAATGAAGGAGGGGAAGAAAGAGAAGTGTATTCATATATATATATATAAAATAAATATAATATTAAAATTATTACACTTAAGAGAATGTACAGGGGTCGGCTGAACCGAATTTTGAGATGAAGTATGGATTTCTCGAGTACTGAAGAGGGCTTCTTGAGAAATGAGCAAACTTCTAGAGTAAAACATATGTATTTCTTGAGAACAGAAGAAGGATTTCTCGAGTACTGAAGAGGGCCTCTCGAGAACAGATTAAGATTTCTCGAGAGTGAAGCAAGGCTTCTCGAGAAAGAATATCACTCCTCGGGAACAACTCTCGGCTTCTCGAGAATAGGTCGAAGCATTTCTCGGGAACAACTCACGGCTTCTCGAGAAATGAAGGACAAAATCTCGAGTACGTTACACAAGGCTTTCTCGAGAACAGATAAGGATTTCTCGAGAACAAGGAGAGGCTTCTCGAGATCAAGTAACAGTTTCTCGAGAACTACGTAAGCCTTCTCGAGAATAAGTCAAGGCCTTCTCGAGAATAGAGCAGGTCATTAACAGAGTTTTTTAAGATTTGTCTAATACCGCAGTGAGTCAACGATACGGGCTAAACGCCCTCTGATTTGAATGAAATTCACAACATAGGCGAATGCCGGCTCTACAAATCTAATGGTGAAGACTAAACTAGAATCAAACGTACCATTCTTGAGACACGAACATCAAATGCTTACTATAAGCATACATGCCACAAAGTTAATTCTTCCAACAAGAAAACATTCAATCTCACCAAAAACTTCAAAATTTGGTCAAACAGAACTAACGGACGCGAAGACGCACAAACGGTGCAATGTTGTAGACATGACGTAAAAAGGTAATGCCCAGACGTCAAAAATATGACGATACCAAATCAATAATATCATCGAAAAAATCGGGGGCGTTACAGTCACTCCCCCTAAAAAGAAGTTTCGTCCCAAAACTTAACACAACTCCAAAAACAAACCAAAATGAGAAAATCAAATACCACCAAAAAGATAGAGACATATCAAAAACTAAGATAAGTGGTGCGGGTGAGATTCCCTCATTGTCGAATCCAATTCCCACGTCGCGCTCTCGATGTCTTGATTTCTCCAAAGAACCTTGACCATGGGAATGGTCTTTCTCCGCAACACTCGATCTTGAGATTCCAAAACACGGATGGGCTCTTCCACGTATGAAAGATTGGGCTGAATATGGGGCACCGAGTCAAGGACTTGATGATCACTACGAACACACTTCCGCAACTGGCTCACATTGAACACATCATGGACACCAGGGAAGGTAGCAGGTAAATCTAGTCTATAAGCTGACACTCCAATGTGCTCAAGAATCTAAAAAGGTTCACATACCAGGGGTCTAACTTGTGGTTCCTTCCAAACCTTTTAATACCTGACATCGGAGAGACTTTCAAAAAAACCAAGTCCCAGCGGCGAACTCCAGATCGACCCTTCATCAGTTTGCGAACTTTTCATAATGCACCTGAGCTATACAGAGCTTCTCCCGAATATAAGTTACAACACAATCCATCTCTTCAAGGGATTCCGGACCTAGCAGCGGTCTCTCACCAACCTCAGTCCAAAACAAAGGTGTCATATAATGCCTTCCGTACAAGTCCTCAAACGGGGCCATCTGCAGACTCTCTTGATAGAAGTTATTATAAGCAAATTCCATGAGTCTGAGACGCTCATCCCAAGCACCATCGTGATCTAATATGTAACATCTTATCATATCTTCCACGATCTAATTTAACCTTTCCTATGACCATTTGTCTGCGGATGATAGGCGGTGGAATACCTTACATCGGTACCCAAACCCTCCTGTAAACTCTTCCAAAAGGGAGACATAAATCTGGAGTCTCGATCTGATACAATGCTAACAGGCACTTCATATAATCTGATTACCTCATCAAGGTGTAACTCAGCTATTTTCTTCATAGAATACCCAATCTTAAAGGGAACAAAATGATCACACTTTGTCAATCTATCAACCATCACCAAAACAGAATCGTGCCCACGGGGAGATTTCGGTAAACCGGTGATGGAATCCATCGAAATACTCACCCACTTCCAACTTGGAATATCAAGCGGTGCCAGTTTACCACCAGGCCTTCTATGGTCAGCCTTAACACGCTGACACGTGTAATATTACGACACAAACTTTGCTATATCATTCTTCATTCTCGACCACCAAATAATTTGCTTTAGAACCATATACATTTTGGTGGAACCAGGGTGGTAGTCAACATTGGACCCATGAGCTTTATTACAAATCTTAGCCCGAATGTCACCAAAAGTGGGGATACAAAATCTAACCTGATATTTCAGAGTAACTAACTCGTCCAAAGAGAAATCAGGTAGCTCTCCCTTCTCAGTTCTATTCCGGAGATGTAACAAATCAGGGTCATCCATCTGGTGTACTCTGGTAGGAGAAATTCAAGAGGGTTCTTCTTCTTTAAAACTAACAGGCACAGTACTACTCCCAACTTCAATGTCCATCAATAAGAATTCTTCCACCAGGGATTGCACATATAGATTGAAGATTTTTGAAGTCTTCCAACTCAAGGCATCAACTACCACATTAGCCTTTCCCTGATGATAAAGAATCTCCACTTCATAATCGGCCACATACTCTAACCAACTACGCTGACAAAAATTCAGCTCCTTCTAAGTGAAGACGTACTTTAAACTCTTATAGTCTGTGTAGATCTTGCACAGCGCGCCATACAATAAATGTCTACAAAGCTTCAGCACATAAATTATAGCAACAAACTCTAAATCATGTGTAGGATAGTTTCTTTCATGAATCTTTAATTGCCTTGATCCGTACGCGATCACTTTTCCTTCTTGCATCAAAACACAACCAAGTCCAATGTGTGATGCATCCAAAAACACAGCGTACTAACCGCCTTTAGTAGGCAAAGTTAAAATTGGAGAAGTACACAATCTCTTCTTCAACTCTTGGAAAGCTTCTTCACACTTATCGCTCCAAATGAATGCGGTGTTCTTCTGTGTAAGTCTAGTTAGAATTGCAGACAATACAGATAGCCCTTCCATGAACCTTCTATAATAGCCGGCAAAGACCTAAAATGCTCCTAATCTCCTTAGGAGTAGAAGATCTCTTCCATTCCATCACATCAAAAATCTTGGTCGGGTCTACGGAAATACCGTCCTTGCTCACAACATGGCCTAGAAAGGACACCTGGGGTAACCAGAATTCGCACTTACTCAGCTTGGCATAGAGCTTGTTCTCCCTCAGGGTTGACAAAACTAAGTGCAAGTGTTGAGCGTGTTCCGCAGCACTACGGGAAAATATGATGACATCATCTATGAACATGACCATGAAATGGTCCAAGAAATCCTTGAACACTCTATTCATTAAGTCCATAAAAGCAGAGGGGGCATTTGTCAAACCAAAGTACATCACCAAGAACTTAAAATGCCCGTGTCGGGAACAAAAGGACATCCGTGGTATATCAGCCGCACGGACCCTCAACTGGTGGTAGCCTGATCGAAGATCAATCTTCGAAAACACAGTGCATCCCCAAAACTGATCAAATAGATCATCAATCTGAGGCAAAGGATATCTGTTCTTGATGGTTATCTTATTTAACTCTCGATAATCTATGCAGAGACACATGGAACCGTCTTTCTTCTTTACGAACAAAATAGGGGCACCCTATGGAGAAGAACTCGGCCTGATAAAACCATAATGCAGCAACTCATACTGCTGAGTGCGCAACTCTTCTAACTCACGCGGAGCCATACGGTACTGTGCCTTAGTAATAGGGCGAGTTATAACACCTCCCCTGTAAAGACCATATAATATGGGTCCGGCCGGGGCCCCACAACATACGGACGCCACAGCTTTAGTATTAAAAGATGATATGAAAATTACCCAATCTTAAAACTCCAGACAAACACAGCGGAAACGGAACATTAACCGACAGAAGTTATCCACTAACGAGAGAGTATCAAATGTCCTTAAGGCCTTACACAATAATAGTCCAAAAAATATAAATGTGCCAAGCACTCCTAGGCTTCCTTGGCATGCAAGCCGGACATAAACATAACAAGAGTAGCAAACACAAAAGGAAAATCCAAGCACAGCAACACTTCATGAGGCTTAGGGCTTTTCGCCCGGCGCGCTAGCTCCTACATACGAACCTTGCCCTGTAAGGATTTGAAGTAACGTGGGTCAGCAAAGGCTGACCTCTACTGTGTAACAAACACATCTCCTCCCGGCCGTCCCTAACGGACCCCGGGGTACCACTCCACCTGCAAGTTAGCACTTCGTATACCAAAAGAGCATATATATTAAAGCAGTAAAACAGGCTTGGATGTCTCATACAGCATACATGTTCTCTATGTTTTGTACAAAGTGAAAGGGGCCTACTATGCAACATGAATGCAACCCGGGTTTCACCCAAGGCACCCTAGCTCGTATGCATCTAGCACAACATCAAACACTGGGTACTTCCGTTTCCCCATTGTCTTAAAGCCGCAAACACAAGGGAACCACCATGTCCCTAATGGCACACACGCCGTCACACGGAACCTTGCAAAGGCCCCACCCGCACAAGGGCCATATACCCCGGGGCTTGCCCGCACATTCTGACTTCGCACGTCAGGGTTCCGTCTCACACTGACCGATTCTAAGAAGCCTTGCTGGACCCCACCCGCTCATGGCCACATTGCTCGGGCTTGTCCTCCGCTCGACATTCTCGTCAGTCCACACAAGGGGCTAGTCTCGCCGGGACACTTCCCCCACATGACTTGCACGTCACGGGATAGCCAGCCGAGCACGGAGACATAACCGCGCCTTTGCACAGCACAAACAAAGGTTTCCCCACCCCAATCACCACACGCACTGTGTCTTTCCCGTGCTCCAAGGAAACCATCTACCGCACAACACGGAGCTAACCTTGTCCGGTTCCGACCACGAGTACTCACTCAAATATACGGGGGAAAACGCATACATACAACAGCATATTGCCGCAACGGATTTCTACCGAATCCCCGAAGCTCGCTATGCAACATCACCGGGTCGGACTAACGGTCGCGACCACGGCTTCACCCACAATGCCTAATCCGCTAACGGAGCAGATCTCTAATGCAAAGCATGCCGGGATGAACATACTCAACCCGGAGGTTCCTCTTGAACCTAGGCTACACGAATCCCTCTCATTTGAGAGATTCGGTGCTCAAAATATGAAAGGAAGGGGATGTTATTCATGCATCCTAAATCCTAAAAACCGAGAGGAAAAGTGTCGTTACCTTCCGTCCCCTCTTCCTAGCCATGGAGAAGATTTGCTGGGTTGGAAACCCCCGCAACGCTGCCACCTTCGCGGATCTGAACTCTGCTCGCGAAACGGACCTCCGAAGCTTCGCCGGCGGCCGGATCTTGGCCTTCTTCCTCCTCCTTGCTCTCCCTTCTCTCTAGAATCAAGAGAGATAAAGATAGGAGAAAAGTGAGGGTTTCAAACCCTATTCCCGAGTTTAATCCCTCAGATCTAGCCCCCAGCCGTTGGATCTCATCCCAAAGAAACGGACGGCCACGATTCGGCCTAAAATTACAAAAACTGGGCCGAACATGGGTTGCAACACGGCCGTGTGCCAGGCCATTTTACCCACTCGCCGTCTCGATCGAGTCGAAAAACCAGCACACGGCCTCTGACACGCCCGTGTCACCTGCGACACGCCTGTGTCACCTGCGACACGCCTGTGTCGGGACCCGTGTCACGCCCCTCGTGTGCAATCGACCAACATTTCGCAGTCAGAGAGGTACACGGCCTTGTGACACGGCATCAGACACGCCCGTGTCAAATTTGACACGCCCGTGTTTGTGCCCGTGTACCACACTTGCAGAATCCCTGGAGTGACATGGCCTGGGACACGCCCGTGTCCTAGGCCGTGTTCTACAACTCGACTAGCGTCGACCGCCAAAGCGTCGACCACACAACCCGAGGCCGAACACGCCTGTGTCACGCCCGTGACACGCCCGTGACACGCCCGTGACACGCCCGTGACACGCCCATGACACGCCCGTGGCACGCCCGTGACACGCCCGTGACACGCCCGTGACACGCCCGTGACACGCCCGTGACACGCCCGTGACACGCCCATGACACGCCCATGACACGCCCGTGACACGCCCGTGACACCTGCTCCAAAACCCAAACTGGGCTTAAAACACACACGTCCCTCTTTTGAGTTTCGGGATGTTACAACTCTCTCCCCCTTAAAAGAATTTCATCCCGAAATTTAAAACATGGTAGGTAAACAACACTAAACAGTACCTGAGGAGAAAAGCTCGGGGTACTCCTCCAGCATGGCCTGCTCTCGCTCCCATGAGAGCTCCTCGCAACCACAGTTGTCCCAACGGGCCTTTACGAGTCTGACCTCCTTGTTCCACAATTGCCGAAGCTCTGAGTCTTCTATCCCGATTGGACGAACTCGCGTCCTCAAGTCTTCCTCTACCGGCACCGCCGTCGGCTCAATCACCACGCTGGCTTCTAACAATGCTTTCCTCAGGACGGAGACGTGAAAAACGTCACGCAATCCACTTAGCTCTGTGGACAACGCCAACCGGTACGCTGCCTCTCCCACTCGCTCGATGACCTTGAAGCCAGCAGCTTGAGTCGGCGAATTCGCGAAATGCCTTTGAACGGCTTGATCTTAAGATACACCCAGTCGCCCACAGCGAATTCCACATGCCTGTGGCGAGCATTGAAATACTTCGACTGCCGATCTTGAGCTACCTTCATGCGCTCTTGGATGGTCCGCACTAGCTCACTAGCGTCGGCTACCACTTCTTTCCCCAAAAGCTTGGTGTCTCCCGCCTCTGTCCAAGACATTGGTGTTCGACACCGCCTCCCATACAGAGCTTCGTATGGCGCCATCTTGATACTAGCTTGGTAACTATTATTATACGCAAACTCCACCATGAAGAGGTGATCCTCCCACTTCTTGCCAAAGTCGAGAGTACACATCCTTAGCATATCTTCCAAAGTACGGTTCGTTCTCTCAGTTTGCCCATCAGTTTGAGGATGAAAAGTCGTACTGAACTTGAGTTTTGTGCCCAAGCTCTTCTGCACCAACCGCCAATCCTTAGACGTGAAACGTCCATCCCGATCGCTGACTATACTCTTCGGAATCCCATGAAGTCGTACAATATTGCGGACGTACAACTCTACCAACTTTTTCACACCATCCTCCTTCCGGTTTGGGATGAAATGTGCCACTTTGGTCAAGCGGTCCACAATCACCCAAATGGCATCATTACCCTGCTGCGATCTAGGCAACCCATGCACAAAATCCATGGAGATGTCATCAAATTTCCATTCGGGGATTGGAAGAGGCTTCAAGAACCCGCCCGGCTTCTGACACTCGGCCTTCACCAAGGCACAAGTTTGGCACCGACTCACACACAAAGCTACGTCCCGCTTCATCCCAGGCCACCAATAGGACTTCTTCAAATCCAAGTACATCATTGTACTGCCCGGGTGAATGGAGTACTTAGTGAAGTGGGCCTCAAACATCAACTCCTCGCGGAGCTTGCCGAACTGCGGTACACAAATCCTTCCGCCCTTCCTCAGAATCCCATCAACCATCTCCCAGGCGCTACCCTCGCCCTTTAGAGCTTCCTCCACGAAAGGTTGGAACTCCGCATCTACACGGGTCGCTTCCCGAATACGATCGCATAAGTCACTCTGCATCTCAATCCAATTTAGTCGAGCCACGCTAGACTCGCCTCTTGCCACACATTCCAAACCAAGGAACTCCCAGTCCCGCCTTAACCGCTCATCGTGAGCTTCAATCCAATTTCCTTGCCCCGAGTATTTCCTACTCAAAGCATCTGCCACCACATTGGCTTTCCCTGGCGTGTACTGAATCGCCACCTCGTAGTCCCCAAGGAACTCGACCCACCTGCGCTGCTGCATATTTAGGTCCTTCTGATCTAGGAGATACTTTAGACTCTTGTGGTCCGTGAACATCTCCACCTTTGAACCATAAACGTAGTGCCTCCACAACTTCAAAGCAAAAATTACCATCGCAAACTCCAAATCATGGACGGGGTAATTTCTCTCATGAGGCTTCAGCTGCCTCGACCCAAAAGCTATCACGCTACCATGCTGCACCAACACGCACCCTAAACCGCATCCGGATGCGTCGCTGAAAATCTGGAACCCTTCGGTCCCCTTTGGTAGACTTAGGATCGGCGCCGTCATTAGCCTTTCCTTCAGGGTTTCAAACGCCTGTTTGCACTCTTGAGTCCATACAAACTTCTGATCCTTGTGAGTTAGTGAAGTGAGGGGTAGAGCTATCCGCGAAAAGTTTTCCACAAACCTTCGGTAGTATCCGGCTAGTCCAAGAAAACTTCGGACTTCCGCCACGGTCCTCAAAACTGGCCACTCTCTGATGGCTTCTACTTTCGTTGGATCCACCGCCACCCCGTCCCCACTGATTACATGGCCCAAAAACGCCACCTTCTCCAACCAAAACTCGCATTTCGAGAACTTTGCATAGAGCTGGTTCTCTCTCAACACTTGTAACACTATCCGCAAGTGCGACTCGTGCTCCGCTTCTGACTTGGAATACACCAATATGTCATCGATAAAGACGACTATGAACCAGTCCAAATATTCGCGAAAAACTCGGTTCATCAAGTCCATGAACACGGACGGCGCGTTCGTCAGCCCGAACGGCATCACCGAGAACTCAAAATGACCATACCTCGTACCAAACACGGTCTTGGGTAAGTCTTCGTCACGAATCCGCAACTGATAATATCCGGACTTCAGGTCCAACTTGGAGTACACCACCGACCCCACCAACTGGTCGAAGAGATCGTCTATCCGGGGAATCGGATACTTATTCTTGACAGTCAATTTGTTCAACTCTCGGTAGTCTATGCACAGACGCATACTACCGTCCTTCTTCTTCACAAATAACACCGGCGCACTCCACGGTGAAGAGCTGGGCCTGATATACCCTTTCTCCAAAAGCTCCTGCAACTGAACCTTGAGCTCGGTCAACTCCTTTGGTGCCATCCTGAAGGGTGGACACGACACTGGTCTAGCCTCGGGCACCAACTCGATGGAGAAATCAATCTCCCGCCGAGGAGGTGCTCCCGGTAACTCCTCGGGAAAAACATCTCCAAACTCCGCCACCACGGGCACTTCTCCAAGAGACAGCCTGGAAAGGCTAACCTCCAACAACGCTACTAGAGCTACACCTCCCTGGTTAACAGCTCGCACTAACTGAAGTGCCGAAACTAGGAAACAGGCCACTCCATGCAGGCCTTCAAACTTGACTTCCGCTTGCCCCATGCCCCCCAGGGTTACCACCTTGGACAAACAGTCGATACTGGCACGCTGCTCCGCTAGCCAATCCATCCCCAAAATCACATCGAACTCGGACAACGGCAAAATCACTGCTACCAATAAGAAGTCGACTCCCTCAAGACTCCAACAAATCCGCCCTTTAGTCCTGGTTGTCATAGACGACCCATTGGGCATGCGCACTTTCAACTCTGAGTCCGTTGCAAAGGACTCAACTCCAATCCTCCGGGTGAAACTTTCCGCAAGGAAGGAGTGCGACGCTCCCATATCAAAAAGTACTCTAGCAGGGTACCCAGATACCATTACAAAGCCTACACACATGCAACAAACATAAAGGTTTGAAAGACAGGAATCTAAGGTGCAGGTTGAACTCTCGTACCTGTCACCACATCAGGTTGACGGATTGCTTCTTGTTGCCCAAGGTTGTAGGCCCTTGGCTGCACTGGTTGAAACCGAGAAGCACTCGACTCCGCCATTTTCCCCTTCTCTGCTGCACTGGGTCCGGAGCGTACGGTTTGCTCCTGCCTTGGCTCTTGCTCAGCGCCCCCTTGGGTACAAAATCTTGCTATGTGGCCTGGCTTCCCACAACTGTAACACGTCTGTGGTCCCTTAGAGCGTGACCCTCCGGACGTCCAATTACTTTTCTCACCCGACTTATATGGGGAAGGCTTCTTCTTCCATCGGCTCCCTTCCGTCTTTCCATGGGACTGAGCAGGCTTCTTCTCCTCCCCCTGCTTGGGTGTGAAACCCTTGCGACGCTGGGATCGCTCCATGTCACTCTCCAAAATTCGGGCCGCCTCCACCAATTCATTGAAACCCGCACGTTTCATCGATATGAGGGGTTGTCTTAGATTCTCCCTCAATCCATGATAGAAGAGATTGTCCCTCTCTTCATCGTCTGCCATGGTCGTCCCTGCATAACAACCCAAGTGAGTAAATTCCTGAACATACTCATCCACTGACTTGTCTCGTTGCACCAGATATAGAAACTGCCTCTGGAGGGCCAACCTCGTTGAGGCGGGAATGTACTTCTTCAGGAAGGCATTCCCAAACTCCTCGATGGACGGTGTGCGTCCTAGAAACTGCCGGCCACTATGGCTCACCCACCATAACTTGGCATCTCCCTCCAACATAAAGGCTGCGAACTCTGTCTTTTTCTCTTCGGGCGTCTCTGCCGCCCTCAGAAGCTCCTGAATTCTAGCCCACCAATCCTCTGCATCTGTGGGCGTGCCGATTCCCTTGAAGGTTGGAGGGTGGAAGCTCAGAAAGTACTTCATCTGCCGGTCCCCCTGCCCGACAACCACTCTCTCGGCCTGCGGCTCCGCTCGCCTGGCCTCCTCAACCTGCACGGTCGCTGCCATGACCGGGGTAGCAGGAGTTGCTACCTGAGCAACGGGAGCTGCTACCTGTGCTGTCGCTGCCGCTTGGGCCGCCACCATCGCTTCTGCAAGCATACGGCAGAAGTCGGCCGGTGTGACCCCCATCCCTAACGGACCTTGCGCAGTCGCACTACTTGCCGAGAGCTCTTCTCTTGGCCTCGAGGTCCCAGCCCCGTTGCTTGCACTCTAAACACAAGCAAGAAAACACAAATCAGTCTCTAATTACAAGACTCGAACACAAGGACACTCATGGTCCCGCGATACTCCTATGTGGATAACTTCTTATACGTGACTCGACTTATACTTTCGACCGCGAAACTTCTCATTGGAACGCGAACCTCCCTCTGATACCAAATTGTAACACCTCCCCTGTAAAGACCATATAATATGGGTCCGGCCGGGGCCCCACAACATACGGACGCCACAGCTTTAGTATTAAAAGATGATATGAAAACTACCCAATCTCAAAACTCCAGACAAACACAGCGGAAACGGAACATTAACCGACAGAAGTTATCCACTAACGATAGAGTATCAAATGGACTTAAGGCCTTACACAATAATAGTCCAAAAAATATAAATGTGCCAAGCACTCCTAGGCTACCTTGGCATGCAAGCCGGACATAAACATAACAAGAGTAGCAAACACAAAAGGAAAATCCAAGCACAGCAACACTTCATGAGGCTTAGGGCTTTTTCGCTCGGTGCGCTAGCTCCTGCATGCGAACCTTGCCCTGTAAGGATTTGAAGTAACGTGGGTCAGCAAAGGCTGACCTCTACTGTGTAACAAACACATCTCCTCCCGGCCGTCCCTAACGGACCCTGGGGTACCACTCCACCTGCAAGTTAGCACTTCGTATACCAAAAGAGCATATATATTAAAGCGGTAAAACAGGCTTGGATGTCTCATACATCATACATGTTCTCTATGTTTTGTACAAAGTGAAAGGGGCCTACTATGCAACATGAATGCAACCCGGGTTTCACCCAAGGCACCCTAGCTCGTATGCATCTAGCACAACATCAAACAGTGGGTACTTCCGTTTCCCCATTGGCTTAAAGCTGCAAACACAAGGGAACCACCATGTCCCTAACGGCACACACGCCGTCATACGGAACCTTGCAAAGGCCCCACCCGCACAAGGGCCATATACCCCGGGGCTTGCCCGCACATTCTGACTTCGCACGTCAGGGTTCCATCTCACACTGACGGATTCTAAGAAGCCTTGCTAGACCCCACCCGCTCATGGCCACATTGCCCGGGCTTGTCCTCCGCTCGACATTCTTGTCAGTCCACACAAGGGGCTAGTCTCGCCGGGACACTTCCCTCACATGACTTGCGCGTCACGGGATAGCCAGCCGACCACGGAGACATAGCCGCGCCTTTGCACAGCACAAACAAAGGTTTTCCCACCCCAATCACCACTCGCACTGTGTATTTCCCGTGCTCCAAGGAAACCATCTACCGCACAACACGGAGCTAACCTTGTCCGGTTCCGACCACGAGTACTCACTCAAATATAAGGGGGAAAATGCATACATACAACGACGTATTGCCGCAACGGATTTCTACCGAATCCCCGAAGCTCGCTATGCAACATCACCGGGTCGGACTAACGGTCGCGACCACGGCTTCACCCACAATGCCTAATCCGCTAACGGAGCGGATCTCTAATGCAAAGCATGCCAGGATGAACATACTCAACCCGGAGGTTCCTCTTGAACCTAGGCTACACGAATCCCTCTCATTTGAGAGATTCGGTGCTCAAAATACGAAAGGAAGGGGATGCTATTCATGCATCCTAAATCCTAAAAACCGAGAGGAGAAGTGTCGTTACCTTCCGTCCCCTCTTCCAAGCCATGGAGAAGATTTGCTCGGTTGAAAACCACTGCAACGCTCCCACCTTCGCGGATCTGAACTCTGCTCGCGAAACGGACCTCCGAAGCTTTGCCGGCGGCCGGATCTTGGCCTTCTTCCTCCTCCTTGCTCTCCCTTCTCTCTAGAATCAAGAGAGATAAAGATAAGAGAAAAGTGAGGGTTTCAAACCCTATTCCCGAGTTTAATCCCTCAGATCTAGCCCCCAGCCGTTGGATCTCATCCCAAAGAAACGGACGGCCACGATTCGGCCTAAAATTACAAAAACTGGGCCGAACACGGGTTGCAACACGGCCGTGTGCCAGGCCGTGTTACCCACTCGCCATCTCGATCGAGTCGAAAAACCAGCATACGGCCTTTGACACAGCCTCCGACACGCCCGTGTCACCTGCGACACGCCCGTGTCGGGACCCGTGTCACGCCCCCCGTATGCAATCGACCAACATTTCGCAGTCAGAGAGGCACACGGCCTTGTGACACGGCATCAGACACGCCCGTGTCAAATTTGACACGCCCATATTTGTGCCCGTGTCACGGCCCGTGTACCACACTTGCAGAATCCCTGGAGTGACACGGCCTGGGACACGCCCGTGTCCTAGGCCGTGTTCTACAACTCGACTAGCGTCGACCGCCAAAGCGTCGACCGCACGACCCGAGGCCGAACACGCCTGTGTCATGCCCATGACATGCCCGTGACACGCCCGTGACACCTGCTCCAAAACCCAAACTGGGCTTAAAACATCACCCGTCCCTCTTTTGAGTTTCGGGGTGTTACACGAGTACCTGGCTCGAGGTCTATCACAAATTCCACCTCTCTCTCAGGAGGAAGTCCTAGAAGACTATCAGGAAAGACATCTGGAAACTCTTGCACCACCGAGATATCCTCAAGACATGGTGTAACAAATGCTGTTTCCAAAGCAAAAATAGAAACAAGATACGCCTCACAACCAGACTCTATAGCTCGACAAGCACGTATCGCAGAAATAATGAGGGAACCCTTCTCCAGAAAACCATAGACACTTATAGGTTAGCCATGGTCCATCTTGAATTCCAGTCGCTTTGCCTTGCACTTGATGACCGCATAATACTTGGATAACATGTCCATGCCCAAAATCACATCAAAATCTTCCAAATCCAATACCATCAGATCCGCAAAGGCTAGGAAATAACCTAGAAAAATAGGGCATCTCTGAACTCCTTGATTTGATATCACCAGATCTCCGGAGGGAAGCTTGACGTTGAAGGAATCTCCTAATTGATCCACGTTCAAACAATGTTTATCTACGAAACTCCACGCCACGAAGGAATGGGTGGCACCCAAATCAAAAAGAACGTGCTCCCACCTATTCTTCACCTTAAACTCCCATAAAACTATAGCATACATAACTAAACGAACGAGAACTAGGGAAAATAATGGAGAGTAAAAGTTAAACTAGAATCTAACCTGATATACCATAGTTAGAGGGTCGAGCTTCCTCCCTGGTCACCACATTCAGCTTTCCTTTCCCTTTGTCTTGGTTTGGTGGCGGCGACAGAGCCTGAAGTGGGGCAGGATGCAGTGGGGACTGAGCATGGGGGCATAAAGACTTCAGGTTCCCCTTCTACCCGCACTGGAAGCAAGCCTTTTCCTTCGACCAGCAACGAATCACGTCATGTCCCTTGTTTGTACAGAACGTGCACACCAGATCTCCTTTGGGTGCACCTTGGATGGCGAGCACCTGCTGCTGCTTCTGAGTGGCATTCCTCATATAAGACCTTTCGTAAGGGTTGCCAGATCGAACACAAAAGCTATATATTTCTCCACTTTTCTTCTTCGAAGAAGGGCTAGATGCCCTTGAGCTTCCATCCTCGTCACCTTTCCTCTTCTCTTTTCTCACCGCGGCACCTTGATTCTTGGTGTTTTCAATCGCCTCAACTTTCAGAGCGGCTTCCACTGCCTCCACATAACCTTCTAGCTCTATAAGCGCATGCCAACTGTTGGACATCGCTTCTTAGTCCTCCTAGGAAATGTTTCACTCTTCCCACCTTTGAAGCTACCATATCAGGAGAAAATCTGCTCAACTTACTAAACTCAATCTCATATTCTCTTAACGTGAGTTGTCTCTGCTTCAGATGCAGGAAATTATTCATCAGGCGGTCCTGCTCGACCGAGGGTAGAAACTTCTTATACAGCTCCTTCTTAAAAGATACCCACAAGAATCCTTCATTCAGACTCTCCTTTTCCCGAATCCACCACCTCTTTGCCAGGCCTTTTAGCGGGTAGGCTGCAATCATTACCAGCTGGGCTTCTGCAATCCCTGAATACGAGAACATCTCTTCGATGTCGATGATCCAGTCATCCAAAGCCATAAAGTCGGCTCTCTCATCGTAAGTGGGAGGTCCCAATAACTAGAAATGCGAAATAAAATTCATCTATGGTGGTAGCGTCACTGGGGTCACCAGAGGAGTAGGAGAAAAGGGTACATCTTGACCCACGATAGAATCTTACACTAAGGGTTTTTGCGCGGGAGCGGCAGATAACAAAGATTGAATTTGTGATTACATCGCAACTAATTATCTCGACAGAGCCTCGTTGCTCTAACGTAGACTCTCAATCATCGCATCGCTTTGCGCACCTGACGACTCACCATTCGATTGGGGAGTCGACCTCTTCGCAAGACGTTAAGCCGGCATTTCTAGAAAAGCAACGAATGGCTCATGAAAATCCTAGATTACAACTAGGTCACACAACTTAGTTTAGACCATACTTAAAAGACACTTGCTTATGCTGCAACTTTCTCTGGGGTTTTATAATGATGTTATATCCTACTTAGGATGATATCCTCTCATCCTATTGACTCATGTTCCTACGATATGAATGCATGGATTCTTTATTCTTATTTAAAATCATGTGTGTACATGTATCATCATGTAAGTCTTAACTTAATACGCATGCTTATGCGATGATATCTATGTATGCAGTGTTATGCATTCTAAAAAGGCCTTAATGCATGTTATGAGCGGCGTTCACATGAAATGTTATGCATCCCATACTACATAACATCGCATGCAATGAGAAAATAAAACGTGTTAATAGGCATCCATGTGATGGTGGTTATGCATCCCATACTACATAACCGTCACATATCATCTCCTATGGTGGATCCATATACAAACACATATTATGCATCTCATACTATATAATATGCCCCGTATACTTCTTATCATGCTATGAGTGCAGTGACTATGCTTCGGCTAAGATGTACTGATGAAACATCAGTGTGTGTATGAAAACAAATGAAGGAAATCAAATCTACAACAGATTGGCTGGTTCGACCGACTTGTCAAACCAACCTCCCTCTGATACAAACTATCACAACCCGTATTTTCACCTTATTTAACGATATATCAGAGTAAGGGAAAATGTGTGTCATGATGCCACGTCATCAGGGGATAACTATGGAAGCTCGGGCAAAACTGCTACTTAGTACATAAAGAAAGATCTTTAAGTTATTTAGAGAAAAATCCAGTTTAAGTTAAGCAGTTAACTGTATCCCTCGGCTTAGTGGCTCAACTAGTCCACAAGAAAAATAGTTATACGTTGCGGAAAATACTTCTTTTATAAGGTTAGACCTCCTACATGATTATAAGTGTCCCCAGAGGACAACTCATGATATGCAAGGCTCTAGATTTATAATATTATTGAAAATAGCTTTTATGGTCGCTAAATATAATGATTTAGAATTTTAAAACATGCAATGCATGAAGTAATAATAGTTGTTTTAATACTTGAAAATACCTAACATGCAATCCTAGTATAAAACATTCCAGAGAGCAAGTAATCCAAATAATCAGAAAGAAAACAAACTAGCAGCTAGCAAAGTGTCCAAAATCAACTATCCTGTGGGAGTCAACAATCTAACACGAACCCACATAATACAAAAGTATGTCTGAAAAGGTAAAGTTAACTAAAACAACAAACTACCTCGCAACGGCGAGGTGAACAACACAGCCAACACTGCTGCTCAGGAACTCCAAAACTAGCTCCACTTCCTACTAAAGCTCTGAATCTGAGGCATTCCAAAGATAGAACATCTCAACAAGAGCGTACAAGCGGTGGCTAAAAAAGTAAGCCAAAAGTAAATAAAGGTCAAAAAGGGGTACCAACTCAAGACCAAAAGTACTGAAGTAGAGTACAAAGGTAAAGTACCAAAATCAGAAAATAGCACATACGTGAATCATCACATACATCAAACCACACCAGATGCCCAGGGCTAAAAGGTGGACAGCATGATTAAATCATAAGAAAGAATTCGCAAAACTTTATTAGCAACATGCGGTCAACTCTACCCAAAAAAAGCACGGGCGAAGTGGTCACTCATCCGGACACACCCTCACAGATATGATATCCGTCTAACTGCAAGGGAGACTCATACACTCCATTATTCACCGTAGATGCCCAAACACCCGGTAGAGTTCCACAAAGTACTAATTACGGGAACAAACATTGCGGCGGTGGTTCCGTCCACTAACACCTGCAACAAAGAAAACCATGATATAAATCTCAAGACTTGGCACATCGGATTCTACTAAACATCGCTAGATTTAGGGAATGGTTGATCAATCTCTAGGAAAGATGTGACCTTAAATAAATTCTATCTCATCCTACACGGTAGTTAAGAGACGATTAAAAGAAAAAGATTTAACCGCATCAATAAATCACTAACAACTCTACAAGGTAGGATTAGCAGAATCATGAACATAATAATACAAGTGGAATGCCCGACTTCTCGAGAATAGGTCGAAGCATTTCTCGGGAACAACTCTCGTCTTCTCGAGAAATGAAGGGCAAAATCCCAAGTATGTTACACAAGGCTTTCTTTAGAACAGATAAGGATTTCTCGAGAACAAGGAGAGGCTTCTCGAGATCAAGTAACGGATTCTCGAGAAAGACGCATGGCCTTCTCGAGAATAAGCCAAGGCCTTCTCGAGAATAGAGCAGGTCATTAATAGAATTTTTTTAGATTTGTCTAATACAGCAGTCAGTCAACGATACAGGCTAAATGCCCTCTGATTTGAATGAAATTCGCAACATAGGCGAATGTTGGCACTACAAATCTAACGGCAAAGACTAAACTAGAATCCGATGCACCATTCTTGAGACACTAACATCAAATGCTTAATATAAGCATACATACCACAAATTTAATTCTTCCAACAAGAAAACATTCAATCTCACCAAAAACTCCAAAATTTGGTCAAACAGACCTAACAGACGCGAAGACGCACAAACAGTGCAATGTCGTCGACATGACGTAAAAAAGTAACGCCCAGACGTCATAAATATGACGATACCAAATCAAATAATATCATCGGAAAAATCGGGGGCGTTACATAGTAGTAGACCAGGCCAAGATCCAAGTAGTTCTGAACTAGCCGCCACTCAAGACGGCAACGAATATTCAGACTTCCTTGGTCTCGCCGGTTATTATATGAAGTTTGTTGAAGGTTTTTCTGAGATTGTGTTGTCCCTCACCGCTCTCACAAGGAAGGATGATATGTTTCATTTGATACCGAAATGTGAGACTGTGTTTATCAAACTGAATTACGCGACTCACGATTTAGAGTTGGGCATCATCGTCTTTACCCTTAAGATTTGGAGGCGCTACTTATACGTAGTAAGATGCGATATCTTCTCCGATTATAAGATCCTCAAATATATCTTCACCCAAAAGAGTTGCTTTGATCTTGGCAGATCAAGGTACCACCCTTATTGTTCGTAGGAACCTAGTAGAATATAAATCCCAATTGTACTTGATGGAGTTACAATGTGACATCCAGGATCGAATATGTGAAGCCTAGAAGATCGACTCAGAAGTATCCCTGACCATCAAGTCTTTACAGAATAGAGCGCAGGAGGAATACAACCTGCACGATAGAATTTTTGCAGTTCATGCATCGAATTTTAATTCCATCCATCGAGAGGAAATTCGAGATAAGATTCTTTGAGAGACACACCAGTCAAGTTAGTCCATCCATCCTGGTGTAGTTAAGATATTTGTAGACCTGCATAAGAACATATTTTTGCTAGGGTTGAAAAGAGACATCACCGACCTGTCAAAGGGTCAAGACCAAATACCTCAACCCAGGAGGCTTGTTGTAGCCTCTACCGATACAAAATGGAACTTTAAAGACATTTCTAAGGACTTTGTCCATGACCTACCCCGATCCAGTGATGGAAACGACTCCTTATGGGTAATTATGGATCGACTTACCAAGGCAGCGCAATTCATTCCAAAATGAAAAAATGATGAGTTGGCATTCTGGCCAGGCTTTTCATAGAGTAGGTAGTCTGATTCCATTGAAGGCCAAAGTATATTACATCTGATCGTAAGGGGTGTTTTACTTTGAAAGAGTGGAGAAGGGTGCGGGCTTACTTAGGAACCAAATTGGCATTCAACACTGCTTCCCACTCCTAGACAAATGGACAGAAAAAAAGGATCAAATAATGGAGGATCTTCTTCGACTATGTATAGTAAAGCACATTGAGACTAGGGAGCATTGCTACCACTGGTAGAATTTTCATATAATAATAACTTTTAGGTCAGTATTAAGATTGCACCGTACGAGGCTCTGTATGGAAGGCATTATCGGACCCCATGGTATTGGGCCTAGGATGAGAACTCCGAAGCCCTGGGAGTCACTTTTATTGATGGCATTACAACAATGATACAACTAGTCCAGGATCAGATACATAAAGTGCAGAGCTTACATGCTAAGTATTGTGATGCGTGACACCCACCGGTGGGGTTTAGCGTGGTGGAAATGGTATTTTTGGAAAATCAAGTTCATGCATAGTATCTCCCCATTGAGAAAGCAGAAGAAGCTGGACCCCCGCTATTTAGGCCCCTATCAGGTGATAGAGCGTGTTGGCCCAGTGCTTATCGATTAACCCCGCCCCCATAGTTGAGAAATCTACATGATGATTTTCATGTCTCTTCATTAAGGAGATTTCTTCGGCAACCAAATCAACACCATACTACTTCGCCAGTACCACTGTAGTTGGACAGATCCAACCTATTAGAGCCAGTGAAAATAATGGACTTCAAGGTAAAACAACATGCGATATAAGGCTATATCAACGATCAAGATCCTATGGCTATACTATGGACGAGACGATTATATGTGGGAACTCGAGGCTCTCCTCCGAGAAAAGTATCTCGAGCTCTTTCACTAGGTATGTTACACTTACCCCCTTCTTTAAGCAAATTTTCGGGGATGAAAATTCTCGTACATTTATTGGGTCACTAAAACCCTAATGGACCCAATAAAAGTGACTCAAACCTCTACCCAAGGCCCAAAAGAGGTAAGAGGTAACCCTATTTGGGGATGTTGAGCAAATGAACTCCAATTTGAGTTCCATCAGTTCCTATGAACTTGTATAATCGATACGAGTGTGATGAGACTCATTGCATTACAATCAGAGGTCTTACGATAAATATGACCGTTTTGAACTTTTTAGCATGTCGTGACGCACAAATTTTGAATATTTATCAAATGAACACCGATTTGTACCCAGTTAGTGGCATTGGATTTGTATGGTCAATATGAAGTCAACGAAGCTCATCCTGGTCAATTCTAATGATGGGTGGTCAATCTGTGGCCAAACCAAGCATTATCGTGCACCGAAAAGCACGCACACACCAATTGTGGCACAATACCCCAACTTTGACCCATCTCCCAGTAGCAAGGACCCACTTTGACTTTTACCATCATAGGGGACCCACCCTAGGGTTGACTTTGGTCAAACCCCACCCATTTTTTCCAAATTTTGAAAGTTCTTCCAAGAGGGGCTTTACCTCCCATCATCAAGACCACTTGAGCCCTACTGTAATGCCCCCGACCTTTTGATAATATTATTTGATTTGGTATCGTCATATTTATGACGTCAAGGCGTTACTTTTTTCGTTATGTTGACGGCGCTGCACCGTTACTGCTTTTTTGCGTCCGTTGGGGTTATTTGACCAGATTTTTGGGATTTTGATTTGGATTGAAGGTTTTCCTTGATTGAAAGGATTGAGTTTTGAGGTTTTGGACTTGTCCAGTTTTATTACAATCCAAGCATTTTGGGTCTCGGCGCGTGTTTGGATTTCTGCGATGATTTTTTCTTATGTAAGCATTTGATGATAGTATCTCAGGAATGGCGCGTCGGATTCTAGTGTTATCTTTGCTACAAATTCTTAGAGTCAGCGATTTATTCCGGAATATTAGTCAAATCAAAATTTTTGACTTTGTTCTGCTTGTACTCGATATCTCCCCGTTCGTTCTCAAGAAGTTCCTGCTTGTTCTCGAGTAGTCATGACTTGATGTTCTCGAGAAGCCCTTGCTAGTTCTCTAGAAGCCTTATTGTACACAAGTAGTCCTGGCTTGCTGTTCTCGAGATGCCCTTGTTTTATCTCGAGAAGTATCTTAGCTCTCGATAAATCCATCTTCATTACTCGAGTAACCCTTCCCTAGTACTCGATAAGTGATGCCTTCAGTTCTCGAGTAGCCTTCTAGTACTCGAGTAACCCTTCTCTAGTACTCGAGAGGTCCTATCTTCAGTTCTCGAGTAGCTTTCTAGTACTCGTGTAACTCTCCTTCTATACTCGAGAATCTCTCTTCAGTACTCGAGTAATCCATGTCTTCATCCAGGAAATCATTTCAGCCGACCCCAGTTCATTCTTCTAAGTGTAAAGATTTTTATATTATATTTATTATATATATAAATATAAATACCCTACTTCTTATTCCTCTATCATTTAGACCGAATTACTTTTCTTCTTCTCGAACCAGAGCGGCGTGAGCGAGAGAGAGAAAATCCTTTCATAATTCTTCCGGTGGTCGCCGACGGTGCTCTGGTGCTCAAAATCTTCAATCAATCTTAGATCCGAAAAAATCTCAGCGAGAGCTTTGTCATCGTGGTAAAATCTTCCCCATTTCTTGAGTTTTTCTCGTTAGGGTTTTTGGCCCTAACCTCTATCTTGGCTATTTCTTGTAATATTTCGACTCTCCTCGTCTTCTTTAGCCCTGATATATGACAAGGAGCGATTTGGGGAGTTTTTCCGACAAAAACCAAGGCAAGTGGTGGTTTTCCTTTTACCCTCTTCTTTCCAATCTTGATGATAGATGGTAGTCTCTTTTTTCTTCAATCTTTCTGCACTATTGTCATTTCAGTTTGTAGGTATATTTAATCTTCCTTTGAATCCAATTGTGTTATTAGTTTTGTCATGATGATTTAATCTTGTAAGTGTTGTAGAGATTTGATGGAAATGTTTAACTGTTGACTTTAATCATTTCTAACTATTACGTAGGATGTGTTAAGAGCTGTTTAGGACTGTGAAATCTTTCCTAAGGTTGATCAATCGTTTCTTAATCTAGAATTGTCTAGTAGAATCCGATGTGCCAAGTCTTGAGATATATCATGATTCATTTGTTTGCGGGAGTTAGTGGGCATATCCACCTCCACAATGTTTTGAGTCTTATTAGTACCTTGTGGAACTCAACCGGGTGTTTGGGTATCTGCAGTGAATGGTGGAGTGTATGAGTCTCCCCCGTAGTTAGACGAATATTATATCTGTGAGGGTGTGTCCAGATGAGTGACCACCTCGCCCGTGTTTTGGGGTAGAGTTTACCACATGTGACTAATGGGGTTGTTGTGATATTCTTGCTTATGATTTAATCATGCTCTCCACCTTTTTAGCCTTGAGCATCTGGTGTATTTTGATGTGTGTGACGATTCACGTAAGTTTTATTTTTCGACTCTTTTGTACCTTACTTTTGTACTTTACTTCAGTACTTTTGGTCTTGGGTTGGTACCCCCTTTTGACCTTTGTTCACTTTTGGTTTACTTTTCTGCCACCGCTTGTACCGTTATGCTGAGGTGTTCTGTGTTTGGAATGCCTCGGGTTCGGAGCTTTAGCAGGTAGTGGAGCCAGTTTTGGAGTTCCCAAGCAATAGTGTTGGCTATGGTTTTCACCTCACCATTGCGAGGTAGTTGTTGTTTCAGTTTATTTTCCTTAGTTTAGACATACTATTGTTTTATGTGGGTTCGTGTCAGATTGTTGACGCCCACAGGGTTGTTGATTTTAGATTCTTGTTAGCTGTTAGTTGTCTCCTTGTGATGGATTGGATTACTTGCTCTCTGGGATGATTTATGCTAGGAATGCAGGTTAGGTATTTTCAAGTATAAAATCTATTATTATTACTGCATGCATTGCATATTTTAAAACTCTAAATCATTATATTTAGCGACCGTAAAAACTATTTTTATTATTATTATAAACTCTTAGTCTTGCATACCATGAGTTGTTCCCTGGGGAATGTCTACACTCATGTATGATGTTTAATCTCATAAATGAAGTATTTTCCTTTCGTGGACTTGATGAGCCACCAAGCTGAGGGATACGGTTAAATGCTTAACTTAAATTGGATTTTTACTAAATCACTTGAAGATCTTTTTATTTATGTCTAGTAGGAGTTTTGCCTGAGCGTCCGCAGTTATCCCCTGTCGACGTGGCATCATGGCGCGCATTTTCCCTTACTCTGATATACCCCTTTTATGCAATGAAAATGCGGGTTGTGACAGTTGGTATCAGAGGGAGGTTGGTTTGACAAGTTGGTCAAACCAGCCAATCTGATATAGTTTTGTTTTCCTTCATTCATTTTCATATACACTTTGATGTGTCATCAGTACGTCTTAGCCGAAGCATAGTCACTATACTCATAGCATAATAAGAAGTATATGGGGCATATTATGTAGTATGGGATGCCTAATATGTGTTTGTATATGGATCCACCATAGGTGACAACATGTGACTGTAATGTAGTATGGGATGCATTACTACCCTCACATGGGTGCCCATTAGCACGTTTTCGTTTCTCATTGCATGCGATATTATATAGTATGGGATGCATAACATTTCATGTGTACGCCGTTCATAACATGCATTAAGGCCTTTTTAGAATGCACAACACTGCATACATAGCATATCATTGCATAAGCACGCGTGCTAAGTTAAGGTTTACCTGATGACACATGTACAAACATGATTTTAAATAAGAATAAAGAATCCATGCATTCATATCATAGGCACATGAGTCAATAGGATGAGAGGATATCATCTTAAGTATGACATAGCATCATTATAAAATCCCAGAGCAAGTTGCAGCATAAGCAAGTGTCTTTTAAGTATGATCTGAACTAAGTTGTGTGGCCTAGTCGTAAAATAGGATTTTGATGAGTCGTTCGTTTGCCCTTTTAGAAATGCCGCCAAAGCATGTTGCGATGAGGTCGACTCCCCGATCGTAGGGTGAGTCGTCATGTGCGCAGAGCGATGCATTGATCGAGAGTTTGCGCCAGAGAAAATAGGCTCTGTCGAGGCAAGTAGTTGCGATGCAATCGCAAATTCAGACTTTGTTGTATGCCGCTCCTACGCAGCAACCCTTAGTGTAAGATTTTGTCATGGATCGAGCTGTACCAGATGCCCCTGCTCCTCTAGTTCCCCCGGTGACGCTACCGCTAGAGATGAATTTTATCTCGCATTTCCATCGACTGGGACCTCCCACTTATGATGGGAGAGCCGACTTTATGGTTCTGGGTGATTGGGTCATCGCTATAGAAGAGATGTTCTCGTACTCGGGGATTGCAGAAGCCCAGAAGGTAATGATTACAGCCTATCATCTAAAAGGCCTTGTAAAGAGTTGGTGGATTCTGGAGAAGGAGAGCCTGAATGAAGGATGTTCGTGGGAATCGTTTAAGAAGATGTTACTTAAGAAGTTACTACCCTCGGTCGAGTAGCACCGTCTGATGAATAAATTCTTGCATCTGAAGCAGAGACAGCTCACGGTGAGTGAGTATGAGATTGAGTTTAGTAATTTGAGTAGATTTGCTCCTGATTTGGTAGCTTCAGAGGAAGGAAGAGTGAAACGTTTCCTAGGAGAACTGAGAAGCGATGTCTAATAGTGGGCATGCGCTTATAGAGCTGAAAGTTATGTTGTGGCAGTGGAAGCCGCTCTGAAAGTTCAGGCGATTGAAAATTCCAAGAATCGAGGTGTCTCGGTTAGAAAAGAGAAGAGGAAAGGTGTTAAGGATGGAAGCTCTAGGGCATCTGGCCCTTCTTCGAAAAATAAAAATGGAGAAATATGTAGCTTCTATGGTCGATCCGGCCACCTTTACGAGAGGTGTTTCAAGAGGACTGACACTTTGAAGTAGCAGCAGGTTCTCTCCATCCAAGGCGCACCTAATGGAGAGCTGGTGTGCTCATTCTACTCAAGGAAGGGACATGACGTGAGTCATTGTTGGTTAAAGGATAAGGCTTGCTTCTAGTGCAGGCATAAGGGGCACCTAAAGTCTTCATGCCCCCAGGCTCAGTCCCTACTACAGCCTGCCTCACTCTAGGCTCTACTGTCGCCGCCAAACCAGGACAAAGGGAAAGGGATGCTAAATGTGGTGAACAGAGAGGAAGCACAGACCTCTACCCAAGTGATATCAGGTTATATTCTAGTTTATCTTTTACTCTCCATTGTTTGTCCTAGTTTTCATTCATTTAATTATGTATGCTACGGTTTTAGGGGAGTTTAAGGTGAAGAATAGGTGGGCGTGCATTCTTTTTTATTTGGGTGCCACCCATTCCTTCTTGGTGCGAAGTTTTGTAGATAAACATCATTTGAACGTGGATCAATTAGCAGTTTCCTTCAACGTCAAGCTTACCTCCAGAGATCTGGTGATATCCAATCAAGGAATTCAGAGATGCCCTATTTGTTTAGGCGATTTCCTAGCTTTTGCGGATCTGGTGGTGTTGGATCTGGCAGATTTCGACATGATTTTAGGCATGAACTGGTTGTGCAAGTATGATGTAGTAATCCAATGCAAGGCAAAGCAACTGGACTTCAAGATGGACAACGGCCAACCTATGAGTGTATATGGATTTCAGGATAAGGGTTCCCTCATTATTTTTGTGGTACGTGCTTGTCGAGCTCTAGAGTCTAGTTGTGAGGCGTATCTTGTTTCTATTTCTTCTTTGGAAACAACTTTTGTTACACTACGTCTTGAGGATATCCCGGTGGTGTGAGTGTTTCCAGATGTCTTTCCTGATAGCTTTCCAGGACTTCCTATTGAGAGAGAGGTGGAGTTTGTGATAGACCTCGAGCCAGGTACTCGCCCTATTATTAAGGCACCATACCGTATGGCTTCCACGTGGGTTAGAAGAGTTACGCACTCAGCTGGATGAGTTGCTGCAGTGTGGTTTTATTAGTCCAAGTTCTTCTCCGTGGGGTGCCCCTATTTTGTTCGTAAAGAAGAAGACGGTTCCATGAGACTCTACATTGATTATCGGGAGTTAAATAAGGTAATCATCAAGAACAAGTATACGTTGCCTCGTATTGATGATCTATTTGATCAGTTATGGGGATGCACTGTGTTTTCGAAGATTGACCTTCGTTCAGGCTACCACCAGTTGAGGCTCTGTGAGGCTTATATACCATAGACGTCTTTTCATTCCTGTCATGGGCATTTTGAGTTCTTGGTAATGTCCTTTGGTTTGACAAATGCACCCTCTACTTTTATGGACTTAATGAATAGAGTGTTCAAAGATTTCTTGGACCGTTTTGTGATTGTGTTCATAGATGACGTTCTTGTGTATTCCTGCAGTGTACAGGAGCATGCTCAACACTTGCGCTTAGTTTTGTTAACCCTGAGAGAGCACAAACTCTATGCCAAGTTGTGTAAGTTCGTATTTTAGTTACCCCAGGTGTCTTTTCTGGGCTATGTTGCGAGCAAGGATGGTATTTTCGTAGACCATACAAGGATTTCTACTCTTATGTAATGGATGAGACCTTCTACAAATAAGGAGATTAGGAGCTTCTTAGGTCTGGCCGGTTATTATAGAAGATTCGTGGAAGGGTTCTCTGTGTTGTCTTCTCCTCTCACTAGACTCACACAGAAGAACATCGCATTCATTTGGAGTGATAAGTGTGAAGAGGCTTTCCAAGAATTGAAGAAAAGATTGTGTACTGCTCCAGTCCTAACCTTACCTACTGAAGGAGTCAAGTATGTTGTGTATGTGGATGCATCACACATTAGACTAGGTTGTGTTTTGATGCAAGAAGGAAGGGTGATAGCGTACGGATCAAGACAATTAAAGATCCATGAAGGAAACTATCCTACGCATGACTTGGATTTTGCTGCTGTAATTTATGCGTTGAAGCTTTTGAGACATTTATTGTATGGCACGTTGTGCAAGATCTACACAAACTATAAGAGTTTGAAGTACGTCTTCACTCAGAAGGAGTTAAATCTACGCCAGCATAGGTGGTTAGAGAATGTGGTCGATTATGAAGTGGAGATTCTCTATCATCCAGGAAAGGCTAACGTAGTAGCTGATGCTTTGAGTAGGAAGACTGCCAAAATCTTCAATCTATCTGTACAATCCTTTGTGGAAGAATTCTTATTGATGGACATTGAAGTTTGGAGTAGTACTGTTCCTGTTAGGTTGGAAGCAGAAGAGACCTCATGGACTTCTCTTACCATAGTGCACCAGAAGAATGACCCTGACTTGTTGTATCTCCGAAGTAGAACTGAGAAGGGGGAGTTGCTTGATTTCTCTTTGGATGAGTTGGATACTTTGAAATATCGGGGTAGATTTTGTATCCCCGCCTTTGGTGATATTTGAGCTAAGATTTGTAATGAAGCTCATGGTTCAAGTGTTTCCAACCATCCTGGTTCCACCAAAATGTATAAAGATCAAAAGCAAATTGTTTTGTGGCCGGGAATGAAGAATGATATAACAAAGTTTGTGTCGTAATGTTATACGTGTCAGCGGGTTAAGGCAGACCATAAAAGGCCTTGTGGTAAACTGACACCGCTTGATATACCAAGTTAGAAATGGGAGAGTATTTCGATGGATTTCATCACCGGTCTACCGAAATCTCCCCGTAGGCACGATTATGTTTGGGTGATAGTCGATAGATCTACTAAGTGTGCTCACTTTGTGCCCTTTAAGATTGGGTATTCTATGAAGAACATAGTTTAGTTATACCTTAATAAAGTCATCAGATTACATGGAGCTACTATTAGCTTTGTATCGGATCGAGATTCCTGATTTACATCTTGTTTTTGGAAGAGCTTACAAGAGGGGTTGGGTACCGATTTAAGGTATTCCACCGCCTATCATCCGTAGATAAATGATCAGATGGAAAGGGTAAATCAGATCGTGGAAGATATGATTAGGTGTTATGTATTGGATCATGGTGGTGCTTGGGATGAATGCCTTAGACTCATGGGATTTTCATACAATAATAGTTATCAGGAGAGTTTGTAGATGGCCCCGTTTGAGGCCTTGTATGGAAGGCGTTGTAGGACACCTTTGTTTTGGGCTGATGTTGGTGAGAGTCTGCTGCTAGGTCTGGAAGCCCTTGAAGAGATGAATTGTGCTGTGACTCATATTCGAGAGAAGCCCTTGAAAAGATGAATTGTGCTGTGACTCATATTCGAGAGAAGCCCTTGAAGAGATGAATTGTGTTAATCGACGAAGGGTCGATCTAGAGTTTGTCGTTGGGGACTTGGTTTTTCTGAAAGTCTCTCTAATGTCTTGTGTTAAAAGGTTTGGAAGGAACCAAAAGTTAGACCCCCATTATGTGGGACCTTTTCTAATTATTGAGCGCATCGGAGTGTCAGAATATAGATTGGATTTTTTGCTACCTTCCCTGGTGTCCATGATGTGTTCCATGTGAGCCAGTTGCGGAAGTGTGTTCGTAATGATCATCAAGTCCTTAACTCGGTGCCCCAGATTCAGCACAACCTTTCATATGTGGAAGAGCGTGTTCGTGTTTTGGAATCACAAGATCGAGTGTTCTGGAGAAAGACCATCCCCATTGTCAAGGTTCTTTCGAGAAATCAAGACGTCGAGAGCGTGACGTGGGAATTGGATTCGTTGATGAGTGAATCTCATCCGCACCTCTTCCCTTAGTTTTGGGTATGTCTCCATGCTTTTGGTAGTGTTTGATTTTATCATTTTGGTTTGATTTTTCAGTTGTGTTAAGTTTCGGGACGAAACTTTTTTTAGGGGGAGTGACTGTAACGTCTCCGACCTTCTGATAATATTATTTGATTTGGTATCATCATATTTATGACGTCAAGGCGTTACTTTTTACGTTATGTTGACGGCGCTACACCGTTAGTGCGTTTTTGCGTCCGTAGGGGTTGTTTGAACAAATTTTTGGGATTTTGATTTGGATTGAAGGTTTTCCTTGATTGAAAGGATTGAGTTTTAAGGTTTTGGACTTCTCCTGTTTTATTGCAATCCGAGAATTTTTGGTCTCGGCGCGTGTTTGGATTTCTGCGATGATTTTTGCTTATGTAAGAATTTGATGATAGTGTCTCAGGAATGGTGCGTCGGATTCTAGTGTTATCTTCGATGCAAATTCGTAGATTCAGCGATTTATTCCAGAATATTAGTCAAATCAGAATTTCTAAATTTTTTCTACTTGTACTCGAGATCTCCCCTTTCGTTCTCGAGAAGTCCCTATTTGTTCTCGAGTAGTTATGACTTGATGTTCTCGAGAAGCCATTGCTAGTTCTCAAGAAGCCTTATTTTACTCGAGTAGTCCTGGCTTATTGTTCTCGAGATGCTCTTGTTTGCTCTCGAGAAGTATCTTAGCTCTCAAGAAATCCATCTTCATTACTACAGTAACCCTTCCCTAGTACTAGATAAATGCTGCCTTTAGTTCTCGAGTAGCCTTTTAGTACTCGAGTAACCCTTCCCTAGTACTCGAGAGGTCCTGCCTTCAGTTCTCGAGTAGCTTTCTAGTACTCGAGTAACTCTCCTTCTATACTCGAGAAGCTCTCTTCAGTACTAGAGTAATCCATGTCTTCATCCAGGAAATTGGTTCAGCCGACCCCGGTTCATTCTTCTAAGTGTAAAGATTTTTATATTATATTTATTATATATATATATATATATATATATAAATACCCTACTTTTTATTCCTTAGTCATTTAGACCGAACTACTATTCTTCTTCCTGAACCAGAGCGGCGTGAGAAAGAGAGAGAAAATCCTTCTGTAATTCTTCCGGTGGCCGCCGACGGTGCCCCGGTGCTCGAAATCTTCAACCGATCTTAGATCCGGAAAGCTCTCAGCCAGAGCTTCGTCATCGTGGTAAAATCTTCCCCATTTCTTGAGTTTTTCTCATTAGGGTTTTTGGCCCTAACCTATATCTTGGCTATTTCTTGTTAGATTTCAACTCTCCTCGTCTTCTTTAGCCCCGATCTACGACAAAGAGCGATTTGGGGAGTTTTTCAAGCAAAAACCAAGGCAAGTGGTGATTTTCCCTTTACCCTCTTCTTTCCAATCTTGATGATAGCTGGTAATCTCTTTTTCTTCAATCTTTCTGCACAATTTTCATTTCAATTTGTAGGTATATTTAATCTTCCTTTGAATCCACTTGTGTTATTAGTTTTTTCATGATGATTTAATCTTGTAAGTGTTGTAGAGATTTGATGGAAATGTTTAACTGTTGGCTTTAATCGTTCCTAACTATTATGTAGGATGTGTTAAGAGTTGTTTAGGACTGTGAAATCTTTCCTAAGGTTGATCAACCATTTCTTAATCTAGAATTATCTAGTAGAATCTGATGTGTCAAAGTCTTGAGATATATCATGATTCTCTTGTTTGCGGGAGTTAGTGGGCATATCCACCTCCACAATGTTTTGATACTTATTAGTACCTTGTGGAACTCTACCGGGTGTTTGGACGTCTGCGATGAATGGTGGAGTGTATGAGTCTCCCCCGCAATTAGACGAATATTATATCTGTGAGGGTGTGTCCAGATAAGTGACCACCTTGCCCGTGTTTTTGGGTAGAGTTGACCACATGTGGCTAATAGGGTTATTGTGATATTCTTGCTTATGATTTAATCATGCTCTCCACCTTTTTAGCCTTGAGCATCTGGTGTATTTTGATGTGCGTGACGATTCACGTAAGTTTTATTTTTCGACTCTTTTGTACCTTACTTATGTACTTTACTTCAATACTTTTGGTCTTGGGTTGGTAGCCCCTTTTGACCTTTGTTTACTTTTGGTTTACTTTTCTGCCACCGCTTGTACCTTCTTGTTGATGTTTTTTGTGTTTGGAATGCCTTAGGTTCTGAGCTTTAGAAGGTAGTGGAGCCGGTTTTGGAGTTCCCAAGCAGCAGTGTTGGCTGTGGTTTTCACCTCGCCGTTGCAAGGTAGATGTTGTTTCAGTTTATTTTCCTTAGTTCAGACATGTTGGGATTTGTCTCCACAATACCTCAGATTTGTAGGAAGTCAGACCTTGAACTAAGATGAATTAAGGAGTATTTGATATTGTGCTTGAGTTGTATGTGTGCAGGTTCTTATTGCCAAGTGTAGACCAATGTCAGTCTATAATGGGTCACCAAACACAGGACCATACAATGTAATTCCTCATTGTGTGATCCAAGGTGTTGGCTCATGTATAAACTCTCTATTGGGACACACTTCATCAACATGCACTTGGACTATGAAGTATTGAAGTCTATCTCAGAAGAAATTTTTTAAGTCCACATACTCGAGTACTTCTTTAGTATACTCGAGTAAGTGAGTCTGTACTCGAGTAGGTTGGACTACTTACTTGAGTGGATTCTCTATATACTCAAGTATGAAAGCTTATACTCGAGTAGATTTTCTTTCACTCGAGTAAGTGATACCTTTTACTCGAGTAGATGGTTAGTTACTCGAGTAAGCACTCTGTTTGAACTTGAGTAGATCTGGACCTCTTATCCTAGAAAGTTTCTAAGTCCACATACTCGAGTAGTTCTCTGAAATACTCGAGTAAGTAACTCTGTACTCGAGTAGATTGATTTTTATACTCGAGTAGGTTAGTGATCACTCGAGTAGTTTTCCTAAGATACTCGAGTAGTCTATCTTCCCCATACTCGAGTATCTCAAACTCTTATACTCGAGTAGCTCTTCAAGTCTTATCTGAGAAATTTTTTTCTAAGTGTTTACTAGAGTATATTTGCTCATACTCGAGTAGGTTCTCTAAGTCACTCGAGTATTGATCCCTGCAGCACTCGAGTAGTTTCTATCTTGATACTCGAGTATATCCCTCATATCCACTCGAGTATGTAACCTCTTACTCGAGTATGTCTCTGTCTCTCGAGTATGTCTGTTCGAATTTCCTGAATTTCTCCAAGTCAAGTTTCTTTGTGTATTTTCAAAAAGTCCTTTCTGATTGGTCCACGTGTCATCCTTAATTATGCTTATGACCGTTGGGGACTGCCTATAAATAGGTCTTTTCAGACTTGACTAAATACACGCGTTTACAGAGACTAATTTTTAAGAAAGATAAAATCCCGAAAACCCTAATATCTCCTTCCGCCGCCATTAAAGTTTTCGGAAGAAGCTCTGGATCATCCTCTCTCAGTTGCAGCTATCAATCTCTAATTCTCAAGCGATCCAGACTCAAGAAGAATCATCCGATCTCTCCGTGGTTCATCGTCTCTGATTTATTTTCTTGATCGTGGTGATTCCATATCTCAGAATCATGGATCTCTCTCTCAAGTCTTCTTCAACTGTTTCTGTTCAAACCGAAAAGCTCTCAAGAAGAAGATAAAGTCAGATCCAGATCTGTGCTAATTGATGTTTGTGTTTTTCTTTTCAAACAAATTTCATTGTAGGAGATCTATCTCCGAGTGGTAGGAAGTTTTATCTTCCGAGTGTAGATCCGTTTGGGATCGAGTTTTTGTAGGAACATAGTTCTGAGGTGTAGGATTGGTTTGCAATCTGAGATAGTGGAGTAGCCGAGTCTAGTGATTTGTTAGATCGGTGAGGAAAGTGGACGTACCCAAGATTGGGGAACCACTATAAATCTCTTGTCGTCTGTGTGATTGCTTGATTACTTATCTGTGATGTGTTAATTTTTTATTCCGCATTTGGCACGCAATTCACCTATTCACCCCCCTCTAGGTGATTTAGGTTGACAACTTTGTTCTCTCAATTGGTATCAGAGGGAGGTTGATCGTTAAAAGGTTAACACCTTGATCTAATCCTCACCAAGTTGTCTCTAGAGAAGTAACAAGCATGAGTAAGGCCAAGGATTTTGCTAAGCTCCCAATCTGCACCAAGAACAATTTTCCTATGTGGAAGGAAAGAGTTAAGTTCTTCATGGAAGCAGTAGATCCCCGGATCTTCATGATTGTGGAAGAAGGTCCGCATGTTCCTATGATTGCATCAACAATAGACCCAACCAAAAAGGTCCCAAAGAAGTTGATGGACTTGGATAAGGATGAGATTGCACTTGTCTCCCTAGACAAGAAAGCTAAAAATATTATCGCAAGTGCAGTCGATGACTCAATGCTGCAAAATCTTATACATTGCCAATCTGCCAAGGAGATGTGGCAATCTCTGGTGACTCTGATGGAAGGGACTGAGGAAGTTAGGGATGATCGGAGATCCCTCTTAAATCAGAAGTATGAAGCCTTCCGACAAGGTCACAAGGAACCCATAGCTGACACATTTGAAAACTTCTTTAAGATAGTCAATGGACTGAGAGTGTATGGCTGAGTCTTTACTAATGGGGAGCTGAATGATAAGTTTCTGAGATCTCTCACCAAAGAATGGGACAACAAAGTCTGTGCCATCCGAGAGTTTGGCAGACTAGCAGAGACAGATCCACAGAATCTATTTGGCAAGCTGATGTCCTATGAACTGCAGATCAACACCAGAAAAGCCGAAGAAGAGAAAAGTTGCTTCTCCTCAAAAGAGAAGTCGGTTGCTTTAAAGGATGACAGTTCAAGGAAGGGCAAAGCTGCCTCGCCAGCATCTCCTCAAGAAGTAAGTGAAGAAGAAGGCTCCGAGCAAAGCACCTCAGGCTCAGAACTATCTGAAGGAGAGTTCTCATTGCTTTCGCGGCAGTTCAAGAAATTCTTAAATAAAAAGAAGCAATGGAGAGGCAAGGATGCCTCATACAGAAGATCACGACATGACGGTGATCAGCGAAAGAATGGCTCAAGTAGCCATGACAGGTATAACTCCAAACAGAACAAACAGATTTCAACTGACATCGTTTGTTATTGTTTTAATAAGCCAGGTCACGTCATCGCGGACTGCCCTCACAAGAAGAAAGAGGGTGGAAGAAGAGAGGAAAAGAAACCCTCATACCACAAGAAGAGGACAGAGAAGAGCTTATTAGACAAGAAGAGCAAAACTCTCAGCAACTCCGACTCATCTGATTCAAGTGAAGAAGAGGAAGCTTACTTCGGGCTCATGGCTCACTCTGATGATGAACAAGTCCCCCAGTTCACTGGGGAGGTAAAAACTCACACTCCTCTCTCTGAATCTGATGATGATAATGAGCAAGAGGGTTATTCCTCTGAGGATGAATCTAAACTCATGGAACAATACAAGGAGTTACTCACGACTTACGAAAAATGTCACAGAGTCGTGAAAACTCAAGCCAAAGAGATAAAATCTCTACGGGCTAGTGAGAGCAGCTTGAGAGAAGAAGTCACCAAGACTAACTCTCTTCAAGAGAACTTCGATGCTGCTATGGAAGAATACAATCAAGCTCTCAAGCACCTCGACCTTAAAGAGGAAATCATCAAAGAATTGGAACAACAACTCAAGGCTGAGAAGAAACTTGTTGAGAGTTTCTCCAAGCCTAAGACAGTTCTTCCACTCGTTGCTGAGTTCTCAACTAAGGCCAAGGGTGCTGGTATAGGCCACATTGGTGCTTCTAGTAAATCTTCTAGGAGAAACAAGGCCAAGAGAAAGAATAAGGCTGCCCAGAAGGCTCTAGCTGAAGAAAAAGGGAAAGCTCCCTTGGAACCTGTATTGTTCAAGAAAGTTATCTTTCCTACGAACGAATTCGACTATGAGTCCACCTATGGACACTTCTCTAGGCCGGTCCCCGAGAAGCCTAAGTCAAGATACCACAGTTGGACTCGTCCTCATAACTTTGGCGAGAGTGTCTTCAAGGCACCTTATGAAGAGATTCAACTTCAGAACTATGGACCATATGCCCATGGTCATAACATCAAGATGACACCAAAGGTAAAACCTATTGTGGAAAAGCCTATGAAGGAGAAGACTTCATGTAGCTGCCACCATCATGAAGCTTCCTCCTCCAAGAGTGAAGTTCCTGCTAGACCATCACTTCAGAAAATCAAGCAGGAATACATTAGGCAAAGATACAATAGGTTCGACTGTTGGTGCTGTGACAGAATTGGTCATTTTGCCATCGATTGTTGGTTCAATCCTAGAAATGCTACAACCCCTCAAGTTAGCAACGTGAGAATGACCACTCATGAGGCTAATGCTCATAGGGGGAGTACTCTAACTCGAGACCAAGGACCCTAACTTGTTTGGGTTCCTAAGGCTAAGTGATTGTAATTGCAGGTTTGTCCAAAGACCACCAAAATGCCAATCTGGTACTTGGACAGTGGATGTTCTCGGCACATGACCGGGACAAGGAGCCTACTCCAGAACTTCACCTCAGTCTGCAATGGACCAAAGGTCATCTTTGGAGGTTCAGATCGAGGAATAACTAAAGGCTACGGTATGATTACTAACAGTAGCGTATCCTTTTCGGATGTAGCCTATGTTGAAGGATTGGAACACAATCTCATCAGCATAAGCCAACTATGGGACAGAGGATACGTGGTTGAATTTCATGCTGACAAGTGTTTGATAAAATCGATTGACAACATGGAAACCGTTTTATCAGGCACTCGAAGCAGAAATATTTTCTGTTTAAATTTCATTTATATAGACTCTTCCACACCAGTGTGTCTTTTAGCAAAAAGTAGTGCATCTCTTGCTGACCAATGTCACAAGAGACTAGCACATATTAATCTCAAAACTATTAATAAACTATTCTCTCAAAACTTTGTACGTGATGCACCTAATGTCAAGTGCATTATGGACAGTCTTTGTCACGCCTGTATCAAAGGCAAGCAAACAATGAGTTCATTTAAAAGCATAATAGGCAAGGATTCCAATAGAAGCTTACAGCTTCTCCATATGGACTTGTTTGGTCCACTGCAAGTTAGAAGTTTGGTAGGTAAGGAATATACGTTGGTTATTGTGGATGATTACTCGCGCTTTGCGTGGGTGTTCTTTCTGAAACACAAGTCAGATACCTTCAATACTGTCACTAGTTTTGTTAGGCAAATCCAGAATGAATAAAACTGTTCCGTAGTCAAAATCAGAAGTGACAATGGAACGAAATTCAAGTCTGGAGCCATGGCAGAATTCTGCGGAAGTCAAGGTATCTTTCATTATTTTTCCTCTTCGCGCACTCCACAGCAAAATGGAGTAGCTGAGAGAAGGAACAAAACACTCATAGAGGCTTGCCGGACTATGTTGAGTGATGCCTCACTTCCAGAGTATTTCTGGGCTGAAGCCGTCAATACTGCTTGTCACGTGCAAAATCGAGCTCTCATCAACAAGAACCATGATAAGACTCCCTACGAACTTCTAAAAGGCAGGAAACCAACCATTTCATATTTTAGAATCTTTGGCTGTAAGTGCTTCGTACTTAACAACGGCAAGTATCACACTATCAAGTTTAGCGAGAAAAGCTTTGAAGGTATTTTTGTAGGTTATAGTAGCCATAGTAAGGCCTATAGAGTATTTAATAGAAAAACTCTGGTGGTAGAAGAATCAGTACACATTGTATTTGATGAGATGAGTCTGCTACAAAGCAACTTGTCTAGTGTGCCTATTGTAGATGTAGGTACAAAGATGAAGGAACTCAGCTTGGATGAACCTACTCAAGATAAAGATGAGACGTTCATCAAGATCACTTCTACAACCCCTATTGGAGAGGTAGATGATCAAGATGAAGAACACATCCCAGCTGAAGATGCAACTCCAGTGGCTGAAGAGATCCCAGATGCAAGGACTCTAGAGTTCAGACACGTGAAGGATCATCCCTTAGACCAAATCATAGGAGATCCTCAAGATGGCGTCAGAACTCGTCGAGGTACAACTAACGAAAATTTACACTTAAGTTTTCTTTCACAGGTCGAACCAAAGAAATTTGAGGAAGCCAACTCCGACGCATCTTGGATTCTAGCCATGGAAGATGAGCTGAATCAGTTCAAACGATGCAAAGTTTGGACACTTGTTCCTAGACCCAAGAGGAAAAACGTCATTGGGACAAAGTAGGTCTACCAGAACAAGATGGACGAAGATGGAACAATTATAAAGAATAAAGCCAGACTTGTCGCCAAGGGCTATCATCAAGAAGAAGGAATCGACTTTGACCAAACATATGCTCCAGTGGCAAGACTGGAGGCGATCAGGTTATTCCTTGCCTACGCTGCACTTAAGGGCTTTACCGTCTATCAGATGGACGTCAAGTCCGCCTTCCTGAATGGCGACATAAAGGAAGAAGTGTATGTAGAGCAACCGCCAGGTTTCGTTGACTCAACTTTTCCTAATCATGTTTATTTACTGCAAAAAGCCTTATATGGTCTTAAACAACCTCCTCGAGCTTGGTATGAAACGCTGTCTACCTTTCTTCTTGAAAACAAGTTCACAAGAGTAAAGATAGACAAGACATTATTTCTTAGGGAAATAAAAGGCAAGATTTTGCTAGTGCAAATCTATATCAATGACATTATTTTTGGCTCTACAGATAACAACCTCTGCAAGAAGTTTTCTAAACTTATGCAAGGGAAGTTTGAAATGAGCAGTATGGGAGAGCTGAAGTATTTCTTAGGGCTTCAAGTGAAACAATCTGAGGATGGAATTTTCATCTCACAGACCAAGTTCACCAAAGAGCTACTTAAGAAATTCGGAATGGAGAATGCAACCTCTATGAGGACTCCAATGGCCTCGGCTATGTCTCTAGACAAGGATGAGAAAGGGAAACCTTTTGATGAAACCAAGTACAGAAGCATAATTGGGTCCTTGCTCTACCTTACCGCAAGTAGACCAAACATAATGTTTTCCACATATGTATGTGCTAGATTTTAGGTGAACTCTAAGGAATCTCACTACATTACTGCAAAGCGAATCTTGAGATACCTCAAAGGAACAACAAATCTTGGCTTATGGTACCCAAGAAGTAATGATAGTGAACTAATTGGATTTTCAGATGCAGATTTTGCAGGAAGCAAAGACGACAGGAAAAGTACTTCCGGGACTTGCCAATTTCTCGGAAGGAGACGTATTTCCTGGAGCAGTAAGAAGCAGAACTGTGTAGCCATCTCAATGGCTGAATCAGAGTATATCTCTGCAGGCAGCTGTTGTGCACAGCTTCTATGGATCAAGAATCAATTTGAAGACTATAACATGAAGTTCCAAAACATTCCTCTGTTTTGCGACTCATCCAGCGCAATAACAATCGCCAACAACCCAGTCTCCCACAGCCGGACAAAGCACATAGAGCTTCGATATCACTTCATCCGGGAGCATGTGGAATATGGAGACATAGATCTACAATATGTCTCCACAGACAGGCAGTTGCAGATATATTCACCAAACCGCTGGAGGAGTCCAAGTTTTCATTCTTCAAAACGGAACTCGGGCTGCTCAACAAAGAGGAATAGTAATGGCGGATTCACAGACAGGCTCAGAGTTGAAGATATTAGTGGAAGTAAATATCTCTCAAGAAAATTGTACTTCAAAGTGATATACTCGAGTATATAGAGACATATACACGAGTAAAAGGAAATACTCGAGTAACAGAATCTACATACTCGAGTAGTTGGTAACCTACTCGTGTATGTACTTGATTTACTCGGGTATGCTCCATCTCATACTTGTGTATGGCAAAATCTACTCGAGTATACGGCAATCAGACTTTTGAAATTCCCTTTTTTTCTATTTGCACCAAAATGTTTGGCGCTCCATATCAGGTATGATTTTATCCTTATCACTCTTACTTAAACCTAATTAGGGTCATATATATATTTAGAAATCGGAAATCCTTTCCACTCCTCATTCTCCCGAGTAGCCGTCGACGCTTCATATTCCGGAACCCGCAGAGCTCTGTCGTTTTCGTCTTCCGTTCTCCAAAATCGCCGATGGCTCCCTCCTCAAGATCGGAATCGGCTCAGAGCTCGATCCTGAAGGTATAGCCGACCTCTCCGATGATTTTCGAAACCTGCTCAATCTGTTCGACACCTCCGGACTATCGTTCGTCCTCCAGACACCGTGCAAAGTCATTTTCTCTGCAGTCGAGGAGTTCTTCAAAAATCTGAAGGTCAAGCGAAATGGTACAGTTCTAAAATCCAAGGTCAGTGGGATCAAAATCTGTCTGGACAAAACTTCCTTAGCTACTCTGTTAAAATTGCCAGTGGTGGATGAAGAAGATGATCTGACTCTTGAAGATTCCAAAAGAACCAGCTTCTTATGTGTAATAAACCCGTATGAAGCATATTCATTCCGCCGTGCAGATTACAATTCAGAGGGCAAATTTCTTGTGGATGTGATTGCCAAAGTTCTTCTGTGCAAAACCTATTCCCTCAGAGATATTTCCCAAAATCTTTTTGACGTTATGCAAGCCATAGTCTGCCGGAAGAAATTCCAGTTTGGAATGATGATACTGGACAAAATCAGAGAAAGTGTGAAAAAACCAAGCTATGCCAGGATTATCTCACTCCTCCTCCATGACATTAATACTACAGTGTTTGATTTATCTAAAGGCACTCCCCTCCATCATATGAAGAAAGTATCCATCCTCTCAATCCAAAGATATGAAATCAAACTCCTCAACAATGCTCAAGCCTCAAAAGCAGATGTTACCTTAGAAGATGAGCCCAGAGAGCCCCTTGTCTCAGACAACGGGATTCCATCTCCTCCTTTACATCACACTATTACCACCTCGGGTGCAATAGTTGAGGGGGAGCCTGCCTCATCTAATCCTCAGCACAAAGCTTCAGAAGACTCTTCTCAGCAAGATCTGATCCAAGATCCTACTCCTCCTCCTTCTCCACATCCAGAAGATCTCACCTCAGAAGTTCAAGCTCAAGAAAAACTTCTCTCTACAGCTGAAGATATTAACAGACTGATTGATGAACTCAAGTCAGATGCTCCAGTATTTCAAGATGATTCAGTTATGCTATCTCCTGAGGATCACTCTCAAGCAGATCCTTCTCCCTCCCCTGCTAAGGATCCTTCTCCCTCCCCTGCGAAGGATCCTTCTCCCTCCCCTGCTAAGGATCCCTCTCCCTCCCCTGCAAAGGTACCCACTACCTCTCCTGATCAGTCCCCTGATAAACAGCAAGGTCAGCCAGAGATTAATCTACTGTCTGATGATGAGGACATGTCTCCAGAACCAGTGGATGCTCCTCTAAGGACACTAGACTTCTCTCTTCCCTCTTTCATCAAAACAGAAGATTCAGTTGAGATACCACCCTTCAAGAGAGCTGAAAGCTCAGTTGTGATTACTGAAATTCCCCCTGGGTTGCTCCTGTTCCCTCAGCCTCTGCCCCAGCCTCAGATCCCTCTAGCGCCTCAAATTTAGTCAGTCAGATTGGGCAAATGTTCCGTGAACAGAGAAAATACTTTGATGATTCTCTAGCATCAGTGAACAACAAGATCTCTACTCTTGAAACTGAGATGAGTAGAGGCTTTGCTGAAATTCAAGCAAACACTGGTAAGCTCAAGAGACTATTTCAGTTGGGTGGTAAAGCCCTAGATCATACTATCACCAGTATAGGTGTCCTCAAAGATCAAGCTGAAACAGTTGCAAATAATCAGATTCAATTGGACAAGGATGCTACAGCAAATGTTATGAAAGTTTGTGAGTAAGTTGGTACTTTTAGAGATGAAGCAATTGCCCAACTCTCTGTAGATATCACCAAGGGGGAGAAGTTAGTCAAAGAACAAGTTGAAAAAATATCTGAACAATCTAAAGCATCTGTGGATAGTCTCGTCAAAGATATGAAAGCAGACATCCTTGCTCAACTTCAATCTGTAAAGTTCTATATCTATGACACTACTGTATGGGTATATAATCAGAACTTTTCCAACTCCCAACTTAACCCTGCCATTATTCCAAAGGTCCTAGATCCTCTTGAAGAACATCCTCCCTCAAGTGCTCCAGATCAGGCCAACATTCCAGAGTATGCGCCAGTATTCTCACCTAGACCTACTGGTGACATGACTGAGCCTCCTCTTTCCTATGATGATGTGTGGCAAGATGATTTTCCTCCAAGCTCTCAGGGTGCCCCTAGAAAGAAAAGAAAATATGGTGACGGCGCTTCTGCTAGCCGTTCTACACAAGGAGAGAGCCTGCCCCAGCTCCAGAAGGTAGACCAGAAGTTGTTCATGCAGAAGTTTGGAGTCCTACCTCCAAGTCTCTTATCCTTGATACCTTGAAGCTGGTAACAGATTTTGGTGAAAATAGAGATCACTACTATAGCAACGCAGAATGGAAAGCATATGATATATCTCAAATCAAAATCAGATTACATGACAGAAATTGGGGATATAACAATCCAGCTGCTCCTCCAAGGCCCAAGACTTATTTTCCCAAACCTTTCAGCTACCTGGAGAGGCAAGAGCTTAAAAGAGAAAGATTGCATAGAGGAGCCCCTTCTTGAGTGAATGAGGATGTGTATATGGACATTTAATCTTTTGAAATCATTTCTATATATATATTTGATTCTAATTATGGCAATCTTTTTTATTCCTGTTTCATTTTTTTTCCAGTATATATTTTGTTGTTCTTTTTACTCTAAGTAATTCACCTTAGTGTAGAGGGTGCTGACATCTACAAATAGGGGGAGATTGTTGGGATTTGTCTCCACAATACCTCAGATTTGTAGGAAGTCAGACCTTGAACTAAGATGAATTAAGGTGTATTTGATAATGTGTTTGAGTTGTATGTGTGCAGGTTCTTATTGCCAAGTGTAGACCAATGTCAGTCTATAATGGGTCACCAAACACAGGACCATACAATGTAATTCCTCATTATGTGATCCAAGGTGTTGGCTCATGTATAGCCTCTCTATTGGGACACACTTCATCAACATGCACTTGGACTATGAAGTATTGAAATCTATCTCAGAAGAAATTTTCTAAGTCCACATACTCGAGTACTTCTTTAGTATACTCAAGTAAGTGAGTCTGTACTCGAGTAGGTTGGACTACTTACTTGAGTGGATTCTCTATATACTCAAGTATGAAAGCTTATACTCGAGTAGATTTTCTTTCACTCGAGTAAGTGATACCTTTTACTCGAGTAGATGGTTAGTTACTCGAGTAAGCACTCTGTTTGAACTCGAGTAGATCCGGACCTCTTATCCTAGAAAGTTTCTAAGTCCACATACTCGAGTAGTTCTCTGAAATACTCGAGTAAGTAACTCTGTACTCGAGTATATTGATTTTTATACTCGAGTAGGTTAGTGATCACTTGAGTAGTTTTCCTAAGATACTCGAGTCGTCTATCTTCCCCATACTCGAGTACCTCAAACTCTTATACTCGAGTAGCTCTTCAAGTCTTATCTGAAAAAAAAATTTCTAAGTGTTTACTCGAGTATATTTGCTCATACTCGAGTAGGTTCTCTAAGTCACTCGAGTATTGATCCATACAGCACTCGAGTAGTTTCTATCTTGATACTCGAGTATATCCCTCATATCCACTCGAGTATGTAACCTCTTACTCGAGTATGTCTCTGTCTCTCGAGTATGTCTGTTCGAATTTCCTGAATTTCTCCAAGTCAAGTTTCTTTGTGTATTTTCAAAAAGTCCTTTCTGATTGGTCCACGTGTCATCCTTAATTATGCTTATGACCATTGAGGACCGCCTATAAATAGGTCTTTTCAGACTTGACTAAATACACGCGTTTACAGAGATTAATTTTTAAGAAAGAGAAAATCCCGAAAACCCTAATCTCTCCTTCCGCCGCCATTAAAGTTTTCGGAAGAAGCTCTGGATCGTCCTCTTTCAGTCGCAGCTATCGATCTCTAATTCTCAAGCGATCTAGACTCAAGAAGAATCATCCGATCTCTCCATGCTTCATCGTCTCTGATTTATTTTCTTGATCGTGGTGACTCCATATCTCAGAATCGTGGATCTCTCTCTCAAGTCTTCTTCAACTGTTTCTGTTCAAACCGAAAAGCTCTCAAGAAGAAGATAAAGTCAGATCCAGATCTGTGCTAATTGTTGTTTGTATTTTTATTTTCAAACAAATTTCATTGTAGGAGATCTATCTCCAAGTGGTAGGAAGTTTTATCTTCCGAGTGTTGATCTGTTTGGGATCGAGTTTTTGTAGGAACATAGTTCCGAGGTGTAGGATTGGTTTGCAATCCGAGATAGTGGAGTAGCCGTGTCTAGTGATTTGCTAGATCGGTGAGGAAAGTGGACATACCCAAGATTGGGGAACCACTATAAATCTCTTGTCGTCTGTGTGATTGCTTGATTACTTATCTGTGCTGTGTTAATTTTTTTATTCCGCATTTGGCACGCAATTCACCTATTCACCCCCCTCTAGGTGATTTAGGTTGACAACTTAGTTCTCTCAAGACATACTATTGTTTTATATGGGTTCGTGTCTGATTGTTGATGTCCACAGGGTTGTTGATTTTGGATACTTGTTAGCCTCTTGTTGTTCTCCTTATAATGTATTGGATTACTTGCTTTCTGGGATGATTTATGCTAGAAATGCATGTTAGGTATTTTCAAGTATAAAATCTACTATTATTACTGCATGCATTGCATATTTTAAAACTTTAACACATTTTATTTAGCTACCATAAAAGTTATGTTTACTACAATTATAAACTAAGAGTCTTGCATACCATGAGTTGTTCCCTAGGAACGTCTACACTCATGTAGGATGTTTAATCTCATAAATGAAGTATTTTCCAAAGTGTATTAAATATTTTTCTTTTGTGGACTTGATGAGACACCAAGCCGAGGGATACGGTTAAATGCTTAACTTAAATTTGATTTTTACTAAATCAATTGAAGATCTTTCTGTTTGTGTCTAGAAGGAGTTTTGCCTGAGCGTCCGCAAATATCCCCTGCCATCGTGGCATCATGACGCCCATTTTCCCTTACTCTGATATACCCCTTTTATGCGGTAAAAATGTAGGTTGTGAAACCTACTCCTCTCACTATTTGGTCCACTAAATCCAGTAATGATGCTTGGAGAATGAGCCTTGGCAAAAGCCTAAAAAAACTGCCTTTCTCTTATGTCCCTCAAAGCCCATACAAAAGCCCAAATCCCCAACCAAACACTTTCCCCTTCTGATGGTCGCCACCTCAAGTACTTTCCCCCCTGATGGCTACCACATGCCAAACACAGCTGGAATGGAGAATCTAAGCTCCTCCTCCTCTCGTATTTATCCCACACCGAGGAAATGAGGGGGGTGGCCACCCCCTCAGCCTATATATAGGTTTTCCCCCTCTGCTTACCCTCACCAAGCTAAGTCAAGCCAAGCCTCTCCTCTACCTGAGACCCATCTCGCCGAAAACCTTCTGCCACCTTGTTCTTATCTTCCACCTCTCATGGCAGGTCAGTCCAACACTTCCCGAGCTCCCCTAACAGAGGTGGAATCCTCCTTCCTCCTCCTTCCCCACTCCCCTGATAACCTGCACGTGCCTCCTGGCGGCCGGATAGCCACTGATGCCACCCGAGCCTTACTCTAAGTTGGGTGGTGTCCACACATGGTGAGCTCTGTGTGATTCTAGTGGGGGTGTTGGGAGGGTGTTACACCACCGGGGATGTTCATCCGGGATAGCGGAGGGTCGTGGTGTCGCCAGATTTCTCCGCACCAGCGACACCCAAGAGAATAATATTCTCTATTTATTTTTTTGCGACGGTCGGCGGTGCTAGGCCACAAAAACACTGTCGGATTTAAGCCTGACCCCTTACACACTGGCCAAGGGTGGTTCCAAGGCCGGAGTGCCAAAAGAGAGGCAGAGCGACATGACATTACCGGGAGCAAAGCAGCCACGCCACTCCGCTCTTAGGTTGGAGAAATCCGACAGTGGCCGGCAGAGCTAGGCCACCGAACCACCGCCCAATAGTTCATTGTCCCCCAGTGAACTCACCAGGGGAGGCGTCGGCATGAGGTGGCTGCCAGCCTGCAGTGACAAAGCCCATCTCTGCTCTAACAGCCGGCGACTTGCAGTAGCCATCCCATCTTCTTGATGAAGATCAGACGACTGCGATCTTATCAAATTTATGCCGCCCTTATTTTTTGTACCCCCACAGCGGATCCACGCATGAAATCAGCCACAAGATTAGTTTGATTTTTGCTATTAGCAGACCAAAGTAATACATAGACTTTGATGATTTTTTTTAAAAAAATCTAGGATCTTAGGAAAAAAGTTTTGAACATGAAAGTTATTTCCCTTGATGAGGGCAATCTCCAAAAAAATTTTTGGAAACTTTATGATTTGATTTAATATCTTAAAAAGTCTAAATAAAAATTATTTGGCCAATTTATAAACATAAAATGCTCAGAAAATTTTGGAAAAATTTCTAGGCTCATTTTAGGTCCTCTTTAATGTTGTGTTAAAATTTAGGAAGCTTGGGGTGAAAATTGAAGATTTTCTTTTTCTTGGAAGTAGGGTCGCGCTTTGAAATTGATACATCCAAATTCTTCAAAAATGAAAATTTGAGCACGCGATCATGTTTTAATTTGAATGTTGAGTTCAAATGAATAATCGACGTGAGATATCGAGCCGAGATTTCAAGCTTTGAGTGTTTCGAGGAGTTTTGCAAAATCACCGAGCACCTCATTTTTTGAAACAACACTTGGGTATTTTGGGTAATCTTGGAAGATGAAATGCCTAACCTCGTTTAGGGCGAAGAATTTCCCTTATGTTTTGGAAATGATTTTCGGTGTTAAAATTCAAGGAAGAATGTGCTCTCCAACAAGATGCTCAGTTTTCATACGACGCGAGCCAATAAGTTGGTGATTATTCATGAATGAATAATAAAAGTGTAACCCATAATAAGCTTTCCTAATCCAATTAAGTCGTGATTAAAAGGCACAATTGTACTAATATCAGATTCTAATAATGGGTGAAACTCATAAGAAGCTTTCTAAAATTAGAAATGGAACTAAACGTGCCTCCTATGAACGGAGATGGAACTGAACTTGCCTCCTATGAATGGAGATGGAACTGAACTTGCCTCCTATGAACGGAGATGGAACTGGACTTGCCTCATATGAACAGAGATGGAACTGAAATTTCCTCCTAAGAATGGAGATGAAACTGAGCTTGTCTCCTATGAACGGAGATGGAACTGAAGCCTCCTAAGAACGGAGTGATTGGACTACTAAACCTTTCATTTATTTCTTTATTCCAGTCTTACACTGGTCCAGTTCTTTTTAGTACTTTTCTTTCAGTACTCCAGTCTTGCACTAGTACTGTTTCTTTACATTTAGTTTAGCTTTTTCCTTTCATTAGTACATTCTTATACTGGTTCTATTTCTTTACATTCAGTTCAGTTTTTTCTTTTCAAATACTACTCCAATCTTGTATTGGACCATTTTATTTCAGTACTTTATTTACAATTCTTTCTATTCAGTACTATGCCAATTTCGTACAGGTCCAGTTTACTTCAACACTTTATTTCAGTGCGTTCAGTTCATCATTTAATTTTTGTAGCATATTTCTAGCATCATTTTATTACCGCATTTAAATTACTATAATGTACTGTTTCAGCATTATTAGCATGGGTCTTTCTCTGAAGAGTAGTTGGTTCTGGTAGAGCATTAGTTGGAGATAACCGAGAGTTGAGATATTCCTCTAGGGTTAGCCCTAAATAATATGCCCTCACGCTCATAGCGCTCCTTGTCGAATATTGAGCGGTATGTTATTTTAAAAAAAGAAGGGTGCTTGCCTGAATTATTTTATGTCAAGTAGGGAAGACCGCCACAGATACGGTCTATACCAGCAAATTATTTAAATAGAAATGCTTGTAAATTATTTTCGGTGAAAAGTGGCAGATCAGTCACATCCGCAAACCGTTCGTACCAGTGCGGAAGGTCAATGACTCATCACAATAGTGGGATATGCACTACGAGTGACCAGACGTTTTATTTTCCCCATTGGCTTCCCTCCACTGTTGGCCTAAATTTCTAAAATTCGACGAATGTAGCTCACATACAAAAGTACACTTGGTTGTACGCTAGGACCTGGGTAGTGCGGTATGACCATACCCAAAAGTGGCAAGACTGACCACTGTCAACGACGACCATATCGGCGAGGCCCATAGGGTACGCTACCCTGCTTGAAGAGAGGCAGTCCAATCTATGTCGATATAGTGGGTGTGTGCAGGTTTGAATACTAGTAGTGTGCGCGGGTTTGAATACATACGGTATGTGCGATTTGAATACCTGCGGTGTACACGGGTTTGAATACCTACAGTGTGCGCGGATTTGAACACCCGCAGTGTGTTGGCGAGTTTTGAATACCTGCGGTGTGATTACAGTTGTGAGTACCAATTGGTTGTGATAGATAGTTGAGCGCCTTTTAAAATAACTGATATTTATACTGCTACTTTCTAGTTATTTTATGCTGCACTCTTTCAAATATTTGCTCCTAGATTAAGAAATGAAAATGCACTATATTGAAATACTGCTACTAACTCTCTTGTTCTTCAGCTATTTACTTTGTGTTGGGTATGTAGGCTCGTCCTCGTGATATGGATCTGGGTATAAGATGTGTTTCCACTTAGCTCTGTTCTTTTAATAACCATTCATAGGAGACGAAGCACCATGAAGTACAACTGTCGTAGGATGGTACGCCAACTGACATGACTACCAGAGCAGAGACACCCCCATCGTCTCTAGATTTCCGAGACTTGAGTTCCTAGAGCACATGCTTGAGAGAGAGTGTGTGTGTGTTAGTAGTAGACTTTTGAATCTAACGGTCTTGTTTGTATAAACAGTGACTATGGCCTATACTTACTCTGATAAATATATATATTCTTATATATATATATGACTTTCTTTTATTGCTTCCGCAAATCTGTAATGTGATGTGAATGTTGTGATTCAAGCCAGGCAAGCGGCCCACTGGTGCTTGGTAGAGTGGGTCGTTGCCACTTGGGAAGCACTGGGTGAACGTCTTGGGCAGTAAGGCCCATCTCCGACCCAACCTGGGTAAGGGGTGGGGGAGAGGGTTTTACACTGGTACTCCGCTTACCAGATTTTAATAAAGTTTTTGAAGTTTATTGTGACACCTCAGGTATAGGACAAGGTGGTGAGTTGAGTCAAGAAGGCCACCCAGTTTGATTCTTTAGTGAGAAATTGGGTGTGCCAAAACTTAATTATTCTAAACTACAAACGTGAGTTTTATGCTCTTATTCAAAGCCTATGTCATTGGCGTTACTATCTTTTACCCAAACAGTTCATTCTCCAATCGGATCAGAAAGCCTTGCGATATATCAATTCCCAACACAAGCTTAGTCAGGGATAAGCAAAATGGGTCTCTTTCCTCCAAGAATATACTTTTTCATCAAACATTGCAAAGGTAAACACAATCGTGTCGCCAATACATTAAGCCACGTTAGTTTACTTTTAACCACTCTTGATGTCAAAGTACTTGGTTTTGAGCGCGTAAAAGGTGAGTATGTCGGTTGCAAAGATTTCAAAGATATCTTTCTCACCCTACACGATAAATACCGCAACACTATTTTCGAGTATTTCAATCGTGATGGATACTTACTCAAGGGGTCTAAGCAGTGCATTCCGGATTCATCCCTTCGCCTATTCATTATTTGGGAGTTGCATTGGGGCGGGTTAGGTGGACATTTCGGGCGCGATAAAAATATTATGTTGGTCGAAGACAAGTTCTTTTGGCCCAGTGTAAAAAAATGGTTAACCAAGCTTTCTTGTTAGGCGCTGGACTTCTTTGGTGCTTCACGGCAACTCCAACTCCTTTATGTCCTTCACCTTATCAGGGTTAAGCTCCACTCCCGCCGGCGTAAGGAGGTGACCTAGGAACTTCCCTCTGTTGGCCCTAAAAACACACTTCAAGGTATTTAGCCACATCTTGAACTTTTGCAGTATGGTGAAGGTCTCCTCTAGGTCCTGAAGGTGAGGCACATATCCTTGCTCTTCATCATGAGGTCGTCCACATACACCTCCAAGTACCTTCCCCTTTGCTTACGAAAGACTCGGTCCATCATTCTTTGATATGTTTCCCCTGCATTCTTCAGCCCAAAGGGCATCATCTTATAACAGTCGCACCCATCTCTCGTGATGAAGGAGAAATTTTTGATATCTGGAGGGTGCATCCTGATCAGGTGATAACCTGAAAAAGCATCCAAGAAACTCATCACAAAAAAACTGATGGTTGAGTCAACCAGTGCATCGATTCTAGGCAAAGGGTAAAAATCTATAGGATGTGCTTTATTTAATAGATATAAATCAACACACATCCTCCATCGACCATCCCCCTTCTTTACCATTACCATATTGGATACCCAGCCTGGTATTGGATCTCCGATACAAAACCTGCCTTGAGGAGTTTCTCCACCTCCTTCTGGATTGGCTCCTCTAGCTTATCGGTGATGGACCTTTTTCCAGCGGATGGGATGGACCTTTAGGTTGAGGTTGAGATGGTGGCATGCTATGTTTGCATCGATGTTTGGCATGCCCGTCGAGCTCCATGTGAAGACATCCACGCTCTTCTAGATGCACTCCAGTATCTTCCCCTGAACTAAGGAGCTTAGACCTCCATTGATCTACACCTTCTTCATCCTTACTCTCTGGGTAAGGACCTTCCATTCCACAACCTCTTTCACTGCTTCCATCCGAGATTGCTCCTCCTATTGCTCCTTTCCCTCTCTCCTAGAACAAGGGCCTCTTACTCCTATTCTTCCACCGACATCAACTTGGCCTGAACTTTTGACACCTTATCCCCCCTCCTAGGCAGGGACATCCTTCTCCTCTACTTCCTCTGACACCTCTATCACTTCTTCCAGCATTACTGGCTCCTTCATTGTCTCCTCCTCAGCCACTTCAACATGACTCTCTTGCCTTGCATGTTCCTCCATCACCTTCTCCACTTCCTCAGCCTCCACAATCCACAAGATGGTGCTGATGGTTATCATGTAGCACTGACTCGTAACCTTAGGATCTCCCATGATTCGAACCTAGACACCTTTGTTATTAAACTTGAGATACTGATGGAAATATGAAGGGACGCAGCGGAAGGTGTTGATGAGGGGACTCCCGAAAATGTCATTATTACTGCTCGGAGCGTCAACGATGACAAATCGATAGTTCCTCGATACTCTCCCCCCCCCCCCCCACACACATCACATGGAGTCTGACTCCACCCTCAACTTCCTTCCTTTCTCCTAAAAACCCGAAAAATAGTTTATCTAAGGCTAGCACCCTCCTTATCTCCATTTTCATTATGTCAAATGCCTTCTTAAAGATCACGTTCACAGAGCACCAGTTATCAACTAGAATCCTGGAGACCGTAAAGTTCTCGATTGTCGTTTGGATCACCAAGGCATCGCAAAACGGATCTTCATAGTTTGGTATGTCTTTTGATGAGAAAGTAATCTTCTCCTCCAGGGGCGGGTTCTAGAAGGTTGAAGCGACGCTCTTTCTAAACATTTTTTGGAATCTTCCCTAATGGGGGCCTCGATCCCCACTCCTTAATAGATCACCCTGATCCCCCTTCATGCACCTATATCATCCCAGTTATTCTTAAGCTGAAAAGAACTCTCTCCACTGAACTGCAAGCTGCCTGACAGCGAAGTCGCCTAGCCACCAGATCACACGGACTGCTGCTACCGAACTAAACAAGCCGCCAGACCGGACAGCTTATTGAACTGGGAAATAAGTTGCAAAAGAGAAGACCGCCTGGTTGCAAGCCGCGACCTGCTGCTAATCACTGATTTCAAACTACATAATCCGCATTTACCCCGACCGAAGTTAGAACCAAGTCCCTAGCTCCTCAGCGCTATCTACACAACCTGCACAGCATAAACCGATCAACCTCTTCAAACCGTGTGGATAAAAAAAACCTAACTTTAGCAACCTCCCGTGATATCACTTACTGTTCACTCGGTATGTCTATGATATGATAGGGGGTCTGATTTATAGGCACGGGGAGGAGTGTGATCATCGCCCTAGTTGATAGGATAACTACCATATCCTACGGTGAACGCCAAGTGTATCCGCATAGCTGCGGATACGCACCCAGACCGCAGCAACTAGGCTAGATAGCCAAACTGCCAAGGTTGCACCACAAAATTCGGAAACTATGGAAAATGAACAGTCCGTACTCCAGCGGATGGCTTCAGACTGCATGCGCCTATAACATCCCTCAGACTTCTAGACCCCTATGATGGTTTTGTCAAGACTACAAAACCCTGGGAAACACTAAAGGGTGTAATGACACCCAATGTAACACCCAAAAAAATACAGGCTAAGAAGAGCGAGCGGGACAAAAACCTGAGCTGGACAGAAATCATCGAGTAGAGCTCGCCGAAACATCGAGCAGAGCTCGCCGAAACGTCGAGCAGAGCTCGATGAAATATCAGTATCATAATAAGTCGTTAGAAAAAGAGAGGAAATTGTCGGGCTGAGCTCGACAAAATCCTAAGGTAGAGCTCGACGAAATCGTCGGGCTGAGCTCGACGAAATCATTGCACAGAGCTTAATGAAATTCTTAAGCAAGGCTGAGCGGAGTATGACGAATGGAATAGCCATGGAGGCTCCATAACTCTCACTCTTATGGGCTTTTATTCCTCTGATGAAGAGGAGGATTTTATGGAGGTGGCCGGCCATTAATTTTGTCCAGCCCCTCAATTTGGTTGAAACTGAAGGGGTGGAGTTAATGGCCATTAATGGAGTTTAATGACATTTGGGAGTTACAAGCCTCCTCTCCCAAATTCCCTCTTTAAGGACCTTCACCAGAGCAAGGGCAAGTGTTTCTCCCGATTACTTTCCAATTCCATTGAGGTTGTTATAGAAGTTGCAGAGGAGCAAAAGTTCGGTGGCTGGAAATGGTGAAGAGGCAAAGCGCACATCTTCAGGCCGCAAATCAGGTCCTCCTCTACTCCTTCATGGGTTAGGTCTTAGGAATCCTTAGAGGAGAGAATCAGGCTCAATTGAGCACGATCTAGTGGAATTTTTCCACTGGTTTTCCGTGAAAATGAAAGTGTCGGGTTCGCCGGAATCATCCGTCTCCGTCGGCAAGACCACCTCCGGCCGATAGCCCTCACCACAATGGAGGTGGTGGTGGCATTGGTTGGCCAAGGAGGTGGCCGGGTGGCCGGCAATTAGACTCTTGAAGTTCATCAGGTCCGGTTAATCACAGCCTTAGGCTGGAGGAAGAAGAAAGCCTTGAGTCACACGATCATGCTTTAAGATTCGTCTTATTAATTCATCTTATTTCATTTTCTATCACTACTTTTGGGCTGTATTAAATAAATTACTAAAAAACCCTAGAGGCCTATTCATAAAAATTGGTCTACATGAAAGTTGTAGCACTATGAGTCTAGTTTAATTTAAAATTGGTTTGAACCAATTTGTGCTTTAGGTCAGACCATAGCTCTTTTGGGTGAGGTCTATACCTAGGCTTGTTCAGAGATTGTCTTGAGTGCCCCCATCAATCCAGCCATCCAAATGATATGAAAATTTGGCTGGGAGTCACTCTTTCCTATACCTAAAACATATCCAATAAGGGGAATTTTTGGAAAACATTTTCCTAAAGTTTTTGTAGAAATTTAATAATCCAGGTATGAATTATTTAAGGGGTCTAATGACCTCTAAACCCACCAAAATTTTGGTGACTGACTCTTAGGGTCATGGCATGACTACGATAAAAACCTTAGCCCAATTAGGTTAGATTTGAATAGGTGTTGGTGAGACCAAAGTGTGGCCCTTTAAGGGTTAATTAGGGCCAGAGTGAGCTTGGGGCATGGAGGGGCCAATTCTCACCCAAAGGGTTGGGACTTTGGCAAGAGCCCCAGGGTTAGTTTAAACACCCTCACATGGAGTTTAGGGTGGATTATGGTGGATTTGCCCTAAGACCCTAGTTCAAACCCTAAGGTTGAACTTTGGGGGTTTGTGAAGTACATGGGGTGATATGTCCTTGTATGGACTTGGTGTTTAGTCCATGTGATATTAGGGTGGTGAAATGCCCTAGGAAGGAATTTGGTGACACTTAGACTTAGGTACACAACTTAAACTAATTAGGGATAGTTTAGGCCTATACCTTTTATGAAAATATAGGAGGGTCATATGATCTTGGATCTTCATGGGATTTTGGTAGAAGTAAATTTATAGTGATATTGACCCCTGAAATTTATTATAGGATGTTTAGAAAATAGTATCTCATACTTATAGGTATAATCTCCACCTTGCCCTTTTTTATGATTTTGAAGTAACCATGGTTAGATTAACTTAGAATGATATGAAACTCTGGCAAGGTTAATTAAATATCATCTAGAGGCACTAGTAAATTATTTGGATCATTTGGGCATTTCGTCTTAGTACTTCATGTGTAAAGTAAACTAGTGCACCATACTTTAATAAATAGATAATAAATATTATATTTTTCTGAAAAATTGTGTTACCTAGCCAGAAAATCTTTTAGGGCATAATAAAGCCTAGAAAATTTGTTACATGTTATTTTGATGAGTTTATAAGAATGTTGTTTCACAAAGTGCACTTGAATGGAATTAGTTGAAGAATTTTTAAACATGGCTCACTGACCTTGGAATTGCATGAAACTCGGTCAGTAGTGTTTCATGAACACTATAAGGCTCTAGTGATTTTTATATAATTTTTGGACTATGATTTATGGTACTCCCTTCATTATTTAAAATTATTTGAATTAACTTGAATTAATTATTTAGAGGTTATTACCTTTATGAGAATCTATGAAATTTGGAATTCACTGATATTTTGCTATCATACACTATTCATAATTTTTGGGTGGTCATAGCTTAAGGAAATCTAGTACTTCATATTTAAAACTACCCATGGCCTAACTTTTGGGAATATTTAATAACTGCCAAATTATCTAGTAAAATTATAAATTTATGGATTTAGGCTAAATGTGTCATGATAGACCCACAACAATTATCTTAGGGCATTTGGATGAAAATTTGGAGTACCTCCTGTCATGTATATCATATAGCTTAGGTTGGTCTGCATTTAGTAAAACTGTGGAAATTGTGATAACATGGGGGATGCTCATAGGAAATGGGGAGTAATGTAGGCTGGTTTGGTAAGATGAAAAAGTGATCTTCATTAAGAGTCATGATAAGGAGAGTGTTGGGTTGACTAGTGTTAAGAGGTGCTAGGGATCGATGAAAGATCGTCCTTCCTATGGAGAGAGAGAGTCAAAATATACTAGGGTTAGATCTAGTATAATATTGAAAGGGATCGGGAATTGGGTAATAACCAATAATAGTAAATGTCTTGCGAAAGGGAACGATGGGCTTCAGCTACCATCATAGTTCCTAGTGCCCTGTGAGAGCCCTTCACCGGAAATACCTAGGGCAGTCCTGGGCTAACCTAAACCGTAAGAATAATCAATGTTTAAGAGTAACTAGTAATACTAGGATTTCACTTACACTCCCCAGTGTTGTTGGAGTTAGGTTGGGTCTCGCGAGCGGTAGGCTCGATGGTTTTAGCGATGGACAGGTTAGCCCGGCGAGCCGATGGCTCGGTAGATATTTGTGAGGGATGGGATAGTCCGGGGAGCATTGGCTCGGTGGGAAAGTATATAAAGGTTTCATGTGCATAAGAAATATGGTGGTGGGTCTTTCGTATTGGAGAGTCATCACACCGGCACAAATATGTTGACTCGGCAAGTGTGGTTTAGCACTTGGCCAAATAAAGTCTGATGCGCAGCCGGCAAGAGTACGCAGGAGCTCCTCTTAGTGCACCAGCATCGAGGCATGCAAGGTCTGACTAGTAGTGTTGATACCGGTTCAGAGGTGGGCGAGGCCCAACCCACCTCTTCTGTTTGCCACTACGGAGGTATCCTAGGAGGTTAGACTCCAGAATAGGGGAAGTAAAGGTCTGTGTGCACAGAGTCGAGTGTGTGTGTTGTACTTGCATGTTCACATCATAGCATACTTAGATGACATAACATCATCATTACATATAACCCTTGACACCTATTATATAAAATGGTATGGGACACTTTATACAATAGGCCTTGCAAAATGACCTCTTGGTCTATAGGTTTGTATGGGCATTCCTATAGGTCATGGTTACTTACTTAGTTTACCTTCTCCTACTTTACTTACTCACTTGTTCTTGTGTATACTTATACTGCTTAACTACTACAACTTACATATACTTTCTCTATTTATGAACTCATGATGGACTAGTTCTACCGCCACCTACTTACCTTTGCTACTTTCCACCTTCATTACCTTCCTTTTCCTTCTCCACACTCGGTGCCTAGGAGCCATGGGGGACGGGTGAGGGATGATAGAATTTAGTCTTTTAGACTAACGGTCGTTGACCAAATTATTTTATGGGATTGTGGAGCCGAACTAGGAGATGCAGCCCCAGAGGTCGGTGCGCTTGGAGACGGGACAGTCTAGCACTGGAGTTCAGGCAGCAGGGACAGTGAGTCCCGATCATTAGTAGATATTATAGATTTACTTCCGTGATTGAGTGATTTGTAGTGAGAATTTTGATGTATCGGGCAGGAGCCAGCTTTAGTACTTTGCTTTATTATTTATATGGACTCTCCCTTCGTGGAGAATTATTTTTATATATATGATTCTGTTGGACTAGTTTTGAGTTTCATTTTACTCATATACTTTTATACTTTTACTCTTCTCTTCTGCAATCGGCATGGCCGGCAGGATCGACATTTTGTAGTGACGACCTTCTCGGACGTGTTGGTGTCACCGCAAAGCGGTGGTTCTGGGCATAAGATACCGGTGGTTTAAAATAAAAAAAATGGGGTCTTACAGCGCCTGCGGAAACAATCTCCAGTCTGCATATCTCAAGCCCACAGTCAAAGCACACAAAGCTATCTACTGAACTTGGCGGACACAAAAAACCAGCCCGCATAGACCGTACGACCTCTCGGTCTGATCCAACATGGACTTGGTCCAAAATCCAAACCAAGTCCACACCACCACTCCCTAGTGTGTGAACACAACACCAGTAGATACAAAATACAGTCCGCGCAGAACGGCAAACTCCAAAGCCAGATAGCACAATTCGGCAACTGAGCGGATAACTATCCTATCCGCCCAACTACTACAGGGAACAAACGGCCAGCCAAATCTAAGCTAACCTGTCAGGCCGCCACCACCCGTCCGCACAAACAATATAGACAGACCGCCCAGGCTGCACATGCCGCCTACTTTCACTTCAAAAAATTCAACACTCACTCTTGAAGTGAGAAGTGGAGACTAGCCCTAGCAATCCCCGTAACCGATTAAATGGCCCCTTCGACAGCGGCTTCGTGAAGATGTCCGCAATGTTGTCCTCGCTCCGCACATGTCCAACCACAAGAGACCCCTCCAACACCTTCTCCCGAATGAAATGATGCTCAATCTCAATGTGCTTGGTCCGCACATGACAAACTAGATTATTAACCAGTTTAAGGGCACTTTCATTATCACTGAGTAGCAAAGTGGGACCACACACTTCTTCATGAATGTCCTCTACTAGTCTCATGAGTCAAATAGCTTACCGAGCTACCATGGTCGAAGCCTTGTACTCCGCTTCCGTAGTAGAGAAGAACACTGAATCCTATTTCTTGCTGCACCAAGAAATACCCATTGATCCACATGTGAAGACGTAACCAGATGTTGGCTTCTGGTCATCTGAATCTCCCCCATAATCAGCATCTATATAGCCATACAATTTGAAGCTCGTTTCTCTCCTATACAGGAGACCCATATCAGAAGTGGACTTAACGTACTTCAGAATGCTCCTTGTCGCCATTAGATGAGACTTCCGAGGTTCCGGAATATACCGACTTACTCGACCTACAACATATGCAATGTCTAGTCTCATAATCATTAAGTAAATAAGGCTGCCCACTAGAGCACAGAACACTAGAGGATCTGAAAGTATCCTCCCCTCATCTCCTCGAAGCCTAATGTCAACATCAAGTGGAGTAGAGCGACTCTTCCCTTACCGCATGTCGAATTGTTGAACTATCCAATCCGTATAGCCCCTTTGGGAAATAAGTATATCGCTCTCTTTCCTCTCCACCTCGAGTCCAAGGAAGTGGTGGAGCTCACCCAAGTCCTTCATCTCGAACTGAATGGCTAGCTCTGCCTTGAGCCTAGCTACCTCCTCCTCGAGGTTACCCGTGATGATCATGTCGTCCACGTATAGCAGCACCAAGACACGAAGCTCCCCCTCTTCTTGATGAAAAGGCTCGAATCCGAATCCAAGGCAAAATAACCACAGAATTGGAGGTAATCTGCGGCCCATACCATGCTCGCTGAGCCAGCTTCAAACCATAAAGATCCTTTCAGATCTTGCAGACGTATCCTGGATGATCTTCAGACATATATTCTTGTGGTTGAACCATGAAGATGTCTTTATCAATCTCCCCATAAAGAAAAGCATTCTTTACGTCCAGCTGCCACATCTTCCTTCCTTGACAAGCCGCCAAACCCATCACCACCCGAACTGAAGTCATCTTTGTCACAGGACTAAATGTTTCTTAATAATCTTCTCTGTACCGCTGAGAAAATCCTCGAGCTACAAGGCGAGCCTTGTACCACTCGATGCTTCCATCCGCCTTCTTATTCAGCTTATACACCCACTTGCATTTCACAAGAGTAACACAATCAACCTTGCGCACAATATCCCACGTCTCATTCTTCCTGAGAGCAGCCATATCCTTATCCGTGGTGTCTTCCCACTCCTTGACTTTAGTAGCATCTTCATAGCTAGAAGGCTCTCGCTCATCCAGAGGACCTACGAAGAAATAAGAGACCATGCTCAACGCGTTTCTATCACTATAACGAGACGGTGGTTTGATGGTCCTCTTCGATCTCCGAAGAGTCTGATCCTTGCTAGCCACCTCTGCTGCTTATTCTGAATCATCTCCATTCTTGGGCAAACCTGGAGCATTTCTCCCCCTACTTCCTAAACCAGAAGCCTCCACCCTAGAGCTAGAAACACCTGGAGCTCCTGGTGATACAGAAAGCTCCACTAGAAGATCCTTAGCAGCCTCCTCCGGCCCGTCATCCAACCTGCTCTCCTGCATCTCCACAGAGGAGCCACCTCTATATATCGTCAGCTCATCAAAGACAACGTTTCTCGAAACAACGAACTTCTTTGTCATTGGATACATACACTTCCATACCTTCTTCCACTCATTATAGCCTATAAAGATGAGCTTCCTCGCCTTTGCATCTAGCTTTGTCTTAAGAGCATTTGGGATGTGTACGTAGTAGATAGATCCAAACACCTGAAGGTGTCCAACTCCAGGATTCTCCTTAAACATCATCTCATGAAGAGACTTAATGTTGATTGGACTCAGATGAATCTAATTAATGACATAAGTTGCACAGGCCATCTCTTCTGCCTAGAAGGACCTTGGAATGCCTTTGGCATGAAGCTAACACTTGCAGGTCTCCGTTAGATGACGGATCTTCGGCTCTGCTACTCCATTTTTTGTGGAGTATGAGCATAAGTAATCTCCCTTTGAATTTCGTGCTTCCTGCAGAAGTTAGAGAACTCAGTTGAAATGAATTCATCTCCGTTGTTTGTTGTCAACTTCTTGACCCCCCAGGAGGTGTCGGCCCTCCACTAGCTCCTTGAACTCCACAAACAAACGAAGTGCGTCCGACTTCTCCTTCATAAAGTACACCCAAGTGTACCTCATGTAGTCATCCATAAGGAGCAACATGTATCTGCTGCCTCCAAGGCTGGCTATGACGGTCGGCCCTGTTGGAACACCCTATTACTATTTGGACCAGGATGACTATATCTCTATAGGGATTGTGTGCTGTGACCTCCATGTTGTTATAAAGGTCACATAGGCTAGTTAGAGTAGTCTTCAGCTCGACGCATAGTCGACTTCAGCTCGACGCAGAGTCGATCTCAGCTCGACGCAGAGTCGACCTCTGCTCGACGCAGAGTCGACCTCAGCTCGACGCAGAGTCGACCTCAGCTCGACGTGGAGTCGACCTCAGCTCGACGTTCCGTCGAACCCAGTTCTGCTTACAGAAAACACTCTCTGGCCGACGTGTGTCGTGCTCAGATCGACGTTTTTCTGTGAGCTCGACGCCTTTCAGACTTCCGTCGATTTTGGATAGGAATTCAAATTCCTTCTGACAGACAATTAATGCTGAAGATTTATTGGCCGTTACAGCATATCTGGTGCATGGCTCAAGGAATTTTCTAAGGAATGTCTGCCTGTCATTTCCTTTGAGGCATGGACAGTTAAGGAAAGCAATTAATGCTGTCTTCCAACGGTTATCAAAGTAAAAGGAAGAAGAAGACTCAGATATTCATTCATTCTATTCAAAAACAAGAACAGCATACAGAATACAGAATAACAATACAGGACTTCAGTTGCTCTCTGTGACATTGTGTTGAAAAGCTAACTCACAGAAAATCTGATTGCTTCAGACACCTCCATCCAACTCTCTTGGATCATCCTTTGCTGGAGCAAATCAGATCTTTGAAGACCTGTCACCCTTGTGCAGAGCTCTCCTTCCTGAACCTCATCTTGATCTCAGGGGGAGCTTTGACAACAACTTCAGATCCACTTCTGCTTCTCTTTGCTTGTTGAATAGAGAAGACAACATCATCTCTTTTTCTTTTTCTTTCTGTACAGGGTTTTAACTCCCTTCAAAAGTTACTTTTGGTTTTGCTGAAACCTGGTCAAAATCAGCTCTGTTGGTTTGTGAGAACCTGATCAAAAACTCTCTGGTGCTCAAGACACCTGATCAACTCATCTTGAAGTGGATTCCTATCAAGGGTGATAGAAGAGTGGATGTACCCAGATTTGGGGAACCACTATAGCTCCTTGTGTCGTCTGGATTGCTTATGCTCCTTGTGTTTTGCTTTGTGCTGTGAATACCTTTTTACTCTGATTATTTACTCTAGCACCTTACACTAAGTAAATTCAAACCTTCTCTACACACAAGTTTTTATTTGGAAAATTATTTTAAATAACTCTATTCACCCCCCTCTAGAGTTAGGAGTGATCTTATCCTGCACTTTCAATTGGTATCAGAGGCAGGTTGATCATTTATACAGGCTAACCCCTGGATCAAAAGATCCCTGATAAGATCATTTCTCTCAAAGGATTATTTTCCTTAGTTTTACTTCTCTTTAAAACTCATGGCACAAAACAAGGACCTTGCTAGCACCAGACCTCCTATGTGCAATCTATCTAAGTTTGCACTATGGAAGGCAAGGATTAGGCTTTACATGAACTCTTTTGATGAAGACATTTTTAACTCTGTGTTGACAGATTGTCCAAGACCTCCCACAGGAACAAGCACATCAGCTGTTCCTCCTCCTTCAGGAACTGATGCTGACATAAAGAAGTGGAAGGCAGCAGATGCTAAAGCCATGAACATCTTGGCTCAAACCATGTCAGATGACATTTTCCAGAAGGTAGTTGAATGCACTACTGCCAAAGCAATCTGGGAAAAGCTGTCAGAAATTGTATCAGGTTCTGCAGATGAAAGAAAGGATAGGAGATCCTACCTGATCACCCAGTATGAGAATTTCAAGAAGGCAGAGTCTGAGTCAGTTGCTGACATGTACAACAGACTGAGTCTGATCATAAGTGAGCTTAGATCACTAGAGAAGGACATATCTCTCACTGAGATAAATGACAAAATACTGACTTGTTTCCCTAGCTCTTGGGACTCAAGAATATGGTCAATTAAAGATGGAAGAAATGTCTGTGAGTTATCCACAGAAGCTCTTCTAGGGAAGCTCAAGAGTTATGAGCAATTCATTAAGAAGAGAGAAGAAGAGCAGAAGACATCCAAACCAACAGAAAAGGTTGAGAAAACCATTGCCTTCAAAGCACAGGAAGAAGAACCTAAAGAAAAGGTGTTGGGAAATGAAGAGCTTATGAGCCTACTGGTCAAAAGGTTCAATAAGCTGAATAAAAGGAACTTCAGAAGATGGTCATCCAAAGACAAAGACAAGCCAAGGTATGACAGATCTACTAATAAAGATATTATCTGCTTTGGCTGCAGGAAACCAGGACACATTTTCCCAAACTGTCCAGAAAATCAAGATAAGGACAGAAGGGACAAGAAGGAAAGAAAGGATAAAAGGAAGGATAAGGAGTCAAGGAAATACCATGACAAGCCTTCCTCCAGCAACAGCAAGCACACCAGAAAAGGATTTGTGGCTGAATCCTGGAGTGACTCAGATGAGTCTGATTCATCATCCAGCTCTAGTGATGATGAGGATGATGCAGAAGAAAAAGGATTCTGCATGATGGCCATCAGTGCATCTCAAAAAAACACTAATTCAGAGCCTGATGCTGACTACCTATCTGATCAGGAACTTACTGAGGATCAGGTAATAGATTCATTTGACTTTACTTCTGATGATTTCAAATCTGAGTTTAAATCTATGTGCATTGACTTGATTGAGTCTCAAAAGCTGATTAAAACTCTCAGAGAACAATTAATTGAATGCAAATCCATTAACTCAGATAATCTTAGACTCTTAGAAGAGTTGAAGCAGTGTGGGGAGGAGATAGCTTCACTGAAAAGTGAGCTATCTAAGGCCAAACAATTTGAAGAAACCCTTAATGGGAGAAGTATCAAATTGATGGACATCACAAGTACAGTGAACTCAAGATTGAATGGTTCACTGGGCTTGGGTGCTTCATCCAGCCAACCCATAGTGCTGACAACTCCAATCAAATTTACCAGTGAGAAAGGTAAAGGAGTCTTGATAGTGGCTAGGAAGAATGCTGACTTAACCCAGGAAACTGGACAAAAAGCGTCGAACGAAGCTCGACGGACGTCGACCAGAGCTCGACGTAATCGCAAGAAAATGTCGAACTCAGGTCGACGCCCTCTACCCTCTGAACAAAGCAAGACCTTGCCGTCGAACGGAGCTCGACGCACTCACTTGAGTCCGTCGACCGAAGCTCGACGTGCGTCGAGCCGAGTTCAGAGCAAAACCCAATTCTCAAGGGTTAATTCAAATTTCAATTCTAGCTCCACATCTCATTACTTTAACCCTTATGCTGAATGGATCATACCTCCTAGGAGATATCATCCTGTAGGCTATAAGAGTCAACCTGAGATGTCCTTCATTTCAGAATTTAAGGGATATCAACCTAGGCCCAAGGTTAACTGGGTCAAAAACAAATAAGCTGTTTTTGTGCAGGTGAAGACCTATCCAGCATCAAACCATCAATGGTATCTGGATAGTGGGTGCTCAAAGCACATGACAGGGGACAAGGACAACCTCACTTCCTTCAAAGCCAAGCTTGGACCCAAAGTAATTTTTGGAGACTCAAGCTTTGGAACTACAAAAGGATATGGGGCAGTCCAAATTGGCCCAGTCACTTTCAAAAAGGTGGCATATGTAGAAGGACTCAAACATAACCTGATAAGTATCAGTCAATTGTGTGATGAAGGATATCAAGTAACCTTTAACAAAGCCATATGCAAAGTCCAGTCAGTGGACAACACAACTGTGTTGACAGGTAACAGAAGAGGGGAAGGAGACTTCTACCATAAGCAATTTGCAGGAACAATCAATTTCAGAGAATCTGAGGCAGCTTACCATCACAGACAAAGGGTCATCACCTTCACCAATTCAACAAGTCACTGAACTTAGTGACAATGAAGAGGAATTTCAAGTTCTGGAAAGTTCAAAGGGCCAACAGAGTGAAGAACCAGTTGTTGTTCCACAAGAGGAAACAACAACACAGGTTGGTGCATCATCAACACCCCTTGTTGATCTAGCAACAACAAGAGATCACCCAATCTCACAAGTAATTGGAGATATCTCAGTGGGTGTGCAAACAAGGAATCAAGTCAATCAAAATATTATGCACACCTGCTTTCTTTCTCAAATTGAGCCTCAAACCATACAAGATGCAGAGCAAGATCCAAACTGGATCATTGCAATGCAAGAAGAGTTGAATCAATTTGAGAGGAATAAAGTTTGGGAATTAGTACCAAGACCAAGGAACCAGCAAATTGTTGGAACAAAATGGATATTCAGGAACAAATTGGATGATCAAGGAATAATTGTGAGAAACAAGGCAAGACTTGTTGCACAAGGATATTGCCAAGAAGAAGGAATTGATTATGACCAAACCTTTGCACCAGTTGTAAGGTTGGAGGCCATAAGAATCTTCCTTGCATATGCAGCTCACAAGAGATTCAAGGTATATCAGATGGATGTCAAGAGTGCATTCCTCAATGGAGACATCAAGGAAGAAGTCTATGTAAAGCAACCTCCAGGTTTTATCTCTCCAACTTTTTCTGATCATGTATTCAAACTGCATAAAGCTTTATATGGTCTCAAGCAAGCTCCTAGAGCATGGTATGAGACCTTAGCTTGTTTTCTGTTGGAAAATGATTTTAAAAGGGGTAGAGTAGACCAAACTCTTTTTGTTAGAACCCATAGGTCCCACACCCTACTAGTACAAGTTTATGTAGACGACATCATATTTGGGTCTACTGATTCAAACTTATGCAAAAAGTTCTCACAACTTATGCACTCAAAGTTTGAAATGAGTAGCATGGGTGAGCTTGCTTTCTTTCTTGGATTGCAAGTTAAACAACATGTGGATGGCATTTTCATTTCTCAAACCAAGTATGCAAGAGAACTGGTTAAGAAATTTGGAATGTCTGAAGCATCCTCCATGAAAACACCTATGCCTACAAATGCTGTTTTAGATGCTGATGAATCTGGAAAACCAGTTGATCAGACAAACTATAGAGCAATCATTGGCTCATTACTTTATCTAACAGCTACTAGACCAGATATAATGTTTGCTACATGCATTTGTGCTAGATTCCAAGTAAGCCCTAGAGAGTCCCACCTCACATTAGTTAAGAGGATTCTTAGGTATGTAAAAAGTTGTCCTAATCTAGGTCTCTGGTATTCACATGACTCAGGATTTGATCTAACTGGATTTTCAGATTCTGATTATGCTGGATGTAGAGTAGACAGGAAAAGCACCAGTGGAACTTGTCAATTCCTTGGTGATAGACTTGTCTCCTGGTTCTGTAAGAAACAAACCTCTGTGTCCACATCAACTGCTGAAGCTGAGTATATGGCTGCAGGCAGTTGTTGCTCATAGATTTTGTGGATTCAAAACCAGCTCCTAGACTATGGCTACAACTTAGAGATGTCTAAAATCTTTTGTGATAATACCAGTGCAATATCAATTGCACAAAATCCAGTTCTCCATAGTAGGACTAAGCACATAGAAATCAGACATCACTTCTTAAGGGATAATGTAGAAAAGAAGAAAATTGCACTAGAATACATTTCCACTGAATTACAGAGAGGAGATATTTTCACCAAACCCTTGGATGAAAAGAAGCACTTCTTTTTCCTCAATCAGTTGGGAATGCTAAATGGAGACAGCTTAAAATAAAACTCCAAGATTTTGAAACTCATAACAAACAGGAATAGGAAAAATTTCATTTCAAAATTTCCTGTCTGAGTGGTTGTTCTGAGCTCTGAACTAAGCTCGACGCTGCATCGAACTGCGATCGACGGTCCGTCGAACTCCAAAGCGTCGAACGTCGAACTCAACTTCTAGCGTCGAACTAAGTTCACAGCTCCCTGGCTTCTTGAGTTTCTCTCTCCCCGGTCGACGTCTTCGTTCAACGTCGACCTGAGCTTGACGTATAGCATCAGCCCAAGCGTCGAACGTCGACCTAAGCTGGACGCTGTTGAGTCGTTTCAGTTCTCCTAGAGCCCTTGAGCGTCGAACTGAGCTCGACGTTCTTTCCTTTTCTGCGTCGAACCCTAAGTATAAAATCATTTTTTCTCCGTCGTTCGCAGTTGCGCATTCATATTTCTCTGCTCAAGCTTTCTCCCTCCAAATACTATACTTTTGATCTAGGAAGGTATTCTTTCTTTTGCAGGACAATGGCAATCACAGCAGGAGCTCTGGCGGCCATGAAGTTCGACTCTGGTTTCGACATTGACTTCGATTCTTTTGATGGATCTCCACAACACTTTTTGGATATACTGAATCTTTTCAAGGAGCAGCAACTAGTCCACTTTATGTCTACCAGGATACCCCTTCTAGAATCAGAAATTAAAGAATGGTGTCTTACAGCAATCGTTTCAGATAACAACTCTTTGACTGGGAAGATTTCAGGAAATGAGGTAGCCATCTCACCTCAAGTCATTACAGAAGCTTTCAACTTTGCTGCTGGAGATGATGACATAGAACTATCAGTGGAAGAGTATACCTTGATGCTAGACAGGATGGGGCATGCTGCTGGTAACCCCTCTAAACTCCTTAAAATTAACCTAGCAATTGAGTATAGGTTATTAGCAGATATAACTGGAAAAGTGATCTGTGCAAAGAGGACTGCACATGATGCAATAACAAGGCATCAGTTTTGCCTTATGGCTGCACTAATGGATAAGAAACATCCCAACTGGGGATTAATTGTGTTTGAAATGCTTAAGAAAAAGTTGGATAAAAACTCTGTCCATTTTGGAAGAGTTCTTGGGTTGATTCTCAACCACTGCTGCCCCCAACTGCTTGTGTCCTCAAAGAAGCACATCAATGCTTCCAAGAGGCTCACATGTGCTCTAATTGGCAAATGGGACAGGAGAATTGTGAATCCCAGGGCTGCTGCAGCAATGAAATCCTCTGCAGACACCAGGACTATAGAGGTCACTTCCCCTCAGTCCACTGGTCCAGAAGTAGGGACCATGCCAGCCCCCTCTCTCACCCTTCCATCCACCTTCATCCCCTCAACCACAATTATCTCATCCACTCAAACTCTCCCCTCCTCCATATCTATCATTGCCTCCTCTCTTCCACCTCTCACTACTTTCCTCCCCATAAACTTGGATTCCACCCCTCATGAGGATCTCTTTTCTTTTGACATGCATGAAGACTCCTTCATGGATGCCTCTACCTCCTCTCCTCATGACTTCCTCCATCCCTCTACTTTTTCAGACTTACTCTTCTCCTCCATTCAGGAACCAGTTAGACCTCCACTGTCTACACCACCCTCCACCTCCTCTACATTCTCAGTTTCTGCTACTCCCTCTACCTCTACTCAAGTTCCACTTGAGCAAGTAGCTCTCTTGCCCTTGGCCAATCAGATCTTTGATCTCTTGGCCCCTAGGCTCTCCTCCCTTTTGGATGCCAAGCTGGCTCCTCTCCTTCTTTCCTTGAGAACTCTTTCTGCCTCTGTCTCCTCCCTTTCCTCTCAGTTGGCATGCCCTTCTTCTGGGGGCCTAGAGTCAGCTACCACTGATTCTAGGCAGGGGGAGATGTCAGCAGAAGAAGAGCTGCCTCCTTCTTCAGTTCAGCTTGCTCAGACTTATTCAGAGACAGTATCAGTTGCTTGTTCAGAGACAGTGTCTGTTGCAGAAGATCAAATAGTTTCAGCTCAGCAAATCAGCAGTGCCTTAGACATTCAGTCTTTGGCAGCTTCTGTTCAGAGCTTCTCTCCTCCAGCTTCAATACAAGAAGATCTGTCCAGGGCTATTGTCCCTTTTCAGAAGGCCTTGACTTCTGATATAGCAGTGGTAGCAGTGGCTCCTGCTAGTGTTGAAATTGATTTGTTAGCTCCTGTTGAGACTTCAGGTGAAGTGATTGAGACACCTGATGCTGCAGAGGCCCATATCTCCCAAGCCCTTCAGGAACCAGCCTCTTCAGCCTCTATGGCTCCTGAGGCTGTGCCCTCTCCTGCAGTGGTTGCTTCCTCCTCCCCACTGACAGCAGAGCTTCCTTCAGTCTCCTCCTCAGCAGCTCCAGCCTCCATCAGCTTTCCCATCTCCAAAAGAAAGTATATAGATCCATATGAAGAATCACAAAGTTCTGAAGATGAGTTTGCTACAGATTCTGATGACTCCTCTGCAACTATTGCAAGGAAGAGGAAAGCCAGATCAAAAGCCATGAAAAGAGTACCTCCTGCCAGAGCAACAGATCATGACATTCCCTATTACATCAAATATAATTGTGAAATCACAGAGCCATGGATGCAGTACTCTCAGAATCAGAGAAAAGCTATGAAACAGAAGAGAAAATTCAATGAGGGACCAACTAAACCAGTCCATCAGCCTCCACCTCCACCTCCTCCAGATGCAGGTGCAGGTACTGGTCTATCTTCCTCTTCAGCACCTTCAGCTCTACATGGAAAGACTTATCAAGCCAGAAGACATCAAGGAGATAGCCAGCAAAGGGGAGGTCAACAAAGAGGAAATTATAGAGGCAGGCAGTCCAGAGGAAGATCAGGCTCTCAACCTTATCAAAGGGGAGGAGCCATTGATCCAACCTCTGGGCCCTATCCTTACAGGCCTAGAGTTGACCTCACCCCAAGAACTTCTCAAGAAACATCCTCTAACAAATTTGAACCTGCAGTACCTTTTGAAGATCCCACCAAAACTCCTGCTTACTGGAAAGCTAGGATGACAGAGATGGCTGCTCTAAATGAAATTAACAAAGCCAGAGAAAGAGGACTGGACACCTCTCATATCAGTACTATGTCAGAGCAAAGAAGAGAGGAATTGGAAAAGTATAGCTCAAAGAAATTTTTTGATTCAGACAAATACATGGAACTCCACCCTGCAGCTGTACCACCCAGTGCTAGAGATCAAAAGTCTTTAGGTGTAGCTGATGACTACAGATCCAAAAAGGAAGCTTCCAATCCAAACAGAGAAATCATCTTCAAAAAGAGTGATCAAGCCAAAGCATCAAAGGACAAGTAAAGTAAGGTACTCTAACACTTTCTATATACTGGACTCAGGACATTTGAACAATTCTGCTGCTATATAGTGTTTTATATATGCTGCTTATTATTCTGTCATGTCTGGCTGTATTATATTGTGTTGTATCTGCTTTATTTTTTTCTTTGAATCCCTAAAATTCATGTAAATAGTAATCCTAATCCAAATAGGGGGAGATTATTGGAACACCCTATTACTATTTGGACCAGGATGACTATATCTCTATAGGGATTGTGTGCTGTGACCTCCATGTTGTTATAAAGGTCATATAGGCTAGTTAGAGTAGTCTTCAGCTCGACGCATAGTCGACTTCAGCTCGACGCAGAGTCGATCTCAGCTCGACGCAGAGTCGACCTCTGCTCGACGCAGAGTCGACCTCAGCTCGACGCAGAGTCGACCTCAGCTCGACGTGGAGTCGACCTCAGCTCGACGTTCCGTCGAACCCAATTCTGCTTACAGAAAACACTCTCTGGCCGACGTGTGTCGTGCTCAGATCGACGTTTTTCTGTGAGCTCGACGCCTTTCAGACTTCCGTCGATTTTGGATAGGAATTCAAATTCCTTCTGACAGACAATTAATGCTGAAGATTTATTGGCCGTTACAGCATATCTGGTGCATGGCTCAAGGAATTTTCTAAGGAATGTCTGTCTGTCATTTCCTTTGAGGCATGGACAGTTAAGGAAAGCAATTAATGCTGTCTTCCAACGGCTATCAAAGTAAAAGGAAGAAGAAGACTCAGATATTCATTCATTCTATTCAAAAACAAGAACAGCATACAGAATACAGAATAACAATACAGGACTTCAGTTGCTCTCTGTGACATTGTGTTGAAAAGCTAACTCACAGAAAATCTGATTGCTTCAGACACCTCCATCCAACTCTCTTGGATCATCCTTTGCTGGAGCAAATCAGATCTTTGAAGACCTGTCACCCTTGTGCAGAGCTCTCCTTCCTGAACCTCATCTTGATCTCAGGGGGAGCTTTGACAACAACTTCAGATCCACTTCTGCTTCTCTTTGCTTGTTGAATAGAGAAGACAACATCATCTCTTTTTCTTTTTCTTTCTGTACAGGGTTTTAACTCCCTTCAAAAGTTACTTTTGGTTTTGCTGAAACCTGGTCAAAATCAGCTCTGTTGGTTTGTGAGAACCTGATCAAAAACTCTCTGGTGCTCAAGACACCTGATCAACTCATCTTGAAGTGGATTCCTATCAAGGGTGATAGAAGAGTGGATGTACCCAGATTTGGGGAACCACTATAGCTCCTTGTGTCGTCTGGATTGCTTATGCTCCTTGTGTTTTGCTTTGTGCTGTGAATACCTTTTTACTCTGATTATTTACTCTAGCACCTTACACTAAGTAAATTCAAACCTTCTCTACACACAAGTTTTTATTTGGAAAATTATTTTAAATAACTCTATTCACCCCCCTCTAGAGTTAGGAGTGATCTTATCCTGCACTTTCAGGCCCCATCAAATCACCATGGATACACTCCAATGGTGCTTTACACCTGGTCTGCAATTTGTCAAACGGAAGGAGATGAGCCTTTCCATATTGATACCTCGCACATACATGACTGTCTCTGAAGTATGACAACCTAGGCAAGCCTTTCACAAGGCTCTTCACTAACGTGGCTTTCATCTTATCCACCCCAACATGTCCCAGCCGCTCATGCCAGATAGCTGCACTATCGTTGGCCCTCATCCGATCAACATAGGAACTTATTAACAATACAAATAAGTCTCTTACCCTTCTCCCTATATAATCAACATCAGCCTTAAGCGCTGACACATTGTGGAGAATCTTCACTTCTGTTGGATCAAATAGAACGTGATAACCCGCGTCCACCGCATTGGTCACAGAGAAAAGGTTCTTCTTCATTTCCGGTACGTGATAGACACTCCTTAAGATAAGTGGACCATTATCACTACCTAAAGAAATGATACCCTCCTTCTCTATTGCATGAACAATATCATCAGTAGTTATGATAACTTCGTTACCTGAGAACATGTGTAGAGAGGAGAACTTTGACTCATCCCCGATGAGGTGGTGACCATACCCAGAGTCACTATTAGGTAATCTTTGTAGTCGATGGTGTACAATGCACTGACACATGTGCCCGTCATAAACGCATTTCCCCATCTAGTTTCCTAAGCACTAGAACCAGTCTCCTCTTTGTCTCCAACAAACCTCGGCTGTAGCTTGATCTTGCAGTCCTTCCTGAAGTGACCTGGCTGGTTGCACCTATAGCAGTTAAGCCAACCCTTCTTCTTATTTCAATCATGCTTAGGAGCATCACTCCTCTCTTGCTGATCAGAAGTTGAAGGACCATCACCAGCATTAGTATTCTTCTTCTCCCACCTCTTCTTCTTCACTTAGAAGAGCGTCTCACTGCCTCCTTCAGAGACAGTGACTTCAGCCATCTGTCTTGTCAAGCTCTCCTACAAAGTCAGCAGGTTCTCCAGTTCCAACAAAGAAGACTGAGTGGTCCAGCCTTGAATAGAAGTGACAAAGGCCACATATCCCTTCCGCAAGCCGCGGATTATGTGCCTCTTCAGCTTCGCCTCAGAAATTGGCTCATCAGGGTCCAGCGCTGAAATCTCAGTGCACAAGTTCTTCATCTTCAAGAAGAACGTCGAGATGTGCAGATCTCCTTGAGTGGCCCTTGCCAACTCATCTCCAAGAACTGTAGCCCTGCTATATTCTTCCTGTTTAACAACCCATTGAGGGAAGTCCAAATATCCGCAGCAGACCGACATCCTATGATGTGGTCAAAGAGTTCTGACGAGATAGCCCGATTGATAGTAAACTTTACTTTCGCATTTATCTTCCTCCAAGCTCTCACCGCATCAGCACCTGCAGCAGTAGTAACCTCTTGCCTTTCATCTCCACAGACGACCTCCCAAAGGTCCTAGCCTAAAAGATAGCTCTACATACATGACTTCCACTTCTTGAAGTTAGTCGATGTAAGAAGCTCAATTCCAAGACCTCTTACGAATCAACCTTCCATTGCAATCACCTTTGCTTACTAAGACTCTCAGAAGTAATAAGTCAAACTGACGGTTGATCACTGCTCAGCCTCTGATCCCTCTAATACCATGTAAAAATTTTTGATAAGCGAAAAATAGGAAACCAGGTGTAGGAACACTCAACCTATCCGAGCCCAAGTAACCAAATGCAAACAGAAGAGCAAGAGTCTTGTACTATCATAAAATCTTTACAAGGCAAGATATACATAGCGAGACATTATTGTCTATGTACCTGATGGAAGTAGAAAAAATACAAGGCAGAAAATAAGCCACGCGGACTCAAAGAGTAACTGCCAGCTCTGTTGCTAACCGCTACGAATTTCGCTGAACCTGTTAAGTCGCCAAACAGCAACCAAGCCGCGCGGACTGTCCGTTATTCCAAAGCTGAAAATAAATCTGTCTGTTGAACTGCAAGCTAACCTACAGTAAGGTCGCCTAGCGGCCAGATCACACGGACTGCTGCTGCCGAACTAAACAAGCCGCCATACCAGACAGCTTATTGAACTAGGAAATAAGTTGTAGAAGAGAAGACCGCCTGGAAGCAAGCCGCGTCCTGCTACTAATTGCTTGTTGCAAACCGCAGAATCCTCATTGACCCTAACCAAAGTCAGAACCAAGTCCCTGGCTCCTCAGCGCTATCCGCACAACCTGCATAGCACAAACTGATCAACCTCTTCAAACCGCGCGGATAAAAAAACCTAACCGCAACAACCTCTCGCGAGCAATTGTCCGTTGGGAGCTCGGACCCTGAAAAGAACAAGAAGTTGGAGTTAATGTAACAGAGCACTAGAGTTGTTTGCATAAAAAGGTAACTGATAATAAATTGCACGGAAACTTGGGCACATATAGAGTATTCGCCAAACGAAGAGAAGGAGTGACATGAACCACTCCCGTTCCATTGACCGGGGAGGGAGAGCCATCAGCAATGAGAGCCGGAGGCAACCGATCATGTGTTTCTAGGAGAGAAAAGCACTGAGGATTGCCGTCATGTGATTAGTCGCACTAGAGTCTATCAGCCATTTACCTTGAGTAACCACGTGGGCACTACCTGATGACGTGACCACCGAGGCAGGCGGCTTCGGGGAGGAGGTGGAAGATTCACCATAGGGGTGAAGATGCGGATGTTTCATCCAACAGCGTTCCACAATATGCCCGGTGCGGCCACAGTGAGAGCAGAGGAAGAGGGAAGGGCCATGCCCGCCAGACTGGTGATTGCAGCTACCAGAGCCACTCTGTTGATTCTGGTGAGCATAGTTGTCCGGAGGTGAAGGAGAGGACAGAAGGGGACGCTGAAGTAGAGAGGTAACAGCGGCAATGCGAGCAGCAGTGGAATCCATGATAGGAGAGTCTGCCTCGCCCAGAATTTGCTGGCGAATCATGTCATAGGACGTTGGAAGTCGTAGAAGATAGCATACAACAAGAAGTTCTTGGAAGTGCTTGTGCTGCTCGGCCAAATCCGCGGAGAAGGGACGATTCTGAAGAATCTCATCCCCAAGAGCCTGAACTTGTTGATAAGTGGCAGCAGGAGACATTGAAGGATGGGAAAAGAGGTCCGCTAATAAAGTATAGATGCGGGACGTCTGAGCCCCCTTCAAGTATAGAGCAGCAAGATGAAGCCAAGTCGTCTTGAAGGTCTCATCATGACGGATGATGGGAAGACATTCATCTGAAAGTCTGTTAGCTAGCCAAGTGCACACAAGCGCGTCGCTAGCATCCCAATCGTCAAACTCAGCGGAAGTGAGCGGAGGAGGGTCATTAGTGAGATGGTGGTGTTTGCGTTGTGAGCGAAGAAGGAAGGTGAATTAGACACTCCAATCCGGGTAGTTGGGACCGATGAGTTTGGATACGGTGCCAAGATTCCCGGACGGAGTAGGAGGAGGAGGTGGATTGGCCACGGGAGTTGCGGTGGTGGTTGAGGTATTGGAAAGAGCCATGTAGGGAAGCAATAAGAAACCGCACGAGAAGAAGCAACAAGTCGCGCGAACAGAGATCAGGAAGAGTGGCTGGGAAGGCCTCAGCAGACAAAGAACAGGAAAGAAGCCGCGCAAGAAGAAACAATAAGCCGTGCGAACAGCAAGCAGGTCATGCGGCTAGGAAGGCCGCAGCGGACAAAGAAAGATTCTGCAACGATCACGATGACAACACACCAGCGGCAAGGAAGGCCACGACCAAGAAGCAGAGAAAAGCAACGGGAAAGAAGTCGCACGGCTAGAGAGAAGGCCGCGCGAATAGGAGATAGAGAGGACCGCGCAAACTGGAAGGAATTTGCGGGGAGAACGGAAGCAAAGCAATCCGTGAAAATAGGCCGCGGATTGAAGAAAAGAGAAGTCGTGCACACAAAGGGCAGAGACAAAAAGAAGGAAGCCGCACGAACAGATTGCACAAAGAAGGGCAAATCGCGCTGTTAGAAGAAGGAAGTGAATTAGGTGGAAAAGATCGAGTCCTCTGATACTATGTGCGAGCAGACAAGAAGAAGCCAAAAATTGGAATAACGGAAATTTGTATTATCCAAAAAGATGAGTATTATAAATGTATGGTCTCCCTTTTATAGAATGGAGGAGATTAGAGAAATTACATGTACGCAATGTGGGACTAAATAATTACATTTTTAACAGAAACAAGCCGAACAGGCCGCGCGGTTAGACGAATAGGCTAACCGCCCGACAACCACCAGAAGGAGAGAACAAGCCGCCATAGGAGACCGCCAGACCGCCCGGTCTCTAAGTCGCCTGATACAAACCATCAGATCGCCCGGACACCAACCAGCAACAGTCCGGCTACCAAGCTGCTGGAGACAAACCGCCTGACCGCGCGGTCTCTAATCCGCCAGAGCCAGACCGCCAGACCGACCGGTCTCCATACAGCAACAATGTTTCTTGTGTCCTTTTAATCCTTTAAATATCTCTTAAAGAGAATAATATAATTGCACTTTCTATTTTCCTCTCATATATTTATCTTATCATTCTCATTTTTTATCGTGCTCAAGTTAGATATCAAAGAAACTTTGATCTTGTGCATTTTTTCATTTTAGCCCCTAACTTAAGACTCAAATTATAATCCCGCGCAATTTATCATGTTTTGTGCCATAAATCAAAGATATTTAAACCTATCACAACTAGCTATCACCATAGATTGTAATAATAATGACAATTATAAAATAACGTGCTCTAGAACTGCACAGTCATATGCCTAATTGCAGTTTTACTAATTTTGAATCATCTATCTTCTAAATATTTTTTTATTTTGTTCTTGATATTGCTTCTAAATATTAAGAGCAACGCCTTGAAAATCCTTGTTTAGCATCTCTATAGCCAATACAGAAAGGAGCACCAGAACGCAATATTAATCCTCATGTTATTCCAGTAGAACACAACCTAATCTTCGAGAATTATAAAGTATTTTAGTTAATCAGGCCCAATAAACCCTGGAACATCATTGTAAATATTAATTTTCAGTAAAAAAATAACCGTTATTTATATTAGATTAAATATTTACAAGCAATCTATATAGAAAATCATGATAATGACCTTAGTGTAGGTTGTGGAATTTTGGCATCAAGTACCATCCAATTAAGAGGTTTTTGCTTATTGCCTCTTAAATGTTTAAATTTGGCACTTTTCATCCCCCCCCCCCCCCCCCCCCCACAGGTTTTAATATTGGCATTTTGCACCTTAAATATTCAATTGAGAGGGTGCAAAATGCCAATACTAAAGTCTTTGGGGGTGCAGAGTGCCAAAATTAAATATTTATGCTGCAATGTGCAAAAATCTCACTAATTGGAGAGTGATTAATGCCAAAAATCAAGAGGTTGATGAGTTGAAGTAGGCATTTAGTACCACCTGGGGCCACTTTCTTATGTATAGTTGAAAGTTATTATGAATATCCTGAATACTTCTTTTTGATATATCTGTTTGCTATTATCTTTACATCTGCAGGGGAATACATACCAATCAGACTGTTCTTGAGCCCCTACGAGCGCCAATCAAACTGCAAGGGAATCCATACCAATCAGGCTGTTCTTGAGCCCCTACGAGCTGGCGTCGACATATCACAACATCAACAACAAATACAACGTGAAGTACAATTTGAACCTCGTTTTCGTCGACAAGGAAGATCGAGGGTATTTCAAGCAGCAGGAGATCATAGTGTTTCGCCTCCTCGAGAATAAATAGTAATTTTTGCCTGGCAAAATATGGGTTAAGCCGTTTGAATAAGTTATCCGCCCCGACACTCGGGTTGATACCATGTTAATATCAATCTTGATTATGTTTCAAACTCTTAATCACGCTTCCGACAACTATCTTACGATTCAGTTCACTCAATTCATCTGCGACGTGAAGTTGACTTTCATTCTGAATTTGTTCTAATGAGTGTTGTGTAAATTATTTGTCTGCCAAAATTTAAGTTGGGTACATGCTTGCAGGATTCTTGCTCATATTGATAATATTGGTAAATGTAACTATTAATTAATTTAAGAGGTATTTAGAGGGACTTTCCCTCAAAGTTTGTGTAATTACAACTTGCTCCTCTCTAACTTTTGAAATTATAAAAAACCTCTCCTCAATGTTTACATTTCCTAACATTCATGCATAAAAGTGACTTCTTGGAGTAAATCTTTAGGGGGTTTTTTGTGCATGGAAGTTATGAAATGTAAACATTGAGGGGGGAGGGGGTAATTGTAATTGATGGGTGCATACAATAATTACACATACTTCGGGGGGAGGTCCCGATAAATAATCCTTAATTAAATGTATTCTCTTGTAGTGTTTGTACTGTACTATTTAGTAATGAGTTTTAATTTATATCATAGGGTCCATTTGTTTGTAGGGAATTGTAATTGATGGGTGTTGGTTGAAGTAGATCGACATGTATTTGATTTGGTGTTGATGATTTTGTAGGGTTTTATTGAAAACTTTAGTTTGAGTGCAAGTTGAAGAAGAACGGAAGTTCAAGAAAAAGAGAGATATTTTTAATCAGAGTTCTTCATTCATATTTCATCAAAATACATCAGCCTTTTGATACCTAAGGTTGATGATTCTGGCTGCATCCATAAACAGGAGTATTCTAGATACTTTGATACATTTTAATTCTTTTCTTAATATCTAAGGTGGGCTCATGAATGCTGATTTTGGCTTTTTAGGTTTGCTGGGCTTTTACACCCCCCTCTAAATCTGCATTGTTGAGCACTCCAATTTTCTTCCTTAGTTCAATGAATCGCTTGCATGGATGGGGTTTCCTCATTAGGTCGGTGAGCTGCCTTTTGGTCGGGTAGAAATTTACTTCGATCATCTTCTTCTCAAAAAGCTCTCTGATAAAATGATGTTTTATATCTATATGCTTGCTCCTACTGTGGTATACTGGATTCTTAGAAAGAGCAATTGTCGAGCTATTGTCGCAATGAAGTTTTACCCTTTCTTCTCCTCCCCCTTTATCTCCTTCAATTTCTTTCTTCAGGCGCTGAAGCCAAATAGCTTCACATGCGGCCTTTTTGAGGGCCATATACTCGACTTCTGTGGTTGAGAGGGCAACAGTCTGTTTCTTCCGTAAGCTCCATGATATGGGTCCTAACCCTATGAAGAAGATGAATCCTCCTGTGCTTTTTCGATCTTCTTAATCTCCAGCTAAATCAGAGTCAGTGAAACCGTGAAGAGAATTGTGGTGGCAATTTTGATAAAAAAATCCATATTTTTTTGTCCCTTGTAGGTATCGAAGGATTCGTTTTGTGGTGATGAAGTGATCCTTGGAGGGATTAATAATGAACCTTGCCACGATATTCACCGAGTTTTCAATATCAGGTTGTGAATTCATGAGGTAGATGAGGCTTCCGATGAGGCTTCTATATTTTTCTTTATCTACAGCTTCTTCTTCTGTTTTTGTGGCTAGTTTTTCAGTAGTTGACATAGGGGTTATAGTAGGATTGCAATTCTCCATGTCAAACTTTTTCAGTAACATTTAAGTATAATGCTTATGAGATATGAAGATGTCACCTTCGAATTGTTTGCTCTGGTGTCCCAGAAAAAACTTCAGGGACCCAAGATCTGTCATTTCGTACCTTATCTTCAATTTCTCTTTGAACTTCTCTATTTGGATTTTGTTTGATCCTGTAAGGATCGGGTCATCTACATATAGACTTATAATGATCTTACGTTCTTCTTCATCTTTAAAGTAGAGTGTTGGCTCGATGGGGCTTCTAGAAAAGCCTTCTTGCTGGAAATATGTGTATATATTGTGATGTCACACCCTTGGAGTCTGTTTTAATCCATAGAGAGCTTTGTGTAGTCTGTACACCTTCTCTTCTTCTACCTTAACTTCAAAACCTTGCGGCTGGGAGACATACACTTCTTCTGAGAGATCTCCATTAAGAAAGGTTGATTTTGCATCGAGGTTGTATACAGGGTATTTGTATTTAGCAGTTATGGCAAGGATTAGTCTGATTGTTGTTAATCTTGCAATCAGTGTAAATGTTTCATCATAGTATTCAACGGGTCTTGTGTGTACCCCTTAGCAACAAGCCGTGTTTTGCGCTTTAGTACCTTGCCGGCTTCATCTTATTTCAACTTATAAATCCATTTGAGACCTATTATGTCTCGATTCTTTGTTCTGGTGACCAAACTCCATGTTTTGTTTCTTGTTATAGCTGTAATTTCTTTATGCATTGCATTCTTCCATTCTTCACTCCCTATGGTTTCTTCAAAAGTTGCAGGTATGCATGATGTTAAGAGAAAAAATTTGTCATTTTGGTAGATTTCCTGCAAAAACAAATTTTTTGTGCCAATGAAGAATCTTGATCTGAGTCTGAATCTTCTGGCTCTCTTACTTCAGTGTTGCCTTGGACGGTTCTTGGTGGTATTCCCAGCTCAATCGACAACTCTAGAGGTTGAGTTGATTCACCATCTAAGGCCCAATTTCATGCTTCTTCCTCGTGGAAAGTAGCATCCCGTAAAATGATATGTCTATTGTTTTTGCTCAAGCAGGCGGTAGCCCGTGGTTTGATCGATATAGCCAAGAAAAATGCATTTATGACTGATTTCTTCTAACTTGTCATGTCTTTTTGTAGTCTTATGTGCATAGGCAATGCACCCAAATACCTTGAGATGGGCTACTGTTGGCTTTTGATTGTACAAGGCTTTATATGGTGTTAAATTTATGAGGTCTTTTGTGGGAGTTTGATTAAGCGCATACACACTTGTTGTAGCTTCACCCTAGAAGGCTTTTGGAAGTGACTTTTGAATCAATACTGCTCTCATCATCTCAACAACCGTTCGATTCCTCCTCTCGACGACCACATTCTGCTGAGGTGTGGCTGGTGCAGTAAGCTCCTTGTGAATTCCAATATTTTGGCAGAATTTATTAAATTCGCTGGATAGAAACTCTCCTGCTCTATCGTTTCTTAGGATTTTTATGCGTTTGTCTAGCTGATTCTCGATTTGTTTTTTTTTTAAGGAGATGAATTGTTTGAAGCTTTCAGACTTCTGCTCCAGATGTACAATCCACATGAAACGACTATAGTCATCAACAATGAGCATGTAATATCATCTGCCCCTAGTGACTGCGTGTTGGCTGGCCCCATAGATCAATGTGGAGCAATTCCAATGGCTAAGAGGCCCTTCGTGGCGCAGCTTGAGGGAATGGAAATCAGTGTGACATGTCGTAGGCACAAGTATCACATTTTAAATCTGTTTTTGATAAACTGGGCATCCCTTCTACTAAATGTTCCTAATGCATATGGAGAAGAGATATTTATGTGCCCAAGTTTATTGTGTCATAGGTGGGCACTCTTTTTGTCTTGTGTACATGTCAGTGAAATAAATTTATGTGGCATCATTTCTAGAGTGAAGATATTGTTATGATTAAGGTGTGTTGTCCCAATTAGAGCATTAGATGTTGGATGGTATCTTAAGCATGCAATGTCATTGAATATTACTTTATGTCCTTTTCTATGTAATTGTCCCACACTTAATAAATTTTGAATGAGAGTAGGGACGAAATGTACCTCTTCAATTAGTTTTTAGGCTCCATCAGAGGTTATGACTGATGCAGTTCCCTTACCTTCTATTTTTATTTATTTTCCGTCTCCTAGTATCGTGTCTGAGGTATATTCCTCGTCGAGATTGACAAAGTATTCTCTCCTATTCACCATGTGGCTGGACCAATCGTTGTCGACGAACTAGAGATAAGGAGAGTCTTTGCCTTTTGAGTTTTTGCATGTGAACATGAATTGTTCACTGTCAGCCTCTGTGAATTTGGCCTATTGTTTTGGCTTGAACCAACAATTCTTTTCGGAATGGTTCTGAACTTTGCAAGTTTTACATCTAAAATAGCAGTCCTTGGTTTGGTGATTTTGTTTTTTGCAGATGATGCAAGAGGGACCTGGAGCAAGGTTTGTTTCCTTCTGCTTATAATACCCCTTTTCTTCAGGTTCTTCTTGTTTCAGTTTTTTGAAGTTCTTGCTTGGATATGGCTTCTTTCCAGTCTTATTTTTGAGACACATTTTATTCTTGAAGACCTTCTCTATGGGTGTTTTATCTTTAATGAAAAGATCTTTATGTGACTAGATTGATCCCAGCAACTCTGTTACTGTCATTGCTTCTATGTCATGTGCTTCCATGATTACTGAGACTACATGATTGTAGGTTTTGGGGAGAGATTTGTGCACTTTTCTACTATCTAAGTTTCTTCTAAATTTCCTCTCATGGCTTTTATTTGATTTGCCAAGCTTGTTAGTTTAACAAAGTGCTCTTGAGAGTTTTCTCTCTCCTTCATCTTAATATCGTCGAATTGGCGTCGTAGAGCTTGGAGTTTGATTCTTATTACCTTTTTAGAGCCTTTATACTCTATTTTGAGTCGCTCCCGGGCTTCATGAGAGGATTTAGAACCCTTTATTCTCGGATAAATGGTTGTGAATACACCTTGCTGGATCAGGTGGAGTGCAAGCGCATCCTTCATCTTGTCTTATTTCTTGAACTTGGGAGCTTCACCGTCAGTTGCATTGTCAGTTGACTTCAGGCCTAGATCCACATTGTCCTACAGATCTTATGAGATCAATAACGCCTCCACTTTGTCACTCCATTGCTCATAGAACTCTCCAGTGAACAGGGGAATGGATGGATGAGTGAATATAGGGATTTTTGTGGTAGATGATGAAGCCATGGTGAATGAAATACAACTCTATGATGTTGCTTAAGAACCAAGACCTTTGATACCACTGTTGGTTGAAGTAGATCGACAGGTAATTGATTTGGTGTTGATGAATTTATTGTGTTTGACTGAAAACTATAGTTTGAGTGCAAGTGGAAGAAGAACGAAAGTTCAGGAAAAATAGAGATGTTTTTAATAATAGTTTTTCATTCATCTTTCATCAAAAGACTGCATGTGGACAGGAGTATTCTAGATACCTTGATACATTTTTATTCTTTTCTTAATATCTAAGGTGAGCTCATGAATGCTGATTTGGGCTTTTCAAGTTTGCTGGGCTTTTTCAATGGGTGCATACAATAATTGTGCATACTTCGAGGGGAGGTCTCGATAAATAATCCTTAATTTAATGTATTCTCTTGTAGTGTTGGTAATGTACTTTTTAGTAATGAGGTTGAATTTATATCATAGGGTCTGTTTGTTTGTAGGGAATTTTACCTTTAGGATTTGAGCCCGGTGGTTGATTTTTTCGCTCCGACGCGATTTTTTCGCTCCGACGCGATTTTTTCGTGGCCACGTGATTTTTCTGCCCAGACGCAATTTCTTCGCCCGGACGTGATTTCTTCGCCCTGACGCGATTTCTTCGCCCTGACGCGATTTCTTCCCCCGGACGCGATTTCTTGGCCCGGACGCGATTTTTTTGCTTGGACAGGACTTTGTCGCTCGGACGCGATTTTTTCTCCCAGACGCAATTTTTTTTGCACAGACACAATTTTTTTTCCCAGACGCACTTTATTCTCCCGGACACGATTTTTTCACGTCGGGGCGTAAAAATCGCGTCGGGGCGAAGAAATCGCGTCCGGGCGAAAAAATAGCTTCCGGTCGAAAATATCGTGTTGGGGCGAAAAACTCGCGTCCGGGCGAAAAAGTTGCGTCCGGGCGAAAAAGTCGCTTCCGGGCGAAAAAGTCGCCCCCGGGCGAAAAAAATCGCGCCCGGGCGAAGTAAACGCCCACGGGCGAAAAAACGCGTCGGGGTGAAAAAATCACGTTTGGGCGAAAAAAATCGCATCCGGGCGAAAAAGTCGCGTCCGGTGGAAAAAATTGCGTCCGGGCGAACAATGTTGCGTCCGGGCGAAAAAGTTGCGTCCGAGTGAAAAAATTGCGTCCGGGTGAAAAAATCGCTTCCGTGCGAAAAAATTGCGTGTCGGCGAAAAAATCGCATTCAGAAGAAAATTTTCGTTTTCAGGCCGAAAAATTTTAGTTCGGGCAAAAACATCGTGTCATGACGAAAAAATCGAGTCTGGACGATAAAATTTATGTCGGGCAAAAAATCCGCGTATGTTATTTTTAATTGCGAGCATTGACCAATGTCAATTTCTATGATTGAAAAACTTTTTGCAAACGAACAATAAAAAGAGATTAATGTCAATTCATATGACAGAAAGTCATCATGCGGCCGAACAAAAGAATTGCATTTAAACTCAATGTCATTTCCCAAATATATTAATATTGAATTGAAAGCCAATAATTCAAGGGGATTGTTAACTGCAGACCGAATATGGCTATTCGCAGATTATTACTATTCGCAGACCCAAAGACTATTAAATTTGTTATTCGCAGAAATCATTGTTATTCGCAGACCAACATTAAAAGTAAAAAAATAGGGTCAAGATGTGCACCAGCACCACAAGTACCACCAAAATTGGAGCCTACATAAAAGTATACATAACCTGCATCAAAAAATATGAAGCACTGACACCACAAGTGCACAAAAAAATCAAGTCTATCAGAAGAAGAAGAAGAAGAAAGTACCAGGAACACGGTTAGGGCAAAATCAAGATTCAGAGCAGCGATTAGCGGCAGAGGCTGGCATTTCCTGGGAGATAGATCTACTAGACGGGGCCGGAGAGAAAAGAGCACACTGCCTTCGTCGCCGCGCTTCCCCGTTACATGCTCGGAAATGCCCTAACTCCTGGCGCCTTAAGCTAGGTCCGCCCTTGCACACAGCGGCGAGCGGCGGGGCGATCGACTCTTCTTCGCCGGCGAGCGGGGCGAGCGGCAGATGGCGAGCGGAGCGATCGGCGGATAGCCATTCGGTCTGCGAATAAAAAAAAAAGGAACAAAAAAAACATTTTTTTCGGTCTGCGAATAACAATCCCCTAATTCAATATCAATGTCATTGAAACGAACAAACCCTTATGAATTCAGTTATATAGCATATTATGAGAATTTATGGGAGTTCTTTAGATCACTCATTAATTCTAGTATCTAAGTCAAGGGACTAACACCACTTACCGATTCCTCGTGAATTAGTTTTCATTTAGCTTTTTATTTGAGAGAGAAAACTTCTTTATTAACATGTTTTATTTAATACAGAATAATTTTTGTAAGAAAATTAATGAGGCATCATGAATTTTTTTTAAGAAATTTTCTTATGTGATCCTAAAAATAGAAATTAGGCCCTAGAAAGGTTTCTATTAAATTTAATAGTTGAACATTATAATCTCCAACTTGATGCATGAACATTGAATCTGATTGAATGGGAAAATTTTTCAAGCCATTTTTAAATTTGCATTTGGGATCAATTAGGAGAGGTGTCGAGGAAAGCTCTTTGCAGTGTGACCTATACGTTGTCCGGGAATCGGTTCTAGAGTTTTGATTGCAATGTGCATCTCTTGGGGATCTGGACTTGCACAAAAAAATTATGAGAAACCTTGAATTGTGATCTTCTGCAGAGTCCAACACCAACACAGAACATGTTATAATACTAGTATTGTGGGTATCCAAAGGAGAGGCACATATATGTAATGAGCAGAAGCATACAAGCCAGAGCAACACTACCTAAAAATAAGTGCTTAATCAAAATGTCTGTGATGTTATTGATCATTCTAAAGTCATTCGGTCAATCTTACCTAAAAAGGATCATCATAGGCACCACAACAAAACTAGGCTACGTCGGCACTTTTTTGGGTTTTCCACGGTGCTTGAAAAGCTCCACGAAAATTTTCACAGCACTTTGCAAAAAGCCGCTAAATTGCCGCAAAAGGGATCGTCGACATAGATCTCCACGATGCTTTTTAATAACATTGCAAACACAGCAGGCATTCGCGACACTTTAAAAAAAATACCGTCAAATTCTACGGTATGTTTCTTAAAAACCGCTGCAGGTTTAGCCATGCTTTTAAATTTCTTTTTAAAAAGAATGCCTCTAAATCTGCGGCTTTGTAAGTTCTTTACAATGCACATGACCTTATTTCTAGTCTAAAATACATAATGAAAGATGTTAAAAGTCATTTTCAGTTTTTTTTAAAGAGTATCTCAATATCTATATTTAGAGTTCTTTATTGTATCATGTTCTTTAAATATGAAAAACATGATTAAAGCAATTCAAATCATGTTCTTCATATTTGAAGAGCATCATATTTTTAATGTGTGTGTGTATATATATATATATATATTATGTTCAAATCTATATACTTACTATATTAAAAAAAGGAAAACCCCCTTTGGTTCAACATTCACTTTTTGATTTAACCTCTCTTAATTAAAATATTTCTATTTTTTAAAATTTATGTGTTTTTTTTATTTTAAAAAATGTGCTTCCATATAAATAAAGTCTTCCACCTACAACAAAAAATGTGTTCTCCTTGCCGCTCGCAAACCCCACTTAGAGGTGTTAATTTGATCCGGGCCTGGTTTCCCGGCCAGGGTTTGTCTGGGTCTAAGCCCAGTTAAGCCCAGGTCTGATTATGCCTAAGTCGGGCCCAGGCCTAGCCTAAGGGGGACAATCAGACCTCCTTGTACGGCTAAAGCCCAGCCTGGTGCCTGGCCTAGGCCAGGCCCGACCTGAAAACCCTTGAGCATAGCTTCTCCAAACATTAAAAGATGTTGGGTGGAGCATTAAAAAAATGATGACCCAACATTTTTTAATGTTGGGCCCAACATTTTTTTAATGTTGGGCAGCATGCCCAGTATTAAAAAATACTGGGCAACGTGACAACATTAAAAAATGCTGGGCACGGTGCCCATCATTAAAATGTGGTGCCCAATATTTTAAAATGTTGGGCAGCCTAGCACTTTGTGGCCGGCATTTTAAAATGTTGGGTGACCCTTTTGGGGGCCTGCCTGGGCCTGATGTGGTGGGCTCAAGCAGGCTCCCATATTATAGGGAGTTTTGGGCCCGGCCTGGGACCGGTTTGAACAGGGCCCGACCTGGGATCGGTTTGAACAGAGCCCGGCCTGGGCCTGTCAACAAAAAGTCCTGGCCCAGGGTGTTGGAACACCCTATTACTAATTTGGATAAGGATCACTATGCTTGTCTTAGGATCCTAGTTGACCTAGTTGTATAGTTGAGAAGGTCAACATTAGAATGAGTCTAGGGTCTAGAACTTAGTTTTGAAGCTGCCCCCAAGACCACTCCAAGATCAAGGATGAAGAGCTAAGTCTAAAGCAATTATCGTCGAGCTGAGGTCGACGAATCGTCGAACTCAGTTCGACGCTCTCTGAGCTCAACTTCAACAAATCGTCGAACTCCGGTCGACGATCTTCGAGCTCAGATCGACTATCTGCTTTTAGCTAGCTTTTGCTTAATCGTCTAACTCCCCTCGACTATCGTCTAGCTCAGTTCGACGATGCCTCCTTCAGCTGTTTCTCAGGTCGCTGAGCTCGGTTCGACGATCTTCGAGCTCAGATCGACGATTTCTGTCTGCTTATCTCGGTTCATCTCTGAGCTCAGTTCGACGATCTTCGAGCTCAGATCGACGTTCTCTTTGGAGAGATCGACGCTTTCAGGATTTCAAATGCTGCTGTTCTTTGGAATGTTTTTGAATATTATCAGCATTTATGGCAGAAGATCTCCCAGCCGTTTGGAACAAGTTTCAAGGAATTATTCAGAGAATGTTTGCTGGACTTTCCTCTAAAAGACAAGACCATTTATGGAAAACATTTATGACTGACCAACGGTTATTTTTGGACAAGAGAATCTTAGAAATTATTATTCATCTCTTCTGCCTCTCAGTCTAGAGAACATATACACAGATTGACAAGAAGAGTGAACACAGAATAGAGAATACTGATAGCAGAAGAATAACAGAACTGCAACTTCAAAATTCTTCTTATTGACTGAAAAGTGTTCACAATCTCATCATCTCCAGACATCTCATCACAATCTTTTGCTGGAGATCAAAGTTCTGAAGACCTATCACCCTTCTGCAAAGCTTCTCTGCCTGAACCTCTCTACATCTCAGGGGGAGCTTTGACATCTTCAATCCACTTGTGCTTCTCTCATTTGACTGAGAACAGAGAAGACAAACTCAACTTTTACTTTTTCTTTTCCTGCTGTAAAAGGGTTCTTGAACTCCCTTCAAAAGTTCTGTCTGGTTCTGAGAGCCTTGTCAAAACTCAGTGGTGGCAAGACACCTTATCAAAAAATCTAGCTTTGGTTTTTGAGCACCTTATCAAAAGCTCATTGGTGTCAGGACACCTGATCAACTCAGTCCTGAGTGGATTCCTACCAAGGGTGGTAGAAGAGTGGATGTACCCAGTTTTGGGGAACCACTATATTTCCTTGTGTCTTCTGGTTCTGCTTGTGTGATTTGTCTGCTGTGTGCTGTGTCCTTTTCTTTTTAGTTTTTAAGTTTCTGTTAGCACTTTACACTATAGCTTAAATAGAATTTTAATTTGTGCTATTTTAATAATTCAAAAATATTTTAAGTAAACTCTATTCACCCCCCTCTAGAGTTGAGATAGATCTTACCCTCACTTTCACAGGGGGTCGATCCCGACCTGGGCCAAGTGGGCTTTTTTGCACACCTACCCTAGTGCACACTACAAAAATGAGTGACGAGGGGAGTTTTACACTCAGGGGTTTATGAGCGACGGGACTGTCGTCGCGTCGGGACAATGCCGTAGCCGAGATAATGTCGCACGAGCCACGAGAGCCCCCCGTGCACTATCACAATTGAGATACTTTCGCGATTGGCCGTAGTTGAGGAGCCTCATGTCTGTTACTCGCATTTATATCTTTATTATATAAATGAATATAGATATCTCAAAGTCACACCATAGATGTAATAACAGTCGTTCGATTCTGGAGTTCAGTTATGATAACAGTCATTTGATTGGATCGCCCCCCAATGCTCTACCATTTGCACTTTTTCACCTGCTCCCATCTTTTCCACCGAAAGCAGCGGGCATCAGCTCTTTCACCTGTCCCATCGGCAACAACGAGCTCTCCTCCCACGTCTCTCTCTTTCGCTGTTTGACCCGCTCCCATCTATTTCGCCGAAAGTAGCAGCAGTGATCACGTCTCCTCCCGTGCCTCCCGCACAGCCCGAAAGCAACAACAAACCTCCTCCTGCACGACAGCAAACTCCTATCTTCCTCGACTTCCACCCGTAGAAGGCAGCCACTCTCCCATTAAAACAACCCCTCCGCCCCGCTACTCCTTGATTCATTTCCCCCTCCCGTAGACGCCTACGACATCACCGAACCTTCTTCCTGCAGACGCCGACAAATAGCGAAAGAGAGAGACATCAACGATCGGCACCTCTGGTAATATCCTATTCTCCAATCGACTTACCTCCCATCTTCAGAATATATCTTCCTCTGTTTCTTCACACAGACACCGGCATAAAAATCATTAGGGCTAGCAGTCGAAGGCAGCTCTCTTCTCCATCTTTCAGCAATCTTCCGTACGTTTCAGCAGTCTTCAGTAATTTTTACTGTCAGCTCCTTCCAGAAATCTTCAATAGCAGTAGCAAGTGCAATTCTCTATTCCTTAAGTACCCTGTTCTAAAGTACCCTATCTTCGGTTTTTTTATTTCTAATTACATGTTTGACAAATGTACCGTTCCAACGCCATCTCAGGCTCACAGTCGCTGTGCTCTTCCTCAGCAGGTATGCCATCTTCCATTTCTGCTTCATCTTGCAAACCTCCTTTAGTTTTGGCCTTCTTGAGTTCTCCGTTTGGTACAAATTCATCTTCTTGATTTCTTCTCAACGCCATCTTCTTCCCACGCTCTGCCTTCTTTGTTTCTTAACAAACTTTAAAAACTCTGTTTTATTGTTTTTTTAAATTACAGCAACCTGCCATCCACTCCCACTGACGTCGTCAAAGTCGACAGCTGGCAGCCGCGCCTCTGCAAAAGCACACTTCTGCCCAAAGGCCGTAGCTGAAGCTCTCTCCGCTTGGTATTTCTCCTTCCTGCTTCAGCTTTACTACTTCGACACTACCCTGCTTCTCCAAATGGCCTTAAAATTTTCTTCTGATATGTATTTTTCCGCTTGGTATTTTTCTGCATGTTCTTTGGATATTTTCCTGCTTCAGGATATTGTTTTACCCTGCTGTTCATTGTAGTTGTTGCTGCTGCTACGTCTATGACATTTTGAAGTTATATATGCCATTTGAAAATCGTAAATACAGTATATATAGAGGTAGAAAAATCAAGAGAGGCCGGGTAAAACAGGAACAATGACAATGCGTAATTTATAAGCCTGTCTGCCTTGACCGGATCTAAAGCTTCCATGTCGATCATCATAAACTTTTTTCCCCTATTTGGTTATACAGAAAAATAAACATACTTTAATTTATAAGAAAAATGCAAGTAATATAATAAAGGAAATGAGAAATAAATAGCCTGCAAATTTTTATTTGGTCCCCTGACTGGAGTTCGTTTTTCAATGTTTTCTCAGCATGGGATTACTTTCATATCTCCTATTATTGTTTGACTTTTCCTGAATAGTTAAATGTGATTCACCAGTTAGTATAGATAATGAAATGCTTAGATAAGATATTCAATTAGATTATGAATGAGATGGTTGTGAGCCAATCATGGAGCAGATTATGAATGAGATGGTTGTGAGCCAATCATGGATTCAAAAGCTTCCATGTGATAAAATACATATGGTGAGCAGTATCAGGTGCCCAATAGCTGTTTTTACAAATTCGAACCTCTTTATCTCATTCTAAAGCTTCCATGTGAAAAATGTAAATGCGATAAAATAAGTTCTTTATCGCATTCGAAGCTCTTTATCTCACTACAATTTGTTAGCTTTTCATGATAGAACTATATGCTCGAGTGCTTATTTCTTTTCATCGTATATGACAAATACATAAGGTGAGCAAATCATAGATATTAGATTTAGTACATAATATTTGATGTGGAGTTTGATGTGAAGCTTTTATTTCATGTGTCCTCAAAAACTTAATAGTTGTTATCAAAAAATATGGTGATAGGTATTGAGGCCTTGAAATTTTCTTATGAGATGTATTTTTCTGCATGCATTTTGTTTCTACTTCTTGAAATAGTTAAGCTCTTTTACATGTTCTTTGGGCTGCACTCGAAGAGAAAATGCACATATCACTACAATTTTCTTATGAGAAATAAACAAGGTATGTTATGTTTATGCTTAGGAAGACCGGAAATAAACAAGGATTGTGAGAGAAAACTGTGGCTCTCTCACTACAATTTGTTACCTTTTCATGATAGAACTATGTGCTTAAGTTATTATTTCTTTTCATCGTATATGACAAATACATATGGTGAGCAAATCATAGCTATTAGATTTCGTACAAAATATTTGATTCCAGACCTTATAAGAAACTGCTTCAAATGTTATTAAAATTGAGAAACTTTAAAGTTTAATCTACGAAACTTTAAACCGTGGCCGCCCCCGAACATTGTCGCTACCCCTAACCATTATCGCCGCCCATGAACAATATCGCCGCCCACGAACAATGTCGCCGCCCACGAAAAATATCGCCGCCCATGACCAATGTCGGGACCAACGACAAATGTCGCACTCACGACCAATGTCGCAGTCCACGACGCATGTTGCCGCCCACGACCCATGTCTTTGCCAAGTGGGCGAAGCCCGCTTGGTTGTGGGCGAAGCCCGCAGCGACGCATCGAGAACGGGCGGAGCCCGTTCGAAGATGCTAGTATGTATATATATATTAATATATATATATAATATAATAATGTTGAAGCCAGAAACCCGACTTTACCTAGAGTTCGGATCTAGAGCTGCAGCTCACACCTACTCTTCCCGAATTCCTTCCTTGACGTAAGTCTTGGGAACTAGATACAGACCGTGGGCTTCAGCTTGGAGGTCCCACCTCTTACCCGGAAGAACTAGAAATCCTTCCCCTCCCTAGCCAGTGCTAAGCTAGGTTCCTTGGAGGAAGAAAATTAAAGGGATCAACCCTCACTTCAAGGAACCTTATCGGTCTATTTATAGGCCTCTGAGTTTGACCTGTCAATAACCAAACCGAACCGACCGGAAATTACAAAAATACCCTGGGTTGGGTCTGCCAACAGCCAAATTCCATTGTTCTGAAGGGTTATATGCAGACCACAAAGGGTAAAAGGGTAAAATTACCTGGGGCCAAAGAATAAAACCCCTACCTGGGGATAAAAAGGTAAAAACCGCCTTTAACTGGATCGGCTCTTGACCAATCGTCGAACCAACGCTGGACCCATCGTCGAGCCGATCCTCGAATGGCGCTTCGACGAAAACGGCATCCTACGAGCGAGAGTTTCTCCTCATCTTGTCTCGCAAGCAACTCATCTCGCCTGCTCCATCGCTCCCTCTCGCCTACTCTGATGCTCCTCTCTTGCCTTGCGAGGTACCTCATCTTGCCGCTAGAGCCCAGTCTTCGACGCGAGGGCCCTCTCGCCTATTCCCTAGTTCCCCTCTCGCCTCGCGAGTATCCCATCTCGCAAAGACTCGTCTCGCTTCTAACAGCACGGGCCGCGGGCACCTTCCGCCTATGCAAACTTCTCGCCCTTAGTATTTTTCCTTGAGTCCCTTCCTGCAAGCCCGAGGTTGTACAAATAATAATTATAATGATAAATTATTATTTTTATTAAAGTTTTTATATTGTCGTTATGAAAATGAATATGTCGTTATTTCGTCGATAAAATGTTTTCTCTTCTTCTTTTTATAATTGATAGAGTCCCCATGAAATTTCTGAACCGATCCAGCCCAAGTACAAAAGAGCCAAACCAGACCAGCGGTACGCAGAGAACCGCAAGCACCCAAAAATATCGGGAGGGCGTGTCGGGCCCTCGCCATCGCCAGTGATCCCCGACTGCCCCCTTCGCTGTAGGCCGCCGCCATCTCCGGGCGCCCTTCCCGGGCCGCCCGAACTGTCGGGGGGGGGGGGGGGGGGGGGGGAGTGAGGGCACTTCTGTCATTTGGTTAATTTTGGTGATCCGCGTAATCGAAATGAAGCGGCGCCATTCGCCTGCACAAATCACTCCCCAGTGCAATTACTGATGTGCCCCTCTAGAAAATTATAAATAGGCTCTCAGGCCTTCATTCCAAGTCAAGCGACTCTAGAGGCAAGAGAGAGCTCTGAGATTTTCTAGCGAGATCGTGGACTTAACCTGATCCTTCGCTCGGGAATTTACTCTGCTCCTCCCCCCTTGTATTACAGATTCTCGATGCCTCTTGTGACGTCAACTAGCACCTCGAGAGCGCTCTCATCTAGGTTCTGTATCAATGAGAGTGCAACCTCCTGAAGCCTCGTGGACTTAGAAGATTTTCCAGCCATAACTCTCCCACCAAGGTTCTGTGTGCTCGAAGCAATATCAAGCCCGGAGCGCTTCCATCGAAGCTCCAAGGAATTAGCCATTTTCTTCTTTTTCTGTACTTGTAACGGAGTAGCGGTATGTTTCCCTCCGAGATCAAGCAAATTTCTATAACACTCTAAGGAGCTAGTGGATTTTGGCACGACACAGTTTCAACCACGTGGTTTTTCACCCTTTCCGGGTTTTTCATATCAAAAACATCTCTTGCCCATTGATGTGGTTTTCTTTAACTGATTGCCCATCTGGCTTGACTCTGAGCTAAGGCGGTCTGATTCTCAGGAATGGGGAAATGGTCGGGTGACCCGCAATAGTTTGGCGCCGTCTGTAAGAAAGTGTTCCCAAAAGCTCTGACAAATCTCAACATTACCCACCAGTAGCAATGGTAAAAGGAAGCACACATGTATCATCCAGTCGGCTCCCAAAGAGTCTAGCGATCAATCGTCTAACGACCTGCCCGCCCACTTAGCACCGCGCCTCAATGAAATAGTTCTGATGATAGAATCAACAATGGAGGAGCGGATACGCCAAATGGAGGAGCGTCAGGCTCGAACGCTCGCTCTACTAAAAGGCTCAGAGACTCTCAAGCCGTCGGGGCACCTCCCACACTCACAAAGCAAGGGTCGCCCCCTCCAGACTACAACTTACACGGACAAGTCACTCACACCGCCTGGGGGGAACGAGTCAATGGGGGCGCCTTGCCCCAGGAATCCTTCCCCCCACCAGAGCAAAGGGATCAAGAGAAGAAAGATCAGGATCTGAGCCCGGTGACTAGAGGGGTAACAATGCACGTGGTGGAGGAAGAGCGTAAACATGAAAGGCACCCCGACTCAGGCGCAGAATGCCCCGTCCACCTCACCTCTTCTCTATCCCCACAAATCCTAGCAAAGCCTATTCTCTCGGGGATTCAGATCTCCAACCTTGATGCTTTTGATGGGGTAAGCGACCTCGTGGCACACATCCAGCATTTTGTGACCGTTATGAGGCTCTATAATGTTACAGACCCACATCTTTGTCTGGTGTTCCCGGTATCCCTAAGAGGAGAATCTCTCGCTTGGTTCTACACTTTATAAGGGAAAATCAAGGACTTCACAAGGCTGACTCAACTTTTCACAAACTGGTTCGCCGCCAACTGATGACTCATATGCGTTACACAGATCCAGTAGACTTGGGGAGAGCTGCTCAAAGCCTTCATCTGCGGCTTCACCACAGAGGTGCAGCAGGACCCGAAGATCAGCTCGGGACTCCTACATAGTCTCTTCCTTGGAGGACTCTAGCCAGAAAAGCTCCACGTCATGCTAAAAACTCAGACAAGGTCCAACTACATTAGCCTTGACTTCCAGGTCAAAGCTCAATCATCATGGAGGCCACTGAAGAACCACAGCCCCCGCCCGAGGGGGGATCAAAAAGGAAGAGGAATCACAAGGCATCACAAAATCCTAGGGGAGGCAGCAAGCACTGCGCTAGCCCCTGTCAAGTTTGGAGGAACGATCAATGCTCGACCTTAAATGGAACATCATAAGCGAAAGCTCTTCTATCCATCTGCGGCAATCAATTACTCTAGAAGCCCAGAGCCCTCACCCCTAACTCTGGAGAGTAATCCAAGTATTATAGTTTCCATCAAGGGTGAGGTCGCGCCACGGAAGACTGCATACGCCTGAAAGAGGAACTCAAATGAATCGTATGCGTAGGCATGCACGAGCTATCCTAGGGGAAAAGAGACAGTGACCTAGTCAACCTTGGCCACACCCTAGCCAGGTTAGCCTCCGCTGAAACGTAATGGACTACGCAAAGCCCAAACGATTATCTAGAGGCCGAATGAGGCGCTCTCCATGCAACCTGCTTACGCCCCCAACCAACCATCCAATAAGTCGTGAAGGTGGACTTGCAAGCACCTATATCTTCTTTTCAGCAATAAAACTTAAGTTTTTTTACTTCCACCGCAACTGGGTCATCGCAAAACAAGATTGACGAAAGACTTTCTGCAATTCTCAGGTGAGACTGGCGAAAACATTTTCGCACCTCTCAAGTGAGACTGCTGAAAGCCTTTCTATACCTCAGGCCAGATAGGCGAAAGCCTTTTTGCATCTCCCGGACGGACCCCAATTCTCCTAGGCTAGAAGGACAAAGGTCTGTATGCACCTCCCTTACAAGATGGGAAAGGTTCATTTGTACCTTCACTTGGACGAACCCTGGTTCTCTTGAGGCGCGAATAAGCAATGGTTCTTCTCCACCTCCAACAAAAAAATGCGAGCAAGCAAGCAACGCTCAAGCAAAGCATAACTCTTCAAGAATAAATAATATGTGCGCCAAAAAACACAACCAAGACAAACAAATCCAAAAACAAAAAAGGGTCTCTAGTCAAAAAATAAGTATCACAGGGGCTACATCGACATCAAAAGAAAAAACATGCAATGGCGCGGGAGCGCACCTACAATGAAAAAATAGATAAATAAAAACAAACTCGGGAAGAAGTCCTGAGGATCATCCCTCCGTAGCAGCGTCAGCGTCGTCGTTTGAGGCATCTTCCACACCCAAGGTATCCCGCTCCGGAAGCCTCTGAGTCACTCGAAACCACTTGCCAAAGACCAAAGAATATGCTTCTTTGCGCTCATCCTCCATCAGTTGACAAAACTCCGTCGCCATCATCTCGGAGCACACTTCCTCCGCAATATGAGACCGATACACCATAAAGTCATGATAAGACTGGTACTCATCTACCGCAGTCGCGCAAATAGCCTCGACCTTCTCTCACTCAAAAATCATTCGAGCGTTCTCTCCTTTCAGCCGCTCGATCTCTGCCTCCTACCGACCAATCATAGCATTGACTGCGTCGGCATAATGGACTACCTCCTTAAGAGTCACCTTAGTAGAGTCCAACCTCCCATAAAGAGACCCAATGTCATATTCAGTGGTGCTCAACTTGTCCCAAAGAGACTCCACCTCTGACTGAGAGGACAATTGGGGCTCTGCACTGACTAGACAAGAAGTAACCTCCTTATTTTTCCTCCGGGCCTTCGCCAGCAAATCCTCGAATGTGACTAGCTTTGTTTGCAGAGAAATAAGATCATCCTTCGCGGACACGTAGGTACCATTCCATGAGAGCGTAATGCCGCAAACCTCATCAAGTTGTAAACGCATAGCACAAATTATTCTCATGTGCAACTCAAAGCCAAAGAGGAAAAATATTGGGGGCAATCAACATACCTTCTGAAGGAGCGCCTGGTAAGCAGAACACTCCCGAATCTTCCCCTCCCTGCCTCGAATGGCGGCTCCAGAACTACGCGAGATGCCTACACGATCGCAGGAACCTTCAGTGCATCCTCAGTCTCAATGGGTGGCAAATCAGTAACCTGGCCTTCCGGACAATCATTGGCGACATCAATGACGACCTCGGGGGCAGCTGAGGGCGATCCACTTTCTCCCGGATGCTGCAAAGAGTCCAGCTTCCTCTTATTGCTCCGCCCTAGGGCATGGCATAGATCTGCTTCTCCATGACGAACGTACTGATCTTGAAAAGAATAGCACCAAGCTCACGCAGATCCTTAAAGAACAGCAGCAGAGTAAAGTCATGATCTTTCCCCTTCAATCCATGACAATAGTTAGGAGGATCATTCCAAGTATCGAGCAACTCCCATTGGTTCTTGACGAACCCATACTATTTAAACCGAAGACTCAGTCTCTGTGGAGTCTGACCCTTGGGGAAGGGGTGATCGCACACTTACTTCTCTCTCACAAGCTAAACAACCAAAGACTTAACACAAGGAATAGACCCAAGGCTCCAGCACGGAGGTCCCACCACACATTCGGATGATCTTAGAGTGCTTCCCCTCCTTAGCCAAGTGTTAAGCTAAGGATACCTCAGAAAGTGCAAGAAGGCCAGGGCACAAGTAAGCATGCCTTCTAAGGCACCCTTTGATTCTTATTTATAGTTTTTTGAAAATGGTCTGCCAACAGCAACCCTCCGTTGTTCCACACAGCTATATATAGTCCAGACTGGCCTGCCAACAACATAACTCCACTATTCTGAAAGGCTATGGGTAGGCCTATGGAGGAAAAACGGTAGAAACACATCATACAACACAAGGCAAGTGGCCTTTGAAAACCTCCACTCGCACGGGGGTGGTGAGTGCTTGATGGAGCTGGCACTCGCCGCCCCATTCTGACATGGGTGAGTATGAGCCTGGAAATGCCCTACCCACTAACTACCTGCCAAGATCCCTGGGGGAGTGCGAGCCTTCCACTCCACTTGCCAACTGTCCCGCTCCAGCCCACCTGGGCGAGCCGGCAAATGCCGAGATGCAACTCAATGCCAAGGAAGAGGTGTTGAGTGTCTGGGCTTCACTCAATGCCAAGGAAGAAGCGTTAAGTGAGCTTGCCTCACTCGACGCCGGGGTAGAAGCATTGGGTGAGCTCACCTCACTCCACGCCAGGGCAGATGGCGTCGAGTGGACTCACCTCACTCAACACCTTGGGGGTTGGCTCGCATAGGTCTTGGACAGGACTTGGCTGGTTTGACTCTTGTCGATATCCACTCGCCGGATATGGGGTTTTACACAATCTCCGCTCTTTGCGAGATTGCCCCAAACTTGGAAAGAAACATCTAACCCCAAAAGATCGGCGAGTGGGTCAGCGAGCTCAAGGGAATCTTTTGGTGGGATCCATCAACGGCTATTTATACACGCCTGCATACCTGGCCGACCTTTGTCATTCCCCTTAGTTTGATATTATCGAGATGTCTCTTTCCAAAGATCTTCAAGAGAGGCTGGACCGGGCTCGCGAGCTCAATGCCGCTCGTGCTTCCAGCCTGGTCGACATAAATCCCAGCACCTCGCCACACAAGTCTTGCAATCAACAACTCATCAAGAAATCCAAGCCAACTTCAAAGGTTACCTAGTCGGTCTACCTAGCCCCCAAGCCAAAAAGAAAGGGGATCATCGAGGACCCTGCCGACTTAGACAGCCATCAGACGGCGGCGAAGCCTCCACGCCGCGAGTCGACTTTCCCCCTGATGACTCGCGGCCCAAAACTCCCCCTACTCACCTGCATGACCTATCGCCTCCTCTCAGGACCACGGTGATGGACTCACAAAGGCATGAGTCGACAGCTCACGAATATTCTCGGCAGCCCACACCTGTGCCTACACTTGTGGGGGGAGATGTCAGGTTCATCCTGATACCGAGATTCGAGCTCATCCCTCAAAAGACTCGACGTCCTATTCGTGGTAAGGACCTAGTCTGGCCCCCTTCATACACCCATCAAGGGAAGCCGAGCCTATCCCGTAAGCTCCACTTCTATTAGACAATCCCGCCTAGTTATTTTGAAGCACTCGCCGGATGCATACTCATCTTTATTACTTGTCTTTGCAGATCTTCCAGGCCAATCTGAGGCTAAGGAATCCTTTGATCCAGCCCATCACTCGCCACCCCTTTCCCCTAATGCGATAGAGAACTTCTTGGAAATCTTGCTAGACTCCGCCGAGCTGAGGAAGCGAGTCATTGAGGTATTCAAGAAGCAAGGGCGCGTGTTGTGCAGGATGCGGGAGGATGAAAGTGAGGGTAAGATATTAACTTTACTTAGAGTTATTATATATATATAAGAAAAAGTTCACAGCACAAAATAAAGAAAGAGAGCAAGCAATCCAGACGACACAAGGATTATAGTGGTTCCCCAAAACTGGGTACATCCACTCTTCTACCACCCTGGTAGGAATCCACTACAGGATGAGTTGATCAGGTGTCCTGGGCACCAATGAGCTTTTGATAAGGTGCTCAAAAACTAAACCAGATTTTTTGATCAGGTGTCTTGCCACCACTGAGTTTTGATCAGGTCTCAGAAACCAAGAGCTCACTTTTGAAGGGAGAGATAACCCTGTATAGATGGTGGTAAAAGAAAAAGGTGATGATGTCTTCTCTATCTTAAATCACTGAGAGAAGACTAGTGGATTGTTGATGTTGTCAAAGCTCCCCCTGAGATGTAGAATAGTTCAGGAGTGGAAGCTTTGCTTCAGGGTGTAGGCCTTCAAGTTGATGTTGCTCTCCAGCAAGCTTCTAGACTGATATTGTATTTGTTGTCTCTTGGAATCCTGAAGCAGATGATGAAGAAATCTGTGAGAAACTGAGCTATGTTGTTCTTCACTGATTGCTAATTGTTATTGTTTCTCTTTCTTCTCTCTCACTGCTTCATCCCTTTCTCTCTTGTGTTCTGTAACAAAACATATCTATATATGTCTGAACATAATTCAAACACTTGAATTCACTTTGACTTTAATGGCTGACTCATTTTCGAGAAGGGAAAGAGCCTTGGGAGTTTAATTAGCTTTTAATCCATATTTAATGCTCTCCTTCAACGGCTATATTTAAATGAGATTTTATGGTATAAACTCAGAGAATCATAAAGCCTGCAATTAAGCCTTAATTAAATCTGCCAGCTATAAATCTGTCTTAAAAATGGCACAGGGAATCGCCAAACCCAAAATTAAAGCTTCTTCAAACTGGGTTCGGAGATCGTTGAACTCAGCTCGAAGATCGTTGAGCTCAGCTCGGAGATCGTTGAGCTGAGCTCAGAGATTTTGGACTGCATCTGAGATTTACAGAAATCTTATTGCTGAGCTCAGAGATAGTTGATCTCCGTTCAGAGATAGTTGAACTGAGTTCAGAGATTTCCTTCCATTAATTTTCTGAACTTCAAATTTGAACTTCTCTAGAATTTTTCTGCACTTCTTCTGGAATTCTTTTGAGGTATACCTAGAAAATCCTATGAACCTTAGGCTATACATTTTGGGTCAAACTAATAATCCTAATAGTGATCCTAACCCAAATCAGAACCTAGGGTTCCAACAATCTCCCCCTATTTGGGTGAGGACACTATTTACAAAAAAATACAAAGCAAATATAAAATGAGTTCTTTTAAAGAAAAATAATAATGTTTTGAAATATAAATCTAAGAACAAAAACTGATAGGCTCTGTAGCTGTTCTATTGCTAGTCCTCAACTGAGTTCATTTAAGCATCTCTGAACTATGGTTCCAACAAACTCCTTGATATCATCCCTCAGATTTCTGAAAAATTGAAACTGTTGCTGCTGTAACCTCTAAGATAGTCTCCCCCTATACAACTACCCCTGCTCTTACGGGTCTTTTCCTGAAATAAGAGGTTAGAAGTTTTGGACCCAGATCATCTTGGGTCCTAGTTCTTTTTCATAATAATCAGAAATAAAAGAACATGCAGGTTCATCTTTATAACCTAATGGATGAAATTTTCTAGAAGGAATGAACCATTGGGTAAAAGGATAGATAGTATTTTCAGATTGATTATAATTTTCAAAAGAATAAAAATTTCTGTTTTGAAATTTTGAGTTCGATGATTTATGTTGAGATCGTCGATCTGCATTCGACGACTAGTATTGATCTCGTCGATCTAAGTTCACAGAGTAATTATGACTACTATCTGCGTTCCACGGTCGTCGATCTCTGATCGACGAAAAGTGATGATATTGTCGATCCCCTTTTGCTGAGTAGTTAAACCCAACCTCTGGGTTCAGAGATCGTCATCGTCGTTCCACAAGTAATACTGAGATCGTCGATCTTGGTTCGACGACTTATTTTTAACAAATTTTTTTTGAATATTTTTAGTTTGTTTTTGAAAAAATTCAGTTATTTTGTCTAAATCTATTATCTTTTCTTTGTCTTTAATTGATTCTAATGAGGCTATTTGTTCATGAGCATTTCTTAATTTTTATTTAAGATTTTTGTTTTCAGAAGAGACATCCTTTAATTTCTCTCTGAGAAGTTTTATTGCCTTCTCAGATTGAATTAAATCAATGCATAAGATTTTAAAATTTTCTTTAAAGTGATTTGAGGAAAGTTCAAGGGAAGAGATAACCTGATCCTCTTCTGATTCACATTTTGATTCTTCATCAAAGACTGATTCTTCATCATGCCTGGTTCATGAGGCATTTATTGCCATTAGGAAAAACTCTCTTGCTCCTGTTTCTTCTTCATCCTCAGTTGTACAAGATGAAGCTTCAGATTCACTCCAAGATTCAGCTTTAAATGTTCTTTCTTTTGCTGATCCAGCAGCCATTACTGTGAGGGAGTCCCAGATTTCCTTTGCTGAAGTACATTCAGCAACTTCTTGAAAAATGTCATCAGACATTGATTGAGCAAGGATGTTCATTGCTTGTGCATCAGCCATCTTTAGTAATTTTTGGGCATCTGAGTCTGCAGATAGAGTAGTGGGACCTGACAAAATAGAGTTGTAAATGGCTTCATCAATAGAATTCATAAACATCCTAATCCTTGCCTTCCATAGTGCAAGCTTATCCAGATTGCACTTAGGAGGTCCAGTGCTTGAACATTCTTCATTTTGTGCCATGATAGACTCTTAAGAAAAATAAGATCTATCAGATCGTTTTGGTTCAGGTGTTAGCCTGTACAACCAAAGAAACGACCCTCTGATACCAATTGAAAGTGAGGGTAAGATATTAACTTTACTTAGAGTTATTTTATATATATATATATATATATATATAAGAAAAAGTTCACAGCACAAAATAAAGAAAGAGAGCAAGCAATCCAGACGACACAAGGATTATAGTGGTTCCCCAAAACTGGGTACATCCACTCTTCTACCACCCTGGTAGGAATCCACTGTAGGATGAGTTGATCAGGTGTCCTAGGCACCAATGAGCTTTTGATAAGGTGCTCAAAAACCAAACCAGATTTTTTGATCAGGTGTCTTGCCACCACTAAGTTTTGATCAGGTCTCAGAAACCAAGAGCTCACTTTTGAAGGGAGAGATAACCCTGTACAGATGGTGGTAAAAGAAAAAGGTGATGATGTCTTCTCTGTCTCAAATCACAGAGAGAAGACTAGTGGATTGTTGATGTTGTCAAAGCCCCCCCTGTGATGTAGAATAGTTCGGGAGTGGAAGCTTTGCTTCAGGGTGTAGGCCTTCAAGTTGATGTTGCTCTCCAGCAAGCTTCTAGACTAATATTGTATTTGTTGTCTTTTGGAAGCCTGAAACAGATGATGAAGAAATCTGTGAGAAACCGAGCTATGTTGTTCTTCACTGATTGCTAATTGTTATTGTTTATCTTTCTTCTCTCTCACTGCTTTATCCCTTTCTCTCTTGTGTTCTGTAACAAAATATCTCTATATATGTTTGAACATAATTCAAACACTTGAATTCACTTTGACTTTAATGGCTGACTCATTTTCGAGAAGGGAAAGAGCCTTGGGAGTTTAATTAGCTTCTAATCCATATTTAATGCCCCCCTTCAACGGCTATATTCAAATGAGATTTTATGGTATAAACTCAGAGAATCATAAAGCCTGCAATTAAGCATTAATTAAATCTGCCAGCTGTAAATCTGTCTGAAAAACGGCACAGGGAATCGCCAAACCCAAAATTAAAGCTTCTTCAAACTGGGTTCGGAGATCGTTAAACTCAGCTCGAAGATCGTTGAGCTCAGCTCAGAGATCGTTGAGCTGAGCTCAGAGATTTTGGGTTGCATCTGAGATTTACAGAAATCTTTGAGCTGAGCTCAGAGATAGTTGATCTCCGTTCAGAGATAGTTGAACTGAGTTCAGAGATTTCCTTCCAGCAATTTTCTGAACTTCAAATTTGAACTTCTCTAGAATTTTTTTGCACTTCTTCTGGAATTCTTTTGAGGTATACCTAGAAAATCCTATGACCCTTAGACTATACATTTTGGGTCAAACTAATAATCCTAATAGTGATCCTAACCAAAATCAGAACCTAGGGTTCCAACAGAGGAAATGACCTCGGCGAGCAGAGGCTGCAAGCACTGGAGCGGGACTAAATTCTACTTGTGGACGAGGTGAAGCGCGGCTCGGCTAGTGGTATGACATCCCCCACCTCGCTCATGGACAGGATCAGCAAGAATATGCGATTCATCCATCATGATATGGAGCTGGTCTGCGAGTTCAACAACCAGCGTTGACCTCTGGGGATTGGGACGCGAGGCCGGGGTAGGTGGAAATGGCTCCCTAGCTGAGCCTACCGGCACTCGCCCCCCAGCCCCAGCTCGCGCGCACTGAAATAATTCTCCTTCTTGTACTTTCTTTTTCTAAGTCGCGAGAACCACCTGTCTGTAATAACTTAGAATGATTTTTAGATTTTATTATTTATTTATTTTGCATAACACGCTGCGCTTTAGATTCAACTCTATAGGATAGAAAGGGTCGCATGGTTAGGCGAGTCGGGGACGTCGAGCCTGACTAACCGATCGGCACAGCCATTAATTCTGTTTTCTATAAATAGGCCCCCTCACCAACCCCCTGGCTATCGCCTTTATTGATGACTCTTACTCCCCTCTTCTTTCCCTTCTCACCACCTCAACCCGTGCCATATCTATTAAAACCATGGGTAAAACATGACCCGATGCTGACGGGAGGTCGAAGTGTGCTCTACAATTTGCGGAGTACAGCTTTTATGAAGGAAACACCAGCGAGCAGGAGCTCGCCAATTTCATCGTCGACTACATCCCTGCGGGGTTCTCTGCGCACCGACCCGCGGCAGGCGAGGCCATCAATACATTTTACGAGGATGAGCTCGCCTTCCCCATCTCGCACTTCGAGGTGTGGTTATGCCTCCCCCTATGGCTAGAAATCCGCCAGATACTGAAATACTTCTGCGTGGTCCCGGCCCAGCTGAACCCGAATGCCATCGCCATGATGGTGGCATTCGCCTGCAACCTCCACCGCGAGCGGATATAGTTCAACCTAACCGTCTTCAGGAACTCTTCATCTACTGTGCGACCAACGATGGGGTTGCCTTCATGGCCGGCTCGCAGTTTAAGGTTCGCGAGAGGGCAAACAAGAACCACAACTGGTTCTCCAAGCTCGTCTTCATCAAGGGCGAGCTCGGCAACATATCCTTCTCGCCTCGGCAGAGGAGCGAGGAGGTATACCGGCCCCCAAATGTGAGAAGCGATGATGCCGAGCTCCACAAGTTCTTCCTCGGCAAGGACTTTGAGGTCGCCTTCCTCCGAAGGGGCCTCAACTTGCTCCCCCCGGTGCTGCCCAGCAAAAGTATAGCTCTTTCCTTTCTTTCCTCCTCAATGGGCTAGCTTATGACTGATAATGATTTCTAACTCCAAGTATCTTTATGTAGGGGAGCGACTGATTCCTAAGCACCCGCCCTTTGCGGACTCGGGACTCTACCCGGACCCACTAGCAAGCGAGCGGGCAGCCGCAGCAGCCTACCAAAGTGACCTGGGGTCGGGCAAACCTTCCTCCAACATGAAGCGACCCGACCCCGTGGAATATAGCTCGCCTCGCCAACTCACGTCATTAAATAAGATGAAGAAGACGGTGGCGGTCTCTCAGGGGAAACAATAATAACAACATCAAATATACCTGAGTTCACCTGAGACTATGTCGGAGAAGTTGCCAAAGAAGGACCGGGGCGGAGGCGACCCGCATTCCTCCAACACTGCTGAGGAGCTCGCGGCCGGCAAGCTGGACCTGCCAAAGGGTCACCGCAACTTTGGCCTCGGCGGAAAGGCCAAGGACTGGCTCGGCGATCCGATGGTTTGATGGGATGAGCAGGCCCATAAGGTCTCCATATCCTCCCTCATACCCTCCTAGTCAGAGCGCCACCCTCCCAGCGGGCATACCTATGCCCTAGGGTTCGGTCTCTATGACCGCGAGGATGCCACGACCTTTAATGCCATGAACCTCCAGCGACTTCCCTATGAGAGCTCGAGGGCTCAAATGCGCGTGTTGTAGTGTAACATCCCATTTCCGGATAGACCCCTAGGAGTCAGATTTGTCGTGACGGAACCCTAGGAAGCCGAAAATTGGAAATAAAGCGACCAGTATTGCGGGTCACGGGTTGGTCACGCCCGTGACCGGCCCGTCACGCCCGTGACCTGGGCGTGTCTACTTCGACAATCATCGATCTCCACGAGACGATCGTCGAACGCGCTGTCTGGGCATGTCACGCCCGTGACCAAGATGTCACGCCCGTGACTATGGGCGTGACCCCATTGACGATCGTCGATCGCCGTAAGACGATCGTCGACCTTGCGGCCCGAGCCTGTCACGCCCGTGACATGAGTGTCACGCCCGTGACCTAGGGCGTGACCAGCCTTCGACGATCGTCGACCTCAATTCGACGATCGTCGAGCTCGAAACTTGCCGTTCGGGCATGTCACGCCCGTGACCTGGAGGTCACGCCCGTGACCTAGGGCGTGACCCGCCTTCGACGATCGTCGATCTCGATTCGACGATCGTCGACCCGAAATCTGCCGTTCGGGTCTGTCACGCCCGTGACACAGGTGTCACGCCCGTGACCTTCGATCGACGATCGTCGATCTCAGTTCGACGATCGTCGAACCCAGAATGGGCTACCCGGGCCTGTCACGCCCGTGACCTATGTGTCACGCCCGTGACATTGGCCGAAACGACGGTTCAGGCCCGAAATAATTCCAACACGCGTGGTATTAAATGTTGGTGTGGGAAGTTACACCAGGAGTAACTACCGGCCGTTTTCCTTCTGAAATTTTATAATAAATGAGGAAAAGGTGGTCCAATAGAAAACCGCCAGCTGGACACACCTGTTCAGTCCCGCCGTTTCTTATCCCTTCACCGTAACCGAAACGTTAAGGGGGAAACTTCATGGCCATAATGGTTTTACCCATTCACCTTCCCACTTCCTGAGTTATAAAAGCCCACCTGGACAAGAGGAGAAGGTTACACGCTCAAGTAATCAGAACAGACCTTTGTTCTTGCTGTAGGAGAAGTTCAGCAAACGCCACCACCGCGCCATGGCACCCCGACGCTCTTCTCGCCTTCAAACCGCGAACAAGGTCCTCCTCTACTCCTTCTCTTTCAGGGGTAGATCTTAGGATTCTTAGAAAGGAGATTCGCGCTCAACGGAGCCGGATCCATCTCTCGTTTTCATGGAAAAACCATGAAAAAGATATTTCGAGTTCGCCGGAAACCGCCACCTCCGGCGGCCAAACCACCGCCGACCGCTAGCCATCGCCTCAACGGAGGTGGTGGTGGTGGTGGCTGGCCAGGGAAGTGACCGGACGGCCGGCAACGGATCACGGAATGCTTACAGGAAAAATGATTTTTCCTGTGTCTGGTTTTTCGGGTTCATGAAGAAGATGAACAGTAGGATAAACTTTATAATATACAGATTATTATTAAATTACAAGATGGGAAATTGTATTATTAGAATATATTTTTGGGGCTGTAAAATGAGGCACTTAGAGGCCGTTTTAGGAAAAATGACCAGTCACAAAAGTTGTAGCCCTCTGGGTCTACTTTAATATAAAATTGATTTCATTCAATTTGGGTGAGTGGTTTGACCACAGCACTCATTTTGGTGGGATCAAGACCTAGGCTAACCAGAAATTGAATTGGTTGCCCACGGTTCATAACATGTTCAAATGACTTGAAATTTGGACTGGAGGTCTATAATATGTATATTGAGAGGCTGTCCAAAAATGAGAATTTGTGGAGAACTTTTGCCTAAAGTTTTTGTAAAAATTTAATAAACAATATAAAATTAATTAGGAGATGAAATTAAGCCCAAACTCCCCCAAATTTTGGGTGGTGGTCCCTGGCATCAATATTAAGATCTGTACAAAATTTCTACTCGATTGGTCGAGTTTTGAATAGGGAAGTATCAAGTCCTAGATAGGTCTTGGTGAGGGGTACTTTGGGGAAAAGTACGATTGGAGATGGAGTGGACAAATCTCCTCAAAAGAGGCTGAAGTTGTTGGCCACTGTTTTGTTGAGTCTATGTCTACCCTCTTGGGTAACATGGTGTGGCTTAGGGTGGATTTACCCTAAGAGATTGACTCAACTCCAACGGGTGGGAGTTTGAGGTTTGTGAAGGACATAGGAGCAAAAGCTCCTGTATGCCCTTGAAATTTGGAGGAGAGGGGGATGATATGATGAAAACCCTCTGGTTGAAATAGTGATGGATTTAGAGGTAGTTAGGTACCTCAAAAGTCGAGATGTCGGATTAGGATAGAAATGTAATTTAGTTATTTTAAGCACTAAAGCTAATCCAAAAATTATGAAACTCGGGAGGAGGGAGTTTTAGGATGTTTTAGACTCATGGTAATTTTTCTGGAATTTTATGATTAATATATATTATACTTCATGTGTTAAAGGATTATTAGCCCAATTTGTTGTTTCAATTAATTTGAGGCTTTACATTAATTATAATCAGTTAAAATTCTGGATTTAGATCTTGCCTTGTAGAATATTGATCCCTGAATTTTTATAGAATTATATGTTGAGTAAATCTAGTACTTTATTCACAAATGATAGAAAGGGCTTTTATGTTTAAAAAATTATTATGGATAAAATGCTTGCTGAAAAATTATGAAACTTAGCCAGTGCAAATTTTAGGCCTTAATCATCATGTCATAATTTATTTAGAATTTTTGGAAGAACATTTTCTGTACTTGATTCATAAACTATAGAAATTAGAGATTAATTCCAAAATAGTTTACATGTCATTTTGATGATAGAAAAATTATGATACTTAGGATTTAGCCTCCTGAGATAACCTACTAATTATCATAAATTTGCTGGACATCTTGCATGAATAGTTAGGGTAGTTCATGTTCAAACCGGTAGTCCTTGGATTTTTGGGGAATTTAATTAAATGCCAAATAAATTAGGAAAATTTCCATTTTCTGGATTTAGGTTATTTATATCATGGAAAGTCTCCAGTAATTAATTTAGGGCATTTGGATGAGTAATGGACCATTGCATAACCGGTTCGACATGTAGATTAGGTCGGTCTGCATATAGCAGTTTGTGATATGCAATAGGACATGATCTGATGAATATATAAAGAGTAGTGAGTAGTGGTGTTAGTTAGAGTTAAGAGGTGCTCGGGTTTGGCGAAAGATCGTCTTTCCCGAAGAGTGGAAGGTTTAAAAGTCACCCTAGGATAGTCTATCGTAATGTGAGAAGGGAATCGGGCTAAGGGAAAACAACCAATAATAATAAGTGCCTTGCGAAAGGGAACTTCGGGCCGTAATGCACCGTCTTGGTTCCTAGTGCCCCTTGAGAGCCCTTCACGGGGTATACCGGGGGCAGTCCTGGGCTAACGTAAACTGTAAATAACAAATCGACAAGAGTAACTTAGTAACTAGGGCTGCACTCTTCACAACACTGTTGGCACAGGAAGGTTGATTTGGAGACGGACGAATGGTCCGGGGAGCTTCGGCTCGGTTGGTTTGGAGACGGACGTTTTGGTCCGGGGAGCTTCGGCTCGGTTTTGTGTGCTTACGATTTAACTTGCATGTGCATGAAATAGGAAAAGGTAAGGTGGTGGGTCTTTCGATAGCGGGGAGTTCGATTGCACCGACACCGATATCGTTGACTCGGCGGGGTGATTAGCACTCCGCCAACAGAAGTCCGGTGCGCCAGCCGGCAAGAGTACGCAGGCGTCCGCTTTGTGCACCAAGCGTTGAGGCGTACGATAGGTCAGACCAGTGTGCTTTACTGGTTTTGGAGGTGGGCGAGGCCCAACCCACCGCTTCCGTTTGCCACTACGGAGGTATCCTGGGAGGTAACGGCTCCGAAAGGGGGAACTAAAGGTCTGTGTGCACAGAGTCGGGTGTGTGAGTTGCACTGCATGACATAACATACCCACCATATAGTTGCATATCATAATCATTCATAACAACCTTGACACCTAAAGTATAAGTGGAATGGGACGCTTATACATTAGGACCTGCAAAACGACCCCTTGGTCTATAAGCTTGTGTGGGCAAGTTTATAAATCAAAGGTTATTTTCAATATGTAATAACCCCTGCTGTTTGATAACCGACACCCCAAGGTATAAGTGGTATGGGACACTTATACGATGGGAGCCTTGTAAAAGATCCCTTTGCTTATGTGTTCTCGCATAAGTGAAGGTTTAAATTCATTTAATTGCTTTTCTTACTGCTAGACCTATTACAACAACTTATTAACTGCTCACCTAATACAACTTGCTAGATTAGTTTCCGCTGCCATCTGTTTTCATGTTAATCTCCACCTTCATGTCCTTCCCTTTCTTCCTCTCCGCTCGGTACCTAGGAGCCATGGGGGGGAAGGGGTAGGGGATGATAGGGCTTAGTCTTTATGACTAACGGTTTTCGAACCGCATCATTTAGGGGATCGTGGAGCCCAGCATGGAGGAGCAGCCCCAGAGATCGGTGCGCCTAGAGATGGGGCAGTCTAGCTCCGGAGTTCACACAGCCGGGACCGTGAGTCTCGACCTTGAGTAGTTTCTGTTTCGCTTCCGCATGAGAGACTTGTAGTGAGGACATTTTGTACCGGGCATAAGCCCGTATTTATAGTACTCTGATGTTTCTGTGGACACTCCCTTCGTGGAGTTTTATTATATATATGTGATTTTTATTATTATGGACTGGTTGCTCTTACTTTTACATTGTGCTACCTTTCTGTGATCGAAACTGGCCGGCAGAATCGGCGCCTTGTGGTGATGACCCTTCGGGACGTGAAGGAGTCACCGCAAAGCGGCGGTTCTGGGCCTAAGACCCCGGGTTTGAAAGAGAAAAAAAAAGGGGGTCTTACAAGTGGTATCAGAGCAAACATCGATCAGAAGGAAGTAGCAGTCCACAAACCCTCGGTCACCCCCGCTCGAGTTTAGTTTGGGGACAAACTAAGCAGCGGAAGCAGTGGTGTGCCCATATGGGGATCACATATAATTTGTCCACCTTTAGGTAATATTTGAACGTTTTTCTCAGCATGTGTTTTCGTTGCGCAGCCTCCAGCACAGCCTACGCCACAGGGCGGAGTTCAGCAGACTCAGGGAGTTGCACCACCTCCATCGGTCCCCACCCCTTTCCTTCAGTCAGACATGGGACAGACCCTGACTGCCATTCTGGAGGCCTTCAGGGCCCAGCAGGTTCCGGTCCCGCAGCCCAATCTGGGGGCCAACTGGCTCAGCATCTTCCGGGGTCTTTCTCCCCCGTCCTATCTGGGGACAGAGTCGGCTGTTCGGACGGAGGAATGGCTGGATATCATGTACGAGATGCTGACCGGGATTCGGTGTCCATGGGAGGAGAAGGTGGCTCTGGTTGTCTCCTGCCTGGAGTCCCATGCAAAGAGGTGGTGGAAGACGCTGTTGGACACGACCTTTGCTGATAGGGAGGTTGCGGAGATCACTTGGGAGGAGTTCAGGGCCGCACTGCTGGAGCATTTCGTTCCGCAGTCGGCTAGGGATGACTTGGAGGAGCGGTTCTTACAGCTGAAGCAGGGTACTCGGACCGTGGTGGAGTACCATCGAGAGTTTGACCACCTGGCTCGATACGCAGATTCCTACCAGCTGGACGAGGCAGGGTATATCAGGAGGTTCTACAAGGGCCTACGTGAGGACTTGAGGGAGGCCCTCTTGTTTGTATCCGACGGGCCCATCTCCCGGATTTTGGAGATGGCCAAAAGGATTGAGGCAGATTGGCACACCACCCGGGGCCGGAAACGGCCAGCGGAGGATCAGGGACGAAGAGGAAGGAATGACCAGCGGCGGGGTGCTGTACCAGAGGGAAGGAGGACAGAGGACCAGCCTCGTCAGGACGTGAGGCCGGAGCCGAGGGAACAGGTGGTATTGGCCCCTCCACCCCTTCGGATGCAGGAGATGCCGAGACCCGGGGGAATGGCGTATCCCCCAGAGTGCTACTTTTGTCATCAGATTGGGCACATTCGGAGGAACTGTCCCATGAGGGGGGCACCACCTCCAGCACATCAGGGCGGCCCACCAGCTCAGCATTACGGAGGCCGAGGACGCGGCCGCGGTCGAGGATACCAGGGGGAAGATCGTAGACAGGGAAGAGAGCAGGTATATGCCTTGGACCTTGCACAGCCGCGGAATCCGGAGCAGGTCATCGCAGGTATGCCGAAATGCTTCTTTGTTTTCATAGAATTTCCCCTTTAAGTTGTTAAAACTTTGAATCGCACTAGATTGATAGCAAGGAAAGTAAAAACTCATTATAGAACCCTAAGATATCTAATCACCCCAGGTATAGTCTTCATCAGCGGCAAGCCTGCCCGCACGCTGTTCGATACTGGAGCTACTCACTCCTTTATGTCGGAGTCGTTCGTGGAAGGACTGGAAGGTGTGGAGCGGTTCACAGGCTCGAGGATGAGGGTGCGACTACCGGATGGATCTGAGCTCCTTACCACGGATCACTGCAATATGGAGGCGGAGATTGGTGGAAAAGCGTTCGAGGCTCCAGCAACGATTTTGAAGCTGACGGACTACGACCTGATTCTGGGCATGGTATGGCTGCACTGGAACTATGCCCAGATTGACTGCCAAGCAAAGAGGATCACCGTGAGACACGGGGACTCTTTCATTACCATTGAAGGTATAAGACCTGTCTCTCGTATACTCTTATCTTCGGTACAGGCCGTCAAGGCCCATCTGCAGGGAGAGGAGGTCTATCAGATTCTTTTTGAGATGGCGGAGGTTAAGGAGTCGGTGACAGACATCCCAGTGGTGCGAGATTTCGCTGACATCTTTCCGGAGAAACTGCCAGGACTACCACCACACCGAGAGCAGGATTTTCAGATTCAGCTTGTGCCGGGGGCCAAGCCGGCGTCTAGGGCCCCTTATCGGATGGCCCCAAAGGAGTTGGCAGAGTTTCGGACTCAGTTGCAGGAATTAGTTGAGGCAGGTTTTGTTAGACCGAGTTCCTCGCCATGGGGAGCTCCGGTCCTGTTCGTGAAGAAGAAGGATGGGACACTCCGCCTGTGCATCGATTATCGAGCACTAAACAGGCTGACCGTCCGGAATACCTATCCGCTCCCACGGATAGACGAATTATTCGACCAGCTGGAGGGGGCCCATTATTTCTCGAAGCTGGACTTGAGATCAGGATACTACCAGCTGCGGATCCAGGAGGAGGATATCCCGAAGACGGCCTTTAGTAGCAGATATGGCCTGTATGAGTTCACCGTGATGCCCTTTGGGCTCACGAATGCTCCGTCGCGTTCATGAGTCTCATGAATAGGGTTTTTGAGGCCTACTTGGATGTGTTCGTCATAGTATTCATAGACGACATCCTGATCTACTCTAGGACGGAGGAGGAGCACACCCGACATCTGGCATTGACCTTGGAGAGGTTGCGGGAGCATCGCCTTTATGCAAAATTTAGCAAGTGTCAGTTCTGGTTGAAGGAGGTGGCCTTCCTGGGCCACATTATCAGCGGAGCCGGGTTGGCAGTTGATCCGGCAAAGATTCGAGCAGTTCGAGATTGGCCGCAATTGAAGACAGCCACCGATGTACGGAGTTTCTTGGGACTTGCCGGTTACTACCGGAAGTTCGTGGAGGGGTTCTCTCGGATTGCCCTCCCCCTCACATCTTTGACGAAGAAGGAGGCACCTTTTGTTTGGACCCCGCAGTGCCAGGCGGCTTTCCAGGAGCTGAAGGACCGACTCATCTCGGCCCCTATCCTGGCCCTTCCATCCGGAAGGGAGGGATTCCAGGTGTATACCGACGCATCATACCAAGGGATGGGAGCGGTGCTGATGCAGAACGGACATGTCATAGCATATGCCTCCCGCCAGCTGAAGACCCATGAGAGGAACTACCCGGTGCACGACCTCGAGATGGGAGCGGTCGTTTTTGCTCTGAAGGTCTGGCGTCATTACCTTTATGGAGTCCACTGCGACATCTTCTCCGATCACAAGAACTTGAAATACGTGGACACTCAGAAGGAGCTGAATATCAGGCAGAGGCGCTGGGTGGAGTTCTTAGCAGATTATCAGTATGAGATGCACTACCACCCAGGGAAGGCAAATGTGGTGGCCGACGCGTTAAGTCGAAGAGCGGCCACTTCCGAAGCTGGGCCCCAGGTTATGTCTATGGAGCTGGTCCAGTCATTCAGAGACATGCAGATATCCTTAGTGTCCGAGGATGACCCAGATCTGTATAGGGAGTATCTGGCATCGATAGTGGCCATTGACGATATTCGGGATCGCATTCGGGATGGACAGAGGACAGACGCGGGGGCAGAGCCGATGTTCCGAGCTTTGGAGGAAGGTTCGAGAGGGGATTATTCCCTGAGGGATGGGTTGCTCCACTTCAGAGGCAGAGTATATATACCAGCAGGAGGCCAGATCCGAGAGGATATTTTGACGGAGGCGCATTGCAGCCGGTACTCCGTGCACCCGGGGATCACAAAGATGACCGCTGATCTGAAGAGGACGATGTTTTGGCCGGGCATGAAGAAGGACATTACGTACTTCGTGACCCATTGCGAGGCGTGTCAGTTGGTGAAGGCGGAGTGCAGGAACCCCGCAGGACTGTTGCAGCCACTCCCGGTGCCGGAGTGGAAGTTCGACGACATAGCGATGGATTTTATACATGGTCTTCCCCGGTCTCGGACAGGGAACGACTCGATTTGGGTGGTTGTCGATCGGCTGACGAAGGTGGCCCGCTTTATACCGATCAGGAAGGATGACTCGGTGGGAGTGCTGGTACGGAAGTTTGTGGAGCAGTATGTCCGATATCATGGCGTGCCCCGGACGATAGTGTCGGACCGCGATGGACGGTTTACATCCAGGGAGTGGCGGTCAGTGCAGGCATATCTGGGCACCCGGTTGACTTTTAGCACGGCCTTCCACCCTCAGACGGACGGGCAGACCGAGCGCACCAACAGGACCTTGGAGGACTTACTACGGCTGTGTATACTAGACCGAGGGGAGCCGTGGGAGAAGATGTTACCCTTGGTCGAGTTCTCCTACAATAATAGCTACCAGTCCAGCATCAGGATGGCGCCTTATGAGGCCTTGTATGGAAGGAAATGTAGGACCCCGCTTTCTTGGGTTCAGGACGAGGATCCGAAGCTGCTGGGATCGGATTTCGTTGAAGACACCGAGGCTCAGGTGAGGCTGATCAGAGATAGGATGCTGGAGGCGCAGAGCAGACAAGCAAAATACTATGACGCTCGGCATCGTCAGGTGGAGTTCCGGGTAGGAGATCGAGTGTTCTTGAAGATCCGGCCCATGCACGGAGTCTCACGGGTGCGCGGTCGGAGGAAGAAACTCAGCCCTAGGTATATGGGCCCTTACCGGATCCTGGAGCGGATCGGACCCTTAGCCTACAGGCTAGAGTTGCCACCAGAGCTGGCAGCTCTACACGACGTCTTCCACATCTCTTCGCTGAGAAGGGCTCTATTACGCCCGGAGCAGTGAATTTTGACCACAGAAGGGCCGGTAGCTTCAGACCGATCGGTTCACTTGGAGCCGGTTCGGATCGATGACAAAGGAGTGCGGATCTTGCGCCGCAAGAAGATTCCCTTAGTCAAGGTTCTGTGGAGAAATCACGGTCAGGAGGAGCACACCTGGGAACCGCAGGATCTGATGAGGCAAAGATACCCGGAGTTGTTCAGTCAGGTACATCTCACCACCTCTCGGTATACTATAAACTGCCTACTTGCTTTGGAATGTTAAGACTAGACAAGGGAAATCTAGGACCTAGGCATGCACACTTAATCAGAATGGTAGGGGCTAATCTTTTGTTTATTGGGGAGATTGTCTTCGTTATCAAACGAACGGTCGCCTGAACCCAATAGAAAGATCGAATGGGATGTTACAAGATTAATTCGTTCCAAAAGAAATCCCCGTAGGCTCAACCTCAATTTCGGGGACGAAATTTTTGTTTTGTTTATTGGGATTTGTAACATCCCATTTCCGGATAGACCCCTAGGAGTCAGATTTGTCGTGACAGAACCCTAGGAAGCCGAAAATTGGAAATAAAGCGACCAGTATTGCGGGTCACGGGTTGGTCACGCCCGTGACCGGCCCGTCACGCCCGTGACCTGGGCGTGTCTACTTCGACGATCGTCGATCTCCACGAGACGATCGTCGAACGCGCTGTCTGGGCATGTCACGCCCGTGACCAAGATGTCACGCCCGTGACTATGGGCGTGACCCCATTGACGATCGTCGATCGCCGTAAGACGATCGTCGACCTTGCGGCCCGAGCCTGTCACGCCCGTGACATGAGTGTCACGCCCGTGACCTAGGGCGTGACCAGCCTTCGACGATCGTCGACCTCAATTCGACGATCGTCGAGCTCGAAACTTGCCATTCGGGCATGTCACGCCCGTGACCTGGAGGTCACGCCCGTGACCTAGGGCGTGACCCGCCTTCGACGATCGTCGATCTCGATTCGACGATCGTCGACCCGAAATCTGCCGTTCGGGTCTGTCACGCCCGTGACACAGGTGTCACGCCCGTGACCTTCGATCGACGATCGTCGATCTCAGTTCGACGATCGTCGAACCCAGAATGGGCTACCCGGGCCTGTCACGCCCGTGACCTATGTGTCACGCCCGTGACATTGGCCGAAACGACGGTTCAGGCCCGAAATAATTCCAACACGCGTGGTATTAAATGTTGGTGTGGGAAGTTACACCAGGAGTAACTACCGGCCGTTTTCCTTCTGAAATTTTATAATAAATGAGGAAAAGGTGGTCCAATAGAAAACCGCCAGCTGGACACACCTGTTCAGTTCCGCCGTTTCTTATCCCTTCACCGTAACCGAAACGTTAAGGGGGAAACTTCATGGCCATAATGGTTTTACCCATTCACCTTCCCACTTCCTGAGTTATAAAAGCCCACCTGGACAAGAGGAGAAGGTTACACGCTCAAGTAATCAGAACAGACCTTTGTTCTTGCTGTAGGAGAAGTTCAGCAAACGCCACCACCGCGCCATGGCACCCCGACGCTCTTCTCGCCTTCAAACCGCGAACAAGGTCCTCCTCTACTCCTTCTCTTTCAGGGGTAGATCTTAGGATTCTTAGAAAGGAGATTCGCGCTCAACGGAGCCGGATCCATCTCTCGTTTTCATGGAAAAACCATGAAAAAGATATTTCGAGTTCGCCGGAAACCGCCACCTCCGGCGGCCAAACCACCGCCGACCGCTAGCCATCGCCTCAACGGAGGTGGTGGTGGTGGTGGCTGGCCAGGGAAGTGACCGGACGGCCGACAACGGATCACGGAATGCTTACAGGAAAAATGATTTTTCCTGTGTCTGGTTTTTCGGGTTCATGAAGAAGATGAACAGTAGGATAAACTTTATAATATACAGATTATTATTAAATTACAAGATGGGAAATTGTATTATTAGAATATATTTTTGGGGCTGTAAAATGAGGCACTTAGAGGCCGTTTTAGGAAAAATGACCAGTCACAAAAGTTGTAGCCCTCTGGGTCTACTTTAATATAAAATTGATTTCATTCAATTTGGGTGAGTGGTTTGACCACAGCACTCATTTTGGTGGGATCAAGACCTAGGCTAACCAGAAATTGAATTGGTTGCCCACGGTTCATAACATGTTCAAATGACTTGAAATTTGGACTGGAGGTCTATAATATGTATATTGAGAGGCTGTCCAAAAATGAGAATTTTTGGAGAACTTTTGCCTAAAGTTTTTGTAAAAATTTAATAAACAATATAAAATTAATTAGGAGATGAAATTAAGCCCAAACTCCCCCAAATTTTGGGTGGTGGTCCCTGGCATCAATATTAAGATCTGTACAAAATTTCTACTCGATTGGTCGAGTTTTGAATAGGGAAGTATCAAGTCCTAGATAGGTCTTGGTGAGGGGTACTTTGGGGAAAAGTACGATTGGAGATGGAGTGGAAAAATCTCCTCAAAAGAGGCTGAAGTTGTTGGCCACTGTTTTGTTGAGTCTATGTCTACCCTCTTGGGTAACATGGTGTGGCTTAGGGTGGATTTACCCTAAGAGATTGACTCAACTCCAACGGGTGGGAGTTTGAGGTTTGTGAAGGACATAGGAGCAAAAGCTCCTGTATGCCCTTGAAATTTGGAGGAGAGGGGGATGATATGATGAAAACCCTCTGGTTGAAATAGTGATGGATTTAGAGGTAGTTAGGTACCTCAAAAGTCGAGATGTCGGATTAGGATAGAAATGTAATTTAGTTATTTTAAGCACTAAAGCTAATCCAAAAATTATGAAACTCGGGAGGAGGGAGTTTTAGGATGTTTTAGACTCATGGTAATTTTTCTAGAATTTTATGATTAATATATATTATACTTCATGTGTTAAAGGATTATTAGCCCAATTTGTTGTTTCAATTAATTTGAGGCTTTACATTAATTATAATCAGTTAAAATTCTGGATTTAGATCTTGCCTTGTAGAACATTGATCCCTGAATTTTTATAGAATTATATGTTGAGTAAATCTAGTACTTTATTCACAAATGATAGAAAGGGCTTTTATGTTTAAAAAATTATTATGGATAAAATGCTTGCTGGAAAATTATGAAACTTAGCCAGTGCAAATTTTAGGCCTTAATCATCATGTCATAATTTTTTTAGAATTTTTGGAAGAACATTTTCTGTACTTGATTCATAAACTATAGAAATTAGAGATTAATTCCAAAATAGTTTACATGTCATTTTGATGATAGAAAAATTATGATACTTAGGATTTAGCCTCCTGAGATAACCTACTAATTATCATAAATTTGCTGGACATCTTGCATGAATAGTTAGGGTAGTTCATGTTCAAACCGGTAGTCCTTGGATTTTTGGGGAATTTAATTAAATGCCAAATAAATTAGGAAAATTTCCATTTTCTGGATTTAGGTTATTTATATCATGGAAAGTCTCCAGTAATTAATTTAGGGCATTTGGATGAGTAATGGACCATTGCATAACCGGTTCGACATGTAGATTAGGTCGGTCTGCATATAGCAGTTTGTGATATGCAATAGGACATGATCTGATGAAGATATAAAGAGTAGTGAGTAGTGGTGTTAGTTAGAGTTAAGAGGTGCTCGGGTTTGGCGAAAGATCGCCTTTCCCGAAGAGTGGAAGGTTTAAAAGTCACCCTAGGATAGTCTATCGTAATATGAGAAGGGAATCGGGCTAAGGGAAAACAACCAATAACAATAAGTGCCTTGCGAAAGGGAACTTCGGGCCGTAATGCACCGTCTTGGTTCCTAGTGCCCCTTGAGAGCCCTTCACGGGGTATACCGGGGGCAGTCCTGGGCTAACGTAAACTGTAAATAACAAATCGACAAGAGTAACTTAGTAACTAGGGCTGCACTCTTCACAACACTGTTGGCACAGGAAGGTTGATTTGGAGACGGACGAATGGTCCGGGGAGCTTCGGCTCGGTTGGTTTAGAGACGGACGTTTTGGTCCGGGGAGCTTCGGCTCGGTTTTGTGTGCTTACGATTTAACTTGCATGTGCATGAAATAGGAAAAGGTAAGGTGGTGGGTCTTTCGATAGCGGGGAGTTCGATTGCACCGACACCGATATCGTTGACTCGGCGGGGTGATTAGCACTCCGCCAACAGAAGTCCGGTGCGCCAGCCGGCAAGAGTACGCAGGCGTCCGCTTTGTGCGCCAAGCGTTGAGGCGTACGATAGGTCAGACCAGTGTGCTTTACTGGTTTTGGAGGTGGGCGAGGCCCAACCCACCGCTTCCGTTTGCCACTACGGAGGTATCCTGGGAGGTAACGGCTCCGAAAGGGGGAACTAAAGGTCTGTGTGCACAGAGTCGGGTGTGTGAGTTGCACTGCATGACATAACATACCCACCATATAGTTGCATATCATAATCATTCATAACAACCTTGACACCTAAAGTATAAGTGGAATGGGACGCTTATACATTAGGACCTGCAAAACGACCCCTTGGTCTATAAGCTTGTGTGGGCAAGTTTATAAATCAAAGGTTATTTTCAATATATAATAACCCCTGCTGTTTGATAACCGACACCCCAAGGTATAAGTGGTATGGGACACTTATACGATGGGAGCCTTGTAAAAGATCCCTTTGCTTATGTGTTCTCGCATAAGTGAAGGTTTAAATTCATTTAATTGCTTTTCTTACTGCTAGACCTATTACAACAACTTATTAACTGCTCACCTAATACAACTTGCTAGATTAGTTTCCGCTGCCATCTGTTTTCATGTTAATCTCCACCTTCATGTCCTTCCCTTTCTTCCTCTCCGCTCGGTACCTAGGAGCCATGGGGGGGAAGGGGTAGGGGATGATAGGGCTTAGTCTTTATGACTAACGGTTTTCGAACCGCATCATTTAGGGGATCGTGGAGCCCAGCATGGAGGAGCAGCCCCAGAGATCGGTGCGCCTAGAGATGGGGCAGTCTAGCTCCGGAGTTCACACAGCCGGGACCGTGAGTCTCGACCTTGAGTAGTTTCTGTTTCGCTTCCGCATGAGAGACTTGTAGTGAGGACATTTTGTACCGGGCATAAGCCCGTATTTATAGTACTCTGATGTTTCTGTGGACACTCCCTTCGTGGAGTTTTATTATATATATGTGATTTTTATTATTGTGGACTGGTTGCTCTTACTTTTACATTGTGCTACCTTTCTGTGATCGAAACTGGCCGGCAGAATCGGCGCCTTGTGGTGATGACCCTTCGGGACGTGAAGGAGTCACCGCAAAGCGGCGGTTCTGGGCCTAAGACCCCGGGTTTGAAAGAGAAAAAAAAAGGGGGGTCTTACATGTAGCTCGCGCATATGTCGACTCACCATTGCTACTAGCTCAACCACAACCTTGTGATGGTGGAGCAGGAGCGGAAAATCGTGAAGGACGACGTTGCCGTCATGGAGAAGCGATTGGAGGTCTCTTAGAGCCTCCTAGCCAAAGAGGCCAGCGGAGTGGTAAGTATCGGCTAACCCCTTCTCTTTCTGACTTAGGTTTCCCACAGTTGCTTATCTTTTCTTTCATGGCAGGATGCCGAGATGGCAGATTGTATGCATGCACGCATCACCGAGCTGGAGGAGAGGAACAAGATGTTGGAGGAGCAAAAAAAAAGGCCTCTAGGGTGAGGTCACACGCCTAATGGACAGCATCCTCCTCCCCTCTGGCGGCGAGCTTGGTGGCCCAATCCAGAAATCAAAGATCTTCACCAAGTTTGAGGTCGCCAAGAGGTTCTGCGTCAACTCCATCAGTACTGCCGACTTCACCCTACAAGTCATGCGAGATATACAGGTGCTGACGAAAGGCTACGAGGAGATGACTGCGAGAGACTTGGTGTCGGAGCTGTTCTCCCCTCCCGTCCCCCCCCCCCTGGCGAGAAGGAAGACAGCTTCGAGACGCTCTTCAAGGGTGTCGCCGGCTATAGGGACGAAAACTCTGGAGGGGAGGTGTTGTGTACATTGGAAAATGTGTACCTGATTTGAAGAAGTCCAACTTAGCTCAATGATATACATCAAGGTGTATTTGATGTTGTTTTAAGTTGACATGTGCAGGTGAAGAAGTATTAAAGAATGCAGAAAAATATTCTAAGTCCATGTGTTGACGCCTGAAGAAACAGTGTCGACACTTCAGAATATTTGTGTCGACACTTGACGGAAGCTGTGTCGACACAGAGAAAGATAGTCGACATAGAAAAAGATAGTCGACCTCGACACAGAAGAAGATAGCCGACCTCGACACAGAAGGAGATAGTCGACCACATTAATGTCGACACTGAGAAGCAGCGTCGACTCACAGAAAGATAGTCGACCACATTTGTGTCGACACTGGGAGGTTGTGTCGACACAATGAGACAGAGTCGACACACATTGGCAGAAGTCGACAATACTTGTGTCGACACCAGAAGACTAAGTCGACACATTTTGGCAGAGTCGACAATTGCTGTGTCGACACCTAAAGGCAGTGTCGACACATACTGAGTTCTGAATCTATAACAACTGTATCGACACACAGGACTTGTGTCGACACACTAAATAGTCAAGACCAAGTTATTTTCTGAAGAAGCTGTGTCGACTTAAAGGCAAACTTGTCGACATCTTCAAAGACTATGTCGACACCAAAGTCACTTGTGTCGACACATATAGACAGTTGGTCTCGACACTTTCTGACAGACTGTCTCGACACTTTGCTGTCCAAGACTAAGGCACAGGATTTGTTTGAAGACTTGACAGCTGTGTGTTGCCACCGGTTAACTGATGCTGTCAGACTTGTCAGAAAACAGTTAGAAATCGGATAAGCCGGTTACCATGAAGAAGGTCTATAAATAGACAGATTCAGAAGGAAGTAAAAAAAAATAGAGTGCATAAAGTGAAGAAGGATTACAATCCAATTGAAGTATCAATTCAAGAAAGTGCTAGGCACTAAAGAAGATCTTCATCAGAAGATCTAAGAAGACGATCTCAGGATCGATCTAAGAAGAGTTCTAACAAGAATTCAGAAGTATCATCAAAGGTGTTGGATAGAGAGGGATCCACCCATTTGAAGAAGAAGAAGGAAGCCGTCAGTGGTTTCTCAAGAAGCTGTTTGGAAATCAACTCAGCTAAGTTCAGATTCAAGAAGCTTTGAAGAAAGCTCAGATTCAGTTGATTTCATCAGCTGATCAAGAATTGTCTTGTCCTCTTCTCTCTCAACAAAGGCAAGACATTAAAACTTCTTTTCTAAATTTCTATAGGATCTGTTTTACACAGATCTGAGTTGTAAGCCTGTGATATAAAGGTTGAGTGTAGGAGAGTTGATCTCTGAGTGGTAGGGCTGTTTGCCTGAGTGTAGGAGAAGGTTCTTCTCTGAGTTGTAGGCCTTGTGGCAAGGCTGAGGTAGGGCTGTTGTGCCTGAGTTGTAGGAACCATTCTGGGTTCTGAGTTGTAGGAACCTATCCAGGTTCTGAGCTGTAGGATCTGCGGATATGAGAATAGTGGAAGTTTGGCCGAATCTAGTATACTGCTAGATAGGTGAAGGGGGAAAGTGGATATACCCAAACCTTAGGGAACCACTATAAAACAGTGTGCAATCTGTGATGATTAAATTTCTGTGATTGCTGTGCTGGATATTTTAATTCTGTAATTGAATTCTGCATAAAAGTATAAACAAGCAATTAGAACCTATTCACCCCCCCCCCCCTTCTAGGTGTTTAGGTTGTCTTGAAAGTAAAACTATCAAGTGGTATCAGAGGGAGGTTCCTCAAAAAGGACTTAACAGTCTGAGGTAGATCTGAAAGGCAGAATCAAGATTCAAGAAGATGGGTTCTGGAGAAAATCACAAGGAGTTAGGGTCCATGAAATTACCCATATGCAGGAAGGAAATCTTTGGAATTTGGAAAGAAAGAGTCAGGTTGTTTATGGAGGCATCTGACCCAAGAATATACATCACAGTTCAGGAAGGACCCTTCATTCCAATGAAGGTATCAGTTCTTGATGCTAATATTCAAACTCCAAAGAGTTATTCTGAAATGACCAAGGATGAAATCATTTTGGCAACCATGGACAAGAGAGCTCAGAATATTATTGTGAGTGCCATAGATGATTCTACATTTCAGAATCTGATTCACTGCAAGACCTCTAAAGAAATGTGGGACACCTTGATTGTCTACATGGAGGGATCTGAAGAAGTAAGACAGGATAGGAAGTCTATGCTCAACCAGGAATATGAAAGTTTTAGACAAAGAAAAACTGATAGCATAACTGAATGCTATAAGAAATTCTATAGAATTGTGAATGAGTTAATGTCCTATGGAAGAGTCTTCAGTACCTATAAACTGAATGACAAATTCTTAAGATCCTTGAGAAAGGATTGGGACACAAAGATCTGTGTCATAAGAGAAGTGGCTAAATTGGCAGAGATCTCTCCTCCCACCTTGTTTGGAAAGCTGTTATCCTATGAAATGCAACTTATGGTGAGGAAGGAGGAGGAAAAGAATTCAAGAGGAGAGCATAGAGAAAAGACTGTGGCATTCAATGCAGAAGCCATCAGAAAGAATAGGAGGATATCACCATCCCCTCCTAAGGAAATTGCAGAAGTTAGTTCTGAAAATTCAGATAATCAGGGTTCAGAAAGCTGTGATTCAGATGCAGACTTTGCTGCATTCACAAGGCAATTCCAGAGGTTCTTGAAGAAGAAGCAGTGGAAGTCTAAGCCCTCCACTTCACAGCAAGTTGATGACTATTATCAGAAGAAAAAGTCATCAAGGAAAGAAAAGAGCAGATCAAAGCCCAGCAAGGCTACTACTTCAAAGATTGTCTGCTATTATTGCAATAGACCTGGAAATGTAGTGGCTGACTGTCCTGATAAGAGAAAGGAGTCTTCAGACAAGAAGAAGACTCATAAAAAGGGCAAGAAGGAGAAATCTTTTGTTGCAAAGAAGGATAAGAGCCTAACAGATCAGTCAACTTCAGAGTCAGAATCTGAAGCAGAAGCATATATTGGACTATATGCTGCATCTGAAGAAGAGGAGTTTCTGCAGTTGCTAGACTCCATCTATGATCAAGAGGATCATCAGTGCATGGGACTGATGGCAGGATCAGAAGAGGACATATGCCAGAATCGGTATGGTCCTAATAAGGTACAATGTCCTTCTATGAAATCTGTTTGTAGTACAAGTACAGAATCAGCTACATCTGCATCAAGTGATGTAGATGCATCTGAATCTGAAGGAGATGTCTATCAATTGATAGATAAGTATGGGGACTTGTTGCAGGCCCTTAAGAAATGCAAGAACCTGGTTAAATCTTAGGCTCATGAAATTGCTAAACTAAGGGTAGCTGCAACTGAGTTAGAGAAAGTAATTGATCAGAAGTTAAATGAAATTGCCAAGCTGAAGAATATAACTATTATTCAGATGGGCACAATTAATTATACCAATGATCAAGTGAAGAGTCTGGAGGCCAGACTAAAAATTGAAAAAGATTTAGTGGCTAGTTACTCTAAGCCAAAGTCTGTCTTACCCTTGATAGATGAATTTGTGAATCAAAAGGGTAAGGCAGGATTAGGATTCAAAGGTAACTCCAGGGCTGGCCGATTCAAGAGGAAAGGCAAAGCTCCTGCCAAGCCACTGAACTTTTCAGTCCCTATTAAGTTTAGAAAGGTGCAAGTGCCTTCTAACTAATATGATCATGAAAATATTCATGGTCATATTAAGACTAATGTTCTGAAAATCAAGGGTGTAAATGCCAACAGGCCTACCCATGTTCATAAACCCAATGGTTATAAAAAATCAGTGGGTGAAGCTGCTGCAGCACCAGTAATGGACAGAAATTCTTTTGTCAAGGATGTATCTAGAACTAGATACAATAGGTTTGAATGTTGGTGCTATGGCAAGAGAGGCCATTTTGCACTAGACTGCTGGTACAACACAAGTGTTAGAAAGAACAATAGTTTACCTGTTAGAAGAGATAATGGTAGCTTTGTTTATGCTAACCTGAACCAAGGACCCAAGACTTGCTTGGGTTCTAAGGGTAAGTAAATCTGTGTTACAGGTGAATCCAAGTAGCCATGCCCCTATATGGTACTTGGATAGTGGTTGTTCCAGGCACATGACTAGAACAAAGGGGCTGCTGAAGGAGTATTCATCTGTCAAAGATGGACCTAAAGTGATCTTTGGTGGATCTGAAAAAGGAGTCATCAAAGGGTTTGGTAACATTTCTTCTAACCTAATTACTATCACCCAAGTGGCTTATGTAAAAGGTTTGAAACATAATCTAATAAGCATAAGCCAGCTGAGTGATTTAGGATATGACATTTCATTTGTTAAGGATGGATGTCATATCAAAAGGTCAAGTGATCAAGAGATCATTTTGACTGGGTATAGGAAGAGAAATGTATATTATCTTAATTTTGTATGTGAGAATAAGGCCTCTCCCATCTGTCTTGTAGCTGATGACAATGCTTCTCATTGTGTTAAGTGGCACAAGAGATTGGCTCATCTTAACTACAAGACAATTGGCCAACTCTTTAGCAAAGAGTTAGTGAGGAATGATCCTCAAGTTAAGTGTATAAAGGAAGGGATATGCTCAGCTTGTCAAAAGGGCAAGCAGGCAAAATCCTCCTTTCAAAGCCTTGAAAACAAGGATTCTGTGAGGTGCTTATACCTCTTGCATATGAATCTTTTTGGTCCTATGCCAGTTCATAGTCTAGGTAGGAAGGTCTACACTTTTGTGGTTGTAGATGACTATTCTAGATTTACATGGGTGTTCTTTCTGAGATAGAAATCTGAAACCCCAAGTGTCTTACTTAATTTTATGAAGCAAATTCAGAATGAACTGAATAGTACAGTGGTCAAAATCAGAAGTGACCATGGTACTGAGTTTCAATCTGAAAGCATGACAAAGTTATGTGAAGACTTTGGGATTTTCCAAGAGTTCTCCTCACCTAGAACACCTCAGCAAAATGGAATTGCTGAAAGAAAGAATAGAACATTAATTGAAGCTGGTAGAACTCTATTGAGTGACACCTCTCTACCAGAATATTTCTGGGCTGAGGCAGTAAACACTGCTTGTCATGTGATCAATAGGGCTTCTATCACCAAGAGCCACAAAAAGACTCCTATGAGATTATGAAAGGTAGAAAACCAAATCTATCCTACTTCAGGATCTTTGGTTGCAAATGCTATATACTTAACAATGGTAAGTCATATTTGACTAAGTTTGCTGCCAAATCCCAGGATGGGATATTTGTTGGGTACAGCACAAATAGTAAGGCCTATAGAATCTTCAACTTGACTACTCAAGTTGTTGAAGAATCTGTGCATGTTATGTTTGATGAAACAAGATTAATCAACTCTGAGTTGTCTTGTAGATCAAATGACTCAACAGGTATAAGCAAAAGAATGGACAAGCTCTCCATTGCTGAAGCTTCAAGGGAAGATGGAGCATTGGAAAATGAAGGCTACTGTCCAGGGAGAGTACAAGACACAATAGAAGATGAAGAAAACCAAGAGGTTCAGCATAATGAAGGAGTTGGAGATGTTCAACCAGAAGGGAATCTTCCTCTAGCTACAAGACATTTAAGAGACCATCCAGCTGATCAGATAATAGGTGATCCAAGATAGGGAGTGCAGACTAGAAGCAGAAGTCAAAGCACAGTTCTGCATTCAAGTTTCCTGTCACAAATGGAGCCTAAGAAGTTTGAAGAAGCTATCCAAGACCAGCACTGGATTGATGCTATGCAAGAGTAGCTGAATCAATTCAAAAGGTGCAATGTTTGGGAGCTTGTTCCTAAACCAAGAGACCACAATATAATTGGGACAAAATGGATCTATAGGAATAAGTTGGATGAGAGTGGAGCAATAGTGAAAAATAAAGCAAGATTGGTTGCTAAAGGATACAGGCAGGAAGAAGGGATTGACTTTGATCAAACCTTTGCCCCAGTAGCATGGCTGGAGGCAATCAGAATGTTCCTTGCCTATGCAGCCTATCAAGACTTCAAAGTATACCAGATGGATGTGAAGTCAGCATTTCTGAATGGTGATCTTAAAGAAGAAGTATATGTAGAGCAGCCATCAGGTTTTGTAGATCCTCTTAAACCTGATTATGTTTATAAGCTTAGAAAGGCTTTGTATGGGTTAAAGCAAGCCCCAAGGGCTTGGTATGAAACCCTGTCTAGTTTCCTTATTGAGAATAAATTCTCAAGAGGAAAAATAGACAAAACTCTATTCCTTAGGGAATCCAAAGGCAAGATCATCTTAGTTCAGATCTATGTTAATGACATAATCTTTGGATCTACTGAAAACAACCTTTGTAAAAAGTTTGCCAAACTTATGCAAGAGAAGTTTGAGATGAGCAGTATGGGGGAACTTAAGTTCTTCTTGGGACTCTAAGTAAGACAGACTGATGATGGCTTGTCCATATCCCAGTCAAAGTTCACCAAAGAATTAATTAAGAAGTATGGTATGGAGTCATCCTCCATCATGAGAACTCCTATGGGAACAAGTATGCCTATATGCAAAGATGATGCAGGTAAACCTGTTGATGAGACTTTGTATAGAGGAATAGTTGGTTCTCTACTATATCTCACTGCTAGTAGACCAGATATTATGTATGCTACATGTGTCTGTGCTAGGTACCAAGCCTGCCCTAAAGAGTCTTATTATACTGCAGTCAAAAGGATTCTGAGATATCTTAAGGGCACACCTAATCTAGGCCTTTGGTACCCTAGGAATAGAGTTTTTCTACTAACAGGTTATTCAGATGCAGATTTTGCAGGCTGTAGAGAGGATAGGAAGAGTACTACAGGTACTTGTCAATTCCTGGGAGGAAGACTGATTTCATGGAGTAGTAAGAAGCAGACCAGTGTGGCAATATCCACAGCTGAGTCAGAGTATGTTGCTGCTGGAAGCTGCTGTGCACAGCTATTATGGATGCAGCATCAACTTAAAGATTATGGTATTCAAGTAAGTAGAACACCTCTTTTGTGTGATTCTAAGAGTGCAATTTCTATTACTAATAATTCAGTTTCTCATAGTAGAACTAAGCATATAGAAACTAAATACCATTTTCTTAGAGAACATGTAGAAAAAGAAGACATCTCATTGGAATTTAAAAACAGATTATCAAATTACAGATGTATTTACTAAGCCACTAGATGAAACCAAATTCAATAAATTTAAAATTGAATTAGGCATGTTAACCATTGATTAGTGTATTAACAAAATCATCAAGAATGGTATTGAAGTAGTATCAAGTACTTTGAAGTACTTTCAAGTTGTTTTGAACAACAGAAATTGGCCAAGTAAAATGGTGTCGACACATTCAGTGATAATGTGTCGACTCAGTGAAGTAATGTCGACAAGTCAGATATATTGTGTCGACACAGAGAATATGTGTCGACACTTAAGAATCAAATTGTCGACTTATCCAGGAATGTAGTGTCGACTTCATCAGAATAGTGGTGTCGACACTTACAGATTTTGTGTCGACACTTATACTAAGAGTCGACACAGAATTTCTAATGCTCTACTATATATCCCAGGTGTCGTTATATCCACAAATTAGTGTCGACACATAGTAGACAGACTTGATGTCGAGACAATAGAAGCTTGTGTCGATACATTCCATCTGTGTCGACACTTATAGTCTGTTTTTGCCGACTTTTGATCTTCTTTCAATAGAAGGTATAAATAGGTCAAGAACTTAATCTGTCGACACGCTTACAAGGTTTTCACGACTGAAACCCTGTGTCGACATTCTCTCTCTCTTCTCTCAAGCTTTCTCAACATATCAATGGCGCTGAAGATTGAAGACAATGTCAACGAAGGTTATGAGTTGGTACGGAATGCCTTTACAGAAGCCCCGACAGATGTTCAACGGGTTATCACTCTTATTTCCGAATCCGGATTAGAGTTTTTAGTTTCGGAACCTTCTAAGATATGGAAGAAGGAGGTGCATGAATTCTTTCACTCTGCATCAGTGGATTCAGATATTCTCAAGATAAAGTCCACTGTTCATGGGTCGACAGTGAAGATTACCCCAAGAAGTTTAAGGAAGATTCTCCAATTACCAATAATTGAGAATGAAGAAGAAGTCCATGCTTCTAAGTCAAGGGAGGCTCTCCAATGGTGCAGATTGGATCCCACCCTGAAGATTGGAGCTGCTTTCAACAGGAAAGGGATGAATCAGCAAGGGAAATTTTTGTCTGAAGTAGTTGGCAAGGTGATTCTGTGTAAACCAGGGGGACATGATAGGATTTCAGCCTATATGTTCTGCCTAATGACCAGAATTGTGTTTACAATTCCAACTGATTGGTCAGCTGTAATCTTTGAAAAGATCAAGGAAGGAATCAAGAAGCCAAATCTGGCTAGAATTATGAGTTTATATCTGACTGGAGTGATCCCTGAGGTAATGCAATAACTGCCAGGAACAAAGATCAATCACATGAGAAAGATGGACATGAGATTGTTTTCTAGGTGGGATAGGGTGCTGTCTAAGGATGTGCCTGATGAGAGCAGGCAGGACACCCCGGTGAAATCCCCTTCTCATGCTCAAGATATTGAGCAGCTTCAAGAAGAACTAGTGAGAAAGCAGGTTGAAGATCAGCCTGAGTCTACTCCAGCCCAGCAAGAAACTATACCTGCACAGATACAGGGGGAGCAAGCTCATTCTCCTGCCCAGAATGTATCTACTCCTGACCAGGTATAGTTGTAGGGGGAGCTGGTGTATTTTCCTACAAAAGACATTTCTAAAATTTCTATTTCTACACAGGTGCAGGGGGAGCAAGTGTACTCACCTACCCAGGACATTACCAATACTGAACAAGTACAGGGGGAGAAGATGTCTGACCTAGTGCAAGAGGCAGAACAAATTGATATCTCCAAAGATTTGAATATTGAAGATCTGAATGATACATCTTCTGTTCAAGCTCAGAAGGAATACACTCTAGATGAGTTATTTCCTAATGTTGATATTGCTACTGATAAAGTAGAAGAGGGGCAAGATATTGAGAAGGCCCTAGACATGGAGATAGAGCAAGAAGCTGAGATTGAGCAAGAGGTTGAAAAGGAGAAAGAAATTGAGAAGGAGCAAGTGGTTGAGGGGGAGTCTGTGCATGTTGAGGCTGAACAACATGGCACTGAGACAGATATTCCTCCTTCTCCTCAAGAAAGAGTTCAAATTGATAGTTCATCTGAATCTGAGACTGAAGAAGCCAGAATGGCTAAGAAGAGAAAACTTGTTGTCTTCAAGAGAAGGAGCAAAAGTTATAAGAAGGCTCTACAGACTACAACTCAACAATCCCATTCTGAATTTAATTATAACAAGTTTATGGTTGATTTGCAAGTTAAGTTGGATGAACATAGATTGGCTGTTGAAAAATATGTTGATGAGAGCAATAAGTCCCTTCAATTTGACTTGTCTCAAGATATAAAGTCAATTCAATTTGAAGTCAATATGCATAAGAAGGAGATGACAGATTGCTTCCATAAGGGAGGTAATGCTGTAGTATTCTTGGCAAAACAACAACAATCAATTATTACCAAAGCAGATGATATAGCACTGAAGCAAGGCTATGTTCTTACAAATCAGATAAACATGAATGCCAATCTTGAAGACTCTCACAATGTGATTCTTAATGAGTTGAAAAAGACTACTGAAGGGTTGACTGAAGCAAGGGGAAAGGAGATGGAAGAATTTGATAAGAAACTTCAAGATGCTATTGAATCAGTTAAAACTGCTATCACTACCTCTCAAAAGGACATATCTGACAAGCTTCAAAAGTTAAAACCATTTTTTAAAGAGGGTGTGAATTATCTGGATGGCCAGATCAGATTTCAGAAGGAAGATCTAAGAGATCATATTACCAGAGAAGTCATAAAGGGGGAGAGATTGTTAGTTCATGCTGGCTCAGAGCACACCAAATGGGTGACAAATAGTATTCGAGCCACATTGGGATATCCACCTTTGTGTGATGATGCTATGGTGGCTGAGTCAGGCATTCAAACAGGTCTACTTGAAGGCAATCAACCTGAGATTGCCCAAGTCATTTACCCTCCTCCAGATTTTGATATGATTGATCAGCAAGTTCAGGATATGTATAGTCCTCCAAAGGAGGTTACCAAGGTTATTATTGAAAAAGTTGATAAGCCTGATGCCAACTTGAAAGAACAGCAAGATGCTCTACTATCCAAGAAAAGATTTAGAGAGCAGGCTGGACTTAAGCCAGATTTTGAGCAGTGGAGCCCTACTTCAAGAAAAATTATACTCACTGCATGGAAGGCTGTAAAAGACCAAGTTCATGAAAGAGTAAAGTGGTATAATGAAATGGAATGGCAAAAGCATGAAGCTAGGCAAGAGGCAATAGTACAGTTCAGAAGAAAAGCCAAGCTGGGTAGGCTGCCACCAGATGCTCAGGAGCCGAGCAAGTACTTTCCAAAGCCATATCATTACTTTGAAAGGCAAAGGCTCAAGGAAGAAGCACAGAAGAAGGCTGGTCAAAAAGGCAAGAAGCCAGCTGAAGATGCTGAAGCTCCTGTGAAGGCTCAAATCCAATCTGGCAAAGGGATTGTCATAAGAGAGCCTGATCAGTCTTAATTTTAAGACATTTCAAAAGTATTTTGTAATGTTTTGATTAAATCATTCAATGTAAAAAATCTGTAATCAAACATTACTAAGTTATAAACAAAATATTGTTTGGAATCATATAATGTTCACTCTGTGATGGATTGTTCATATTTTGTTTTTTATTAAGTATTCCTGTTATGTCATATATCATCATATTATACTTTTTATAAATGGTGTATATCATTGGCTTTAAGGGTTATGACTTCTCCAAATAGGGGGAGATTGTTGGGTACATTGGAAAATGTGTACCTGATTTGAAGAAGTCCAACTTAGCTCAATGATATACATCAAGGTGTATTTGATGTTGTTTTAAGTTGACATGTGCAGGTGAAGAAGTATTAAAGAATGCAGAAAAATATTCTAAGTCCATGTGTCGACACCTGAAGAAACAGTGTCGACACTTCAGAATATTTGTGTTGACACTTGACGGAAGCTGTGTCGACACAGAGAAAGATAGTCGACACAGAAAAAGATAGTCGACCTCGACACAGATGAAGATAGTCGACCTCGACACAGAAGGAGATAGTCGACCACATTAATGTCGACACTGAGAAGCAGCGTTGACTCACAGAAAGATAGTCGACCACATTTGTGTCGACACTGGGAGGCTGTGTCGACACAATGAGACAGAGTCGACACACATTGGCAGAAGTCGACAATACTTGTGTCGACACCAGAAGACTAAGTTGACACATTTTGGCAGAGTCGACAATTGCTGTGTCAACACCTGAAGGCAGTGTCGACACATACTGAGTTCTGAATCTACAACAACTGTGTCGACACACAGGACTTGTGTCGACACACTGCAGAGTCAAGACCAAGTTATTTTCTGAAGAAGCTGTGTCGACTTAAAGGCAAACTTGTTGACATCTTCAAAGACTGTGTCGAAACCAAAGTCACTTGTGTCGACACATATAGACAGTTGGTCTCGACACTTTCTGACAGACTGTCTCGACACTTTGCTGTCCAAGACTAAGGCACAGGATTTGTTTGAAGACTTGATAGCTGTAGGTTGCCACCGGTTAACTGATGCTGTCAGACTTGTCAGAAAACAGTTAGAAATCGGATCAGCCGGTTACCATGAAGAAGGTCTATAAATAGACAGATTCAGAAGGAAGTAAAAAAAAAGAGAGTGCATAAAGTGAAGAAGGATTACAATCCAATTGAAGTATCAATTCAAGAAAGTGCTAGGCACTAAAGAAGATCTTCATCAGAAGATCTAAGAAGACGATCTCAGGATCGATCTAAGAAGAGTTCTAACAAGAATTCAGAAGTATCATCAAAGGTGTTGGATAGAGAGGGATCCACCCATTTGAAGAAGAAGAAGGAAGCCGTCAGTGGTTTCTCAAGAAGCTGTTTGGAAATCAACTCAGCTAAGTTCAGATTCAAGAAGCTTTGAAGAAAGCTCAGATTCAGTTGATTTCATCAGCAGATCAAGAATTGTCTTGTCCTCTTCTCTCTCAACAAAGGCAAGACATTAAAACTTCTTTTCTAAATTTCTGTAGGATCTGTTTTTCACAGATCTGAGTTGTAAGCCTGTGATATAAAGGCTGAGTGTAGGAGAGTTGATCTTTGAGTGGTAGGGTTGTTTTCCTGAGTGTAGGAGAAGGTTCTTCTCTGAGTTGTAGGCTTTCTGGCAAGGCTGAGGTAGAGCTGTTGTGCCTGAGTTGTAGGAACCATTCTGGGTTCTGAGTTGTAGGAACCTATCCAGGTTCTGAGCTGTAGGATCTGCGGATCTGAGAATAGTGGAAGTTTGGCCGAATCTAGTATACTGCTAGATAGGTGAAGGGGGAAAGTGGATGTACCCAAACCTTGGGGAACTACTATAAAATAGTGTGCAATCTGTGATGATTAAATTTCTGTGATTGCTGTGCTGGATGTTTTAATTCTGTAATTGAATTCTGCCTTAAAGTATAAACAAGTAATTAGAACCTATTCACCCCCCCTCTAGGTGTTTAGGTTGTCTTGAAAGTAAAACTATCAGGAGGGCGAGAGGTAGCTAATATTATTTTCTCTTTATAATGATCTCTTCCCCCCAACCCAAATATTGTAATCTCGCTGAGGTGACCCCCCTTTTGTATTGATATACATGTAATAAAAAATCACTTTGCTAGATCTTCTTTTTTCTTTTCTGTGTTGCACTCGCACGCACGTCGCCCCCTTCACTATGCATTCTCGCTAGGATAACATTCTTTGTTAGAATGTATTTGAGTTAAGATACGTACTCGCACAGATACCCGGAGATCTCGCCACCTCTAGACCATCAGGGGATAGACCACTCACTGCGTTGTCCCCATGAACACCCAGCTCGCCTGCGAGATCTCTCCTTTCCAGAGATTTTCCCAAGCCCCAAAATTTCTTCGAAATTTTCCAAGTAAAATTTCCACGGGATGGAGCATAGTTGCCTAGCATAGCCTTTGCCCACTCTTCTACCAAGATCTCAACTCGCCATCTTTTACCCTGCCCTACTCAGATAGTGCTACTCCATGGTAGTTGCCAAGATCCCATCTCGCCACCTCTAGCTCGCCCAAAGATTGCTGGAGGTCATGTTTTCCCAGCCTCTGTCCTCATTAACTTCAACTTCCTGGTGGTGACTTGGCAAAAGCAGCCCGGGACTTGGCTACGGAGCAAAGATGATGTCTATCGAGGACCCCGACCATGTCAACTAGGTGGAAGCCTGACAGCGGGAGCATCTCGAGACTTAGCTCCAAGTTCATAATAACGTCCATCGAGGATCCCGGCCATGCCAATTAGATGGAATCCTGGCATCAGGAGCGTCTCGTGACCTAACCCTAGAGCTAGAAAGATGTCCACCGAGGACCCCTGCCCTGCCAGCTTGATGAGAGTCTGACAACGAGAGAAAGCTCAGGACTTTTTATTTGACAACCACCGGGCACTACCACCAACCCAATCAGCTAGATAGGAGCCTGACGGCGGGTGTTGAGCATCAACCAAACTTAGCTCCAGGGTCATAACGACATCCATCGAGGATCTCGGCCCTGCCAGCTAGATGGAAGCCTTATAGTAGGAGAATCTCGTGACCTAACCCCAGAGCAAGAAAGATGTCCACCGAGGACCCCTGCCCTACTAGCTAGATGAGAGTAAAATAGTGGGAGAAAGCTTGGGACTTTTCCTTTGATAACCACCGGGCACTACCACCGGCCCAATAAGCTAGATGGGAGCCTAATAGCGGGTGTTAAGCATCAACCGGACTTAACTCCAGGGTCATAATGACATCGATCGAGGATCCCGAACCTGCCAGCTAGATGGAAGCCTGGCAGCAGGAGCATCTCATTACCTAACCCCAGAGTAAGAAAGATGTCCACAAAGGACCCCTGCCCTGCCAGCTTGATGAGAGCCTGATAGCGGGAGAAAGCTAGGGAATTTTTCTTTGACAACCACCGGGCGCTACCACTGACCCAATCAGCTAGATGGGAACCTGACAACGGGTGTTGAGCATCAAGCAGACTTAACTCCAGGGTCTTAACGACGTCCATCGAGGATCTCGGCCCTGCCAGCTAGATGGAAGCCTGACGGCGGGAGCATCTCGTGACCTAATCCCAGAGCAAGAAAGATGTCCACTGAGGACCCCTGCCCTGCAAGCTTGATGAGAGTCTGACAACAGGATAAAGCTAGGGACTTTAGGAAACTTCGGCCTGTCATGCATATCAATGCCAAAAAGAGATGAAAGATTAAAGGATTTCATTACTCAACAAAGGAAAATACGTACATGTTTCATGGATATAAACGCTTCAAGTCATCACCGCTCCAGGTGTGACTTTTAGTCTCGCCCTCCACATTCCGGAGGTGATATCCTCCTGATCTCAATGCTTCTTATACAATATACGGACCTTCCCAGTTGGGGTTGAGTTTCCCCACAGCAGCTGATCTTCCGGCCGCATCCACCTTTTTCAAGACTAAGTCCCCCTCCGTGAACTACTTGATTTGAACATGCTTGTCGAAATACTTAGCCATTCTTCACTTAATCTCTTCCTGTCGGATAGCTGACAGGTCACGCAACTCCTCTACCATGTCAAGGGAGATCCGAAGCTCGTCCTCGTTCTTTGCCCCCCATTCTTCTATAACTTACTCTGTTGCCACCACCCGCAGTGTTCGAACCTCAAACTCTATAGGAAGTACTACTTCACAACCATGGGAGAGTTTGAACGGCGTCTCCCTTGTGGTTGTATTGGGGATGGTCCTTAAGGCCTAGAGGATTGAAGGAATATGTTCTACCCAACTCCCCTTCAAGTTCTCTACTTTACTTTTTAAGAGGTTTATAATGATCTTGTTTGCCGCATCCACCTGCCTGTTGCTCCTGGGATGGTAGACCGAGGCAAACCTGAGATCAATCCCAAGTTATCCACAAAAGCTGATGAATTCCGCACTGGCAAACTGAGGCCTATTGTCTATGACGATGGCATATGTCAACTCATGCCGGCAGATGATCTCCCCCTATACAAAGTTCTTGATCACTTGGGAGGTCACCTTGGCCAGCGCCTTTACCTCCAATGACTTAGAAAAATAATTGATCATTACCAACAGGAACCTCCTCTGACTGTTGGTCTGGGTGAAAGGTCCCACAAGATCCATCCCCTAGATGGCGAAGGGCCAGGGTACCGTGATACTCCTGAGCCACTGAGCTGGTTGAAGTTGGAGAGGGGCGACTGACATTTGTGGCACTTATTTGTGAACTCAGCGATATCATGGCTGAGGGTCGGCCAGAAATATCCTTGCCTGACAATCCACCCCTCCAGGGTCCGGCTCCCAGAGTGACTCCCACACTCCCCAGAGTAGACCTCTTCCAAAATCCTCAGGACCTCTCTCTCGGCCACGCAATGTGCCAACATCCCCAAGAGGGTCTTCCTATACAACTGCCTGTCGCGCATGAGGTAGTATGTTGACTTATACTTGAATCGCTTTTTGTCCTTCCCCTCTAGATACTCTCTCGTGGATAAGAAGGTTGTAAAAGGATCCATCCATGAGGGGTGCTGGTCTACCTCCATTAGCTCCCCTTCTTCGATGGATATGCGGAACAAGTCGGTGATGGTGCCACCCATCCAGGGCTCGTTCTTGGCCAATTGATCCACCTGCTTGTTTTATTCCCTTGGAATGTGCTGGATGGATAATGTCTGGAACATGTCGATTACCCCCTTCACCTTTATCAAGTATAACTATAGAGTTTTCTCCCTCGCCTGGAACTCCCCGTTGATCTGGGAGGCTACCACCATGGATTCGGTGAGAACCTCCACATCATGCACTCTTAGCTCCCTAGCCAGGCGCAATCCTGCTATCACTGCCTCATACTCAACTTGATTATTGGTGATGGGAAAATGCACTACCACCATTTGCTCGATCCTTGCTCCCTGGGGGCTTTAAAAGATTATCCCCACCCCCAAGGAATGTCTTCCTTGAGCGTCGTCCACCATCACCTTCCAAGGGACCGGACGAGTGAGTTCCGCCTCCACCACCTCAACCACGTAATCAGTAAGGAAGTCGAACATCGCATGGGCCTTGATCGAGAGGCGGGGAAAGAAGGATATGTCGAACTCACTTAGCTCCACCGACCACTTCGCCAGCCTCCCTGAGTGCTTCACCCCCTCGAAAATGTTGCAGAGGGGGTGGTCAGTCACCACCTGGATGGAGTGCGCCTGGAAATAGGGTCGGAGTCTCCAGGCCGAGATGACCAGAGTAAAAGCCAGCTTCTCCAAGATCGGATATCGGAGTTCTGCCTTCCTCATGAAACTACTAACATAGTAGATCAGTAACTACTTCTTCCCTTCTTCTCATACCAAGACGGAGCTCAAGGGCTCAGCTCCCACCCCAAGATACAGGGATAGGTCCTCCCCCTCCTTGGGCCCTTGGAGGAGTCGAGCCTGGGTCAACTGCCTCTTCAATGCTTGGAATGCCTCCTCGCACTCTTTGGACCACTCGAACTTCTGACCCCCCCCACCCTCAATGATTTGAAGAAGGGGAGCACTTCTCTCCTGCTTGAGAAAGGAACCTACTCGGCCCTGCCAACTTTCCTATCAGCCTCTGGACCTCCTTGGCATTCCGAGGAGACCCCAACTCCATGATCGCCCTCACCTTATCAGGGTTGGGTTCTACACCTGCTGGAGTAAGGAGATGTCCTAGGAACTTACCACTGCTTGGCCCGAAGACACACTTTAAGGGGTTTAACCTCATCTTGTATCTCCACAGAGTACCGAAGGTCTCCTCCAGATCCCGGAGGTTGGAGTCCACCTCCCGACTTTTGATCATAAGATCATCTACGTACACCTCCAGGTTCCTCCCCTTTTGCTCTCGAAACACCTGGTCCATCATCTTTTGATACGTCACCCCCGCATTCTTCAGCCCAAAGGGACTCATCTTATAGCAGTATCACCCATCCCTTGTGATGAAGGAGACATCCTTGATATCGGGTGGGTGCATCCTAATTTGGTGATAAACTCAAAATCCATCCAAAAAACTCATCATAGAAAAACCGACGGTTGATTCAACCAGCGTGTCGATCCGAGGCAAGGGTTAACAATCCTTAGGATATGATTTCTTTAATAAGGAAAAATCAACACACATCCTCCACCAGCCGTCTTCTTTTTTTAAATATTAAACATTGGAGACCCAGCCGGGGTATTGGATTTCAGATGCAAACCCTGCCTTGAGGAGCTTGGCCACCTCCTCCCTGATGGGTCGGTCAACTTGTCTGCAATGGACCTCTTCTTCTGCTGGATGGGGTGGGCTTTTAGATCCAAGTTGAGATGGTGGCAGGAAACGTCTGCATCGATCCCCGACATTTCTGTCGCTCTCTACGCGAAGATGTCCACGTTCTTCTGGATGCATTCCAGCATCCTCCCCTGGTCCTCCGGGATCAGCCCCCCACTGACCTGCACCTTCTCCACCCTACCTCCTTGGGTGAGAACATCCATCTCCACCACCTCCTCGGCAAACTCCAGTCGGGACTATTCTCCCCATTCTCCAACGGCTCCCTCACCTGGGACCGGGACCTCCTCCTCAACTTCCTCCACGGCCATCACCTCGGTCGGCTCCTCCAAAACTCCTTCCGCCACCTCCACCTGGGTGCCGACCTCTTCCTCCACTTCCATCTCCTCCACCCCTCCTGAGGCCTTCTGCTTGGACAGCTACTCCATCCTCATCTCCATCTCCTCGACTCCTCCCTTCCAAGATATGGAGTTCACTGTGGTGACATAGCACTCCCTCGCCATCTTGGGGTCTCCCTGGACCCTGACCTTGATGCCCTCGACGTTGAAATTCAAGCACTAGTGGAAATATGAGGGCATGCTGCGGAAGGAACTAATGAGGAGCCGCCCGAAGATTGCATTATAACTGTTGGGTGCGTCCACAATGACGAACCTGCAGTTTCTGGACTGCCCCCCAGGTAACATGGAGTCCTACTCCTCCCTCCACCTCCTTCCTCTCTTATGAGAAATCAAAGAGAGGTCCATCTGAGGTCAGCACCCTCCGGGCCTCCACCTTCATCGCGTCAAATGCCTTCTTGAAAATGACATTGATCGAACTCCCATTATTGATGAGGATCTGGGGGACAATAAAATTTTCAACCGCGGTTTGGATAACCAAGGCATCGCAGAAGGGGTCCCAATGATCCGACATATCCTTCCTAGATAAGGTGATCTTCTCCTCTGGGGGTGGGGCTAGAGATGTGGAGTCAACGCTCCGGCGATACATAGTATGGAGGCTCGCCTTCCGGGCAACCTCAACTCCCACACCTCCATGGATCACTCTGATCCTTCCTTGGGCTCCGACATCAGCCCACTCCTCGCACCTATCCTCCTCTCCCTTAGGTAGGACTTCCTCGATCCGCACCTTCTGGCAAGGTTGCTACTGTTGCTCCCTGTTTCCCCTCATCTCGAGGAACTCCGGGCACGTGGCCGTAGTATGGTCCTCCTCCTAGTGGAAGTCTCGATAGGGCAATTCCACCCTAACTTCTCATCTTTTCCTCTGCTGACCCCTCCTCCTCTAGAATATTGTCATAGCCTGACATTGATCAGGGAGAGGGGTCCTTTGGCCTTGTCTCCATCCTGGAGGGTGGAAATGATCCTTGCCCCCCTATAGGTTGTCTCCTCCATGGAAACCTCTCCGCTGGCCTTGGTACTGCACCTCTTGCTGCCTCCAGCCGAGCCGATTGTTCGGCTCTTGGCACCCCCACCTCGGCTGTTGATGCTACTATTCCCTCTGCCTGTGTTCAGCTCTCCTCACCTCCTGACCTCTACTAACTCCTGGCACCTTTTCCTCCTCTGTGTCCCACCTGTCCAGCTTCCTCGCAAACTCAGGGTTCGATGCCTCCTCATCGACCTCCCTTGCTGCCCTCTCCATTAGCTCATCAAAGGAGGGAGGCGGCACCCTCTTCACCTCCATACTGAAGAAGCCCTGCTATATCTCCAAGGTGAAGGCCATCATCAGGGTGTGCCCTAGCATCTCCTGGACCTGGGTGACCTCCTCCTGGAACCGGTCCACGTAGCTCTCCAAGGTATCGTTCACCCCCTGCTTGATATGGAATAGTGACTCGAACTCCCTCTTCCTCTTATTAGAGGTGGTGAACCTCAGCATGAACCCCTACAGTAGGTCCTCGAAGTAGTAGATAGAGCTAGCCGGTAGCTGGTGGAACCAATACCTCTCCTTGTCCTTGAGGGTGATGACGAAGAGTCGGCACTTTAAGGCATCTGATATCTGCCTGATCGAAACCACATCCTCAAACCACTGGATGTGCTGGACCGGTTCATCCCTCCCGGTATAGTAGGACATCTTCGACTCCTGAAACCCCTCTAGAACTAGAGAGGACGAAATTAACTCATTAAAGGGGTTGCCTCCCCCTACTCGGCGAGCCAAGGGATCTCGTAGGCCCATCTCACTGATTTGGCCTCCACTTGCTGAGCGGGGGAACAGCACCCTCCCGGGGAGATCTCGCCTACTCCCCTCCTTTGCTAACTCCTTCCAAGCTCTCCTAGCTGCAGCATACTCGCCTAGGGCTTGGTCAGTGGCGATTGGAACGGCCGGCATCGAGCATACGGCACGCGTGCCGAGTGCGAACTTGACGAGGCTGAGCACCTCCTGGCTAAACTCCTCGAACATCTCGATAGTAGCGAGAGAGGGAGGGGGTGGCGAGTCAGCCCTGCCCGAACCTTGTCCTCCTCTAGTCATCGAGCTCGCGGAAGATTTTCAGTGCTGACCACGTTCCACGCTCACCATACCAAAATGTTAAAATCGAAGACTCGGTCTTTGTGGAGTCCGACCCTTGGGGAAGGGGTGATCGCACACTTACTTCTCTCTCATAAGCTAAACAACCAAAGACTTAGTACAAGGAACAGACCCAAGGTTCCAGCACGGAGGTCCCACCACACACCCAAAAGATCTTAGAGCGCTTCCACTCCTTAGCTAAGTGTTTAGCTAAGGATACCTGAGAAAGTGCAAGAAGACCAGGGCACAAGTAAGCATGCCTTCTGAGGTACCCTTTGGGTCTTATTTATAGTTTTCTAAAAAGGTCTGCCAACAGCAAACCTCCGTTGTTCCATACAGTTATATGCAGTCCAGACTGGCCAGCCAATAGCGTAACTCCGTTGTTCTAAAAGGCTATGGGCAGGACGATGGGGGAAGAACGGTAGAAACACATTATCCAACACTGGGCAAGTGGCCTTTGAAAACCTCCACTCGTATGGGGGTAGCGAGTGCTTGATGGAGCTTGCACTCAGCGCCCCATTCTGCCCTGGGCGAGTATGAGCCTGGAAATGCCACACCCGCTAACTGCCTGCCCAGATCCCTGGGAGAGTGCGAGCCTGCCACTCCACTCACCAACTGTCCCACTACAGCCCACCTGGGCGAGCCGACAAATGTCGAGATATCACTCAATGCCAAGGAAGAGCCGTTGAGTGTCTGGGCTTCACTCAATGCCAAGGAAGAAGCATTGAGTGAGCTCGCCTCACTCGACGCTGGGGCTGAAAGTATCTAGCGTCTACCTAAATCACCTAGAGGGGGTGAATATGTGATGTTTGTGCCTTTTCGTGGAATAAAAATCACTTTAAATAACAAGCACACAAACATAGAGATTTATAGTGGTTCCCCGAGTTGGGTACGCCCACTATCCCACCTTGTCTATCTACCACGAAGGGCTAGATTCGACTACTTCACCAATCTCAGATTTCTTCAAATCTTACACCTCAGAGCCACAACTCTTACAGCTTGATCCACAACCAGATCTACAAACTCGATCCACAATCGTATCTACAAACTCGATCCACAAATGAATCTACAAACTTGATCCACAAACGGATCTATAAACTCAATCCACAACGGGATCTAGAAACTCGATCCAAAAATGAATCTACAAACTCGGAGATAAATCTCCTACAATATGTAAAGAATATTACAACACAAATGATTACAAGTATTCGCCCCACCGTTCTTTGAAAAAGTAGATCTTGAATCTAGGAGAACTTGGAGAAATGAAATCTTGAAGACATTGAATCATGAACCTTCAATCGATACTATCTAGAGGAGTATAGATCCTTAGATGACAGTGTTGGGTACATTGATCCCAAAGTCCTAGATTTATAAGAAGTCAAACAGGTCAATGGTATACACATAGTTATATTTGATGTATGTTTAAGTTCATACATGCAGGTTGATCTTTGTCACAATGATCGGAGATATAGTTCAAGAGATAATGAATGGTGGACTCAAAGTGATAGGCTGGAAATTCAGGAAAATGCCTAAGTCCAAAAGCATTAAGTAAGGCAAGCTCACTCAACGCCATACAGCTAATAACGCCTAGAGAAGGCTGGCAGTCAAAGCTTACAGTATTGAAAAGGTAGAAATGTGGCTAAGTACACAAGCATTGAATGAGCTCAACTCACTCAATGCCATATGGCCAGAATCGTTGAGTCAAGGATATTATGTCAAAGCCTAAGCAGTGGAAGCAAGAAAATCGGCTAAGTCCAGAAGCGTTGAGTGAAGCTTCATCACTCAACGTCATGCTGAGTCTGTCAACGCCAAACTTCAGCAAGAAGGCAAGATTGCCGAAATTCAGGCTAAGTATAAAAGTGTTGAGTGAAGCTGATACACTCAACGCTCTCAACGCCATCAGGAAGAAAGCTGAAGAATATGGCTAAGGCAAAAAGCGTTGAGTGAGGTGTATACACTCAATGCTCACAATGCCTAGCAAAGCTAAAATATTTCCAAGTCCAGATTCGTTGACTATGGCATATTCACTCAATGCCTAGCATAGCTGAAGAGAATTATAAGTCCAGAATCGTTGAGTATTGCTTATCCACTTTTTGTCGAGCGGAGCTTTGAGTTCGTCGAACTGAGTTCAGAGTTTGTCTAACTATGCTTTCACTTGTTCGTCGACCTGAGGATTTCTGAAATGATGTTTGATTTCGTCGAGCTGAGCTCTGGGTTCGTCGAACTGAGTTTTGAGTTCGTTGAATTGAGGATTTCTAAAATGATGCTTGATTTTTCTAAGTCCAGAATGATGCTGACGTCAGCAAAGTCAACAAGTCAATGAATTTCAGATTCGTTATTTAAATGCTGCAAATCAATATTAACGTTGTCGTCAATCTACAATGAATCTCAATTTGATTAATCTGAGGTTTTAACCACCGTTAAAACTGGGACACGTGTCAATCATCCTTTAAATCGATGGGATTATAAATAGCAGCTGAGATCGAGATCAAATTAATTTCTGATTAACATTCTAAAAATGAGAAGCGGCAGTTCGTCGTCTTCATCCTCCATTGTTACAGAACCAAGAACTTCAAATTGAAAAATCTGAAGGGTTTCTGAGTTCACTGATGCAATCAACATCTGCTGCAACAAGTACAAAGGATCTCTCTGAGGAAGACGAATCAGTCTAGGCAAGCCCTAACTGAAGTTGATTCGCAATCCAAGCTGAGCCAAATCCGAAGATCTTTCTCTAGATCATAAAAGAATAAGAAGATATATGTACAGAGTTTTCTCTGTACAGAAGGACAGGCACAGCAATTCATTTTCTTCCAAAAAAGGTTAGCTGATTGAAGACATTCATTCTTAATCTTCCCCCTACATCAGCAAGAACAGGATCAAGGCCCTGAGGAACTTCCAACACAAGCCGCAGATAGTCGAAGATTGTCATTCTTATTGCTAGGAAGCAGATAGGGCTAAGATTTACTTAGCCCAGGAATAAATTGACTCGGAGAATAATTTCTCTTGAGTCAAATCAACAACTCTTTCAAAATCAGTGGATCAGTTATAGATCTGTGTTGAGGCTAATGCATAGAAATCGTCTCACGGACTATAATCCGAATAGGCAAGTGTACCTATCGTTTTATAGTATAGTGATTAAAATATATCAAGGTCGTATAAAAACTCGGGGCAGGCAAGTACTATTACTCACAATGATTCTATTATCCTACCGAACGATTGATGGGTTTTGAAATAAAAATAATCTAAACTTGGTTAAAAGAGAAATAAACTATTGCTATAGAGTGCTCGATCGACGATTCACTTTGAAATAAAAAAATGAAATAAATTAGTTTAGCATTTGCAATACTATTAAGACCGTGACGGATCCGATATTAAGAAGTAATCTCGCAAGAGCATTAAATCTCTAACTTATAGAGGTTTTGACCTAAATCTCTTTACAAGTCAAAACGGCCTAAAGTCGCATTACCAAAGTGACCCGCACTATTGGATTTGACTCCAATCTGGAGGATTTACGTCATCCTATCTCTTGGGTTGCGTTCAAATCCTTCCTTCTTTGAGTGATCTTTCAAATCAATGAGTCTCTCGACTTCTATGAAATGAGATCAATTGCCTACTACCGTATACTAGAATACGGAGACGACATGATAAAAATCAAAGAAGGATCAAAAATAGGAAAAATACAAATGCAAACATAAAATTATAGATGCGTTATTTCATCGCAAAGTTCATCACGATCGGGCAAAAAATAAAATTAGCTAAGCATATTTGAGAAAGAAATCATGAAAATAAAAGAAAGATATTTCATTTTCATTAATAGAAAAAGGGGTACATAATAATAATAAAAAGAGAGACAAGATTATGCTACCAAAACAAAAGATTACGATAAAAAGAAATCTACTTAGCAACAAAGAAAGAAGAAAACTTGCACTTGAACTAGCTATCTCTACCAAAACTATTTCCTCCAAAATAAGAGGCAAGGGGTTCCTTTTATAGGAGAGGGAGAAAGATCTAGAATGAAAATGAAGAGGATAAGCCAAGGGGTGGCCGGCCATGTATGTGGAGAAGGTTCATGCATGATATTTAATGAATGAGAGAGAGAAAGAGTTACATGCATGCATTTTATTAAAAAATAAAAATATAAAATAGAAATATAAAAGAGGGGAGATGGATGGGTTTAAATGAGAATAAAAGAGGGGAAAAGAGGGATCAATGAGAAATAAAGAAGGGAGAGAGGAGTGGAAGGTGCATGCATGTAATTTAAAAGAAATAAAAATAGAAAATGCAAGGGGAATGAATATGAAATAAAGAGGGGAGAAGGCAATAAAAGAGGAGAGAGGGGGAGATGAATGAGGAGGGTGGTCGGCCATGCAAGGGATAAAATGGGCTATTTTCTTGTGGGCTTTATGAGGGCTCGGGTGTCTTCTATAGTGGAGTGGCCGGGCTACATCTTGATGAGAAGGGCTGCTCCATGGGCTCGAATGCATGTAGGGGCTCGGGTAGGGCTGCACCATCATGTACTCGGGTAGGCTTGCATGGAGGTTTGGACTTGTGCTTGGGCTGCACCTGCAAGCAAATAAAACAAAACAAAGTAACATTAGTCAATATAACATAACATGGATAAACATAAAACATAGACCATAAAATAATAAAAGTGAGAAAACATGAAAACATAAAACTAAGAATTTTTATAGCAAAACATAAGAATAAAATAACAACATAATAAGCATGAAAATACACAAAACTATGATAAAACCTAAGAATTATGAATACTAAACTACCCCAAAAGGGATGAGTAAAACTAGTCATCAAACTCTCCCATGCTTAGGCTTTTGTTATTCCAAAGCAAAAGTATGAGAAATATTTATAAGACAATTATAAAATTTTCAATTAAACTAAAAATTTATTTACACAAAAATCTAGTCAAAAATAAAATTTAGGGATTTACGAATTAAGTCCTAAATTATGAAATTAAAGTGAAAAGAGAGAAATATTTAGCCAAAAATTCTCTAATAATTAACTAGCACTCAAAATTGAGTAAAGTGCAAACAAGGTTAGATTGAAATTATAAAAACCATAACTTGAAAGAAACTTAAGAAAAAATTGCAACCTACTACTTATGCTCTCCCAATATTTTAATTTAAAAACTAAGACAATAATATTTGCTAAGGGGTTTGGGGAGGAAATCATCATGAAGAGGTCTTTGATTGGAGGTGATCATCATTATTTTTTTTCTTCACACCCCACTCAATTTTTTTTAATAAAATATATATGTAATACCAGAAAATAATAGACTAACATCCTATCACTTTCCACGACATATATGAACTTTTAATTCCTCTCTTCATTTTTGGGTTGCATATGTGTACCAGAGAATAAGGAACTAACATCTCCTTATTCCCATGACATATGATCTAATAATAAAAGAAAGAAAAAGAAAATTGGGTAAGGATAAGGGGTTAAACAAGATTTTAGAAAATAAACTAAAATACTAGAGAGAAACTACTAGTAGATTGAGATTTCCTAAGAATCTAAAAGCATGAGGTAATAATCATTAGAATTCAAAATTGTTAAGAAAAATTACTATAAAATTAAAACTATTTAAAATAAAAGAGAAAAAGTACTAAATAAATTACTCTAAGCAAATTAAAATCATAAGATTATCCTCAAAACTAAATCACTAAATATTAGATTTAACTAAATATGATGAAAATAAAAAAATGCTTATAAACAAACTCAAACTAAATTTCTAAAAATAACAAAAAGCTAAGCATGAGGTTTATTATATTTTTGGGTTTTTTTAAGATTTTTCATTATTTGGGGGGTTTTGAATTTTGCAATCTGATATTTTTTTGGAATTTTTGATTTTATAATTTTTTTGGGTTTTTGATAAGGCTAAATAAAAGCAATACTAAAGAAACTTAATAAAACTATACTATTCTTTTTTTCTTTTTTTGTAGAAATTTAAAACATTTTTTTAGAAAAGAAATAAAAAAGAAATAAAAAAACTAAACCCTCCCCCATGCTTGAATTTTGCATTGTCCTCAATGAAAAATAAAAACAAGAAAGAAAAAGGAAGAAGAAAGGGGAGGGGGATGCAATAAAGTAAATAAAAAAGAAAACGAATTCCCCGGATTCGTAAGGCCGAATACAAATGTCGCTCCCCCATGCTTGAGCAGGTCACCGGCTCAGGCCTAAGGAAGAGAGGAAAGGATGGAGCCAAACGAACCGCCGGAGGTTTTATTCCTGCAAAAGAAAAAGAAAGAACAAAAAGTGATAAGCAATGGGTGCCTCCCAGGTGCGCTCTTTGTTTAACGTCGTCTGAGCCCGACGTTATTGGTTAGCTAAATGGAAAATAAAAACTGAAATGAAGATGTAACTCCCTAAGTATGTGCTTAGGGGAGTAAATCAAAAAAAATAAGAAATGAAGAATCGCACCGACATGTGATGGAATATTCAAGGGAATGACGCCCAAAAATGAACGGACGGAGTTATAGAAGAACTCCGCCGTATGTAAAATGAGAAAGAAGGGGTTGTCAAAAGAAGAGGAAGAAAAAGAAGAAGAAATATAAAGAGGAATACAAGAAGTAGAAAAAGAAATTTCATCAACGGAAATTTCACAAGGAGAAGGAGAGTCCTATGAAATTTCAGGAGAAGAAAGGGTAAAAAGGACTAAAGAAGAATTATCTAAAATAAAAGAAGAAGAAGTATAAAAAGACTCGATAAAACTAGAAAAATTTGGAACAGTTGAATTTGAGAATGAAATAGAATCACAAACGTCTTTAGAAGGAGAAATAAGAGACGTCTCGTCATCCTCAACGGGTAAGAAGCACGCCGGAATATCCATAGAGGTGTCTTCCAAAAGAGGAAGGAAACAATCTGGAATATCCGAATAGTTATCCTCCTCGAGAGGAAAAAGACAAGCCGGGATATCCGGTGACTCATTACATAATGAAATTGGAGGAGACGGAGAAGAAGACGAAGAAAAAGATGCGGCCTCACGAGAAAAATAATCCATAATGGTTTTGAAATGCGAATTAATATTATCAAGAAAAGTTTGCAATACAAGATACTCATTATCGATAGAATTAAAATTTGGAAGCGCGGCGCTTTGCGGGGCAAAATCATAAGAAAAATAAGACGGGTTCCCCATCTCCCAAGTAGGATAAAGATTGGAGTAAGGGTCAAATTGGCCACTTTGACTTGCTCCAGAAAAATTGAAATCAAAAGAGGGAGGGGTTCCCAAATGACATTCAGAATAAAAGTGGTCGGGCGACCCGCAAAAGGCGCAAAAAGATGATGATTCCATAAAAAAAACCGTTACCAAAAAGAAAGAGAAAAATTAATTTTTTTGATTTTTTGATGGTTTTTTTTAGGAAGTAGAAAAATTAAAAATATATATATTTTTAAAAAAAATAGTAGAAGTAATAAACTCGGTGCTTTCGTAATATTTCAAAAAAATTCCCTGGCAACGACACCAAAAACTTGGTGCGTAAAAATCATCTCACGGACTACAATCCGAATAGGCAAGTGTACCTATCATTTTATAGTATAGTGATAAAAATATATCAAAGTCGTATAAAAACTCGGGGCAGGCAAGTACTATTACTCACAACGATTCTATTATCCTACCGAACGATTGATGGGTTTTGAAAATAAAAATAAACTAAACTTAATTAAAAGAGAAATAAACTATTGCAAAAGAGTGCTCGATCGACGATTCACTTTGAAATAAAATAACGAAATAAATTAGTTTAGTATTTGCAATACTATTAAGACCGTGACGGATCCGATATTAAGAAGTAATCTCGCTAGAGCATTAAATCCCCTAACTTATAGAGGTTTTGGCCGAAATCTCTTTACAAGTCAAAACGGCCTAAAGTCGCATTACCGAAGTGACCCACACTATTGGATTTGACTCCAATCCGGAGGATTTACGTTATCCTATCTCTTGGGTTGCGTTCAACTCCTTCCTTCTTTGAGTGATCTTTCAAATCAATGAGTCTCTCGACTTCTATGAAATGAGATCAATTGCCTACTACCGTATACCGAAATACGGAGTCGACACGATAAAAATCAAAGAAGTCCAAAAATAGGAAAAATACAAATGCAAACATAAAATTAAAGATGCTTTATTTCATCGCAAAGTTCATCGCGATCGGGCACAAAATAAAATTAGCTAAGCATATTTGAGAAAGAAACCATGAAAATAAAAGAAAGATATTTCATTTTCATTAATAGAAAAAGGGGTACATAATAATAATAAAAAGAGAGATAAGATTATGCTACAAAAACAAAAGATTATAATAAAAAGAAATCTACTTAGCAACAAAGAAAGAAGAAAACTTGCACTTGAACTAGCTATCTCTACCAAAACTACTTCCTCCAAAACAAGAGGAAAGGGGTTCCTTTTATAGGAGAGGGAGAAAGATCTAGAATGAAAATGAAGAGGTGAAGCCAAGGGGGTGGCTGGATATGTATGTGGAGAAGGTTCATGCATGATATTTAATGAATGAGAGAGAGAAAGAGTTACATGCATGCATTTTATTAAAAAATAAAAATAGAAAATAGAAATATAAAAGAGGGGAGATGGATGGGTTTAAATGAGAATGAAAGAGGGGAAAAGAGGGATGAATGAGAAATAAAGAAGGGAGAGAGGAGTGGAAGGTGCGTGCATGTAATTTAAAAGAAATAAAAATAGAAAATGCAAGGGGAATGAATATGAAATAAAGAGGGGAGAAGTAAATAAAAGAGGAGAGAGGGGGAGATGAATGAGGAGGGTGGCTGTCCATGCAAGGGATAAAATGGGCTATTTTCTTGTGGGCTTTATGAGGGCTCGGGTTGCTTCTATAATGGAGTGGTCGGGCTGCATCTTGATGAGAAGGGCTGCTCCATGGGCTTGAATGCATGTAGGGGCTCGGGTAGGGCTGCACCATCATATACTCGGGTAGGCTTGCATGGAGGGTTGGACTTGGGCTTGGGCTGCACCTACAAGAAAATAAAACAAAACAAAATAGCATTAGTCAATATAACATAACATGGGTAAACATAAAACATAGACCATAAAATAATAAAAGTGAGAAAACATGAAAACATAAAACTATGAATTTTTATAACAAAACATAAGAATAAAATAACAACATAATAAGCATGAAAATACACAAAACTATGATAAAACCTAAGAATTATGAATACTAAACTACCCCAAAAGGGATGACTAAAACTAGTCATCAGAGGCCTAGATTGATTAGGTTGTGTGAGAGATCTGTGAGATCTTATTGTAAAGCCTAAATTTTAAAGGTTGTGAGAAGGATCTGTGAGATCTGTGTTAGGGTCGTGGGCCTGTGATTGGATCCCTATGTGGATCGGTGTGGGGCTGTTTCTCCTAGCCTGTGTAAAGGGCATTTATGTCTGTGTTTGGTTGTCAAGAGATTACTGTGTGGAGGTTTGTGAGCCAATGTTGTAAGTCTCAGTGGAGACTGACTGATCTGATGGGATCGTTCTGTAATCTCTGAGGAGCCATAGTTTTTGGAGAAGAGCCTTGTCTAACATACTGTTAGAAAGGTGGAGAGGGACAGTTGATGTACCCATACACTGGGGAACCACTATAGAAATTTGGTGTGTTGTGTCTTGTGTTTTGCTATGCTGAGTATTGTGTTCTTGAAAGCTAAATTAAGTATACACAGTAGGAGATAAGTCATAGAAGATTTTAAAAAACCTTAAAAGACTACAATAATCTATTTAACTCCCTCCCCCCTCTAGGTGATTAGCTACCCTTGTAATCAAAGACTTTCAAGTGGTATCATAGGGAGGTTACTCAAGAAAAGACTTAATAGTCTGAGGAGATCTCCAAGGTAGCTATCAGAAGGTTAGGATGGGTTCAAGAGAGAATCACAAAGTGCTTGGATCCATGAAACTTCCTCTCTGCAGGAAGGAGAATTTTGGCATATGGAAGGAAAGGGTTAGATTGTTCATGAAAGCATCTGATCCTAGGATCTATATCACAGTTTAAGAAGGACCCTTCATCCCAATGAATACATCTATCTTTGATTCAAATCTTCAGACTCTAAAGAAGTACACTAGAATGACTAAGGATGAAGTCATCTTATCAACAATGGATAAGAGGGCACAAAACATCATAGTTAGTATCATAAATGACTCCACCTTTCAAAACCAGGTACACTGCAAGACCTCATAGGAAATGTGGGACACATTGATAGTGTATATGGAAGGTACTGAGGAAGTGAGAGATGATAAAAAGTCAATACTTTATCAAGAGTATAAAGCTTTCAGATAGATCAGGGAGTAGACCATAACTAGCTATTATGAAAGGTTCTTCAGGACAGTTAATGAGCTAAAGACCTATGGAATGGCCTTTAGTAAATATGAGCTAAATGATAAGTTTCTTAGGTATCTTACTAGAGACTAGGACACTAAGATATGTGCCATTAGAGAAGTGGAAAAGCTGGCAGATACTCCACTATCCATATTGTTTGGTAAGCTGCTTTCATATGAGATGCAGCTGACAACATGGAAGGAGGAAGAGAAGACTAGCAGAGGCCACGCCAAAGAAACTACTATGGCATTCAAGGCAGATAGCTCTAAGAGGAGCAAGGAGAAGAATCCTTCTCCCCTAAGAAGGCCAGCTGAGTCAGAAGATTCAGATTAAGAGGAATCAGGTTGTAATATGTCTAATGAGGAGTTTGCTGCTTTCTCAAAGCAGTTTATAAAGCTGATGAAAAAGAAGGGGTGTAGGAGCAAACCTACCTCTTCCTTCCATCACAAAGAGGACTACTACAGAAATAAGAAGAAACCCTCCAATGAGGGCAGGTATGATCGAAAACCTGGTAAGCATTTTTCTAAAAAGGTTTTTTGTTTCTGTTACAGCAAGCCAGGTCATGTTATGGCTGATTGTCCTGAGAAGAAAGAAGCTGGTGAAAAGAATCATCACCACAAGAGAAGCAATAAGGAGAAAACCTTCATTGCTAAGAGGGAGAAAAGCTGGACTGAGTCTTCCTCATCAGAATCAGAAGAGGATGATGAATCCTACATTCGGCTGATGGCAAGATCACATGAGGAATCCTGCCTGGATTATCCTGGACCATCTAAGGTACACTCTTCATCCAACTCTTCATCCAAGTCTAAGTATGTGACTAGTCCAGATTCAATTACTTCTTCATCGAAAGATGAAGATGGCTCTGAATCAGAGGAAGACGGAAATAAAATGATTGAAAGATATGGTGAACTTCTAAAAGCATTCAGAAGGAGTAAGTTGCTGACCAAATAGCAAGCTCAGGAGATTGCATCTCTTAAGCTTGCTGCTTCCCAACATTTTGAAATAGCAACTTTGCTATAGCAAAAAATTAGGGAAGTTAGACAGCTGAAGAACATTACTGTTATTCAGATGTGCACCATAGCTTTTAATAATGATCATATCAGGAATCTAGAAGGTAAACTCCAAAAGGAGAAGGAGCTAGTGGATAAGTTTTCAAAGACATGTACTGTGTTGCCCTTGATAGATTCCTTCTCCTCCCAAAAGGATAAGAAAGGGATAGGCTTCAAAAGGAATACTAGAGCTTGTAATTCCAAAAGGAAGGGCAAAGCTCCAGTGCAACCACTAGCCTCCAAGCCTCGTATTCCTTTCAGGAAAGTGCTGCTACCATCTAACAGGTATGACCAAGAGAGCATCTTTGGTCACTGGAAGTATGGTGGTAGGTATGGCAAGGGTGCTAGTGCCTACAAGGCAACCCATGAGGAGGTCCAAATGGCTCATCCTGGACCATTTGTGTTTGGTGTACCAGCCCCAACACTCAAGAAAAAGGCTGACGATGTATCTGCTTGGCTGAGATCTACTGACAGCAATGCTGTTAAACCAGCTCTTTAAAGAAGGTACAATATCTATGAGTGCTGGTGTTGTGGTAAAGTGGTCCACTATGCCATTGATTGATGGCACAATAATAGTGTACAGAGAGCTAATGTCGGCTTACCTGTCAGAAGAGCTGAAGGCAGGCATATTCATTTTCAGCCTAACATGCACCTAGGACCCAATCAGAATTGGGGTCCTAAGGTTTAATGATTTATTTCTTGCAGATGAGTCCAAGTTTTCATACCCCTATATGGTACTTGGACAGTGGTTGTTCAAGTCACATGACTAGAACAAAGTGCATCCTGAAGGATTTCATTCCAGTAAAGGATGGACCTAAGGTTATATTTGGTGGATCCGATAAAGGGATCACCAAAGGTTATGGTAAGATCACTAATGGTTTAATCACTTTCACAAAAGTGGTTTATGTGGAAGGGTTGTAACACAACCTTATAAGCATAAGCCAATTATGTGATCTTGGCTATATTATTTCTTTCCACAAGGATAAGTGACATATAAGAAGATCAAGTGACCAAGAGGTCACTTTGACAAGTACTAGGAGTGAGAATGTCTATTGTCTTAATTTCTTTGTTTATTATCATACTCTCCCATTTGTCTAGTTGCAAATGAGAATGCCTTATATTGTGTTAAATGGCACAAGAGGCTAGCTCATTTGAATTATAAGACTATAGGAAAGATCTATAGTAAAGAGTTAGTTAGGAATAGTCCTAACATGAAATGCTCTAAAGAAGGTATTTTCTCTGCATGCCAAAAGGGTAAGTAGATAAAAGCTTCCTTCAAAAGCATTGAAACTAAAGATTCTGTGAGATGTTTATACCTCTTGCATATGGAATTGTTTGGTCCAATACCAGTTCATAGTCTAGGTAGGAAGGTCTACAACTTTGTGGTGGTTGATGACTTTTCCATATTTGTTTGGATATTCTTTTTGAAGAAAAAGTCTGAAACCCCAACTATCTTCAAGACATTTGTCATGCAAATAAAGAATGTGTTGAACAGTATTGTGTTCAAAATCAGAAGTGACCATGTGACTGAGTTTCAGTCTGAATGCATGAAAATAATCGATGAACATCATGGGATTCAGCAAGAGTTTTCCTCTCCAAGAACACCCCAGTAAAATTGGATAGCTGAGAGGAAGAATAGAACTCTCATAGAGGCTGGTAGAACACTACTAAATGACACTTCTATCCCAGAATATTTCTGGGCTGAGGCTATAAATACAGCTTGTCACGTCCTTTACAGGTCTTCTATCACCAAGAGCCATAATAAGACCCCCTATGAGATTATGAAGGGTAGGAAACCAAACCTTGTATATCTCATAATTTTTGGGAGCAAGTGTTTTGTGCTCAATAATGGGAAATCCTATAAAACTAATTTTGTTGTCAAAGCCTATCAGGGGATATTTGTTGGGTAAATCAATCATAGTAAGGCTTATAGGATCTACAACTTTACAAGTCAAGTTGTAGAGGAGTTAGTTAATGTAGTGTTTGATGAAACAAATATGATTAACAATAAGCTATCAAGCTCTTCTTCTAGTTCTACAGGTACTGAACTAGTGTTTAAAAAGCTCACTCTCAAGAGAAATGGAGAAGATGCTCCAACAATGCGAGACCAAGTAGAGGGTGTGTGCATTCTAGTGGAAGCAAAAGGATCACAGGAAGTGGATGAAGATCAACATCATGAAGAACATGATGTTGAAGCAATACTACCTCCAGTAGTAAGGCATCTAAGGGATCATCCAGACCATCAGATTATTGGTGATGCAAGACAAGGAGTAGTGATAAGGAGCAGATGTCTCAACACAGTAATGTACTCTTGCTTTCTGTCACAGGTAGAACCTAAGAAATTTGAAGAGGCTAACTAAGACTAGTTTTGGATTGGAGCTATGCAAGAAGAATTGAACCAATTTAAAAGATGTAAGGTCTAGAAGCTAGTTCCCAGACCTCAAGGACATAATGTAATTGGAATTAAGTGGATCTAGAGGAATAAACATGATGAAGATGGCATTATAGTTAAGAATAAAGCTAGACTGGTGGCTCAGGGGTACAGACAAGAGGAAGGTATTGACTTTGATCAAACCTTTGCCCCTATAGCAAGACTAGAAGCTATTAGGTTATTCCTTTCATATGTTGCATTCCAAGGGTTCAGAGTCTATCAGATGGATGTGAAATCAGTATTTCTGAATGGAGATTTGAAAGAAGAAGTCTATGTGGAACAACCTCTAGGTTTTGTTGTTCCTTAACATACTGATTTTGTTTATAGACTAAGGAAAGCTCTATATGGGCTAAAGTAAGCCCCTAGAGCTTGGTATGAAACATTTTCTAGCTTCCTCATTGAAAATAAATTCTCAAGGAGGAAGATAGACAAGTCCCTATTCATTAGGGAATCTAAGGGCAAGATCATCCTAGTCCAGATATATGTTAATGACATTATATTTGGATTTACTGATGATAACCTTTGCAGGAAGTTTGCCAAACTTATGCAAGGGAAGTTTGAGATGAGTAGCATGGGTGAACTTAAGTTCTTTATGGGTCTCCAAGTAAGACAGACTGACAATGGAATATCCATATCATAGTCTAAGTTTACCAGGAAGTTAATTAAGAAATTTGGGATGGAGAGTGCGTCCACCATGAAAACTCTCATGGGATCAAATATGTCTTTAGACAAAGATGAGGTAGGGAAACCTGTTGATCAAACTTTGTATAGAGGGATAATTGGTTCTCTTTTATACCTCATTGCTAGTAGGCCAGACATCATGTATGCTACATGCGTCTGTGCTAGATATCAGACATGCCCTAAAGAGACTCATTTCTCGGCTACTAAGAGGATTTTGAGATATCTAAAGGGCACACCAGATCTAGGCCTATAATACCTTAGGAATAAGGATTTTGAGTTAATTGGCTATTCAGATGCAGACTTTGAAGGCTACAGAGAAGACAGGAAAAGTACATCAGGTTCCTATCAGTTTCTGGGTAAAAGACTAGTGTCCCGGAGCAGCAAGAAGCAAACTAGTGTATCTATTTCTACTACAAAATCAAAATACATAGCCGTAGGAAGCTGATGTGCACAGTTGTTGTGGATTCAGCATCAACTCCAGGATTGTAACCTCCAGATAAGTAAAAGTCCTTTGTTTTGTGATTCTACAAGTGCAATCTCTATAGCTAGGAATCATGTATCACATAGCAGGACTAAGCAGATAGAGATTAAATATCATATTATAAGAGAGCATGTGGAATGTGAGGATATTAGTCTTGAGTTTGTCCCAACAGACAAGAAAGTTGCTGATATTTTCACCAAGTCACTAGATGAAGCAAAGTTCAACAGTTTTAAATTTGAATTGGGTATGTTGAATTTGGTATAGCTTCAGTTGTTCTTATTGAGGGGGAGCAAGTTCAACTCTAGGTGTTTCTCTACTCTCAAATAGGGGGAGTAGATAGCATGCTGCTCCTGAGCTATTTCACAGAAGTCAAAAAGAGGGAGAAGTAGTATAAGAATAAAGTAGCAAGGGGGAGTAGCAGCAACAATGAAGCAGCTACAGGAAAGGCTTCAAGTGAAGCAGCTTGTAGCAGCAAGATGTAACAAAGCAGGGGGAGCACAAGGGAAATGCGGTAATAAGGGAAAATGTGGTAACTCAATGTGGTCACTCTTGCTGCTCTTAGATTAATACAATATTAATATTTTTGCTACTTATGTTAGTGTATATCATTGATAAAGAATTCTCAAGTGGTGTTTTGATTTCTTCAAATAGGGGGAGATTGTTGGGTCCATTGATCCCAATGTCCTAGATTAGTAAGAAGTCAAACAGGTCAATGGTATACACATAGTTATATCTGATGTATGTTTAAGTTCATGTATACAGGTTGGTCTTTATCACAATGATTGGACATATAGTTTAAGATACAGTGACAGGTGGACTCAAAGTGATGGGATGGAAATTCAGGAAAATGCCTAAGTCTAGAAGCGTTAAGTGAGGCAAGCTCACTCAATGCCATACAGCTAATAGCGCTGAGAGAAGGCAGGCAGTCAAAGCTTACAGTATTGAAAAGGCAGAAATATGGCTAAGTCCACAGGCATTGAATGAGCTCAACTCACTAAACGCCATATGGCCAGAATCGTTGTGTCAAGGATATCATGTCAAAGCCTAAGCAGTGGAAGCCAGAAAATCGACTAAGTATAGAAGCGTTGAGTGAAGCTTCATCACTCAACGTCATGCTGAGTTTGTCAATGCCAAACTTAAGCAAGAAAGCAAGATTGCCGAAATTCAGGCTAAGTATAAAAGCGTTGAGTGAACCTGATACACTCAACGCTCTCAACGCCATCAGGCAAAAAGCTAGAGAATATGGCTAAGGCAAAAAGCATTGAGTGAGGCGTATACACTCAACGCTCTCAATTCCTAGCAGAGCTGAAATATTTCCAAGTCCAGATTCGTTGAGTATGGCTTATTCACTCAATGCCACTCAATGCCTAGCAGAGATGAAGAGAATTCTAAGTCCACAATCGTTGAGTATTGCTTATCCACTTTTCGTCGAGCTGAGCTTTGAGTTCGTCGAACTGTGTTCAGAGTTTGGCGAACTCAGCTTTCACTTGTTCGTTGACCTGAGGATTTTTGAAATGATGTTTGATTCTTTCGAGCTGAGATCTAGGTTCGTCGAACTGAGTTTTGAGTTCGTCGAACTGAGGATTTCTGAAATGATGCTTGATTTTTCAAAGTCTAGAATGATGCTGACGTCAGCAAAGTTAACAAGTCAACAAATTTCAGATTCGTTATTTAAATGCTGCAAATCGACATTAACGTCTCCGTCAGTCTACAGTGAATCTCAATTTGATTAAGCTTAGGTTTTAACCACCGTTAAAACTGGGACACGTGTCAATCATCCTACAAATCGACGGGATTATAAATAGCAGCTGAGATCGAGATCTAATTAATTTCTAATTAACATTCTAAAAACGAGAAGCGGGAGTTCGTCGTCTTCATCCGCCATTGTTACAGAACCAAGAACTTCAAATTGATAAATCTGAAGGGTTTCTGAGTTCATTGATGCAATCAACATCTGCTGCAGCAAGTATAGAGGATCTCTTTGAGGAAGACGAATCAGTCTAGGCAAGCCCTAACTGAAGTTGATTCACGATCCAAGCCGAGCCAAATCTGAAGATCTTTCTCTAGATCATTGAAGAAGAAGAAGATATCTGTACAGAGTTTTCTCTAGACAAAAGGAGGGGCAGAGCAATTAATTTCCTGCCAAAAAAGGTCAGCTGATTGAAGACATACATTCTTAATCTTCCCCCTTCATCAGCAAGAACATGATCAAGATCCTGAGGAACTTCTAGCACAAGCCGTAGATAGTCGAAGATTGTCATTCTTATTGTTAGGAAGCAGATAGGGCTGAGATTTACTTAACTAAGGAATAAATTAACTCAGAGAATAATTTCTCTTGAGTCAAATCAACAACTCTTTCAAAATCAGTGGATCTGTGGTATATCTGTGTTGAGGACTAGATTGATTAGGTTGTGTGAGAGATCTGTGAGATCTTATTGTAAAGCCTAAATTTTAAAGGCTATGAGAAGGATTTGGGAGATCTATGCTAGGTTCGTGGGCCTGTGATTGGATCCCTGTGTGGATCGGTGTGGGGTTGTTTCTCCCAGCCTGTGTAAAGGGCATTTATGCCTGTGTTTGGTTGTCAAGAGATTACTGTATGGAGGGTTGTGAGCGTGTATTGTAAATCTCAGTGGAGACTGACTGATCCGGTGGGATCGTGCTGTAATCTCCGATGGAGCCATAGTTTTTGGAGAAGAGCCTTATATAACATACAATTAGAAAGGAGGAGAGGGATAGTGGATGTACCCATACACTAGGGAACCACTATAAAAATCTGGTATGTTGTGTCTTGTGTTTTGTTGTGCTGAGTATTGTGTTCTTGAAAGCTTAATTAAGTATACACAGTAGGACATAAGTCACAGAAGATTTTAAAAAACCTTAAAAGACTACAATAACCTATTCACCCCCCAGGTGATTAGCTACCATTGTAATCAAAGACTTTCCAGCAGCAATCCAAACGTATAGGTCGATGAAGATCGAATCGTGCACTATAGTCGGCAGTCGATCGGGAGATTTCGCGATTCGTACAGAGCATCGGCGGCGGACGGAAGATTTTCTATTTTGGAAATTTATTGTCGATTCAAATGTTAGCAATAGCACGTTTAGTATGGATAAAAAATATCCCTAGGTATTTTTAGAGATCTTCTTACCAACGGTATAAAGAAAGTTTCCAAAAATGAAACCTAAAAAAGCATTGTGCATGGCCGACCGAACCCGAGACTTGTTTTCGAAAATTATCAGAAAAATGACCTAAGTAAAATTCGTCGAGTATTGTCGCTTATCATAATGATACTCATAGAATACATCTTGATATACGACGAAAAGGACTTAGCCAAATCATCTCAGGCTGGCTGGTCACTCAATGCCATGGAGAAGAGTCATACTCGACGAATTCGTCAAGTATCACCTAGCATACTCGACGAATTCGTCGAGTATAGGTTAAGTGACTCAACACACTTAACATTGTTACACTCAATGCCTTGAGTTCACTCAACATCATAGGCAGCATTCGACGAATATCATCGAGTTAACTCAACACACTCAATGCTTTGATATTCGACAAAAAATACTTGGAAAAATGTAGAGAAGTAGCGTCGACTGGACTCGACGAATTCGGCATGTATCACTTAGCATATTGGACGAATTCAACGAGTATCGTTTGATACATTAGACAAATTTGACGAGTATGCAAGACGATACTCGGCGAATTTTACTTAACAGATTTTTCAATTCTTCAGCGAATTTTCCCTTAGTATAAAAGATGGATTCGACGGGTATGGGTAGGTATACATGACGAATTTGATGAGTATCAAGCTGATACTCGACGAATTCGACGAGTATTCCAAACCATACTCGACGAATTATACTTAGGTGAATTTCTGTCTCTCTAAAACTATGCCTTGACCATTCTTGAGCCTTCTCTTGTACTTGGGATTGAAGTACACCCCAATAGAGAGATTATTTGTGAGTCAACACTTTGGCCTACACAATGAGGAATTACATTGTAAAGTCATCTGTTTACTGACCCACTGTAACCTGACATTGATGTGTACTTATCAATAAAAACCTGCAAGTACATAACTCAAAAGCAACATCAAATACAGTAACAATTCATCTTAGCTTAACTGGGCTCTTCTTCAAATCTGTGTTATTGTGGATACAATACCCAACAATCTCCCCCTATTTGAATAAATCAGAACCCTATAAGCTAAGGTGAATTGTACATAAGAATAATGAAATAATAAAATATTAAGGCTTGAAAGGATAATAAAATTAAACACAACACGCATTCCAAGACAATCATAGAAATCATATATATATACATATATATATATCAAATTGTTAATAGTTTTGGGGGGCAACCCACAACTCAACACAAAATATAACTATTGGTCCAGCCTGCTCTGACCATTTTGCCTTTTTCTATCAAAATAAGCCTTTGGCTTTGGAAAGTACTTTGGAGGGGGTGCATGCATCAGATCAACATCTTTATGATTTCTGAAGTGAATTCTTCTTTTTGTGTAGGACAGCTTGTACTTGTTCCATTCTTCCTGATCGTAGTTTTGCTGATGTTTTTCACCACCAATGTCGACCAAGGAGAATGTATCTAAAATAATTCCTCTGGATATTGGAATCCACACTTCTTCCATCTCTCTATTTGGTTCTGACTTGACAGTAAACGGGCCTTCCCCATATCTTCTTTGCTTGTGAACCGGAGGGTGGAAGTATTCAACAAGTTCTACCTCTAGAGCCTTAGCAGTAGTAGCAGTAGTAGCAGCAATATCAGCCTGAGAAAAGTCTTGTGTGTCTGACCAGTGCTAAGAGTAATCCTGGTGAGGATGAATCTCATCATGTGTTGGTACAGGCATAATAGGTACTTGAGGTCTTGTCAGATGATTATGAAGCCACATACAGTTATCATAATTATAGTCATTTACACTTTTGAAATTTGCTAACATTGCTACTTCAAGTGCATTGACCTTAGCTGCTACCTTAACTTGCAAGGAATCCTCCCCCTTTCTGACTTTTACAGCCAGAGCATTTGCATACGCTTGCAAGTTGTCGTCATAATTAGCCATTGAATTATTGTGTGCTTCAATCATAGTTTTGGCATTAGTATCAACATTGCTCATCACCTTCTGATTTCTTTTTAAACCTTTCATTACAAATTCAACTCATTTTCCCCCTTGGGTAAATCAGGAGTCTAACTTGGCATCTAGCTTGTCAAATATTACGTTAACCTCAGTTAGGCCTTTGTTCAGGTCTCTTTTGGTCTCTTTCATCTTTTTTTCAGAACACTTTTCATGGAAGAATCAAAATATGTGTTCTGCTTGTCTAGCATTGCCTCTATACTCTACAGAAGTGTACTATCAGTAGTCAACACTGGAGTATCTGGGATGGGAGTGAAGGTAGATCCTCACTGGAAGACTCATCTATCGGAGATAAATGAGCTCTAGAAGTAGTAGATTGATCTGCAGCAGTAGTGAGAGCTGGAGTCTGTTCCTCTGCATCTCCTCCTTCATCTGAGAGATCAACAACCTCCACCTCAGCAGTAGGAGGTGCATCTAGCATCAAAGCTATCCTTTTCTCCAGGTTGCGTGAAATCCTAGCAACCTCAGTATGAACTGATATAGAAGTCCTAGTCACCTCCCCCTTAGAAGATGAAGCGGGAACAATTTCTAGGAGAGGGACAATTAGGTTCTCCACTAGCACTAGCTCAGAACTAACATAAACATTATCAGTAGCTTTGGTCTTATATGAATCTATCATCCTCTCATCACCAGCACCTTCAATATCATAATCATCAATAGTCAAGTCATCAGCAGCAGCATCCTCATCTACGTCATCTTCAGCAACAGCATCTTCCTCAACCTCATCAACCTCTTCCTCCTCTGTCACTAACTCTTGAACAACATTCTGAGCCAACTCAGCAACCTCTACCATCAGATGCTCTGTCTCTGTAACTATTATATCTGGAACTGGTACTGGATTTGGAATTAAACTCAAGGGCACAATGCTAGTGGCCACTTGTGTGTCAACTGACTCTCCCTCTATTCCTACCCTTGAACTCTTGGGAATGTCACTGGGGTGTGGAGAGGTAATCCTGACCTCAGGAGCAAGTTCTGCCTCCTCCATAACCAAATCTAGGGCTCCCCCGTCCCTGGTGATCCTCCTATCCCCCCTGGAAAATATAAATGAGTCTATTTTCTTTAGGTGATGGATAGGCACCCCTTTGGTCATATCAAACATGTCACCATCTAGCTGATTCAGATACATGCTGATAATCCTCCCAAATTTGGGAGTTTGAAGGTTTTCCTTGATCTTTTCAAGCAGAAATACACCCCAATCAAGTTTCTTTCGACAGATGATGGCAACAAGGGTCTTGAACATCTCTGTGGAGAGATAGTCATGAAACCCAGTCTTGCACAAGAACACTTTACCTATGATGTTGGAAAGAATCTTGCATTCTTCATTCATCCCTTTGTGCTTTACAGCTTCTGTACCTCGGGGCAATCCACAGAATAAAAGAGCTCGGAGAAGTCATCCTCGTCAAGGTAATCGGCCTCATCACATGTAGGAAGCCGCAAGTACCTAGAGAGAAGTGACGCTTTCACTTTTACTTTGGTCTTGTTAACCTTTCTCTTGATAAGTGTATCATCCCGACGAAGCTTCGTATTGTGGAAAAATTAAAGAACTTCCTTATCCAGAACTTTGTATGGGTGTTCTTGGATGAAGGAGAGTCCAGCGGTCTCCAATATTAGTATAATGTTTCTGAACTCATCTGAAGCATCTATAAAGCCTGTACAAACAATTTCCTCTCCCCCTAGCAAACCATTATTTCTTCTAGGAGCCATGGAGAATGATGAATCTGTAATGAATTGGATTTCGAAACTTTGATAGAGTCGACGACAACATAGTTTTGGGAACACACCACGCGAAGAAATTCTCGAGAAAACCTTGCTATACTGTCGGCTAGGGTTAAGAAGTAGTTCACAACCCTAATCGAGGAGGAATGGGCCATAGACCACGGGAGGAAGAAGATCCAGTTGTGCGGGAGCCGAACAGTCATGATTTCTAATTCGGCGAGTCAGCTGAGGGTTTCATCGAAATTGACTGTGCGGTTGCCCCCTAAAATATATATATATATATATATATATATATATATATATATATATATATATAATTTTAAAATTGGCCTAGAAGGCACGTACCTCATTTTTGGCAGCTCTTCAGATCCAATATAGTAAGATAGAAATTTGCATAAGTTGAATTCAGCGAAATTCACTGGAAGCAGAGTCTGATTCGGCGAGTATCCACTTATATCTAACGAATCAGCAAGTTTGTTGTCCGATATTCGCCAAATTTTCCTTGGAAAATCTTCTGCCTTTCTGAAGTAGTTCCTCCTTCAAGAGTCCATATTTAACATGCCTAGTTTCATTTTGAAAAACGAGAACTTGGCCTCGTCCAGCGGTTTTGTAAAAATATTCGCGATCTACTTGTCCGTCGGGACATAGCTGAGGGTTATGTCCTTGTTCTCCACATGCTCCCGGATGAAGTGATATCGTACCTCGATGTGCTTTGTATGGATGTGAGAGACTGGATTATGTGCGATCGATATTGCGTTGGTTGAGTCAAAATACATAGGAATTTCCTTGAACTTCAAGTTGTAGTCTTCTAGTTGATTCTTGATCTATAGAAACTGTGCGCAACAACTACCCACAGAGATATACTCTGACTCGGAAGTATAAGTTGCCACACAATTATGCTTCTTACTGCTCCATGAGATAAGCTGTCTTCCGAGGAATTGATAGGTCCCGGAAGTGCTTTTCCTATCATCGTTGCTTCCTGCAAAATTGGCATCTGAAAAACCAATTAGTTCGACATCATTATTTCTCGAGTACCATAAGCCAAGATTGGGTATACCCTTAAGGTATCGTAAAATTAACTTTGCTGTGACGTAATGAGATTCCTTTGAGTTCACCTGAAATCTAGCGCAAACACATGTTGAAAACATTATATATGGTTTACTGGCAGTGAGGTAGAGCAAGGATCCAATTATGCTTTTGTACTTGGTTTCATCAAAAGGTTTCCCTTTCTCATACTTGTCCATAGACACAGTTGAACCCATTGGAGTCCTCATAAAGGTTGTATTATCCATTCCGAATTTCTTAATAAGCTCCTTGGTGAACTTCGTCTGAGAGATGAAAATTTCATCTTCAGATTGTTTCACTTAAAGTCCAAAGAAATACTTCAGCTCTCTCATACTGCTCATTTCAAACTTCCCTTGCATAAGTTTGGAGAACTTCTTGCAAAGGTTGTCTTCTGTATAGCTAAATATGATGTTGTCAACATAAATCTACACTAGCAGAATCTTTCCTTTTACTTCCCAAAGAAATAATGTCACTTGTTCTCAAGAAGAAAGCTAGACAACATCTCATACCAAGCTTTTGGAGCTTGTTTCAGGCCATATAGGGCTTTATTTAAAAAGTAAACATAATCAAGGAAATTGGAATTAACAAAACCTAGGGGTTGTGCTACGTATACTTCCTCTTTCAGATTCCCGTTGAGGAATGATGACTTCACGTACATTTGGTAGACGGTGTAGCATTTGAGGGCAGCATACGCAAGAAACAACCTAATCGCCTTGAGCCTAACCACTGGAGCAAAGGTCTGGTCGATGTCGGTCCCTTCTTTTTGTCGGTATCCTTGTGCTATAAGTCTGGATTTATTCTTGATGATTACTTTGTGTTCGTCTAGATTGTTTCTGAATATCCATTTGGTGTCGATCACGTTTTGTCCCTTGGGCTTGGGTACCAACTCCCAGACTTTGCAATGTTCAAACTAATTGAGCTCCTTTTGCATTGCTAGTGTCCAGAAAGCATCCTTGTTTACTTCTACAAACTTCTTAGGCTCAACCTGAGATAGAAAATTAAGATGCATAATTTCATTAGCAGTACCTCTTCTTGTTCTCACACTATCGCCTGGCTCTCCAATTATCTGATCAGCTGGGTGATCTCTTAGGTGTCTGAACCCTAGATTTCAAGCTCTTCCTCCAGCAGGCTCTGCAACATATAGTACATCCTCTGGGGGTTGAGACAATTCTTCCTATAGGGGTTCTTCATCCACCAAGCCTAGATCGACGAGCTTGACTGAGCTTGGAGCTTCTTCCTTGATAGCTTCATCCAAGATTAGCTCCTTGAACAAGGTACCTTCATTTGCACCAATAACACTAGACGAGCTGCTTTGGAGCATGCTTGTCTCACCAAATACAACATTTATTGACTCTTCTACCACCAAAGTTTTCTTATTAAAAATTATATATGTCTTACTATGGCTACTATAACCTACAAAAATACCTTCAAAACACTTTTAACTAAACTTTGTGTGGTAATACATCCCATTATTAAGAACGAAGCATTTACTTCCAAAGATTCTAATTTAGGACACAGTCGGTTTTCTTCCCTTCAATAGCTCATAGGGGGTCTTGAAAGATCTTATTTTCAAGGTAGCTAGCAACCTAGGGGTGAATAGGTCTACTTAGGTATTTTGAGAGTCTTTTTAAATCACTTGATTGTTTCTTTAATCTTTCAGCTTATAGTGATCTAGAGCTTGTCCTTAGCACCTACAATTAAGAAAATGAAAGCAAACATAGAAAAGCACACAAGTATTTTATAGTAGTTCCCAAAAATTATGGGTACATCAACTCTCCTCCCACCTTTCTAACTCATGTTAGTCAAGGCACTTCTCCAAACCAATGCTCCAAGGAGCTTACACCTCAGATCCATCAGGATCTCTCAGTCTCCTCCAAGACTTGCACCTCAGCCACAAAGGCCTACACTCAGTGATACAAGTATCACCTACCTCAGGCACTTAAGCCCTACCACTCAGGCTATAGAGGATAGCCCTACCTCAGAGAAAGCTTGCTCCTACAACTCAGAGAGATACACTCTCCTACAGTTCAGGCAAAACTGCCCTACTTCTCAGTGAGTAAAACTCATCTACCTCAGAGAGATATACTCTCCTACAACTCAAGAAAATTTGCCCTACCTCAGACCCAAGGGTCCTACAGCTCAGATCCAAAAGGATCATACAAAGAGAAATAGATTAATTAACTTTGACACGGAGAAATTTTTCTATGTCAACCACTTGAGCAGAAAACTTTCTTCTCCAACTCTCCTCACAGCAGGGAAAGGATTTGCTGGAGGAACTCAGAAGATAACTTCTAAACTTGTTGCTGAAGGCTAAAGATCTTTTGATCTGGAGTCTTCAAATAGCCCACTGAACTTCCCAAAAGATGAAGGTTCTTATTTCTTCAGAACAGTTTCTGAATCTGCTGTGGCAGATGGAGACTTGCACAGCTAACTGAACTTTTCTTGCTGAAGAGCTTCAAGCTTTTCACATGCAGCAATGGCGAAGAAGATGGAGATGGCTGCTTTCCTTTTTGAATAATGTATGCCTTAAAGGTTAAAGTTGTATTGGCCCTATCTCTTCCTTTTATAGTTCGCTGATCAACGACTATTAGAGATTGGTGGGCCCGACCTGCAGCTTCCAGCTGCGCCTTGCTTTATTGGAAGAAAACGTACAGTAGCTTCACGACAAGTTTTGTCATGTAGTGTAGCTTCCCCGTGTTTGATCTGACTTTAGTTGACTTTGTCGATTTTTCTGACGTCAGCATCTGTGTACTTAACCAAAATCGAGCATCAGAGAATAGGTGTTGAGTGAGTAAGCATCACTCAACGCCAAAACACTTAGACAGATTCATTGTCTCTTGGCGTTGAGTGAGTCACCTTCACTCAATGTCAAACTACTTAGAATATTAAGTCTGATTCTAGGCATTGAGTGATTCAGCTCCACTCAACGCCAATCTTGCTTTATCAGCTTTCAGTCGCTTGGCGTTGAGTGAGTAAGCATCACTCAACTCCAAACCCCTTAGAAAAAATTCTGTCTTCACTAGGCGTTGACAGCGTTGAGTTAGTAACCTCCACTCAATGCATTTTGCCTTAACCAAATTTCTGCTTATTCAGCAACATAAGTGTTGAGAGCGTTGAGTGAACACGCCTCACTCAATGCTTTCTGCCTTAGCCAATTTTCTATATTTAGTAGCATGGCGTTGAGTGAGTTAACTTCACTCATGCATGTGGACTTAGCCACAATTTAGCTCATTCCAACTTCAGGCTTTTACTGCTTTAGCCTATCTCGCAGTCTTCATTTATTTAAAGGACCATCCTATCTGCATAAAGCCAAATAGTTTGCAACTAGATGAGGAGCAACTGAACCTATACTAAGTTTAACATACCCAACTCAAATTTCAAGGTGTTAAACTTGGCTTCATCTAGTGGCTTAGTGAAGATGTCAGCCACTTGCTTGTCTGTTGGGAAAAACTCAAGGGTGATGTCTTCACATTCCACGTGCTCCCTAATGAAATGATATCTAATCTCTATGTTCTTATTCCTACTATGGGAGATGTACAACCCCGTATTCGCGAAGAGAGGGCCCCAAAACAAGACGTGAGACTAGCTATGTATTTTTAAGCTTTTCAAGAGGTTTGGCACTCTTGGTGGCCAATTTATGCTCAATTTGCATGATATACTAATAGGGGATGAAGTATTTGCCTCCCCCCGGCCCCTTTTACGAGGAGGGCCCAGTATGTGCTCGCCCTATGCCCAGCTCGTTAGGCTAGCTCGGCAGGCCAGCTTGTCAGGCCAGCTCGTTAGGTCAGCTCGTCAGGCCAGCTCGTCAGGCCAGCTCGTCAGGCCAGCTCGCCAAGCTCATCAGGCCAGCATGCCCAGCTCATCAGGCCAGCTCGTCAGGCAAGCTCGTCAGTCCAGCTCATCAGGCCTGCTCGGCAGGCCAGCTCGGCAGGCTAGCTCGCCCAGCTCGTCAGGCTAGCTCGTCAGTCCAGCTCGTCAGGCCAACTCTCCCAGCTCGTCAGGCCAGCATGCCCAGCTTGTCAGGCCAGCTTGTTAGGCCAGCTTGCCCGGCTCGTCAGGCCAGCTTGCCTAGCTCGTTAGGAAAGCTCGCCCGGCTCGTCAGGCCAGCTCGCCCGGCTCATAAGGCCAGCTCATCGGCAAGCTCGCCCTACTCGTCAGGCCAGCTCGCCCAGCTCGTCAGGCTAGCTCGTCAGTCCAGCTCGCCAGGCCAGCTCATCATGCCAGCTCGTCAAGCCAGCTCGTCAGGACAGCTCGTCAGGATAGCTTGTCAGACCAACTCGTCAGACCAGCTCGCTCAGCTCGTCATGCCAGCTCGTCAGGCCAGCTCGTCAGTCTAGCTCGTCAGGCCAGCTCGTCAGGCCAGCTCGCCCAGCTTGTCAGGTCAGCTCGCCCAGCTCATCAGGCCAGCTCGTCAGGCCAGCTCACCCAGCTCGTCAAGCCAGTTCGTCAGGCCAGCTCGCCCGGCTCATCAGGACATCTCGCCCAGCTCGTTAGGCCAGCTCGGTAGGCCAGCTTGGCAGGCCAGCTTGCCCGGCTCATCTTGCCAACTCGCCCAGTATGTCAGGCCAGCTCGTCAGGCTAGCTCGCCTGGCTCGCCAGGCCAGCTCGCTTAGCTCGTCAAGCCAGCTCGTCAGGCCTTCTCGCCCAACTCGTTAGGCCAGCTTGTCAGGCCAGCTCGCCCAGCTCGTCCGTCCAGTTCGTTAGGCTAGCTCGCCTGGCTCGTTAGGCCAGCTCGCCCAGCTCGTCTAGCCAGCTCGCCCAGCTCGTCTGGCCAGCTCGTCAGGCTTGCTCGTCAGGCCAGCTTGCCTAGCTCGTTAGGCCAGCTCGTCAGGCCAGCTCACCCAGCTCGTCAGGCCAGCTCGCCCAAGTCGTCAGGCCAGCTCGTCAGGCCAGCTTGCCCAGCTCGTCAGTTCAGCTCACTCAGCTCATCAGGCCAGCTCGCCCAGGCCAGCTAGCTCGCCCAACTCGTCAGGCCAGCTCATTAGGCCAGCTCCCCCAGCTCGTCAGCCCAGCTCGTCAGCCCAGCTCGTCAGGACAGCTCGCCCAACTCGTCTGGGTAGCTCGCCCAGCTCGTCGGGCCAGCTTGCCCAGCTCGTCAGGCCAGCTTGTCAGGCCCGATCGCCAGGCCGGTTCGTCAGGCCAGGTCGCCAGCTTGTCGGGCCGCCAGCTCGCTAGGCCGCCGTCTCACCTTATCGCATGCTCACCTGGCTTGAGGTGCTGCCCCTGGTGGACTGTTTTTAGTTGCTTAGAATAGCGGGATTTGGCTGTTGGCAGACCAACTCGGGGGCATTTCAGTAATTTCAGAGGAGCAGAGGTTTGTTATTTGCAGGCCATTTCCAGAAAACTATAAATAGACCCTTGAGGGTTCCTTGGAGAGCATTGCTTCTTATCCACTTTAACCCCCTTGCTTTCTTCCTCCAAGGTACCTAGCTCAAGCATTGGCTAGGGAGGGGAGACCTCAAAGGTCTTCCGGATTTGAGGTGGGACCTCCACACTAGAGCCGAGGGTCTGTTCCTAGTTTCCTGATTCTTTGGCCTGTGGCATTCGCCCGAGTGCAGTAAGTGTGAGTCCACCCCATTTTTGGGACCCCGAACTCCACGAGAGACCAAGTTTTTGGTTTCAATAGGCAACAGGATTCCTAGAAATAGAGATTGCACTAGTAGAATCACAGAATAAAGGAGTTCTACTTATCTATAGGTTGAAGTCTTGAAGCTGGTGCTGGATCCACAGCAACTGAGCACAACAGCTTCCTACTGAAATGTATTCTGACTCTGCAGTTGATATTGCCACACTGGTTTGTTTCTTGCTGCTCCAAGATACTAGTATCCTTCCAAGAACTGACAGGTGCCATATGTGCTCCTCCTATCCTCTTTGTAGCCTACAAAATCTGCATCTGAATAGCCAGTTAGTTCAAACTCCCCATTCCTAGGGTACCAAAGGCCAAGATTTGGAGTGCCCTTAAGATACCTCAAGATTCTCTTAGCTACAGAGTAGTGAGATTCATTAGGGCAAGCCTGATACCTAGCACAAACACATGTAGCATACATGATGTCTGACCTACTTGCAATCAAATATAGAAGGGAGCCAATTATCTCTCTATACAAAGTTTCATCAATAGGTTTCCCTTCTTCATCTTTGCCTACAGGAATACTTGACCCCATGGGAGTTCTTATGGTGGAGGAATTCTCCATGCCAAATTTCTTGACTAACTCCCTAGTGAACTTAGACTGGGATATGGACAAGCCATCATCAGTCTGTCTTACTTTGAGTCCCAAGAAGAACTTAAGTTCACCCATACTGCTCATCTCAAACTTCTCCTGCATGAGTTTAGCCAACTTTTTACATAGGTTGTCATTAGTAGATCCAAAGATGATGTCATCTACATAGATCTGGACTAGGATGATCTTACCCTTAGATTCCCTTAAGAATAGGGTCTTTTCTATTTTCCCCCTTGTGAATTTTTTCTCAATGAGGAAACTAGACAATGTCTCATACCATGCTCTAGGGGCTTGCTTCAGCCCATATAGAGCTTTCCTAAGTCTATAAACAAAATCAGGTGAGTCAGAAACTACAAAACCTGGAGGCTGCTCAACATAGGTTTCTTCTTTTAAGTCGCCATTTAGGAATGTTGACTTCACATCCATTTGGTAGACCTTGAATCCCTTGTGTGCTGCATATGTAAGGAATAAACTGATGGCTTCAAATCTTGCTACAAGGGCAAAGGTTTGATCAAAATCAATCCCTTCTTCTTGCTTGTAGCCCTTAGCTACTAGTTTGTCCTTGTTCTTAATTATAATGTCATTTTCATCAAGCTTGTATCTGTAGATCCACTTGACTTCAATGATATTATGACCATAAGGTCTGGGAACTAGCTTCCAGACCCTGCACCTCTTGAACTGGTTAAGTTCCTCCTACATAGCTCCAATATAATGCTGGTATATGTTGGCCTCTTCAAACTTCTTGGGCTCCACTTGGGATAGAAAGCTTGAATACATGGTTGTGTTCTCACTTATCCTCCTTGTCATTACTTCATGACTTGCCTCACCAATGATTAACTGTACTAGATGATCTCTCATATTTCTGACTGTAGGTGGAAGTCTTCTTTCAGCAATAGGGGCATCTTCTTGTTGATCTTCATCCACATCATCCACTCCCAGTGTGCTAGGTAGATCTTCTAGAGTATCCATATCATCTTGGATGACTGGTGATTCTTCCTTGATGGTCAGCTTGTCCACCATCTATTCTGTACCTGCAGTACTATAAGAGAACTAGGCAGTCCATTGTTAAACATGGTAGACTCATCAAATACTACATGAACTGATTCTTCTACAACTTAGCTTTTCAATTTGTAGATCTTATAGGCTTTATTATGATTGTTATAGCAAAAAAATATTCCATCATAGGATTTGGCAGTAAAATTAGTCACATAGGACTTGCCATTGTGAAGCTCAAAGCATTTACTACCAAAGATTCTGAGATAGCCCAATTATGTTTCCTGCCCTTCAAGATCTCATAGGGAGTCTTATTGTGGCCTTTGGTGATAGAGGCTCTATTGAGGACATGACATGCAGTATTTACTGCCTCAGCCCAGAAATACTCTGGGAGAGATGTGTCACTCAACATTATTCTACCAGCCTTTATAAGAGTCCTATTTTTCCTCTCAACTATCCCATTTTGCCGGGGTGTTCTAGGGGAAGAGAATTCTTGATGAATCCCATGCTCTTCATAGAACTTTGTCATGCTATCAGACTGGAATTCTGTCCCATGGTCACTTCTGATTTTGACCACAGAACAGCCAAGCTCATTCGGAATTTGCTTGACAAACCTCATGAGGACATCAAGGGTTTCATCTTTCTTCTTAAGAAAGAACACCCAAGTAAACTTAGAATAGTCATCAACTACCATAATGGTATAGACTTTCCTACTAAGATTGTGAATTGGCATTGGACCAAATAGGTCCAAATGTAAGAGGTATAAGCACTTCACAGAGTTTTGGTCCCAATACCCTTGAAGGATACTTTTGTATGCTTACCCTTTTGGCAAGCAGAGCAAATGCCCTCCTTAGAGCACTTCATATTGGGGCCATTCCAAACTAGCTCTTGACTGAAAAGTTTGCCAATAGTCTTGTAATTCAAATGGGCTAGTCTCTTGTGCCATTGGACATAGTAGGAGACTTTCTCATTTTCCACAAAATAGATAGGAGAATCTGTGTCTAGACATAGAAATTTCAAGCAATAAACATTTCCACTCCTAGTGCCTATCAAGATGACCTCTTGGTCACTTGAGCTCCTAATTAGACACTCATCCTTGAGGAAGAATATTACATAGCCAAGATCAGAAAGCTGGTTTATGCTTATAAGGTTGTGTTATAACCCTTCAACATAAGCCACCTTTGTGATGCAAATTATGACATTGGTGATCTTACCATACCCTCTAGTTACACCTCTATCTGAACCACCAAAGTTGACTTTGGGTCCATCTTTTACTGGAGTAAACTCCTTCAAGTTGCTCCTTGTTCCAGTCATGTGCCTAGAACAGCCACTATCCAAGTACCATATATGAGTATGGCACCATGAACTATCCTGCAATATATAAATTACTTAACCTTAGGACCCCAATATCTATTTAGTCCTAGGTGCATGTTAGCATGAAACTGAACATGTCCACCAGCAGAATTTCTGACTGGTGGACTGACCCTAGATCTGGCCACATTGGTAATGTGACAGTAGTCAATGGTAAAGGGCCCTATCTTCGAAAGCACCAACAATCATGTATATTATGTCTTCTTTTCTGTGAAGGCCCTGCAGCATGATGAGATGCAACCTTGACAAGAGGAAGCTGTGATGTAGCCTTTTTCTGATTTATTTCAGCCAGAATTTGACTGAAGGTAAGTCTTATAGCTGGCTGATTTGGTCTGCCCTGAGGGCCAGCAGCAGCTAGTTTCTTTTCAGAAAGCATGCTTCTGATGGCTTCAGATATGCCCAGATCTGCCTGATTCTTAGACTTTTCCTTAGTCAGAACCTTTGCTGACAGATTTTGAGCCTTGGCTACAACAATATTCTTGAGAGTTGGTGTAGAAGCACCAAAGACAAATGGTCCAGATTGGGCCATTTGAAATTTCTCATTGGCAGCCTTGACTGTACACATCCTGCCAAAAATTTCATCATGACAGTGAATATCTTTGTTCACTCCAGATGAACAACCCCTCTCCCGGTGACCATAAGAACTTTCTTAGCCATACATGTTAGAAGGTATCAAAACTTTTCTAAAAAGAATGGGAGGATTAGAAGCAATAGGCTGAGGTGGAACTGGAGCTTTGCCCTTCCTTTTGGAAGGAGCAACTCTTGTGCTTCCCTTGAATCAAAACCTCTTCTTGCCCTTTTGAGAGGAGAAGGAGTCTATCAAGGGGAGCACAGTACTTGGCTTAGAATAACTAGCCCATATTCTTTTATCCTTCTCAAGCTTATCTTCAAGCTCCCTGATGAGACAGTTCTTGTGCTTGATGGAGGCAACCTAAATGTCCAAGAGGGACTTCAGTTGGATAATTTCCCTAGCTTTCTGGTCCAGTAGATTTGTTGTTACAGTCTGCTGGGCAACTGTAAGCTTAAGAGATAAGATCTCTTTAGCTTACATCTTAGATAACTTCTTGACCTTCTTGAAGGCATTCATAAGTTATCCATACTTATAAATCAGTTGATTGAAATCTCCTTCAGATCCAGAATCTTCTTCACCACAGGGTGAAGAGGCTTCTGAGCAAGGACTGTCTCAAACTCAGACAGATAAGCAGAGTCAGGTGATAGATGTATCTTGCTCTGACCAGGCTGATCCTGGTTGCTTTCCTCATCAGTCATTGCCATCAGCCCTATGTAGTTGTGGACATCTTCATCAACCTCTGACTCACTGTCTGATAGTGTCAGAGGGGCTCTGATTCCTATACTCCCTAAAGGATTGACTTCTCCTGCTACAATAGCTTCATCTTTAACAGTAGCAACAACTAGCCTAATATAGGCTTCCTCTTCTTCAGACTCAGAATATGATGAGTCTGTCCAACTCTTTTCCTTCTTGGCAATGAAGGACTTTTCCTTCTTTCCTTTGTGTTGGTGCTGCTTCTTCTCCTCAGTCTCCTTCCTCTTCTCTGGGCAGAAAGCTATCACATGCCCAGGCTTGCTGCGATAGTAGCAAATAACTTTAGAGGAGTTATATTTATTATGTTTAGAACCATATTTTTCAGTCTTGGACTGGTTCTTTCTGTGATTAGTGGAATTGGAAGGCCTTTTCTTCCAATGCTTCTTCTTCATTAACCTCTAGAGTTGTCTGGAAAAGACTGCAAAATCTTCATCAAACATGCTGCTGTCTGATGCCTCTGAGTCAGAGTTGTCTAACTCAGCTGGTCTCCTTGGTGGAGAAGGAATCCTTTCCTTTCCTTTCCTTGTGCTTTCAGCTTTGAAGGCCAATGACTTTTCTTTGGCCAGTGATTTATTGGAGGCATCCTCCTCCTTCCTGGCAGCCAGCTGCATACATAGGAGAGCAGCTTCCCAAACAATATTTGGGGAGGAGTGTTAGCAAGCTTGGCCATCTCTCTTATGGCAAAGATCTTAGTATCCCAGTCTCTAGTGAGAGATATGAGAAACTTGTCATTAATTTCATAATTATTGAAGACCCTTCTATAGGTCTTCAACTCATTTATGATCCTGAAGAATCTTTCATAATAGGTAATTATGTTCTCCTTCAGGATTTTCCTGAAAGCCTCATACTCTTGGTTGAGAAGAGACTTTCTATTATATCTTACCTCATCAGTACCCTCCATGTAGACCATAAGGGTATCCCACATATCCTTGGAGGTCTAGAAGTGAACCAAGTTCAGGAAGGTTGAGTCATCTACGATACTGGCTATGATGTTTTGTGCTCTCTTATCCAGGCCAGCTAGTATGACCTTATCTTTGGTCATTTCAGAGAGTGTCTTTGGTGTCTAGATGTTGGCATCCAGAACAGATACTTTCATGGGAATGACAGGTCCCTCCCTAATAGTTGCAAAAATTCTTGGATCATAGGATTCCATGAATTACCTTACCCTCTCCTTTCATATTCCAAACTTCAACTTTCTACAGATGGGAAGTTTCATTGAACTCAGCTCTCTCTAGCTCTCTCCTAAGCCCATGACCACTTAGCAGCAGTTATCTTGGAGGATCACTCAGATTGTTAAATCCTTTTTGAGCAACCTCCCTCTGATACCACTTGAAAGATCTTATTTTCAAGGTAGCTAGCAAACTAGGGGGTGAATAGGTCAGCTTAGGTCTTTTGAGAGTCTTTTTAAATCACTTGATTATTTTTTTAAGATTTCAGCTTATAGTGGTTCCCAAAAATTATGGGTACATCCACTCTCCTCCCACCTTGCTAACTTCCTGTTAGTCAAGGCACTTCTCCAAACCAATGCTCAAAGGAGCTTACATCTCAGATCCCTCAGGATCTCTCAGTCTCCTCCAAGTCTTAAACCTCACCACAAAGACCTACACTCAATGATACAAGTATCACCTACCTTTGGCACTTAAGTCCTACCACTCAGGCTATAGAGGATAGCCCTACCTCAGAGCAATCTTGCTCGTACAACTCAGAGAGATACACTCTCCTACAATTCAGGAAAAACTACCCTACTTCTCAGTGAGTAAAACTCACCTACCTTAGAGAGATACACTCTCCTACAGCTCAGGAAAATTTGCCATACCTCAGATCTAAAGGTCCTATAGCTAAGATCTAGAAGGATCCTACAAAGAGAAATAGATTAATTAACTTTGACACGGAGAAATTTCCGTGTCAACCACTTGAGCAGAAAACTTTCTGCTCCAACTCTCCTCACAGCAGGGAAAGGATTTGCTAGAGGAACTCAGAAGATAACTTCTGAACTTGTTGCTGAAGGCTAAAGATCTTTTGATCTTGAGTCTTCAAACATCCCACTAAACCTGTCAAAAGATGAAGGTTCTTCTTTCTTCAGAATAGTTTCTGAATCTGCTGTGGCAGATGGAGACTTGCACAGCTAACTGAACTTTTCTTATTGGAGAGCTTCAAGCTTTTCACATGCAGCAATGGCGAAGAAGATGAAGATGGCTGCTCTCCTTTTTGAATAATGTATGCCCTGAAAGTTAAAGTTATCTTGGCCATATCTCTTCCTTTTGTAGTTCGCCGATCAATGGCTCTTAGAAATCGGTGGGCCCCACCTGTAGCTTCCAGCTGCGCCTTGCTTTAACGGTAGAAGATGTATAGTAGCTTTATAACATCCCATTTCAAACTAGACCCCTAAGATTGGTTTTGTCATGACAAAACCCTAGGAAGCCCAAGAAAGAGTCAAGTGGACCTAGTGGTGTGGATAGGGTCACTATGGTCTGCACTTAGCAGATTTCTAAACCTTGGTTTAAGGTGATCATGAGGCTTCACCAAGACTCCAAGACCCCACCTATACCTCCATAACCCTAGGTAGGGGTCAATGGGTCACTAAGGACCCATGGAGGGTAGTCAAGGGAGCTAAGTTGACCAAAGTCAACTCTAACCCTAATTGGGTCAAATTGACCTACACAAGGGTCAATTGCAGTCCCTTAGCCAAGTGGACCCCACCCATACCCTCATAGACCTAGTGGGAGGCCAATAGGTCACCAAGGACCCATTGGAACCAATCATAAAGGCTAGGTTGACCAAAGTCAACCCTTGACCTAAAATGGTCAAAGTGCCCTAGTTAAGGGTCAAGTGACCCCCAAGGGCCAATCCAACCCCACCTTGACCCTAGGGGAGGCTAATGGGTCACCAAGGACCCATTGAAGAAACCTCAAGGACCAATTTGACCTAGGTGGGCCCTAGTCCAACTTTGGGTCAAGTTAGCCCAAATGGGCTAACTCAAGCTCAAGCCCATTGCAATTGGCCTAACCTTGACTTAAGTGACCAAATGGACTTGTGGGCTGCCATAGGATAGGGAGGAGCCAAATTTCAGGCATGGTGACTAGGAGAGAGAAAGCCACCCATGGAGGAGAGAGAAAGAGAAGGAAGAAGAAGGAAGGAGGACTTTGTGCTCGTCCTCCCCCCTCCCCAACCTCCCCATTCAATTTAGAAGAACAAGGGGGAGTGCAGCACCCATTTTGGACTGGTTAGAGCAAGCTCCACCACCCCCCCCCCCACCAACCAAGCCGCCATTGTTGACCATGGCCAAAAATGGCACAAGGCATTCAGCCACCTAACTCCCCTCCTCTCCCTCTTTAAAAGCTTCACTGAGGTTCAAGGAGCATTTCCCACACTTTACCTGAAGGAGCCAAGCAATTTCCTGCATTTTTGAACAAGCCGACCACCACCGGCCACCACCATGCCAATCCGGCGATCAGCACGGCTACAGCCGCCACCACAGGTCCTCCTCCACTCCTTCTTGCATGGGTAGATCGTAGAGATCATTAGAACCAAGGTTGGAGCTCAATTGAGCCCAATCGAAATTTCAAATTCATGGTTTTTCCATGGTTTTTCCGCTTGTTGGGATCGCCGGATCAGTGCTCCTCGGCGGCCGTGCCGCCGCCTGGAGGTAGCCCCGACCACCCCAAAGGTGTAGGCGGCGGTGGCCGGCCGGGGAGGTGGCCGGAGCGCCGGCGGCAGCCGTTGGAAATCGGCCCAGGCAGAAGCAATCCTGGCCGTCTGCCAGAGGAAGAAGATGACGGGATTCCGTCCATCTTGCGCCAAGATTCGTGCTGATGATGATAAAATACTATAGGATATGTATTTGATTTATTTCATTTTCTATCACAGATTAGGTATTTAATGTATTTAACTATTAAAAATACCTAGAGCCCTTTTCAGAGAAAATGGTCAACACATAAAATATAGCCCTATGGGTCCACTTTCAAACAAAATTGGTTTGAACCAATTTGGGTGACTGGTTTGACCAAGGAACTCATTTTGGTAGGGTCTATACAAATGAATAGGCAGTCATTAAACTAAGTGCCCATACTTCATACTTAGCCCAAATGAGTTGAAATTTTGGCAGGGAGTCATACTAACTAATATCTATAACCTGCCCAAAAATGGGAATTTTTGAAGATAATATTTCTATAGTTTTGTAAATAATTTAATTTATCTAGGGTAAATTAATTTATGGGTCAAATGAAGTCCAAATTCATCCAAATTTTGGTGCGAGGTATATGAGGTCAATATAAACCTCTGGTTAAAATTTCATTAAGTTTAGAGGTGATTTGAATGGAAATCATGCAAACCCTAGTTTTGCCCTAAGAAGGGCATTTTGGTCCAAAATATAATTTTTGCTTAGAGTGTCCAATTCACCTCAACAGAGGTCCAAATTTTGAACACTGACTTGTCATGAACTTTTGCACCTTCCAATGAAATATGGCGAGGTTTGGAATTGATTTTCCCCAAGATCCTAGGTCAAACCCTAAGGAAGGGTTTTTGTACCTTGTGAAGGGCATGTGGCCAAAACACCTTGTATGACTATGAAATTTTGTAGGGAGGGTATTAGGGTAACTATAACCCTCTGGTTAAAATATTAGGGTGTTTTGGAAAGTTTGGGACCCCCAAAACCCTAACCCTAGTTTAGGGCACAAATATTGTAGGGTTTAAATGGGCTAGCTAAACTCCTCAAACTAAGATGGAATTTTGTTAGATTGGTCATAACAATATTATGAGCCTCTGGTAATTTAATTGGGAATTTTGGGACAATAGTTATAGTACTTCATTTGTAACACAAGGGATGCCTCAATTTAATAAATTTGACATTATGGTACCTCTGACCCTTGGGAGGTAATGAAAGTTTGGCAGAGGAAGTTTTGAATCATTATATACATATATAAATTTTATGAAAATTTTTGGATATATATTTGAGGTACTTACTTCACAAGCTTGTTAAATGAAGAAATTATTCAATAATTTAATTAAGACTATTTACTGATGAATAAATTATGAAATTTGGCCCAAATCATTTATATGCCATTAGAATCATATTGGAATTTTCTCTGAATTTTTGGAAGCAATATAGTCTTTTATATTTCTTTAAATGAATTTTTAAGGGTTAAAATGAAATAGGAATTTTGGGATAAAACCTTACTGAAAAATTTAGATATTTTGGAAGATGAGTTAAATCCTTATTTTAAATATCATATAAAATTAGTGGAATGATATCTTGCCTGAAAATGGTACTTCATGTTCATTATTGGAAATTTTAGTCACTAGAATAATTAAATAAATTATTGAATAAATAAGGAAAATTTTGGGTCTCTGGATTTAGGGCTTAAAGGTCATAATGGACCTCCATTAACTATTATAAGAGTATTGGATGATTATTTGATGTACTCCCCATTTTTGCATGGCATTTAATTTTGTGGTCTGCATTTAGTAAATTGTTGAAAGGAAATGATTTGGCATAATTGGAGTTAGACATCTTGCTGGATTTTGTAGATGTGGATGAGTCATCCTAGAAGTTTAGGTTAAGTAGTGAGATATGAGTCGGTAGTGTTGAGTAGTGCTTGTTCGACGAAAGATCGTCTTTCCTCGTAGAGTGAAAGGTCAAAATCACCTTAGGTTTAGTCTACCGTAATATGAAAAAGAAATGGGTAATGCATATGGGATTAGTTACCAACCAACAAGAATAAGTGCCTTGCGAAAGGGAGCTTTGGGATTCAGCCCATCATAGCTCCTAGTGCCCTCGAGAGCCCTTCACAGGGAATACCTTGGGCAGTCCTGGGTAAAACCTAAGTCGTAGGTATAAAATCGCCACAAGAGTAAATAGTAAACTTAGGATTTCACACTCTCACACCCCAATGTCCCGGGAGATAGTTTGGGTTACTCGGGAAATAAGCCCAGTGGTTATGGTGATGGGCATGGTGGCCCGGGGAGCTTTGGCTCGGTTGTTGATTATGACAGACGGGATAGTTCGGGGAGCTTCGGCTCGGTTGTTGATTATGACGGATGGGATAGTCCGGGGAGCTTCGGCTCGGTTGTTGATTATGTCGAACGGGATAGTCTGGGGAGCTTCGGCTCGGTTGTTGATTTATGACGGACGGGATAGTCCGGGGAGATTTGGTTCGGTTGTTGTTTGGACTCATAACTATTGCATGTGCATAGAAGGTATAAGGTGGTGGGTCTTCGGTATTGGATGGTCGATGCACCGATGCCAATACGCTGACTCGGCAAGTGTGATTAGCACTTCGCCAACAGAAGTCCGGTGTGCCAGCCGGCAAGAGTACGCAGGAGTCCGCTTTGTGCACCAAGCGTTGAGGCGTACGATAGGTCTGACCGGTAGTGCTTTACTGGTTTAGAGATGGGCGAGGCCCAACCCACTGCTTCCGTATGCCACTACGGAGGTATCCTGGGAGGTAACGGCTCCGAAAGGGGGAACTAAAGGTCTGTGTACACAGAGTCGAGTGGGTGAGTTGCACTTGCATGTTCACATCATAGCATAATTGTATTTCATAGCATAACCATTGCATATAACCTGACACCTAATGTATAAGTGGTATGGGACGCTCTATACATTAGGCCTTGCAAAACGACCCCTTGGCCTATAAGTTCGTGTGAGCGTGCTTATAAGTCAAGGTTCTCTTTCAGTATTAAATATTTAAGCCTGCTAGAAAAACCGGCACCCTATCATATAAATCGATATGGGACTTTTTATACGATAGGAGCCCTGCAAGAGATCGCTTAGCTTATGTGTATTCGCATAAGTTAAGGTTACATATTCAAATTTTGTATCATTATTACCATACTTAGAACTGCTAGTCTAGTTCCGCTGCCATCTGCTATTTGACATTCTCCACATTCATGTCCTTTCCTTTCCTTATCCCCGCTCAGTGCTTAGGAGCCATGGGGGAAGGGGCGGAGGATGATAGGATTTAGTCTCTTAGACTAACGGTTTTCGAACCACATCATTTAGGGGACCACGGAGCCCAGCATGGAGGAGCAGCCCTAGAGGTCGGGATGCTTGGAGATCGGACAGTCTAGTACTGGAGTCCAGACAGCAGGGACTGTGAGTCCCGAACATTAGTAGTTATATTATTTTGCTTCCTCGATGAGTGATTTGTAGTGAGGACTTGATGTACCGGGCATAAGCCCGAGATTTTTATTATATGTACCATCTGTGGACACTCCCTTCGTGGAGCTTATTTTTTATACATGTGATTTTCTGTGGACTTGCTTTTATTCTATTGCTACAGTTGTGATCGATTTTGGCCGGCAGAATCGACATCTTGTAGTGACGACCTTCCCGGGTGCGAAGGTATCACCGCAAGGTGGTGGTTCTGGGTCTAAGACCCCGGTGTCGAAAAGGAAAAAAAATGGGAGTCTTACAAGTGATATCAGAGGAAACCTCGATCAGAAAAGTAGCAGTCCACTAACCCTGGGACACCCCCGCTCGAGTTTAGTTTGGGGACAAACTAAGCAGTGGTGGGCCCATATGGGAAATCACATGAAAATTGTCCACTTTTAGTTAAATCTGTGAGACTTCTTATATTTGGCTTCTATTACGCAGCCCCCAGCGCAGCCAACACCACAAGGCGGAGTTCAGCAGACTCCGACTGTTGTACCACCTCCCCTGGTCCCCACTCCATTCCTACACTCGGAGATGGGTCAAACGCTGACGGCCATTCTAGATGCTTTCAGGGCTCAGCAGGTTCCGGCTCCGCAGCCAAACCCGGGGGCCAATTGGCTGAGCATCTTTCGAGGACTCTCCCCTCCATCTTACTTGGGGACAGAATCTGCTGTACGGATAGAAGAATGGCTAGATATTATGTACGAAATGCTGACTGGGATACAGTGTCCCTGGGAGGAGAGGGTGGCCTTGGTTGTCTCCTACCTGGAGTCCCATGCCAAGAGGTGGTGGAAGACGCTATTGGACACAATGTTTGCTGATAGGGAGGTTACGGAAGTTACCTGGGCAGAGTTCAGGACCGCGCTGCTGGAGCATTTTGTTCCACAGTCGGCCAGGGATGAGTTGGAGGAGCGGTTCTTACAGCTGAAGCAGGGCACCCGGACAGTGGTAGAGTACCATCGGGAGTTCGACCATTTGGCTCGATATGCAGATTCTTACCAGCTGGACGAAGCAGGATACATCAAGAGATTCTATAAGGGCCTGCGGGAGGACTTGAGGGAGGCTTTGTTGTTTGTATCCGACGGGCCTATCTCCTGGATTTTGGAGATGGAAAAGAGGATTGAGGCTGATTGGCACACCACTCGGGGCCGGAAGCGGCAAGCGGAGGATCAAGGCCGGAGAGCCAGAAATGATCAGCGGCAAGGTGCTATACCAGGTTGGAGAAGGACAGAGGACCAGCCTCGTCAGGAAGTGAGGCAAGAGCCGAGGGAGCAGGTGATATTGGCCCCTCAACCTCTTCAGATGAGGGAGGCACCAAGACCCGGGGGTATGGCATTTCCCCCACCAGAGTGCTACAACTGCCATCAGATAGGACACATTCGGAGAAACTGCCCCATGAGGGGAGAACCTTTACTAGCACCCCAGGATGCCCCGCATGCCCAACAGTTTGGAGGACGAGGACGTGGTCGAGGACGTGGTTTCCAGGGTGCAGATCGCAGGCAGTAGAGGGAGCAAATTTATGCACTGGATTTGGCTCAACCCCGGAACCCGGAGCAAGTAATCACTGGTACGTTAGAAAATTGTAAACTTATTTCCTCAGGACCTTTAAGTTTATATAGGAGTGATAATCTAGGGAAGAAAACCATAGCTAGATTCTAAGACATTTAACTTTCCCCACCCCCAGGAATAGTTTTCATCAGCGACAAACCCGCTTATACGCTATTTGATACGGGTGCTTCACACTCGTTTGTATCGGAAGCCTTCGTAGAAGGGTTGGAAGGCGTGGAGCGATTCACGGGTCTGATGATGAGGATACGATTACCCGAGGGATCAGAGTTGTTCACCTCTGCCCACTGCAATATGGAGGCGGAGATCGGCGGAAGGATATTTGAAGCTCCAGCGACGATCATAAAGATGCCAATCTTTGATTTGATCCTAGGAATTACGTGGTTGAACTGGAATCATGCTCAAATTAACTGCACGTCCAAGAGAGTTACCGTGAGAAATGGAGATTCCTACCTCGTCATTGAAGGTACTAGATCTATTCCCCCTCTCATGCTGTCATCTGTATAGGCCGTCAAGGCTCACTTACAGGGGGAAGAAGTGTATGAGGTAATATTTGAAATGACTGAGGCCAAGGTCTCCACCTCGGGTATTCCGGTGGTGCGAGATTTTGCCGACGTATTCCCAGAGAAACTGCCTGGGCTACCCCCGCACCGGGAGCAGGATTTCCGGATACAGCTAGTGCCGGGGGCTAAGCCGGCAGCTAGAGCCCCTTACCGGATGGCCCCAAAAGAGCTGACAGAATTTCGAAGCCAACTCCAGGAACTGGTGGAAGCCGGATTTGTTAGACCGAGTTCCTCGCCATGGGGAGCCCCGGTCTTATTTGTGAAGAAGAAGGATGGGACACTTCGCCTGTGCATCGTTTATCGAGCACTAAACAGGCTGACCGTCCGGAATACCAATCCGCTCCCACGGATAGACGAATTATTCGACCAGTTGGAGGGAGCCCATTATTTCTCGAAGCTGGATTTAAGGTCGGGTTACTACCAGCTACGGATCCAGGAGGAGGACATTCCAAAGACTGCTTTCAGTAGCAGATATGGGCTATATGAGTTTACCGTGATGCCCTTCGGGCTCACAAATGCTCCATCGGCATTCATGAGCCTCATGAACCGGGTTTTTGAGGCCTACTTGGATGTGTTCGTCATAGTATTCATAGACGACATCCTGATCTACTCTAGGACGGAAGAGGAGCACACTCGGCATCTGACGCTGACTCTGGAGAGACTACGGGAGCACAAGCTCTATGCGAAGATCAGCAAATGCCAGTTTTGGTTGAAGGAGATGGCCTTCTTAGGCCATATCATCAGTGGTGCTGGGTTGGCAGTGGACCCGGCCAAGATCCAAGCAGTCCGGGACTGTCCACAGTTGAAGACGGCCACAGATGTACGAAGTTTCCTAGGACTCGCCGGTTATTACCGGAAGTTCATAGAGGGATTCTCTCGTATCGCCCTTCCACTCATATCTCTGACAAGGAAGGAGGTGCCCTTTATCTGGACCCCATAGTGTGAGGTGGCTTTTCAAGAGCTAAAGGGGCGACTCACTTCGGCTCCTATACTTGCTCTCCCTTCAGGGAAAGAAGGATTCCAAGTCTATACCGATGCCTCCTACCAGTGCATGGGTGCAGTGCTTATGCAGAGTGGCCATGTGATAGCTTACGCTTCTCGGCAGCTGAAGAAGCACAAGCAAAACTACCCAATCCATGACTTAGAGATGGGAGCTATCATCTTTGCACTAAAAGTCTGGCGTCACTATCTGTACGGTGTCCACTGCGACATATACTCTGAACATAAAAATTTGAGGTATGTGGACACGCAAAAAGAGCTGAACATCAGACAGAGACGATGGGTGGAATTTTTGGCAGACTACCAGTATGAGATGCACTACCACCCGGGAAAGGCGAATGTGGTAGCAGATGCACTGAGCCGAAAGACTGCAAATGCCGGAGTAGGAACACAGTTGATGGCTTTGGAGTTAGTTCAGATGTTAGATAAGATGCAAATATTCCTGGTGTCCGAGGATCACCCTGAGTTATACCGAGAGTATCTTTCATCATTAATCGCCACTGATGACATTCGAGAAAGGGTCAAGGATGGACAGAGGCAGGATACCCAGCTAGAGCCGATATTCCGGGCCTTAGAAGCAGGCACTGCGGGAGATTACACACTGAGGGACGACTTTGTATGCTTTAGATGACGGGTCTACATACCAGAGGGACGCCAGGTCCGGGAGGACATCATGATGGAGGCTCATTGCAGTCGATATTCGGTACACCCGGGGATTACAAAGATGACTGCAGATCTGAAGAAGACTATGTTTTGGCCCGGAATGAAGAAGGATATCACCTACTTCGTGACCTATTGCGAGGCATGCCAGTTGGTGAAAGCAGAGTGCAGAAACCCCGCAGGATTATTGCAGCCACTCTCAGTACCAGAGTGGAAGTTCGATTATATCGCCATGGACTTTATACACGGACTTCCTCGATCGAGGACAGGGAATGATTCGATCTGGGTGATCATCGACCGGCTGACAAAGGTAGCCAGGTTTATTCCAATCAGGAAGGATGACTCGGTAAGTGTGCTAGTCCGAAAGTTTGTGGAGCAGTTCATTCGCTATCATGGCATCCCCAAGTCGATTGTGTCAGACCAGGATGGACGATTTACATCCAGGGAGTGGAGGTCAGTGCAGACTTACTTGGGCACTCGACTAACATTCAGTACGACTTTTCATCCCCAGACGGATGGACAGACGAAACGAACCAACCGGACTCTAGAGGATTTACTACGACTCTGCATATTAGATCGCGGTGAACCTTGGGAGAAGTTGTTACCGCTGATCGAGTTCTCGTATAATAATAGCTACCAGTCTAGTATAAAGATGGCTCCTTATGAGGCATTGTACGGACGGAAGTGCAGGACTCCGCTGTCATGGATACAGGACGAGGACCCTAAGGCATTGGATTCGGAGTTTGTCGAGGACACCGAGGCTCAGGTAAGATTGATACGGGACAGGATGCTAGAAGCACAGAGCCGGCAGGCTAAGTATTACGACGCTCGGCACCGTCAGGTGGAATTCCAGGTGGGAGATCAGGTGTTCATGAAGATCCAACCAATGCATGGAGTTACTCGGGTACGTGGACAGAGGAAGAAGCTCAGTCCAAGATATATGGGGCCTTATAGGATCCAGGAGCGGATCAGTCCCTTGGCATACAGGTTGGAGCTGCCACCGGAGCTGGCAAGTCTACACGACGTGTTCCATATATCTTCTCTTAGGAGGGCTCTACTACGCCCGGAACAACAAGTTACAACCACAGATGGACTGATAGCCTCTGATCGGTCAATTCACCTAGAACCGGTCCGGATTGACGACAAGGGGGCACGAGTCTTACGCCAGAAGAAGGTTCCGTTAGTCAAGGTCCTGTGGAGAAATCACGGAAGAGAGGAGCACACATGGGAGCCCCAGGACTTGATGCGACAAAGATACCCGGAACTCTTCAGTCAGGTATACCTCACAACCACTCAAGATGTTCAATTTAATTCCCTATTTTAAACTAGTAGGACTGAAATTTCAAGAATAAGGGCTAAACTTTTGTTTATTGGGGTCTAGACTTTGCCAATTGGGCGATTTTGTCATAAATTTGACTATCACCTTTAAATCTCACATAATCAAACATGGTGTCGTGACGTAAATCTTTCAATTCTTATGGGATGTTATAAGTTTCTCGCTCCCCGATAGGAGTCCCCGTAGGCTTAACCTTGATTTCGGGGACGAAATCTTTGTTTTGTTTATTGGGATTTGTAACATCCCATTTTCAAATAGACCCCTAAGAGTGGTTTTGTCATGACAAAACCCTAGGAAGCCCAAGAAAGAGTCAAGTGGACCTAGTGGTGTGGATAGGGCCACTATGGTCTGCACTTAGCAGATTTCTAAACCTTGGTTTAAGGTGATCATGAGGCTTCACCAAGACTCCAAGACCCCACCTATACTGGCCTCCATAACCCAAGGTAGGGGTCAATGGGTCACTAAGGACCCATGGAGGGTAGTCAAGGGAGCTAAGTTGACCAAAGTCAACTCTAACCCTAATTGGGTCAAATTGACCTACACAAGGGTCAATTGCAGTCCCTTAGCCAAGTGGACCCCACCCATACCCTCATAGACCTTGTAAGAGGCCAATAGGTCACCAAGGACCCATTGGGACCAATCATAAAGGCTAGGTTGACCAAAGTCAACCCTTGACCTAATGGTCAAAGTGCCCTAGTTAAGGGTCAAGTGACCTCCAAGGGCCAATCCAACCCCACCTTGACCCTAGGGGAGGCTAATGGGTCACCAAGGACCCATTAAAGAAACCTCAAGGACCAATTTGACCTAGGTGGGCCCTAGTCCAATTTTGGGTCAAGTTAGCCCAAATGGGCTAACTCAAGCTCAAGCCCATTGCAATTGGGCTAACCTTGACTTAGGTGACCAAATGGACTTGTGGGCTGCCATAGGATAGGGAGGAGCCAAATTTCAAGCTTGGTGACTAGGAGAGAGAAAGCCACACATGGAGGAGAGAGAAAGAGAAGGAAGAAGAAGGAAGGAGGACTTTGTGCTCCTCCTCCCCCCTCCCCAACCTCCCCATTCAATTCAGAAGAACAAGGGGGAGTGCAGCAGCCATTTTGGACTGGTTAGAGCAAGCTCCACCCCCCTACCAACCAAGCCACCATTGTCAACCATGGCCAAAAATGGCACAAGGCATTCAGCCACCTAACTCCCCTCCTCTCCCTCTTTAAAAGCTTCACTGAGGTTCAAGGAGCATTTCCCACACTTTACCTGAAGGAGCCAAGCAGTTTCCTGCATTTTTGAACAAGCCGACCACCACCGGCCACCACCATGCCAATCCGGCGATTAGCACGGCTACAGCCGCCACCACAGGTCCTCCTCCACTCCTTCTTGCATGGGTAGATCGTAGGGATCATTAGAACCAAGGTTGGAGCTCAATTGAGCCCAATCGAAATTTCAAATTCATGGTTTTTCCATGGTTTTTCCGCTTGTCGGGATCGCCGGAGTAGTGCTCCCCGGCGGCCGTGCCGCCGCCTGGAGGTAGCCCCGACCACCCCGAAGGTGTAGGCGGCGGTGGCCGGCCGGGGAGGTGGCCGGAGCGTCGGCGGCAGCCGCTGGAAATCGGCCCAGGCAGAAGCAATCCTGGCCATCTGCCAGAGGAAGAAGATGACGGGATTCCGTCCATCTTGCGCCAAGATTCGTGATGATGATGATAAAATACTATAGGATATGTATTTGATTTATTTCATTTTCTGTCACAGATTAGGTATTTAATGTATTTAATTATTAAAAATACCTAGAGCCCTTCTCAGAGAAAATGGTCAACACATGAAATATAGCTCTATGGGTCTACTTTCAACAAAATTGGTTTGAACCAATTTGGGTGACTGGTTTGACCAGGGAACTCATTTTGGTGGGGTCTATACAAATGAATAGGCAATCATTAAACTAAGTGCCCACACTTCATACTTAGCCCAAATGAGTTGAAATTTTGGCAGGGAGTCATAATAACTAATATCTAGAACCTGCCCAAAAATGGGAATTTTTGGAGATAATTTTTCTATAGTTTTGTAAATAATTTAATTTATCTAGGGTAAATTAATTTATGGGTCAAATGAAGTCCAAATTCATCCAAATTTTGGTGGGAGGTATATGAGGTCAATATAGACCTCTGGTTAAAATTTCATTATTTAGGAGGTGATTTGAATGGAAATCATGCAAACCCTAGTTTTGCCCTAAGAAGGGCATTTTGGTCCAAAATGTAATTTTTGCTTAGAGTGTCCAATTCACCTCAACAGAGGTCCAAATTTTGAACACTGACTTGTCATGAACTTGTGCACCTTCCAATGAAATATGGGGAGGTTTGGAATTGATTTTCCCCAAGATCCTAGGTCAAACCCTAAGGAAGGGCTTTTGTACCTTGTGAAGGGCATGTGGCCAAAACACCTTGTATGACTATGAAATTTTGTAGGGAGGGTATTATTGTAACTATAACCCTCTGGTTAAAATCTTAGCGTGATTTGGAAAGTTTGGGACCCACAAAACCCTAACCCTAGTTTAGGGCACAAATATTATAGGGTTTAAATGGGCTAGCTAAACTCCTCAAACTAAGATGAAATTTTGTTAGATTTGTCATAACAATATTATGAGCCTCTGGTAATTTAATTGGGAATTTTGGGACAATAGTTATAGTACTTCATTTGTAACACAAGGGATGCCTCAATTTAATAAATTTGACATTATGGTCCCTCTGACCCTTGGGAGGTCATGAAAGTTTGGCAGAGGAAGTTTTGAATCATTATATGTATATAAAAATTTTATGAAAATTTTTGGATACATATTTGAGGTACTTACTTCACAAGCTTATTAAATGAGGAAATTATTCAATAATTTAATTAAGACTATTTACTGATGAATAAATTATGGAATTTGGCCCAAATCATTTATATGCCATTAGAATTATATTGGAATTTTCTCTGAATTTTTGGAAGCAATATAGTCTTTTATATTTCTTTAAATGAATTTTTAAGGGTTAAAATGAAATAGGAATTTTGGGATAAAACCTTACTAAAAAATTTAGATATTTTGGAAGATGAGTTAAATCCTTATTTTAAATATTATATAAAATTAGTGGAATGATATCTTGCCTGAAAATGGTACTTCATGTTCATTATTGGAAATTTTAGTCACTAGAATAATTAAATAAATTATTGAATAAATAAGGAAAATTTTGGGTCTCTGGATTTAGGGCTTAAAGGTCATAATGGACCTCCATTAATTATTATAAGAGTATTGGATGATTATTTCATGTACGCCCCATTTTTGCATGGCATTTAATCTTGTGGTCTGCATTTAGTAAATTGTTGAAAGGAAATGATTTGGCATAATTGGAGTTAGCCATCTTGCTGGATTTTGTAGATGTGGATGAGTCATCCTAGAAGTTTAGGTTAAGTAGTGAGATATGAGTCGGTAGTGTTGAGTAGTGCTTGTTCGACGAAAGATCGTCTTTCCCCGTAGAGTGAAAGGTCAAAATCAACTTAGTTTTAGTCTACTGTAATATGAAAAAGAAATCTGTAATGGATATGGGATTAGTTACCAACCAACAAGAATAAGTGCCTTTCGAAAGGAAACTTTGGGATTCAGCCCATCATAGCTCCTAGTGCCCTCGAGAGCCCTTTACAGGGAATACCTTGGGCAGTCCTGGGTAAAACCTAAGTCGTAGGTATAAAATCTCCACAAGAGTAAATAGTAAACTTAGGATTTCACACTCTCACACCCCAATGTCCCGGGAGATAGTTTGGGTTACTCGGGCAATAAGCCCAGTGGTTATGGTGATGGGCATGGTGGCTCGAGGAGCTTTGGCTCGGTTGTTGATTATGACGGACGGGATAGTTCGGGGAGCTTCGGCTCGGTTGTTGATTATGACAGATGGGATAGTCCGGGGAGCTTCGGCTCAGTTGTTGATTATGACGGACGGGATAGTCCGGGGAGCTTCGGCTCGGTTGTTGATTTATGACGGACGGGATAGTCTGGGGAGATTGGGTTCGGTTGTTGTTTGGACTCATAACTATTGCATGTGCATAGAAGGTATAAGGTGGTGGGTCTTCGGTATTGGAGGGTCGATGCACCGACGCCAATACGCTGACTCGGCAAGTGTGGTTAGCACTTTGCCAACAGAAGTCTGGTGCGCCGGCCGGCAAGAGTACGCAGGAGTCCGCTTTGTGCACCAAGCGTTGAGGCGTACGATAGGTCTGACCGGTAGTGCTTTACTGGTTTAGAGGTGGGCGAGGCCCAACCCACCGCTTCCGTCTGCCACTACGGAGGTATCCTGGGAGGTAACGACTCCGAAAGGGGGAACTAAAGGTCTGTGTACACAGAGTCGAGTGGGTGAGTTGCACTTGCATGTTCTCATCATAGCATAATTGTATTTCATAGCATAATCATTGCATATAACCTGACACCTAATGTATAAGCGGTATGGGACGCTCTATACATTAGGCCTTGCAAAATGACCCCTTGGCCTATAAGTTCGTGCGAGCATGCTTATAAGTCAAGGTTCTCTTTCAGTATTAAATATTTAAGCCTGCTAAAAAAACCGACACTCTATCGTATAAATCGGTATGCGACTTTTTATATGATAGGAGCCCTGCAAGAGATCCCTTAGCTTATGTGTATTCGCATAAGTTAAGGTTACTTATTCTAATTTTGTATCATTATTACCATACTTAGAACTGTTAGTCTAGTTCCGCTGTCATCTGCTATTTGACATTCTCCACCTTCATGTCCTTTCCTTTCCTTCTCCCCGCTCGGTGCTTAGGATCCATGGGGGAAGGGGCGGAGGGCGATAGGACTTAGTCTTTTTGACTAACGGTTTTCGAACCACATCATTTAGGGGACCACGGAGCCCAGCATAGAGGAGCAGCCCCGGAGGTCGGTACGCTTGGAGATCGGACAGTCTAGTACTGAAGTCCAGACAGCAGGGACTGTGAGTCCCGAACACTAGTAGTTGTATTAGTTTGCTTCCTCGATGAGTGATTTGTAGTGAGGACTTGATGTACCGGGCATAAGCCCGAGATTTTTATTATATGTACCATCTGTGGACACTCCCTTCGTGGAGCTTATTTTCTATACATGTGATTTTCTGTGGACTTGCTTTTATTCTATTGCTACAGTTGTGATCGATTTTGGCCGGCAGAATCGGCATCTTGTAGTGATTACCTTCCCAGGTGCGAAAAGGGAGTATTACAAGCTTCACGGTAAGTTTTGTTGTGTAGTGTAGCTTCCCCGTGTCAAATTTGACCTTAGTGTACTTTGTCGATTTTGCTGACGTCGGCATCTGAGGACTTAGCTAAAATCGAGCATCAGAGAATAGGCGTTGAGTGAGTAAGCATCACTCAATGCCAAAACACTTAGACAGATTCACTGTCTTTTGGCGTTGAGTGAGTCACCTTCACTCAATGCCAAACTACTTAGAATATTAAGTCTGATTCTAGGAATTGAGTGATTCAGCTCCACTCGACGCCAATCTTGCTTTATCAGCTTTCAGCTGCTTGGCATTGAGTGAGTAAGCATCACTCAATGCCAAACCCCTTAGACAAAATTCTATCTTCATTAGGCGTTGATAGCTTTGAGTCAGTAACCTCCACTCAACACATTTTGCCTTAACCAAATTTCTGTTTATTCAGCAACATAAGCGTTGAGAGTGTTGAGTGAACACGCCTCACTCAACGCTTTCTGCCTTAGACCATTTTTTGTATTTAGTAGTATGGCGTTGAGTGAGTTGACTTCACTTAACGCCTGTAGACTTAGCCACAATTTAGCTCATTCCAACTTCAGGCTTTTACTGCTTTAGCCTATCTCACAGCCTTTTGATGTATGGCGTTGAGTGAGTTGACTTCACTCAACGCCTGTGGACTTGGCCATTTTCTCAGCTTTCCACTTCCTTAGCTTTGACTGTATAGGCTTCACTTAGTGCTATAATCCATCTAGCGTTGAGTGACTGATCTTCACTCAATGCCTGTGGACTTAGACAGTTTTCTGTCATCCCACACCTTAGGTAAGTATTTACCTGACTTAGCCACTTAGGCTACCTGACCTATCATAGTCATCTACAGACATGTGTATATCATTGATAATATTAAATTCACTCAAATCCAGGACATTGTGGGTAATGGACCCAACAGGTCTTACAATAGCTTTTTTTGATAAGTGTTCTGTTTTGCACGTGACACACTTTGTTGACTGCTTCAGCCTAGAAGAACTCTTGAAGTGAAGCGTCATTCAACATTGTTATACATGCTTCAATTAGGGTTCTATTCCTTCTCTCAGCAACTCCATTTTGTTGTGGAGTATGCGGGGAGGAAAACTCATGAAAGATATCTTGACTTCCATAAAATTTTGTTATGGCACGAGACTCAAATTCGGTTCTATGATCACTTCTGATTTTGACCACTGAGCAGTTCATTTCGTTCTGAATTTTCCAGACAAAATTAGTGAAAGAATCAAAGGTGTCTGACTTGTGTTTCAGAAAGAACACCCAAGTGAAATGTGAGTAGTCATCAATAATTACTAACGTGTAGACCTTATCTCCTAAGCTGTGAATAGGCATAGGACCGAATAAGTCCATATGAAGTAATTATATGCTTCTTAATGAATCCTTTTCAGTAATACCCTTGAAGGAAGCCCTTGTCTGCTTACCCATTTGGTATGAGTGACATGAACTCTCTTTAAGCCACTTAGTTTTGGGGGCATTGCGTACTAAGTTGTGAGAAAATAACATGTTTATAGTTTTGAAATTAATATGTGTTAATCTCTTGTGTCATTGGTCACAAAGAGACACACTACTTTTAACCATAAAACACACTAGGGTAGAATTATCTAAGCAAAGGAAATTCAAATAGAAAATATTTCTGATTAGAGTGCCTATTAAGACCATCTCCAAATTTGCAGATGATTTTATCAAACACTTGTCATTGTAGAACTCAATGATGTAGCCTTTTTCACATATCTGACTTATGCTTATAAGATTATGGTGTAATCCTTCAACAAAAGCTACGTCTGTGAAAGAGACTATGCCGTTGAAAATTATACCATAGCCTTTTGTAGTTCCCCGGTCTGACCCAGGGAGGCAAGGTGGAGAAGGTTCGCATCAACGGGGGGCTGACCCCGGAAGACCAAGGCAGGATGCTGGAGTGCATCCAAAAAATGTGGACATCTTCGCATGGAGCACTGCAATGATGCCAGGGATCGACGCGGACGTAGCCTGCCACCGCCTGATGGAGACGTTGTTGATGTGGCCGCCATTGATCCCCGTCTGAGAGAGTTTGTGGATTGGGATGATCGATACCGCAAGCTCGAGGATGGGATTCTACCTTGATGCCAACGCCGTCGCCGCTACATGTTAATGTCGCCGCCGCTACATGTTTTGCTCAACGTCTGACGCCGCCATTAAATAAATATATAATTATAATTTAAATAATTATAATTATATATTTTATCAATTTATTATTTAGCAATTTTATTTTAAAATGTTTTATTTCATGCATTTTATTATATTGCATTTTATTATTGTATTGTTTAAATTTCATGTAATGATGGGTGCCTATAACCATCATAGTTTCATTTTGAATTTTGAATGGAGAAAATTGAGTGGTGTAGGCTATATATAGCCATGTACTGTATCATTTTGATTAGAGAGTGAAAAATTGAAACTTTTAATTCAAAATTTGAATTTCCCCCTTACCTCTCTTTTCCCCCTTAGGAAAAATTCGCCCCCCCCCCTCTTTCTCCTCCCCTCTCTTTGGTCGTCGGCCACCCTTCCTTCCTCTCTCTCTACTCGGCTCCTCTTCACCTCCTCCTCCCTCTCTTTTCATCTCTTTCATAAACTCGACCACCCCCTCTAGCCGCCACCTTTCCTCTCTCTTCCCCTCTATCCGGCCAACACTTCTCCCTCCCCAAAACCCGACCAAACTCTTTGTTTTTTTGGGTGAAATTCGACCAAGGTAAGATCCCCCCGTATGGATTCCAACTCCGGCGTGAAGCGACGAAGGCGGACGAGTTTTCTCTCCATCCGGCGTGACTCTGGCGGAGCCGTTGAAGGACGATCCAGAAAATAGTGAATCGGAATCATCCATTCTGATTGGGTAACGAAACCTTTCTACTTTTGGTGTTTCCCTCTAGATTTTCATTTTGGTGGATACTTTGGCGTGATCTTTGAAACATTGAATTTATCGTGGTTTCTTTGTTTGATTTTGTTGTTCATGCTTATTTTATTTAAGTTTGAAAGGTTTGGCGAACCTTCGTTTTCTTTTTGTTGGGAGAGATCTACCATTTCCGAATTGTAACTTTTTTGTAGATCTCTTTTGATACAACCATCGCTCGACCGGACCGGGTTGGTCCCTTTAGCCGGAAAGAATATTGGTTTATATCCTTTGTTCGATCCTAATCGATTTGGCTACCTGTACGCTATCATCTAATTGATAAAATTAAATAGTGTGTGCGCCACATTGGATGTTTTGTGTAAGTGTAGAATTGGATCGTAGAGAGGTATTCTTGTGTGTCCGTAGATATTTTACGGTGTCCCGGTTGAGCCTGCATCAACTTGGTGTTAGAGGTAGGTTTACATCAATTTCCTAATTGGCACCATCCCCCTTTTATTATTATTTTTCGACACGCACTTGCATGTTTCATTGCACAATATATAAAACAAATTTTGAATTTTTGGTCTGAAAATAGCGTCCTAAAATTCTCAGTTTCTCTCAAAATTCAAAAAAATAAAACTCTGGAAATTCTCCATCATTTTCTTAGTAAGAAATCTAAAAAATATTTAATTTTTTATTAAGTCCTTATTTTTATTAAGTCATTATAAAATTTAATTTTGGTCTACAAATAGTGGCCTATATTTTTATTTTTTCTACAAAATCATAAAAAAAATTTAATTAATTATCCTCATAATATTTCCAGCAAGATAATCAAATTTATTTATTTATTACCCTAGTTGCTAAGCGGGAACAATTACGTCTTTCCTAGAATTTAGTGAGTAAGGTTCTTTATCTCATTGCATGTGCACCAGTTCCGGGTGAGTTTTCTCTCCGGTTCTCACTATTATGGCATATGAAGTTTATGCTTCCCATTTAGATTATTGGTATGATAAATTCATTTCTAAACATACCCCAACCTTGCCATCCTACCCTAGGAATTCCAACCGTCTCCACACTATTCCTCGCAATAGGAGTGAGATACCCACATTTGATGGTTCTGGAAATTATCAAAGTTTTTGGGACTGGCTTAAGGGGATAGAAGCTTATTTTGATTGTCATGTATGTAGCGACTACTACAAGGTTGGCGTAGCCCGAGAGAGCTTAGTAGGTCAAGCCCTAGTATTTTGGTTGAACGAGGAGCGTAGTGTTAGTAGTTGTTAATATGCTTAGCCGCACATGCGATGCCTACTCTTGGATAAATTTGATCCCACCTATCTCCGCACTACTAACACTAAGCCTACGAGTGGGTATCATTATGGCGCTAGTCCCATACTTGTCTTTAGGAATGATTATAAACCAATCGCCCAGACCGAACGAAAGATGTTTGATGATTTGGCTACCCTTAAATAAGGGAATAAGTCGTCCTCTGAGTATATGAGTCTTTGTAAGGATATGATGGTTAGGTGTGGTGTGAAGGATATGTCAAAGATCACCCTCTCTAGGTTTCGTAAGGGGTTAAACCCCGACATCCAGGGTAAATTAATGCATTATGGTCACACCGACCTAAACACCACTTTTAATGATGCCTTGGATATTGAGAAGCACAACATTCCTAAGAATAAGACTCGCTCGTTTCAGACAGGAAAGTCCGTCTTAGGACCACCGCCCACCGTTAGGGAAACCAGTCCTAATAGGTCATATGTCGTGGACTCGAAAGTTGCTACTACTAGGGTTATGCCTCCTTTAGCCTCGACATCTAAGCCCCTTGAGATAGAAACTGATACCCATGAGGATGCTGATGTAGATGTAATATCTCTTGATCCTGAGGATGACCCCGTAGGTGAGAGTATTTCGTCATGTGCATTAGTGCCTAACAATTCTGATGAGTTTGAAATTGAGGGAATACCTAGTGACTTAAAAGATGATGTATGGGATGATGATAGTCTGATCTGTGAGAGTATTATGTTGAATATTACTTGCCCTACTAGTGTTGTGTCTGATCACCCTAGTATTGAAAGCCCTCTCCAGGCTACGATCCCCGTCATGTTAGAGCCTACGATTACACCTACCGATATTATATTTGAGTTATCTGAGGAGCCTGAAAGTGAGGATGTCCCAAGTGTTATTGTGGATGAATTAGCTTATGAGGGACGTATATTTTTGGATGATTTTAGCATTAAGAACCCGAAAACTATTTCTTTTACATTATCACCAGTTCCTAAAGCTCAAATTGAATTAAAAAATTTATCGAGTTTGATTTTGCCAATTTCTGAAACTTTTACTGACTCTGATTCGGATGTTGTTTTTAGTGTGTTGGAAAAAATTTCAAGCGAAGAAGTTATATTTTTGGACGATTCTTTGGTCTTACACTCGGATGAGAATTCTTTGATGTCGTAACCGTTGGGTGAAATTTATACTGATTTGGACATTATCCCGGGTTTGATTTTGCCGACCCTTCCTCTTGACTATTTGCCCACATTAGTTGACTTACTAGGACATGGAACCGGTAGTCTTAGTCTGAATTTTTGTGTCACGCCCATTTTATTAGTTCCTCCATTGGCGTTGTATCAGCGTATAAATATTACTATGTTGAGCGCCCTAGTATTTGGACTTTTCACCGCACCTCATCAACATGACTACGTGTCACTTTTGATAGGTCATTTTTCTGCGTGTCCGTCTATGGTTTCTGTCCTCTACTACTACTGATTCTGATTCTTTGGCAATTGTGCCTCTGGATGTGGTGTCCCTTATACATACTTATGTACCACACCCGGTCACACGCATTTACCCATTGTCTTTTGATGACCCTCATTTCCACACATTAGTGACCACAGTTAGGTCCCTAGAGTTGTATCGCTCGCACATCCTTTCACATCTGGGAGCGTCTAACTCTATTATTTATGATGAGCGGTTCTCCTTGGCATATCGTCATGCGAAGTGTGAAAATATTAAATATAAAATTAGAACTGCGAATTTGGAGCCTATGAAAATCATCTTTAATTATAAGCCTCGCGTGCCCCGTGACTTAGCTCCCTTATCCTCCGTATTTGGGTTGAGTCACGTAGCACACGGTTTCACTCCTCACGGTAGTAAGATACTTAGGCACACATTTAAAAAAGTAATCACTCACTTTGTGTCCTATTTCTTACATGCAAGTTTATCACCGAATGAGATTGTGCACAAATATAAAACACCAGTGCATTTTGACTTGATTTCGTTACCGCCATATTATAGGTCAAGTCAATTCGCACAAGATTTTGCCACTCATGTTCAAAATTCATATAAGCACATTAGTGAAGTGCTAACCACACATTATACATCTTATCTCAAAGACTTAATTCAAGAGCCTAAACACCTAGAGGGGGGGTGAATAGGTTCTTATTTTTCCTTTAATATTTTAGGCAATTTAATAGATCTTGCTTAGCATAAACAAAATGAAACACAGCACAGAACATTCACAGCACAGAGAATACTATATTTATAGTGGTTCCCCAAGATATGGGTACGTCCACTTTCCTCCTTCGTCTATCCAGTAGAGTACTGGATTCAGCCTAACTTCTTTCCTATTTCTCAGATCCAAAGATCCTACAACTCAAAGCCAAAATGGTTCCTAAACCTCAGACTTTTGCAAGTCCTACCTCAGATCCTTCCCAGAATCCTACCTCAGGCCTCAGCCCTACCTCAGCCCTTATCTATAGGCTAACAACTCAGACTACACAAGTCCTACAATTCAGGCTCACAGCCCTACCTCAGCCTTTATAATTATAGGCTTACAGCTCAGATCTACAACAGATCCTACAAGAAATTGTGTATTAAAAGAGATACAAAAGATATCACCAGATAGATCCCTCTATTGATGTTCTTGTTGATCAGTTCTTGATCTTCAGTCCCAACCAGACTTAGATGTTTCAAAGCTTCTTGATAGAACAAAATAAGGTTGGACTGTACTTGATGTAGAAGTTAAACAACTGTCAGCTCCTTCCTTGAATTCCGAATGAGATCTGAATCTTCTCTGCAGACTGTTCTGGATCTGTCTTCTTAAAGGGTTTCCCCTTTTCTTGTTGTGAATTTTCTCTCTCGTAGTTGATGGCCTTCACTGTATTGTGGTTGTTGTTGTTAATGATCATCCCTTTATATAGAGATTCCTCATGGTTACCGGTTGATCCAGTTTGTAACAACCTTCTGATAGTTTTGACAAAGGTGTCAGACCTATTGGTAATGACAGTTGTCGACCCACCAGTCATGATAGTTGAATCCTTAGAGACTTAACAACTTAGCATGATCCACTCAGCAATCTGCTCCATCACAAGTAAACTAAGTTTCGACACAAGTCTTGATAATGTCGACACAGTACTCCATATGTTGACATAGACATTCTTCTGCTCCTCGACACATCTTCTATTTGTATGTGTCGACGCAAGTCCAGTGTGTCGACACAACTGCTCTTGGTCTTGACATAACTGCTGCAGACAGATGGCGTTGAGTGTATGTCCAGCTGTCGACACAAGCCTTCAGACCCAATATAACTGTTGTCGTAAAATGGCATTGAGTGTGTGTCTAGCTATTACTGTAAGACGGCGTTGAGTGTGTGTCTAGCTGTCGACACACACCTTCTTTAGGTGTCGACACAATTCCTGAGTGTCGACATATACCTTTCTTCTGGTGTCGACATAACTCATGGGTGTCGACACAACCTCTGCTTTAGGTGTCGACACAATGCCTTTGGTGTCGACACAATTCTTGGTGTCGACACAACTACTTCTTTAGGTGTCGACACAACTTTGTTAGGTGTCGACACAATTCCTGCCTTAGGTATCGACACAATTTTGGGTTTCGACACAGCTTTGCTTCTAGTGTCGACACTTGTACTTAAAATATTTTTCTTCCACTTCTTAAAGCTGCACAAGGAAACTTAAAACATCCATCAAATATATATTTATGGATATCATTGACTAAGATGAGGCTTCTCCAAATCTGGTACATACTTCCAGTGTACCCAACAATCTCCCCCTATTTGGAGAAGTCATAACCCTTAGTCAAAGATATACACCTCTCATGACAAAACACATAAGACATAGATGTACATACATTCCAGTGCAAGTAAACATTCAAACAATGTAAAACAATCTAAAATAAACAGTAAAACTGATTTTATTAAGCAAAAAATATTTGTTTTACATGTTTTTTCTTAGAGCAAAAATCAAAAAGTTACATTGTTTCTTATCATAAGCCTATCTATCCTAAGATTTGCTAGGCTCCCTTATCACAATGCCTTGACCAGACTTTATCTTTGCCTTCACAGCTGGTTCTGTATCTTCAGCAGGCTTCTTTCCTTTAAGATCCTTTTTCTTTAGTTCTTCAGCTTTTATTCTTTGTCTTTCAAAGTAGTGAAAGGGCTTAGGAAAATACTTGCTGGGCTCTATAGCATTTGCAGGTAGCTTCCCAACTTTTGCACTCCTCCTGTGTTGAAGAATGGCTTCCTGTCTAGCTTGATATTTATTCCACTCCTTCTCTGAGTACCACTTACCCCTATCATGGTTCTTGTCCTTAATAGCCTTCCATGCAGTAAGAATGATGTTCCTTGATGTAGGGCTCCATTGCTCAAAGTCTGGCTTTAATTCAGCCTGTTCTCTAAATCTCTTCTTAGATAGTAATTCTTCCCTTTGAGCTACTTTGGCAGCCTATGACATTTCAAATTTCTTAATAACCACCTTCTGTGTTTCTTGTGGAGGGCTGTACATTTTCTGCACTTGTTCATGAACCATCTCAAAATTAGCAGGAGAATATATAATCTGAGCAACTTCTGGCTGATCTCCTTCAATATATGCAGGTTGTATTCCAGATTCAGTCATATTATCATCATCACATAAAGGAGGGAAGCCAAGAGTAGCTCTGATGGTATTGGAAACCCATTTGGCATGCTCAGAAATAGCTTGGACTAACACTCTCTCCCCCTTTAGGACTTCTCTTTCAACATGATCTCTGAGATCATCCTTGTGAAATCTGACTTCACCTTCCAGATGATCAATCCCTTCTCTGTAGTAGACCCCAAATTTATGAATTTGAGTGGTAATAGCTGTTTGGGCAGCCTCTATCGCCGTTTTGACAGCAGCTAGATCAGTCTCAATTAGTTTTGTAACTTTTGTTTTAACAGCAACAGATAGTGTTGCAATCTTTGTGAGAATTTCATTATGAGAATCCATGAGATTCTCATTTGTTCTAAATTGATTTTCTAAGATATAGGCTTGTTTCTCTGCCATATCAGCTGCTTTAGTTTTCAGTTCCTGCTGCTGAGTGGCCAGATACACAACTGTATGGCCTCCTTTCTCAAAGCAGTCTGTCATTTCTTTCTTGTGCAGACTCACTTCAAATCTGATTGACTTGATGTCCTGAGCTAGCTGGTATTGCAGCTCTTTATGAGTTTCATCCACATACTTTTCAAAAGCTATCCTTTGTTCATCTAGTTTTAGTTGCAATTGGACCATTAAGGAATTAAAATCCATACTTGGAGATGGAGGTGGTGTGGCTGTTTATAAGGCCCTCTTATAGCCAGAGCTTCTCTTCTTCATTACAGCAAGTTTCCTTTTCTTAGCCAAGTTGGCTTCTTCATCATTAGAGGATGAACTTTCTATGTCAACAGTCTCTTTGTTTACAGTATTGTTCAGCAAATCCTCCCCCTCAGTCTCTTGTAGTTCTTTGTCCTGTGGTTGTTGCTCCCCCTCAGTCCTTACTGCTGGTGAGTCAGGGAACAGCTCCTCTAAGGTTACCTCTTGCCCAATCTGAGCAGTATCATTCATATGCACCTCAGGTGCCTCTTCCTCTTCATGTAGTAGTGCTCCCTTATTTATATCAAAGACTATATCCATCACAGTATCAACTGCTAATTCACTATCCAGTGTAGCAGCATCATGTACTCCCCCTTGACCAGGCAGATCAGTAAGTATTGTGTCTTGTACTGCTGGTGCAGGGTCTTCTCCACCTGTAGTAGAGATTCTTTATTGCTCTGGGAGCATACTACTGTCCATTTTTCCTTGTGTATCTTGTTGTTGTTGCATGTATTCATCAGAACTGAAGACCACTTCTTCTTCTGAATCACTAGACGATTCTTCCTGTGGAACAACTTTCTTCTTCTTTTATATTGTTTTGGTCTGTTTTTGAGGAGTAGCAACCTCCTTAGTAAACACCCTATCCCATCTTGACAGAATCCTTGTGTCCATTCTTCTCATATGATTGATTTTTGTACCAGGAAGTTGGCTCATTACTTCTGGTATTACAGATGATAGGCATAGACTCAGAATTCTCCCCAGGTTCGGTTTCTTGATACCTTCACATAACTTGTCAAATACTATGGTTGTTGTTGGGTACATTGGAAAATGTGTACCTGATTTGAAGAAGTCCAACTTAGCTCAATGATATACATCAAGGTGTATTTGATGTTGTTTTAAGTTGACATGTGCAGGTGAAGAAGTATTAAAGAATGCAGAAAAATATTCTAAGTCCATGTGTTGACACCTGAAGAAACAGTGTCAACACTTCAGAATATTTGTGTCGACACTTGACCACATCTGTGTCGACACAGAGAAAGATAGTCGACACAGAGAAAGATAGTCGACCTCGACACAGAAGGAGATAGTCGACCACATTAATGTCGACACTGAGAAGCAGCGTCGACTGACAGAAAGATAGTCGACCACATTTGTGTCGACACTGGGAGGCTGTGTCGACACAATGAGACAGAGTCGACACACATTGGCAGAAGTCGACAATACTTGTGTCGACACCAGAAGACTAAGTCGACACATTTTGGCAGAGTCGACAATTGCTGTGTCGACACCTGAAGGCAGTGTCGACACATACTGAGTTCTGAATCTACAACAACTGTGTCGACACACAGGACTTGTGTCGACACACTGCAGAGTCAAGACCAAGTTATTTTCTGAAGAAGCTGTGTCGACTTAAAGGGCAAACTTGTCGACATCTTCAAAGACTGTGTCGACACCAAAGTCACTTGTGTCGACACATATAGACAGTTGGTCTCGACACTTTCTGACAGACTGTCTCGACACTTTGCTGTCCAAGACTAAGGCACAGGATTTGTTTGAAGACTTGATAGCTGTGGGTTGCCACCGGTTAACTGATGCTGTCAGACTTGTCAGAAAATAGTTAGAAACCGGATCAGCCGGTTACCATGAAGAAGGTCTATAAATAGACAGATTCAGAAGGAAGTGAAAAAGAAAAAGGGTGCATAAAGTGAAGAAGGATTACAATCCAATTGAAGTATCAATTCAAGAAAATGTTAGGCACTAAAGAAGATCTTCATCAGAAGATCTAAGAAGACGATCTCAGGATCGATCTAAGAATCTAACAAGAATTCAGAAGTATCATCAAAGGTGTTGGATAGAGAGGGATCCACCCATTTTGAAGAAGAAGAAGGAAGCCGTCAGTGGTTTCTCAAGAAGCTGTTTGGAAATCAACTCAGCTAAGTTCAGATTCAAGAAGCTTTGAAGAAAGCTCAGATTCAGTTGATTTCATCAGCTGATCAAGAATTGTCTTGTCCTCTTCTCTCTCAACAAAGGCAAGACATTAAAACTTCTTTTCTAAATTTCTGTAGGATCTGTTTTACACAGATCTGAGTTGTAAGCCTGTGATATAAAGGCTGAGTGTAGGAGAGTTGATCTCTGAGTGGTAGGGCTGTTTGCCTGAGTGTAGGAGAAGGTTCTTCTCTGAGTTGTAGGCCTTGTGGCAAGGCTGAGGTAGGGCTGTTATGCCTGAGTTGTAGGAACCTATTCAGGTTCTGAGCTGTAGGATCTGCAGATCTGAGAATAGTGGAAGTTTGGCCGAATCTAGCATACTGCTAGATAGGTGAAGGGGGGAAGTGGATATACCCAAACCTTGGGGAACCACTATAAAACATTGTGCAATCTGTGATGATTAAATTTCTGTGATTGTTGTGCTGGATGTTTTTATTCTGTAATTGAATTCTACCTAAAAGTATAAACAAGCAATTAGAACCTATTCACCCCCCCCCCCTCCTCTAGGTGTTTAGGTTGTCTTGAAAGTAAAACTATCAAGTGGTATCAGAGGGAGGTTCCTCAAAAAGGACTTAACAGTCTGAGGTAGATCTGAAAGGCAGAATCAAGATTCAAGAAGATGGTTTCTGGAGAAAATCACAAGGAGTTAGGGTCAATGAAGTTACCCATCTGCAGGAAGGAAATCTTTGGAATTTGGAAAGAAAGAGTCAGATTGTTCATGGAAGCATCTGACCCAAGAATATACATCACAGTTCAGGAAGGACCCTTCATTCCAATGAAGGTATCAGTTCTTGATGCTAATATTCAAACTCCAAAGAGTTATTCTGAAATGACCAAGGATGAAATCATTTTGGCAACCATGGACAAGAGAGCTCAGAATATTATTGTGAGTGTCATAGATGATTCTACATTTCAGAATCTGATTCACTGCAAGACCTCCAAAGAAATGTGGGACACCTTGATTGTCTACATGGAGGGATCTGAAGAAGTAAGATAGGATAGGAAGTCTATGCTCAACCAGGAATATGAAAGTTTTAGACAAGGAAAAACTGATAGCATAACTGAATGCTATAAGAAATTCTATAGAATTGTGAATGAGTTGATGTCCTATGGAAGAGTCTTCAGTACCAATGAACAGAATGACAAATTCTTAAGATCCTTAACAAAGGATTGGGACACAAAGATCTGTGCCATAAGAGAAGTGGCTAAATTGGCAGAGATCTCTCCTCCCACCTTGTTTGGAAAGTTGTTATCCTATGAAATGCAACTTATGGTGAGGAAGGAGGAGGAAAAGAATTCAAGAGGAGAGCATAGAGAAAAGACTGTGGCATTCAATGCAAAAGCCATCAGAAAGAATAGGAGGATATCACCATCCCCTCCTAAGGAAATTGCAGAAGTTAGTTCTGAAAATTCAGATAATCAGGGTTCAGAAAGCTGTGATTCAGATGCAGACTTTGCTGCATTCACAAGGCAATTCCAGAGGTTCTTGAAGAAGAAGCAGTGGAAGTCTAAGCCCTCCACTTCACAGCAAGCTGATGACTATTATCAGAAGAAAAAGTCATCAAGGAAAGAAAAGAGCAGATCAAAGCCCAGCAAGGCTACTACTTCAAAGATTGTCTGTTATTGTTGCAATAGACCTGGACATGTAGTGGCTGACTGTCCTGATAAGAGAAAGGAGTCTTCAGACAAGAAGAAGACTCATAAAAAGGGCAAGAAGGAGAAATCTTTTGTTGCAAAGAAGGATAAGAGCCTAACAGATCAGTCAACTTCAGAGTCAGAATCTGAAGCAGAAGCATATATTGGACTATATGCTGCATCTGAAGAAGAGGAGTTTCTGCAGTTGCTAGACTCCATCTATGATCAAGAGGATCATCAGTGCATGGGACTGATGGCAGGATCAGAAGCGGACATATGCCAGAATCAGTCTGGTCCTAATAAAGTACAATGTCCTTCTATGAAATCTGTTTGTAGTACAAGTACAGAATCAGCTATATCTGCATCAAGTGATGTAGATGCATCTGAATCTGAAGGAGATGTCTATCAATTGATAGATAAGTATGGGGACTTGTTGCAGGCCCTTAAGAAAAGCAAGAACCTGTTTAAATCTCAGGCTCATGAAATTGCTAAACTAAAGGTAGCTGCAACTGAGTTAAAGAAAGTAATTGATCAGAAGTTAAATGAAATTGCCAAGCTGAAGAATATAACTATTATTCAGATGGGCACAATTAATTATACCAATGATCAAGTGAAGAGTCTGGAGGCCAGACTAAGAATTGAAAAGATTTAGTGGCTAGTTACTCTAAGCCAAAGTCTGTCTTACCCTTGATAAATGAATTTGTGAATCAAAAGGGTAAGGCAGGATTAGGATTCAAAGGTAACTCTAGGGCTGGCCGATTCAAGAGGAAAGGCAAAGCTCCTGTCAAGCCACTGAACTTTTCAGTCCCTATTAAGTTTAGAAAGGTGCAAGTGCCTTCTAACCAATATGATCATGAAAATATTCATGGTCATACTAAGACTAATGTTCTGAAAAACAAGGGTGTAAATGCCAACAGGCCTACCCTTGTTCATAAACCCAATGGTTATAAAAAATCAGTGGGTGAAGCTGCTGCAGCACTAGCAATGGACAGAAATTCTTTTGTCAAGGATGTATCTAGAACTAGATACAATAGGTTTGAATGTTGGTGCTATGGCAAGAGAGGTCATTTTGCACTAGACTGCTGGTACAACACAAGTGTTAGAAAGAACAATAGTTTACCTATTAGAAGAGATAATGGTAGCTTTGTTTATGCTAACCTGAACCAAGGACCCAAGACTTGCTTGGGTTCTAAGGGTAAGTAAATCTGTGTTGCAGGTGAATCCAAGTAGCCATGCCCCTATATGGTACTTGGATAGTGGTTGTTCCAGGCACATGACTGGAACAAAGGGGCTGCTGAAGGAGTATTCATCTGTCAAAGATGGACCTAAAGTGATCTTTGGTGGATCTGAAAAAGGATTCATCAAAGGGTTTGGTAACATTTCTTCTAACCTAATTACTATCACCCAAGTGGCTTATGTAAAAGGTTTGAAACATAATCTAATAAGCATAAGCCAGCTGAGTGATTTAGGATATGACATTTCATTTGTTAAGGATGGATGTCATATCAAAAGGTCAAGTGATCAAGAGATCATTTTGACTGGGTATAGGAAGAGAAATGTTTATTGTCTTAATTTTGTATGTGAGAATAAGGCTTCTCCCATTTGTCTTGTAGCTGATGACAATGCTTCTCATTGTGTTAAGTGGCACAAGAGATTGGATCATCTTAACTACAAGACAATTGGCCAACTCTTTAGCAAAGAGTTAGTGAGGAATGGTCCTCAAGTTAAGTGTATAAAGGAAGGGATATGCTCAGCTTGTCAAAAGGGCAAGCAGACAAAATCCTCCTTTCAAAGCCTTGAAAACAAGGATTCTGTGAGGTGCTTATACCTCTTGCATATGGATCTTTTTGGTCCTATGCCAGTTCATAGTCTAGGTAGGAAGGTCTACACTTTTGTGGTTGTAGATGACTATTCTAGATTTACATGGGTGTTCTTTCTGAGACAGAAATCTGAAACCCCAAGTGTCTTACTTAATTTTGTGAAGCAAATTCAGAATGAACTGAATAGTACAGTAGTCAAAATCAGAAGTGACCATGGTACTGAGTTTCAATCTGAAAGCATGACAAAGTTATGTGAAGACTTTGGGATTTTCCAAGAGTTCTCTTCACCTAGAACACCTCAGCAAAATGGAATTGCTGAAAGAAAGAATAGAACATTAATTGAAGCTGGTAGAACTCTATTGAGTGACACCTCTCTACTAGAATATTTCTAGGCTGAGGCAGTAAACACTGCTTGTCATGTGATCAATAGGGCTTCTATCACCAAGAGCCACAAAAAGACTCCCTATGAGATTATGAAAGGTAGAAAACCAAATCTATCCTACTTCAGGATCTTTGGTTGCAAATGCTATATACTTAACAATGGTAAGTCATATTTGACTAAGTTTGCTGCCAAATCCCAGGATGGGATATTTTTTGGGTACAGCACAAATAGTAAGGCCTATAGAATCTTCAACTTGACTACTCAAGTTGTTGAAGAATCTGTGCATGTTGTGTTTGATGAAACAAGATTAATCAACTGTGAGTTGTCTTGTAGATCAAATGACTCAACAGGTATAAGCAAAAGAATGGACAAGCTCTCCATTGCTGAAGCTTCAAGGGAAGATGGAGCATTGGAAAATGAAGGCTACTATCCAGGGGGAGTACAAGACACAATAGAAGATGAAGAAAACCAAGAGGTTCAGCATAATGAAGGAGCTGGAGATGTTCAACCAGAAGGGAATCTTCCTCCAGCTACAAGACATTTAAGAGACCATCCAGCTGATCAGATAATAGGTGATCCAAGACAGGGAGTGCAGACTAGAAGCAAAAGTCAAAGCACAGTTCTGCATTCAAGTTTCCTGTCACAAATAGAGCCTAAGAAGTTTGAAGAAGCTATCCAAGACCATCACTGGATTGATGCTATGCAAGAGGAGCTGAATCAATTCAGAAGGTGCAATGTCTGGGAGCTTGTTCCTAAACCAACAGGCCACAATATAATTGGGACAAAATGGATCTATAGGAACAAGTTGGATGAGAGTGGAGTAATAGTGAAAAATAAAGCAAGATTGGTTGCTAAAGGATACAGGCAGGAAGAAGGGATTGACTTTGATCAAACCTTTGCCCCAGTAGCAAGGCTGGAGGCAATCAGAATGTTCCTTGCCTATGCAACATATCAAGACTTTAAAGTATACCAGATGGATGTGAAGTCAGCATTTCTGAATGGTGATCTTAAAGAAGAAGTATATGTAGAGCAGCCATCAGGTTTTGTAGATCCTCTTAAACCTGATTATGATTATAAGCTTAGAAAAGCTTTATATGGGTTAAAGCAAGCCCCAAGGGCTTGGTATGAAACCCTGTCTACTTTCCTTATTGAGAATAAATTCTCAAGAGGAAAAATAGACAAAACTCTATTCCTTAGGGAATCCAAAGGCAAGATCATCTTAGTTCAGATCTATGTTGATGACATAATCTTTGGATCTACTGAAAACAACCTTTGTACAAAGTTTGCCAAACTTATGCAAGGGAAGTTTGAGATGAGCAGTATGGGGGAACTTAAGTTCTTCTTGGGACTCCAAGTAAGACAGACTGATGATGGCTTGTCCATATCCCAGTCAAAGTTCACCAAAGAATTAATTAAGAAGTATGGTATGGAGTCATCCTCCATCATGAGAACTCCTATGGGAACAAGTATGCCTATATGCAAAGATGATGCAGGTAAACCTGTTGATGAGACTTTGTATAGAGGAATAGTTGGTTCTCTACTATATCTCACTGCTAGTAGACCAGATATTATGTATGCTACATGTGTCTGTGCTAGGTACCAAGCCTGCCCTAAAGAGTCTCATTATACTGCAGTCAAAAGGATTCTGAGATATCTTAAGGGCACACCTAATCTAGGCCTTTGGTACCCTAGGAATAGAGATTTTCTACTAACAGGTTATTCAGATGCAGATTTTGCAGGCTGTAGAGAGGATAGGAAGAGTACTACAGGTACTTGTCAATTCCTGGGAGGAAGACTGATTTCATGGAGTAGTAAGAAGCAGACCAGTGTGGCAATATCCACAGCTGAGTCAGAGTATGTTGTTGCTGAAAGCTGCTGTACACAGCTATTATGGATGCAGCATCAGCTTAAAGATTATGGTATTCAAGTAAGTAGAACACCTCTTTTGTGTGATTCTAAGAGTGCAATTTCTATTGCTAATAATCCAGTTTCTCATAGTAGAACTAAGCATATAGAAATTAAATACCATTTTCTTAGAGAACATGTAGAAAAAGAAGACATCTCATTGGAATTTGTAAAAACAGATTATCAAATTGCAGATGTATTTACTAAGCCACTAGATGAAACCAAATTCAATAAATTTAAAATTGAATTAGGCATGTTAACCATTGATTAGCGTATTAACAAAATCATCATGAATGGTATAGAAGTAGTATCAAGTACTTTGAAGTACTTTCAAGTTGTTTTGAACAACAGAAATTGGCCAAGTAAAATGGTGTCGACACATTCAGTGATAATGTGTCGACTCAGTGAAGTAATGTCGACAAGTCAGAGATATTGTGTCGACACAGAGAATATGTGTCGACACTTAAGAATCAAATTGTCGACTTATCCAGGAATGTAGTATCGACTTCATCAGAATAGTGGTATCGACACTTACAGATTTTGTGTCGACACTTATACTAAGAGTCGACACAGAATTTCTAATGCTCTACTATATATCCCAGGTGTCGACATATCCACAAATTGGTGTCGACACATAGTAGATAGACTTGATGTCGAGACAATAAAAGCTTGTGTCGACACATTCCATCTGTGTCGACACTTATAGTCTGCTTTTGCCGACTTTTGATCTTCTTTCAATAGAAGGTATAAATAGGTCAAGAACTTAATCTGTCGACATGCTTACAAGGTTTTCAAGACTGAAACCCTGTGTCGACATTCTCTCTCTCTTCTCTCAAGCTTTCTCAACTGATCAATGGCGCCGAAGATTGAAGACAACGTCAACGAAGGTTATGAGTTGGTACGGAATGCCTTTGCAGAAGCCCCAATAGATGTTCAACGGGTTATCACTCTTATTTCCGAATCCGGATTAGAGTTTTTAGTTTCTGAACCTTCTAAGATATGGAAGAAGGAGGTGCATGAATTCTTTAACTCTGCATCAGTGGATTCAGATATTCTCAAGATAAAGTCCACTGTTCATGGGTCGACAGTGAAGATTACCCCAAGAAGTTTAAGGAAGATTCTCCAATTACCAATTATTGAGAATGAAGAAGAAGTCCCTGCTTCTAAGTCAAGGGAGGCTCTCCAATGGTGCGGATTGGATCCCACCCTGAAGATTGGAGCTTCTTTCAACAGGAAAGGGATGAATCAGCAAGGGAAATTTTTGTCTGAAGTAGTTGGCAAGGTGATTCTGTGCAAACCAGGGGGACATGATAGGATTTCAGCCTATATGTTCTGCCTAATGACCAGAATTGTGTTTATAATTCCAACTGATTGGTCAGCTGTAATCTTTGAAAAGATCAAGGAAGGAATCAAGAAGCCAAATCTGGCTAGAATTATGAGTTTATATCTGACTGGAGTGATCCCTGAGGTAATGCAACAACTGCCAGGAACAAAGATCAATCACATGAGAAAGATGGACATGAGATTGTTTTCTAGGTGGGATAGGGTGCTGTCTAAGGATGTGCCTGATGAGAGTAGGCAGGACACCCCGGTGAAATCCCCTTCTCATGCTCAAGATACTGAGCAGCTTCAAGAAGAACTAGTGAGAAAGCAGGTTGAAGATCAGCCTGAATCTACTCCAGCCCAGCAAGAAACTATACCTGCACAGATGCAGGGGGAGCAAGCTCATTCTCCTGCCCAGAATGTATCTACTCCTGACCAGGTACAGTTGCAGGGGGAGCTGGTGTATTTTCCTACAAAAGACATTTCTAAAATTTCTATTTCTGCACAGGTGCAGGGGGAGCAAGTGTACTCACCTGCCCAGGACATTACCAATACTGAACAAGTACAGGGGGAGAAGATGTCTGACCCAGTGCAAGAGGCAGAACAAATTGATATCTCCAAAGATTTGAATATTGAAGATCTGAATGACACATCTTCTGTTCAAGCTCAGAAGGAATATACTCTAGATGAGTTATTTCCTAATGTTGATATTGCTACTGATAAAGTAGAAGAGGGGCAAGATATTGAGAAGGCCCTAGACATGGAGATAGAGCAAGAAGCTGAGATCGAGCAAGAGGTTGAGAAGGAGAAAGAAATTGAGGAGGAGCAAGTGGTGGAGGGGGAGTCTGTGTATGTTGAGGCTGAACACCATGGCACTGAGACAGATATTCCTCCTCCTCCTCAAGAAAGAGTTCAAATTGATAGTTCATCTGAATCTGAGACTGAAGAAGCCAGAATGGCTAAGAAGAGAAAATTGTTGTCTTCAAGAGAAGGAGCAAAAGTTATAAGCAAGCTCTACAGACTACAACTCAACAATCCCATTCTGAATTTAATTATAACAAGTTTATGGTTGATTTGCAAGTTAAGTTGGATGAACATAGATTGGCTGTTGAAAAATATATTGATGAGAGCAATAAGTCCCTTCAATTTGACTTGGCTCAAGATATAAAGTCAATTAGATTTGAAGTCAATATGCATAAGAAGGAGATGACAGATTGCTTCCATAAGGGAGGTAATGTTGTAGTATTCTTGGCAAAACAACAGCAATCAATTATTACCAAAGCAGATGATATAGCACTGAAGCAAGGCTATGTTCTTACAAATCAGATAAACATGAATGCCAATCTTGAAGACTCTCACAATGTGATTCTTAATGAGTTGAAAAAGACTACTGAAGGGTTGACTGAAGCAAGGGGAAAGGAAATGGAAGAATTTGATAAGAAACTTCAAGATGCTATTGAATCAGTTAAAACTGCTATCACTACCTCTCAAAAGGACATATCTGACAAGCTTCAAAAGTTAAAACCATTTTTAAAGAGGGTGTGAATTATCTGGATGGCCAGATCAGATTTCAGAAGGAAGATCTAAGAGATCATATTACCAGAGAAGTCATAAAGGGGGAGAGGTTGTTGGTTCATGCTGGCTCAGAGCACACCAAATGGGTGACAAATAGTATTCGAGCCACATTGGCATATCTACCTTTGTGTGATGATGCTATGGTGGCTGAGTCAGGCATTCAAACAGGTCTACTTGAAGGCAATCAACCTGAGATTGCCCAAGTCATTTACCCTCCTCCAGATTTTGATATGATTGATCAGCAAGTTCAGGATATGTATAGTCCTCCAAAGGAGGTTAACAAGGTTGTTATTGAGAAAGTGGATAAGCCTGAGGCCAACTTGAAAGAACAGCAAGATGCTCTACTATCCAAGAAGAGATTTAGAGAGCAGGCTGAACTTAAGCCAGATTTTGAGCAGTGGAGCCCTACTTCAAGAAATATTATTCTCACTGCATGGAAGGCTGTAAAAGACCAAGTTCATGAAAGAGGAAAGTGGTATAATGAAATGGAATGGCAAAAGCATGAAGCTAGGCAAGAGGCAATAGTACAGTTCAGAAGAAAAGCCAAGCTGGGTAGGCTGCCACCAGATGCTCAGGAGCCGAGCAAGTACTTTCCAAAGCCATATCATTACTTTGAAAGGCAAAGGCTCAAGGAAGAAGCACAGAAGAAGGCTGATAAAAAGGCAAGAAGCCAGCTGAAGTTGCTGAAGCTCCTGTGAAGGCTCAAATCCAATCTGGCAAAGGGATTGTCATAAGAGAGCCTGATCAGTCTTAATTTTAAGTTCTTTCAAAAGTATTTTGTAATGTTTTGATTAAATCATTCAATGTAAAAAACTGTAATCAAACATTACTAAGTTATAAACAAAATATTGTTTGGAATCATATAATGTTCACTCTGTGATGGATTGTTCATATTTTGTTTTTTATTAAGTATTTCTGTTATGTCATATATCATCATATTATACTTTTTATAAATGGTGTATATCATTGGCTTTAAGGGTTATGACTTCTCCAAATAGGGGGAGATTGTTGGGTACATTGGAAAATGTGTACCTGATTTGAAGAAGTCCAACTTAGCTCAATGATATACATCAAGGTGTATTTGATGTTGTTTTAAGTTGACATGTACAGGTGAAGAAGTATTAAAGAATGCAGAAAAATATTCTAAGTCCATGTGTCGACACCTGAAGAAACAGTGTCGACACTTCAGAATATTTGTGTCGACACTTGACCACATCTGTGTCGACACAGAGAAAGATAGTCGACATAGAGAAAGATAGTCGACCTCGACACAGAAGGAGATAGTCGACCACATTAATGTCGACACTGAGAAGCAGCGTCGACTCACAGAAAGATAGTCGACCACATTTGTGTCGACACTGGGAGGCTGTGTCGACACAATGAGACAGAGTCGACACACATTGGCAGAAGTCGACAATACTTGTGTCGACACTAGAAGACTAAGTCGACACATTTTGGCAAAGTCGACAATTGCTGTGTCGACACCTGAAGGCAGTGTCGACACATACTGAGTTCTAAATCTACAACAACTGTGTCGATACACAGGACTTGTGTCGACACACTGCAGAGTCAAGACCAAGTTATTTTCTGAAGAAGCTGTGTCGACTTAAAGGGCAAACTTGTCGACATCTTCAAAGACTGTGTCGACACCAAAGTCACTTATGTCGACACATATAGACAGTTGGTCTCGACACTTTCTGACAGACTGTCTCGACACTTTGCTGTCCAAGACTAAGGCACATGATTTGTTTGAAGACTTGACAGCTGTGGGTTGCCACCGGTTAACTGATGCTGTCATACTTGTCAGAAAACAGTTAGAAATCGGATCAGCCGGTTACCATGAAGAAGGTCTATAAATAGACAGATTCAGAAGGAAGTGAAAAAGAAAAAGGGTGCATAAAGTGAAGAAGGATTACAATCCAATTGAAGTATCAATTCAAGAAAGTGCTAGGCACTAAAGAAGATATTCATCAGAAGATCTAAGAAGACGATCTCAGGATCGATCTAAGAATAGTTCTAACAAGAATTCAGAAGTATCATCAAAGGTGTTGGATAGAGAGGGATCCACAAATTTTGAAGAAAAAGAAGGAAGCTGTCAGTGGTTTCTCAAGAAGCTGTTTGGAAATCAACTCAGCTAAGTTCAGATTCAAGAAGCTTTGAAGAAAGCTCAGATTCAGTTGATTTCATCAGCTGATCAAGAATTGTCTTGTCCTCTTCTCTCTCAACAAAGGCAAGACATTAAAACTTCTTTTCTAAATTTCTGTAGGATCTGTTTTACACAGATCTGAGTTGTAAGCTTGTGATATAAAGGCTGAGTGTAGGAGAGTTGATCTCTGAGTGGTAGGGCTGTTTGCCTGAGTGTAGGAGAAGGTTCTTCTCAAAGTTGTAGGCCTTGTGGCAAGGCTGAGGTAGGGCTGTTGTGCCTGAGTTGTAGGAACCTATCCAGGTTCTGAGCTGTAGGATCTGCAGATCTGAGAATAGTGGAAGTTTGGCCGAATCTAGCATACTGCTAGATAGGTGAAGGGGGGAAGTGGATGTACCCAAACCTTGGGGAACCACTATAAAACATTGTGCAATCTGTGATGATTAAATTTCTGTGATTGCTGTGCTGGATGTTTTAATTCTGTAATTGAATTCTGCCTAAAAGTATAAACAAGCAATTAGAACCTATTCACCCCCCCCCCCCTCTAGGTGTTTAGGTTGTCTTGAAAGTAAAACTATCAGTTGTCCAATCAGTCTTAAGCTTGAAAATGATCATGGTCATCAGGTGGAACATGGTGGCTAAGATTCTGTCATGTCCACCTGTTTTGCACAGTATGACCTTCCCTACAATCTCTGAAAGGAACTTCCCTTGTGAATTCATTCCTTTTCGGTTGATTGATGATCCTATCTTAGTATTTGGGTTTAACCCGCACCATTTAAAGGCCTCCTCGATCATAGATGGTTGTACGCCATCTTCTTCTCTAACCTTTGGGAGTAGGAGTGCTTTTCGGATTGTTTTCAAGGTAATTTTCACTCGGGTATCTTGAATAATAGCTTTCATCTTCTTCCCGTCTGCGTATGTAGTTGCATAAGAATAAAATTACAGTACTTCTTTCTTCCATATCTTTGTTGGTTCTGAGACCAAGAATTCCAAACCGTTGTCTGAAATTAGGGCAATTACTCCCTGAATCTCCGGTGATGTTGTCATGAACCCACCACAGACCAGCTCATATCCTTCGCTCACCTTGTCTTCTAGATGAGGCGCCATTATCGGAAGAGAGAGATGGAGGTGAAAAGAAAAGATGATTCTCGCCGACAGAGGGTGCAGAGCCAGGAAATCAGAAAGCGTAGTCGACTAGATTTTGGCTTCACCTATTTATAGGCTAAGTGTAAAGGGGAGTTCAAAAGATGTGCCTTAGCACTAGGACTAGTCGACAAAAATCTTATATGTGTCGACAGAATAGGTCTAGGTCTCGACAATACAGAGGTTTTGTCGACACATGTATGTGGCGACATACTTATGTCAGTGTCGACATAGATGTCGACAAGTCTCGACACAGAGTGTCGAATTTGATTTTTGTGTGTCGACACAAAAAATCAGCTAACTGAAAGTCTCGACATTGTTATGTGGACACCAACTCTTGTGTGTCGACACAAAAGTCCTCTAGTTATATGGTCTCGACACAGATATTATTTTTGTGTCGACACATCCGTTTCCTTTGACGACACAACATACTGAGAGTGTCGACACAAGGTCTGCTTGTGTCGACACAAACTTGGTACTTAGCCAAATTTCCTATGAAAACTTGAGCTTACATGTTCTAATAAAGGTAGCGTGTGCTAACCTAATCTAGATTCAACATACCTAATTCAATTTTAAAATAATTGAATTTAGTTTCATCCACAGGTTTTGTAAAAATATCAGTAATTTGATTATTTGTATTCACAAACTCTAGACTAATATTTTCTTTTTCTACATGTTCTCCGATGAAATGGAATTTAATTTCTATATGCTTTGTTCTACTGTGTGATACATGATTCTTAGCAATAGAAATAGCACTAGTAGAATCACAGAACATTAGAATTCTACTTACCTTATGTCATAATCTTCTAGTTGATGCTTTATCCACAATAGTTGTGCACAGCAGCTGCCTGCAGCTACATATTCTGACTCAGCTATTGATATAGCTACACTGTTCTTCTTCTTGCTGCACCAAGACACCAGTCTTCCTCCCAGGAATTGAAAGGTTCCTGTAGTACTTTTTCTCTCTTCTTTGCATCCTGTAAAATTTGCATCTGAGAAACCAGTTTGTGTGAAATCTCTATTCTTAGGGTACCAAAGACCTAGATTAGGTGTGCCCTTGAGATATCTCAAAATCATTTAAATTGTAGTATAATGAGATTCCTTAGGGCATGCTTGGTACCTGGCACAGACACATATTGCATACATGATGTTAGGTCTACTAGCAGTCAAGTAGAGTAGGGAGCCAATTATCCCTTTATATAAAGACTCATCAACAGGTTTCCCTGCCTTATCTTTGTCTATAGGCATACTTGTTCCCATTGGAGTTTTCATGGTGGAAGCTGAGTCCATTCCATGCTTTTTAATCAACTCCTTAGTGAACTTAGACTGAGATATGGATAGTCCATTATCAGTATGTCTGACTTGAAGTCCCATAAAGAACTTCGGTTCACCCATACTGCTCATTTCAAACTTCCCTTGCATAAGTTTGGCAAACTTCCTGCAAAGGTTGTTCTCAGTATATCCAAAGATAATTTCATCTACATATATCTGGACTAAGATTATCTTGCCTTTGGATTTCCTATAGAATAGAGTTTTATCTATCTTTCCCCTTGAGAATTTATTCTCAATAAGGAAAGCAGACAAGGTTTCATACCAAGCCCTGGGGGCTTATTTCAAACCATATAGGGCTTTCCTAAGCCTATATACATAATTAGGATAGTGAGGATCTACAAAACCTGAAAGTTGTTTAACATAGACTTCCTCTTTCAAGTCACCATTTATAAATGCTGCCTTCACATCCATCTGAAATACCTTGAACCCTTGATAGGCTGCATAGGCCAGGAACATCCTTATAGCCTCCGGTCTTGCTACTGGGGCAAAGGTTTGATCAAAGTCTATTCCTTCCTCTTGTCTGTAGCCTTTTGCTACCAGTCTGGCCTTGTTCTTGATGATTGTTCTATTTTCATCAAGTTTGTTTCTGTAGATCCACTTGGTTTTTATGATATTGTGATCCTTAGGTTGAGGAACCAGTTACCAGACTTTGCATCTCCTAAATTGATTCAGCTCATCTTGCATTGCATCAACCCAGTTAGCATCTAGCATTGCTTCTTCAAACTTTTTGGGTTCTATTTGAGACAAAAAGCTAGAACACAAAACTGTGTTCATGCTCTTGCTCCTTGTTAGAACACCTTGACTTGCATCTCCAATTATCTGGTGAGCTGGATGATCCTTTAGGTGTCTTCTTGTTGGAGGAAACCTGTCCACCTCATGACCTTCTTCATTTTCCTCCATCTGATGTTCCTCATTCTCTTCTGCTTCCAGTGTGTTTTGTTCTCCCCCTGGACAGCATGCATCATCCATCCTAGCAGGAGCTTCATCATTGATGGTCATCTTGTCCAGCCTATCTGTTAGACTTGTAGAACTAACTGAAACACTAGACAATTCATTGTTAATCAATCTAGACTCATCAAAAACAACATGAACTGACTCTTCTATAACTTGGGTAGTCAAGTTATAGATCATGTATGCCCTACTGTTGTTGTTGTACCCAACAAATATCCCTTCTAGGGATTTGGCAGAAAACTTTGTTTGGTAGTGCTTACCATTCACTAGGACATAGCACTTGCTACCAAAGATTCTGAAATAAGAAATGTTTGGTTTTTTGCTTTTCAAAATCTGATAGGGATTCAACTTAAGTTTCTTATTGATGGATGCTCCATTGAGAACATGACAAGCTGTATTTACTGCCTCAGCCCAGAAATATTCAGGGAGAGTAGTGTCACTGAGTAGAGTTCTACCAGCCTCAATAAGAGTTCTATTCTTTCTTTCAGCAATTCCATTTTGCTGAGGTGTTCTAGGTGAGGAGAACTCCTGATGAATCCCAAGTTCTTCACAGAATTTTGTCATACATTCAGACTGAAATTCAGTTCCATGGTCACTTCTGATTTTGACCATAGAATTGTTAAATTCATTCTGAACTTGTCTAACAAAAGTCTGGAAAATATTAGGGGTTTTAGATTTCTGCCTTAAGAAGAACACCCATGTATATCTAGAATAGTCATCCACAACAACTAATGTGTATGCTTTCCTACCAAGACTTTGAACTGGCATAGGACCAAACAAATCCAAATGCAAGAGATATAAACATCTTAATGAATCTTTGGTATCTAGTGCTGGAAAAGAGGACTTGGTTTGTTTGCCCTTGTGGCAAGCTTAACACACTCCCTCTTTCATGCACTTGACATGAGTATCATTCCTCACCAACCCCATGTTGAACAGCAGTCCTATGGACTTATAGTTTAGATGAGCTAGCCTCTTGTGCCATTTGACACATAGAGAGGTTGTCTTATCTGCAACTAAGCAAATAGGTGAGTTGTTTAACTCATAATCTAGGTTAAGACAATAAACATTTTCTCTCCTAGTGCCAGTCAAAATGATCTCTTGATCACTTGACCTTTTAATTTGGCACTCCCCTTTGTAAAAGGAGATGTCATAACCTAGATCACTAAGCTGACTTATGATTATCAGGTTGTGTTTTAGACCCTTTACATAATCCACTTTAGTGATAGTAATTGAGTCACTAGAGATGTTACCAAATCCCTTGATGACTCCTTTTTCTGATCCACTAAAGATGACTTTGGGACCATTCTCTATGGGTACAAAGTCCCTCAGCATTCTTCTTGTTCCATTCATATGTCTGGAACAGCCACTATCCAAGTACCATATAGGGGTATGGTCACTTGGATTCACCTACAACAAATAAAGGATTACTTATCCTTAGAACCCAAGTTATTTTTGGGTCCTAGGTTCTTGTTAGTCTTGGGAACAACAGGTTTACCTACAGATTTTCTGATAGGTAAACTACTCTTGGTTTTAACACTTGTGTTAAACCAACAGTCCAAGGAAAAGTGGCCTACCTTTCCACAACACCAACACTCAAATCAGTTATACCTTTTCTTAGGTACAGACTTCACAGTCATGTTGCCAAGATTCTTTTTGAGTGTGGGTGCAGGAACAGCAAATCCCATGAATTCCTTTTGAATCTGATGGGCTTGCCTATAGAGTGTCCTCTTGGCATTTGCACACTTGCCAAGGTGAACACCATACTCACAGTGACCATGAGTTGTTTCATGATCATACCTGTTTGTAGGATTCATCACCTTCCTAAAGAAGATAGGGGGTTTTGCAGCTAGAGGCTGAACTGGGGCCTTACCTTTTCTTTGTGAATCGGTGGACCTAGTTCTTCCCTTAAAACCTAGACCAGTCTTCCCTTTTTGTGAGATGAAGTTGTCTATTAAGGGTAAGACAGATTTTGGTTTGGAGAATTTAGCCACTAACTCTCTTTCTTGCTGAAGTTTTGCCTCCAGTGTCTTGATATGATTCTCCTTGAAAGAGATTGTGCCCATCTGAATAACAGTAATATTTTTCAGTTTGGCAACCTCATTCAATTTTAGATCCAACAGCTTTCCTGAATCTGCTGCAGCCAGCTTCAGAGACTCAATCTCCTTAGTCTGCTCTTTGACAAGAAGTTTGCTTCTCTTTAGAGCTTGCAACAATCCACCATACTCATCAATGAGTTGGTGTGCATCCCCTTCAGACTCAGAACCATCCACATCTCTTGATGCTGATGCTTCTGATTCTGATCCATTAAAATAATCAGATGTTGTAAGAGAGTTATATACCTTATTAAGACCATCTTAATCCAGGCACTGATCATTTTCTATTAGGGCCATCAGCCCTCTGCAGCAATCTTCTACTCCATTAATGGAGTCCAACAGTTGTAGGAATTCTTATTCCATAGAATCCTCTTCTGTTGAGAATAGCCCAACATATGCTTCTGCATCTTCTTCTCCAAATTCTAAAGATGAAGAGTCTGTCCAACTCTTCTCCTTCTGAGCAACAAGAGATTTTTCCTTCTTGCTTTTGACTTGCTATTTCTTCTTGTCTTTTGATTCAGCCCTCTTGTCTGGACAGTCTGTTATGATATGTCCTTGCCTGTTGCAATAATAGCACACAATCTTAGAATTAGATTGTTTACTAGGTTTAGAAGCATACCTGTCTTTCTTAGGATTTTTCTTTTTCTTGTAGTACTCATCCTTTGAAAAGGATGAAGAAGGTCTGGTTCTCCACTTCTTCTTCTTCATGAATCTTTGGAACTGCCTTGTGAAGGCTGTAAAGTCCTCATCTAAGGTGTGGCTGTCTGATGAATTGTTGTCAGGAATCCCTTCTTCTACCTCAGCACTCCTTCTGGGAGGAGAAGGAGATTTTCTCCTGCCCTTTCTTATGCCTTCAGCTTTGAAGGCAACTTACTTTTCCTTGTGTTCAGATCTGCTGCTCTTCTCTTCCTCCTTCCTGGCTGTAAGCTGCATTTCATATGAAAGCATCTTCCCAAACAGTGTGGGAGGAGGTGTGTTTGCCAGCTTGGTCACTTCTCTAATGGCACAAATCTTGGTATCCCAATCCTTTGTCAGAGATCTCAGAAATTTGTCATTCAGTTCATAAGTGATGAGGACTCTTCCATAAGTCATCAGCTCATTTAAAATCCTGAAGAATTTCTTGTAGCATTCAGTTATGATGTCATTCTTGGCATGCCTAAAGCTTTCATACTCCTGATTCAGCATAGATTTTTGTCTTCTCTAACTTCTTCTGTTCCCTCCATGTAGACAATAAGAGAGTCTCACATTTCTTTGGAGGTTTTGCAATTCACCAGATTATGAAAGGTGGCATCATCTATGGCACCTACAATGATATTCTGTGCCCTTTTGTCTAGAGTTGCCAAGATGATTTCATCCTTTGTCATTTCTGAATAACTCTTAGGAGTATTCATATTTGCATCCAGTGCTGATACCTTCATTGGAATGAAGGGTATTTCCTGTACTGTGATGTAAATTCTTGGATCAGAAGCCTCCATAAACTATCTGACCCTCTCCTTCCATATGCCAATACATTCCTTCTTGCAAATAGGCAGTTTAATTGATCCAAACTCTTTTTGGTTCTCACTTGAACCCATTCTTGAATTCTGAAAATTGCCTAGGAGATTTTACTCAAACTGTTAAGTCAATCCTTGAGTAACCTCCCTCTGATACCACTTGAAAGACTTAATTCAAGAGCCTAAACACCTAGAGAGGGGTGAATAGGTTCTAATTTTTCCTTTAATATTTTAGGCAATTTAACAGATCTTGCTTGGCATAAACAAAATGAAAAACAGCACAGAACATTCACAGCACAGAGAACACTAGATTTATAGTGGTTCCCCAAGATATGGGTACGTCCACTTTCCCCCTTTGCCTATCTAGTAGAGTACTGGATTCAGCCTAACTTCTTTCCTCTTTCTCAGATCCAAAGATCCTACAACTCAGAACCAAAATGATTCCTACACCTGAGACTTTTACAAGTCCTACCTCAGATCCTTCCCAGAATCCTACCTCAGGCCTCAGCCCTACCTCAGCCCTTATCTATAGGCTTACAACTCAGACTACACAAGTCCTACAACTTAGGCTCACAGCCCTACCTAAGCCTTTATAATTATAGGCTTACAGCTCAGATCTACAATAGATCCTACAAGAAATTGTGTAATAAAAGAAATACAAAAGATATCACCAGATAGATCCCTCTATTAATGTTCTTCTTGATCAGTTCTTGATCTTCAGTCCCAACCAGACTTAGCTATTTCAAAGCTTCTTGATAGAACAAAATAAGGTTGGATTGTACTTGATGTAGAAGTTGAACCACTGTCAGCTCCTTCCTTGAATTCAGAATGAGATTTGAATCTTCTCTGCAGACTTTTCTTGATCTGCCTTCTTAAAGGGTTTCCCCTTTTCTTGTTATGAATTTTCTCTCTCGTAGTTGATGGCCTTCACTGTGTTGTGGTTGTTGTTGTTAATGACCAGCCCTTTATATAGAGATTCCTCGTGGTTACCGGCTGATCCGGTTTGTAACAACCTTTTGATAGTTTTGACAAAGGTGTCAGACCTGTTGGTAATGACAGTTGTCGACCCACCAGTCATGACAGTTGAATCCATAGAGACTTAACAACTCAGCATGATCCACTCAGCAATCTGCTCTACAGGTGTCGACACAAGTAAACTAAGTGCCGACACAAGTCTTGATAATGTCGAAACAGTACTCCATGTGTTGACATAGTCATTCTTCTGCTCCTCGACACATCTTCTATTTGTATGTGTCGACACAATTCCAGTGTGTGGACACAACTGCTCTTGGTCTCGACATAACTACTGCAGACAGATGGCGTTGGGTGTATGTCCAGCTGTCGACACAAGCCTTCATACCCAGTATAACTGTTGTCGTAAAATGGTGTTGAGTGTGTGTCTAGTTGTTGCTGTAAGATGGCGTTGAGTGTGTGTCTAGCTGTCGACACACACCGTCTTCAGGTGTTGACACAATTCCTGAGTGTCGACACATGCCTTTCTTCTGGTGTCGACATAACTCATGGGTGTCGACACAGCCTCTGCTTTAGGTGTTGACACAATGACTTTGGTGTCGACATAATTCTGGGTGTCGACACAACTACTTCTTTAGGTTTCGACACAACTTCGTTAGGTGTTGACACAATTCCTGCCTTAGGTGTCGACACAATTCTGGGTGTCGACACAGCTTTGCTTCTAGTGTCGACACTTGTACTTAGAATATTTTTCTTCCACTTCTTAAACCTGCACAAGGAAACTTAAAACATCCATCAAATACATATTGATGTATATCATTGACTAAGATAAGGCTTCTCCAAATCTGGTACATACTTCTAGTGTACCCAACATTATCAATTTCATGTTAACATACATAAAAGAGCGTCTCACTTTAAGGTTGGCTATTTAGTTTGGGTGCGTCTCCTCCTTGAATGGATGCTTTCGGTCACTTTAAAAAAGTCTGTGAATCGGCGAGCTAGAACTTTTCGGATATTAAATAAATTAGGAGAAAACGCATATCTTTTGAAGTTACCCACTGATTGAGGTATTTCTCCTATTTTTAATGTTTCTGATTTAACCTCATATATTTCTCCACCAATTGAATTATTTGTCTGTCTGTTTAGTTCTACTGTATTTTCTAGTGGGTTGGGGGGTGAGCTTGTTTCTGGATCGCTATCTCCATCGATCTCCAATGGAGGTACGTTGATTGTTGATGATTAAACTTTTTCTCCTTTATTGCATAATGCTTTTCCAAGGTTTTCTAGGACCAATTTTTTGTTTGACAGGTTTTGGATGATGGGTGATGACTGTACTTCTGTGACTTGCATTTCCGAGCAGGACTTGCGACCTGCTAATACTATTTTCGACTACTTTCCCCTTCTGGGCCACTCATCGGTGATGAGTGCTTTTGAGTGGGGGAGGATTGATGGAGACGTTGCTGATGCGGCCACCATTGATCCCCATCTGAGAGAGTTTGTGGATTGGGATAATCGATGTCGCAAGCTCGAGGATGGGATTCTACCACGACGCCAACGTTGTCACCGCTACATGTTAACGTCGTCGTTGCTACATGTTTTGCTCGACGTCAGCCGCCACCATTAAATAAAATATATAATTATAAATTACATAGATATAATTATATATTTTATCAATTTATTATTTTAGCAATTTTATTTTAAAAAGTTTTATTTCATGCATTTTATTATATTGCATTTTATTATTGTATTGTTTAAATTTCATATAATGATGGGTGCCTATAACCATCATAGTTTATTTTTGAATTTTGAATGGAGGAAATTGAGTGGTGTAGGCTATATATAGCCATGTATTGTATCATTTTGATTAGAGAATGAAAAATTGAAACTTTGAATTCAAAATTTGAATTTCCCCCTTACCTCTCTTTTCCCCCTTAGGCAAAATTCGCCCCCTCCCCCCTCTTTCTCCTCCCCTCTCTTTGGCCTCCAGCCACCCTTCCTTCCTTTCTCTCTACTCGGCTCCTCTCCACCTCCTCCTCCCTCTCTTTTCATCTCTCTCATAAACCCGACCACCCCCTCTAGCCACCACCTTTCCTCTCTCTTCCCCTCTATCCGGCAAGCACTTCTCCCTCTCCAAAACCCGACCAACTTCTTTATTTTTTGGGTGAAATTCGGCCAAGGCAAGATCCCCCCCCCCTTGTGGATTCCAACTCCGGCGTGAAGCGATGAAGGAGGATGAGTTTTCTCTCCATCCGGCGTGACTCCGGCAGAGCCGTTGAAGGACGATCAAGAAAATAGTGAATCGGAATCATTCATTCTGATTGGGTAACTAAACCTTTCTACTTTTGGTGTTTCCCTCTAGATTTTCATTGTGGTGGATACTTTGGCGTGATCTTTGAAACGTTGAATTTAACGTGGTTTCTTCGTTTGATTTTGTTGTTCATCCTTATTTTATTTAAGTTCGAAAGGTTTGGCGAGCCTTCATTTTCTTTTTGTTGGGAGAGATCTACCGTTTCCAAATCGTAACTTTTTGGTAGATCTCTTTTGGTAAAACAATTGCTCGACCGGACCGGGATGGTCCCTTTAGCCGGAAAGAATATTGGCATATATCTTTTGTTTGATCCTAATCAGTTTGTTTACCCGTACGCTAACATCCAATTGATAAAATTAAATAGTGTGTGTGCCACGTTGGATGTTTTGTGCAAGTGTAGAATTGGATCGTAGAGAGGTATTCTTGTGTGTCCATAGATATTTTACGGTGTCCCGTGTGAGCCTTCACCTCAATATGGATCCAAAAGCCCGCCCCATCCAGCAGAGGAAGAGATTTGTTGCAGACAAGCTGGTCGAGCCCATCAGGGAGGAGGTGGACAAACTCCTCAAGGTCGGCTTTATATCTGAAATTCAATACCTTGGCTGGGTCTCTAATGTAGTGATGGTTAAAAAAGGAGACGGTCGGTGGCGTATGTGTGTTAATTTTTCTTTGCTTAATAAATCATGCCCTAAGGATTGTTATCCCTTGCCTCAAATCAATGCGCTGGTTGACTCAGCCGTCGGTTTTCTTGTAATGAGTTTTTTGGATGCGTTTTCAGGTTACCACCAAATCAGGATGCACCCTCCCGACATAAAAGATGTCTGCTTCTTCACGGGGGATGGGTGCTACTGCTACAAAATGATGCCCTTTGGGCTAAAGAATACAGGGGAGACATACCAAAAGATGATGGACAGGGTCTTCCAAGAGCAAAAGGGAAGGAACCTGGAGGTATATGTAGATGATCTTATGATCAATAGTCGAGATGTTGACTCTCACCTCCGAGACCTGGAGGAAACCTTCACCACCTTGCGCGAGTACAAGATTAGGTTGAACCCCTTGAAGTGCATTTTTGGGGCCACCAGGGGAAAGTTCTTAGGCCATCTTCTCACCCCCGCAGGGGTGGAGCCGAACCCTGACAAGGTCAAGGCGATCATGGAGTTGGGGTCCCCTCGAAATGCTAAAGAGGTGCACCGATTGACAGGGAAGTTGGCAAGGCTAAGCAGGTTCGTTTCCCGGGCCATGGAGAAGTGCTCTCCATTCTTCAAAGTGTTGAGAGGGGCCAGAAGTTCGAATGGACTAGGGAATGCGAGGAGGCATTCCAGGCCTTGAAGAGGAAGTTAACTCAGGCCCCCCTGCTCCAAGGGAAAAAGGAGGGGGAGGACCTGTCTTTGTATCTGGGGTTCGGAGCAGAGGCCTTGAGCTCTGTCCTGGTTCAGGAAGAGGGGAGTAAGCAGTTTCCAATATACTACATAAGCTGGGTCCTCAGGAAGGCAGAGCTCTGTTACCCCATCTTGGAGAAGCTGGCCTTTGCCCTGGTCATCTCGGCTCGGAGGCTCTGACTTCTAGGCACACTTCATCTGAGTTGTGACTAACCATCCCCTCTACAACATCTTCGAGGGGGTGGAGCATTCAGGCAGGTTGGCTAAGTGGTCGGTGGAATTGATCGAGTTCGACATTTCTTTTGTCCCCCGCCTCTCGATCAAGGCCCAAGAGATGGCCGACTTTTTGGCCGATTATGTGGTCGAGGTGGCAGAGGCAGAACTCACTTGCCCAGTTCCTTAGAAGGTGATGGTGGATGGTGCCTCAGGTATGCATTCCTTCGTGGTGGGGGTGATCTTAGAGAGCCCCTAAGAAACAAAGATAGTGCAAACGATAGTTATCCATTTTTCTATTACTAACAATCAGACATAGTACGAGGCGGTGATTGCAGGGCTCCGCCTGGCCAGGGAGCTAGGAGTGCTTGATGTGGAGGTCCTAACTAACTCCATGGTGGTGGCTTCCCAGATCAATGGGGAGTTTGAGTCAAGGGAGCCTGCCCTTCAGTTATACTTGGCAAAAGTGAAGGGGGTCATCGGCATGTTCCAGACCTTCTCCATGTGACATGTATCGTGAGAGGAGAATGAGCAGGCTGATCAGCTGGGCAAGCATGGTCCCCAAGTGGGAGGTACCATCACTGACTTGTTTTGTCCATCCATCTAAGAGGGGGAACTGATGGAGGTGGACCAACACCCCTCGTGGATGGACCCTTTCACAATGTTCCTTTCCATGGGGAGTATCTGAAGGGGATGGACAAAAAGAAGTTCAAGTACAAGTCAGCATACTATCTCATCCGTGACGGGCAATTGTATCGGAAGACTCTCTAGGGGTTGTTGGCCCATTGTGTGTCCGAGAGGGAGGTACAGAGAATCTTAGAAGAGGTCCACTCGGGGAGTGTTGGAGTCATTCCGGGGGTCGAACCCTAGAAGGAAGGATTGTCACGAAAGGGTACTTTTGGCCTACCCTGGGCCACGATGCTGCGGAGTTCACGAAGAAGTGCCACAAGTGTCAGATGTTTGCCCCCCTCCAACAACAACCAGCCCAGCGCCTCAGAAGCATCACATCCCCCTGGCCCTTCACCATTTGGGGAATGGATTTGGTGGGACCTTTTCCCCGGCCAGCGGGCAGAGGAGGTTCCTGTTGGTAATGATCGACTATTTTTCTAAGTGGTTAGAAGTAAAGGCGCTGGCCAAGGTGACCTCCCTGGTGATCAGGAACTTTGTTTGGGGAGAAATCATCTGTCGCCACGGCCTGCCCCAGGCCATAATCACGGACAATGGGCCTCAATTCTCCAACACCGAGTTCATCAACTTCTGCGGGTAGCTCGGGATTGACCTCATATTTGCCTCTGTTCACCACCCCAGGAGCAATAGGCAAGTGGAGGCGGCGAACAAGATCATTGTCAATCTCCTCAAGAATAAAGTGGAGAATTTGAAGGGTAGCTGGGTGGAGCAGCTTCCTTTGGTTCTCTGGGCCCTTAGAACCACTCCCAACACAGCCACGGGGGATACCCTCTTCAAGCTCTCTTATGGGTGCGAGGTCGTGCTCCCAATAGAGTTCGAGGTTCGGACGCCTTGGGTGGTCGAGGCAGAGGCAGGCAGGAAAGAATGGCAAGCTGAGAATGTGGAGGAGCTGCGGCTCTCCCTTGACATAGTGGAGGAGCTGCGTTACCTCTCCGCCATCCGACAGGAAGAAGTGAAAATAATAATGGCTAAGTACTTCGATAAGCATATCAGGGTCAAACAATTCGCAGAAGGTGACTTGGTCCTAAAGAAGGTGGACGCAGCAGGGAGGTCAGCCGTAGTGGGAAAGCTCAACCCTAACTAGAAAGGCCCGAACATTGTTGGGGAGGCTTTAAGATCAGGAGGGTATCATCTACGGAATGTGGAGGGCGATACCCTTAGTCATACTTGGAGCGGTGATGACTTGAAACATTTCTATCCATGAAAACATGTATGTACTCTACTTTAATGAATAAAATTCTTTGATGCCCCATCCCTCTTACAGGTCAAGCTTATGGCATGCATTTATAAGGCTAAGTCGTGAGATTCCTCCGTGATCAGGCTTTCATTTAGCTGGTAGGGCCGAGGATTGGTTGGACAGAGGCAAGTCTTCTCGCTCTGGGGTTAGGTTCCGGGATGCTCCTGTTGTCAAGCTTCCACCTAGCTGGCAGGGCCGGGATCCCTGTTGGACGTCGTTATGACCCTGGGGCTGAGTCCGGTTGATGCTCAACACTTGCCGTCAGGCTTCCACCTAGCTGATTGGGCCGGTGGTAGTGCCCAGAGGTTGGCAAAGGAACATCTTCTCACTCTGGGTTTAGGTCCCGGGATGCTCCCGTTGTCAGGCTTCCACTTAGCTGGCAGGGTCGGGATCCCCATTAGACGTCGTTATGACCCTTGGGCTGAGTCTGGTTGATGCTCAATGCCCGTCATCATGCTTCCACCTAGCTAATTGGGCTGGCGGTAGCGCCCGGAGGTTGGACAAAGGAATATCTTCTCGCTCTGGGGTTAGGTCCCGGGATGCTCCCGCTGTCAGGCTTCCACCTAGCTGGCAGGACTGGGATCCTCGTTGGACGTCATTATGACTCTGGGGCTGAGTTCGGTTGATGCTCAACACCTATCATCAGGCTTTCACCTAGCTGATTGGGCAAGTGGTAGCGCCCGGAGGTTGGCCAAAGGAACATATTCTCACTCTTGGGTTAGGTCCCGGGATGCTCCCGCTGTCAGGATTCCACCTAGCTAGCAGGGTCGGGATCCCCGTTGAACGTCATTATGACCCTGGGGTTGAGTCTGGTTGATGATCAACACCCGTCAGGCTTCCACCTAGCTTATTGGGCCGGTGGTAGCTCCCGGAGGTTGGCCAAAGGAACATCTTCTCGCTCTAGGGTTAGGTCCCGGGATGCTCCCGCTGTCAGGCTTCCACCTAGATGGCAAGGCCGGGATCCCCGTTAGACGTCATTTTGACCCTGGAGCTGAGTCCGGTTGATGCTCAACATCCGCCGTCAGGCTTCCACCTAGTTGATTGGGCCGATGGTTGCGCCCAGAGGTTGTCCAAAGGAACATCTTCTTGCTCTGGGTTTAGGTCTCGGGATGCTCCCGCTATCAGGCTTCCACCTAGATGACAGGGCTGGGATCCCCGTTGGACATCGTTATGACCCTAGGACTGAGTCTTATTGATGCTCAACACCCTCTGTCATGATTCCACCTAGCTGATTAGGCCGGTGGTAGCGTCCGGAGGTTGGTCAAAGGAACATCTTCTCGCTCTAGGGTTAGGTCCCGGGATGCTCTCGTTGTCAGGCTTCCACCTAGCTGGTAGGGCTGGGATACCAGTTGGATGTCGTTATAACCCTGGGGCTGAGTCCGGTTGATGCTTAACACCCGTCGTCAGGCTTCACCTAGCTGATTGGGCTAGTGGTAGCGCCCGGAGGTTGGCCAAAGGAACATCTTCTCGCTTTAGGTTTAGGTCCCGAGATGCTCCCGCTATCAGGCTTCCACCTAGCTGGCAGGGTCGGGATCCCCGTTGGACGTTGTTATGACCCTAGAGCTTAGTCTGGTAGATGCTCAACACCCGCCATCAAGCTTACACCTAGTTGATTGGACTGGCAGTAGCGCCCGGTGGTAAATCAAAGGAAAGTAAGACTCCCGCTCCAGGGTTGTCCAGAGTTACTTCGGTTGTCAGGCTTTCACCTAGCTGGCATGGCAGTGGTCCTCGGTGGACGGAGTTTTTTAGAACTAGCCCTCAACCAATCACACCAATGAAACAAACCAGAGGGCATAGGTTTTCTTTAAATTAAGGATAAGGCCTCGAGAATATCTCATCAACTTAGGTTATCTCGCCAGTCTAAAGAGGGAAAGCCAATGCGAGTGCCAAGAGCTCATTCTTGCGGGACCAAGAGCTTTCACGCATAGGGGCTAAAAGGTGAGAACGATGCAAAATCTAACCCTAAGCGAAAGGTCATTCTTAGGGGTTGTGATATGTTTTGGCCTTGGGTTAAGCAGAAGCGCGATTCGATACACTTCTAAGTACTGCGTCACTCGGCATCGGGAAGTATAAAGGGAAGGAATGAGAATTTTATATAACAATGTATTCAATGTATTCCATCTGTCAAAATCATTACATTGTCAAAAAGGGGGCAAGGCCCAAAAGAAAAAATACAATCCAAAGCAAAAAAATGAGAGGGGCGAGAGCCTCAGGGCGACGAGGTCGAGTGCTCACTCTCGTCAGAATCTTCATCCGCGTTCTCCAGGGGCTCGGGAATAGGCTGGAAGAGCTCCGGCATCAAGATCTCAGCTGTCACGTTCTCGCCGTCGTTGTTCAAAAAACCATCCTGCTGCATCATCTAGAGCACATTCCTGGCTCCCATGACGACGTGCTCCTGCATCATCAAGTCCACCTCATGTTGTGAATACAGCAGGGCCTCCTTCTTCTCTCTCGCGGGGGAGGGATCATTGAGTCGATGCACTACTTATTTTGAGCCCTTATCCGCCGGTTCCCGTCCTCGAGGAGGGCGATGCGCGCGTCGTTCTTGGCGACAGTCGCGGAATCCTACGAGATAACAAGGGGTCAGGGCAAGAGAAAAGTGCAACAAGTGTACAACAGGCGAGAAGATACTTACCACTCTAGCTTCCCACAGGGCGAGATCCCTCTTGGAGACCGCGAGCTCCTCCTTTAGCATTTTCACTTCTGAACAAAGAGCGGATCGCGCTGCGCTAACATCCACCAGTTATAGTGCAAGGCGGTTGCTACGGCGCGCTGACATATGCGAGATCTTGAGGGCATGGAACTGGGCCCGCGAGCTCTCATAGGCGAGTGATTTGGTAAGCGCCCTGTCATAGTTGGCAGCGTTGTCCCACCCGTACATGCCAAAGTCCAATGCATAGGCCTGGCTCGAGACCGTATAGCTTTCCTGTCGGGAAGGGAGTACGGTAAAGATGGAGGCCCTATTGGCCTTCCGATCCCACACCAGTAGGGGCTCTTCGTTGTCATTTAGCACATCCTCACCCAGGCCGAAGTTCTTGTGGCCCCTGGGTTCTGGCTTCCCCTGTGTCGTGGTCCCATCGGTCTCTCCTGCTCTCTTCCTCACTACACCGCCGACATCATTTTTAGGAGAATAAATGATAATCTCCTTGCCATTGCCGAGATCAGTAACGGTTTACTTCTCGGCAGTTATGGGCTTCTCGGTAGCTTTCGACTTCTCGGAAACTTTCGGCTTCTCGGTAGCTGCTGGTTTCTCGGATGATGGTTTCTTAGAAAGAGGTGGAGATGGCGATGTGTCAGGCCTCCGCTTTACGCTGCTTGATTTAGGCAGCGGCTTCAGCGAGCTTCTATAAGATGCCGCGGCGGCCTCAGCGCAGGCCATCTCGGCAGAAGATGTCATGCTACCGGAAGATGGGAGGTTGAGAGAGAGATCTCGCACCCCTGCACAAATATCATAAGTAAGAAAAATCATCCAAACCTTGTAGTTTATAGGGTAGCAAGTGCGAGAATTACCTTCCCCAGTGAGAACTAGCTGGAGCATCTCGACGTTCCTCCTCAGAAAGATGACGTCGAAATCCTTCCCAAGTAGGAATTGATGCAAATTTGATTCGTGACCGCCGAGACTGGGAGGGCGATAGGTGGATTCCTTTTGCTGGATCGGCGAAAGAGGGAGGTTGCCGAAGTCATCGGAGATGAAGATGAACTTCTTGACCCAGTTATGGTTCTTGTTGGCGAGACCTTTTGCCTCAGGTTGTTGCCAAAGAAGAACGCGATCCCGTCCCTCTTGGCGCGGAAATTGAATAGTTTGTGGAAGATTTGGAGGTTGAACTCCATTCGCTCTGACCGCATATATCAGGCGAATGCGACTAGCAGGGCTATGGAATTCGGGTTGAGCTGCGCGGGAACTACGCCGAAGTAGCGCAGAGCTTGGCAGACATCAGGCCATATAGGGAGGCGGAGCCCAACTTCAAAATGATCAGCAGGGATGGCGAGTTTGACAAGCGAGAAGTGGTTAATGGCATCATTGTCCAACGGATGTCGCGCGGTGAAACCTGGCATGATGTAAAGGTTGACTAGGGAGTGGTATTCTTTCGCGGTCATGTTGTAGTTGACGAAAGGGTAGTCGGCAAACGTGGCGGCGCACTTGTTCCGGCCATCACCCTCACCTGACATCTCGCTTAGAAGAAAAATAGAAGCAGAGGTGCGAGTGCGAAAGAAGGAAAAATGACAAGGAAAGTGAAAAAACTATTGAATGTGATGATTAATGCGGTAGGTAAGCAACCTTTTTATAGGAAATTTCGGGTGGGAAATGATCAAGGCCCAAAAGAAGTGCTGATAGCAAATTTTTTATATCTCGCCCTAGGTCCGACCTAGGCCCCTAGCGAGATCTCGCACCGCCTCACTCGCACCGTGGTTCCAAGAAGAGGAAATGACAAGAAAATGCTTCCACAAGCACATAAATACATATACAATAAAAGACAGGAAAGAAGGCGAGATCAAACAATATACAACCGTCACACATTGTCAGCATTCGGCACAAAGGCCGACAGTCATTATTACAAAGCTTATAAAATGAACCTGGAGCGAGAAGCGAGTGTCGGTAGGCCCACCAGGGGCCATTATCGACATCCCTGGTCTCCCCTTCCCGCTCCCAACGTGGCATGTGCATAATGGATGGAGCAAATGGTCAGGAGTCCCTGCTGCGCGAGATAAAGTTGGTCTTCGACCCACACAATGTGAAGGTCGGGGAACTCTATCCCACCACCGAGCTCTCCCGATAGATTAGCAATTAGTTATGTATAACTATTCTCCAGGCTGACAAGCTGCTCCACAGCAGATTCCTGATTCTCCCGCACCTGATTAGCGATCCCGCACAGCAATAGTGATTGCTTCTGTAGTATCTCGGCCACCTGTCGCTTCATTCCCACAGCATCCTATAGATTTCCCAAGTAATTATCAATTGAATCCGGAGAAGGAAGAGGTGAGACCTCCTCCTCATCGATATCGACGTCAGTGGAGATCTCGCGAAAACCTGCACTAAATGGTGTTATACATGCTTGATTCTCGTATCTTCTGCGAAGGTTAGTTAAAAGTCATTACCTGACCCAACACCTGCATCCTCATCAGGAGGATGATAAGAAGTATCGGACCGCCCCTCAAAGGGGGTGTCAAAGGTTATGTTTCTCTTCCTTAGGCCCGGGGGGAAGATTGTTGGTTCAGAAGGAAGGTTTGGGATGGCATCCGCCCAAGGTAGAGTTGAGGCGAGATCTGCGGGTGTCTCGCGAGCATAGGATCTCGGCATCGTAACTCTTAACCCCGAATTCCCAAAAGGAGGGGTTGCAAAGAAAAGGAGGGTAAGCTAGAGGGTGAAAGGCTAGTAGTTAGAAGAATTCTTACCTTTTTCCTGCGCAGGAACGTCGAGCTAGAGGGGGGAGGTGATCTCGCGGGCCGCCTGGCTGTGCCCGTTCCCTAGCGAATCTGGTTCAGCACTCGCACCCTTAACTTCCTTTTCCACTGGCGAAATTTGCGAATAGACGTAACGAGTCAACATTTTATCTCGGCAACGAGAAAGGATGAGCGGTACTAAGCAAGTATAAGTACCAAGGATGTCTTGGTTGGGGAAGGATTCTGAGAGGTCAACTCATCCTTGGTCGGGTTGCGTTGGGCCACTTTAGCTTTTTTCATCTTCGGGGTTGATTCGGGAGCTTTTTGAGAAAGCCAGGGCGAGAGTGAGCCCATCAGGGTCTTGTTCTTGTCTTGTACAGCCTGGAGGCGGTCTAGAGCTTCCTTGGAAAGCGACATTATGATTAGAGGCGAGAGAGGCAACAGAGGATTAAGGCAAGAAACATCAACTACTGCCTGGATATTTATATGGTCATGGAGGGGCCCACGAAAGATTCTCTTCCAGGTCAGCATCCACTCATCTAATATATATATGGTTGGATGATTCTTTCTGAGCTTTGTTAAATATCACAAAGAGCGGGGATTGTGCACAACACCATATTCGATGAGTGGACCCCATCAGATATGCGAGTGGGTAGTTTGGTTAGCATTCGCCTAAGGCCAAAAGAGGGGCATTTGCGCAGCCCGAGGTGGAATGGTTCGGCCCTTCAGTGAGTGTAATCTTCACCCAGCACTCACCTAAGGATCTCGCGCATTGGCTCGCTTGCAAGACCAGCTCCCGCCGAGCTGGGTGAGTGGCCGCCCAGACAGGCACTCGTCTTGTATAGATCTTCAAGGCGGCGAATGCGTTGTGCTCCCAGCATTCGCCCCTTCAACCGAGTGGTGCTCTCACAGATCATTTGCCTAGCAGGGCCCAGAGACAAAGTTACCCGGATGCCCTTGTGGGCCTGCATATAGCCATTTGGAACAGCGGAGTTTGGCTGTTGGCAGACCAGCCCTGGGGTATTTCAGTAATTTTAGGACAGCGGAGATTGGTTATTTGTAGACTGTTTTTAAAAACTATAAATAGACCCAAGTGGATATCTCAGGAGGAATGCTTACTTATGTCTCGGTCTTCTTGCGCTTTCTGAGATATCCTTAGCTCGACATCTGGCTAGGGAGGAGAAGCGCTCTAAGATCTTCCGGGTGTGTGGTGGGACCTCCATGCCGAGCCCTTGGGTCTGTCCCCTATTCTTTTTCCTTAGTCTTTTGGCTCACGAGAGAGAAGTAAGTGTGCGATCACCCCTTCCCCAAGAGTGAACTCCACAGGAACCAAGTTTTCGGTTTCAACACCTGTGTTTACTAACCCACTGCAATCCAACATTGGTGTGTACTTAGCAATGAAAACCTGCAAGTACATAACTCAAAAGCAACATCAAATATAGTCACAATTCATCTTAGCTTAACTGGGCCCTTCTTTAAATCCGGGTTATTGTGGATACAATACCCAACAGGGCAGAAGCGTTGAGTGAGCTCGCCTCACTCGACGCCGAGGCAGATGGCGTCGAGTGGACTCACCTCACTCGATTCCTTGGGGGTTGGCTCGCTTGGGTCTTGGATAGGACTTGGCTTGTTTGGCTCTCGTCTATCTCCACTCGCCGGATATGGGGTTGTACACATACATTGTTCTACCATGACGATGGCCAGTCTTGTTCTCAAACGACAACCACCTCTTGTTGCTCCGTATATCGATTCGGTCGTCCGGGCCAAGACAGACCTCGCACCACTCATAAAAGAGGTGAACTGACATTCGAGAGTCGTGCTCCAGAAAAAAATAGAGTAGCCTCATGATCCTCGTCAGTCCTACAAAAGAGAACCGCGTCACAGGCACGCTGAATAACTAAAGAACAACGATTGCCTCCCCAAGTGGAGGGATCCGAAAGCCCTCCTTCAAACAACCCTCCATAACCGCGAAGTAGCCAGCATGAGGGCACTAAACGCGCTCCAGCGGGGACGGGATTACGATCTCCATGTCCTCTAAAATACCAAAGTGTTTCCTCCAACTGCCCACGTGGGCAAGGGTCAAAGTTGACGGAAGGCACATCGACCTACACGGAACGCCACCTTGCACTATGGATTCCTCTTGCCTCAAGTGACGTCAACTGCCTCCGCGAGAGCTCTCCCATATATTCTCTACATTAACAAGAGCGCAAACTCTCGAAGCCGCGTGGACTTAGAAGATTTTCCAATTGGAACGCTCCACCAAGATTCCGTGAGCTCAACACAATCTCAAGGCTAGAGCGCTTCCTTCGAGGCTCTGAGGTATTAGCCATTTTTCTTCTTTTTTGTACTTATAATGGAGTAGCGGCTCGTCGCCCTCCGAGATCAAACAAATTTCCCTAACACTCCAAGGAGCTAGTAGATTTTGGCTCGGCACAGTTCTAGCCATGTGGGTTTTCACCCTTTTCGAGTTTTCCGCGTCAAAAACATCTCTTGTCCATTGCTGTAATTTTCTTTAACTGATTGCGCGCCCAACTCAACTCAGAGCTAAGGTGGTCTGATTCTCCGTACTAGTGATAAGGTTGGGTTATCCGCAATAATAATAAATAATTAGAAGATATTCAATATTAGTCTTATTTTGTAGGTCTCAACAATTCGATTTTATTGATATATCATATGACATTTTTGGAAAAGCATATTAGAGGCGAAGAAGATTATAATTTGGGCTATGTTTGAGAGCCCATTTTGACTGGCTTCGTTTGTTTCAACGTTCTTGCCGGGCGTTTGGAGCAAACGCCGCCGGATGGCGGGTAAACAAACGGGGCGTCGGCGGTGTTTGCACCCGCCGCAAGAAGAAAAAGCCCCTCAAATGCCGCTTTTCAGACCCCGCCTCCCCCCCTCCGGTTCCAACTCTTCATTTCGACCCGCCGGGAGCAAATGCCACCGTTGTACCAAATGAAGCCTCAATTTAATTCTAAACGGACCAGAGGAGAGGTGTTTGGGAACAACCAAAATGTTGTCATTTTAAAACGGCTGATTTAAAACTTACGTTTTCCTCCGTTTTGAAAAGACTAGAGAGACCTCCATTCTCCCTTTCAAAACGGTTCTTTGGAATATTTTTTAATTTTATTTAATTTTATTTAATCAATTTAACCCTTATAAAAAATATAATTATATCCATAAATTTGTATAAAAAACCCACAAATATAATACTTAATTTTGTTTTTAAAAATTTAGAAATATTGGCTCGAAATAAATAAAATTCACGTGAAAATAATTTAAACTATCAACGAAACGAAGGTTACCCCAAAGAAAACCTCAATTTTAAAACTATATTTTTTAAAATATAGTTTAACATCTCCTTTTTGAACTTCTCTCTTTTAAAACGGCACCGATTTCCCAAACAGAGCCTTAATATGTATTTTTTGCAAAAACAAAGAATTAAGCAATTAATAATATTAAAATAAAAAAAATGAAGGCCCTACATTTCCTCTCCCCTCCTCTAAATTTATAGGAGGAGAGAGAGGATCTGCATTTATGCCAAACCATTTGGAGGTAGGTTGGAGCATAAATTTCTGGCAAAAATAGAGAAAAGAGTGAAAATGAAGATTGATTGGGTTGCTCTAACTGCTGAATATTTTGGATGGACTGATAGGATGCGTTCGTCGTACGGGTTTTTCCATTAATTTATTTCTTTATATAATAGTATATAAAGAAAGCGCGAGCGGCAGAAGCGCGAAGCTTCGTTTGTTGGGTCCATTGCCCACAATGTCCTGAATTTGAGTGAAGTCAATATTATCAATGATATACATATGTTTGTAGATGACTATTATAGGTCAGGTAGCCTAAGTGGCTATGTCAGGTAAACACTTACTTATGGTGTGGGATGACAGAAAACTGTCTAAGTCTATAGGCGTTGAGTGAAGATCAGTCACTCAACGCCAGATGGCTTATAGCGCTGAGTGAAGCCTATACAGTCAAATCCAAGGCAGTGGCAAGCTGAGAAAATGGCCAAGTCCACAGGCGTTGAGTGAAGTCAACTCACTCAACGTCATACAGCAAAAGGCTGTGAGATAGACTACAACAGTAACAGCCTGAAGTTAGAATGAGCTAAAATGTGGCTAAGTCCACAGGCGTTGAGTGAAGTCAACTCACTCAACGTCATGCTACTAAATATAGAAAATTAGTTAAGTAGAAAGTGTTGAGTGAGGCATGTTCACTCAATGCTCTCAACGCTTATGTTAATGAATAAGCAGAAATTTGGTTAAGGCAAAAAGCGTTGAGTGGAGGTTACTAACTCAACGCTGTCAACGTCTAGCGTAGATAGAATTTCGTCTAAGGGGTTTGGCATTGAGTGATGCTTACTCACTCAATGCCAAGCAGCTGAAAGCTAATAAAACAAGATTGGCGTTGAGTGGAGCTTAATCACTCAACGCCTAGAATCAGACTTAATACTTTAAGTAGTTAGGAGTTGAGTGAAGGTGACTCACTCAACGCCAAGAGATAATGAATCTGTCTAACTGTTTTGGCCTTGAGTGATGCTTACTCACTCAATGCCTATTCTCTGATGCTCGATTTTTGGCTAAGTCCACAGGTGCTGATGTCAGCAAAATCGACAAAGTCAACTAAGGTCAAATCAAACACGGGGAAGCTACACTACATGACAAAACTTGTCGTGAAGCTACTGTACGTCTTCTTCCGTTAAAGAAAGGCGCAGATGGAAGCTGCAGGTGGGGCCCACCGATCTCTAAGAGCCATTGATCGGCGAACTATAAAAGGAAGAGATAGCGTCAGGATAAAGAGAATTTTTAGGGCATACATTATTTAAAAAGGAGAGCAGCCATCTTCATCGTCTTCATTATTGTTGCATGTGAAAAGCTTGAAGCTCTCCAGCCAAAAAAGCTCAGTTAGTTGTGCAAGTCTCCATCTGCCACAGCGGATTCAGAATCTATTTTAAAGAAAGAAGAGTCTTCATCCTTTGGCAGGTTCAGTAGGCTGTTTGAAGACTCAAGATCAAAAGATCTTTAGCCTTCAGCAGTAAGTTCAGAAGTTATCTTCTGATTTCCTCCAGCAAATCCTTACCCTGCAGTGAGGAGAGTTGGGGCAGAAAGTTTTCTGCTCAAGTGGTTGACACAGAGAAATTTCTTTGTCAAAATTAATTAAACTATTTCTCTTTGTAGAATCCTTCAAGATCTGAGCTGTAGGAGAGTGTATCTCTCTGAGGTAGGTGAGTTTTACTCACTGAGAAGTAGGGCAGTTTTTCCTGAACTGTAGGAGAGTGTCTCTCTCTTAGTTATAGGAGCAAGCTTGCTATGAGGTAGGGCTATCCTCCATAGCCTGAGTGGTAGGGCTTAAGTGCCAGAAGTAGGTGATACTTGTATCACTGAGTGTAGGCCTTTGTGGCTGAGGTGTAAGTCTTGGAGGAGACTGAGAGATCCTGAGGGATCTGAGGTGTAAGCTCCTTTGAGCATTGGTTTGAAGAAGTGCCTTGACTAACATGAAGTTAGCGAGGTGGGAGGAGAGTGGATGTATCCATAATTTTGGGGAACCACTATAAAATACTTGTGTGCTTTTCTGTTTTTGCTTTTATTATCTTAATTGCAGGTGCTAAGGGCAAGCTCTTGATCACTATAAGCTGAAAGCTTAAAGAAACAATCAAGTGATTTAAAAAGACTCTTATAAGACCTAAGCAGACCTATTCACCCCCTAGGTTGCTAGCTACCTTGAAATTAAAGACTTTCAAGGGGTATCAGAGGGAGGTTGCTCAAAAAGGATTTAACAATCTAAGTGATCCTCCAAGGTGGCTGCTGCTAAGTGGTCATGGGCTCAAGAGCGAGCCAGAGAGAGTTGAGTTCAATGAAACTCCCCATTTACAGAAAGGAGCAGTTTAGAATATGGAAGGAGAGGGTGAGGCTATTCATGGAAGCCTATGATCCAAGAATTTTTGCAACTGTTAGGGAGGTACCTGTCATTCCCATGAAGGTCTCTGTTCTGGATGCCAACATCCAGACACCAAAGACACTCTCTGAAATGACCAAAGATGAGGTCATACTAGCTGGCCTGGACAAAAGAGCACAGAACATCATAGTCAGTGTTGTAGATGACTCAACCTTCCTGAACTTGGTTCACTGCCAGACCTCCAAGGAGAAGTGGGACACCCTTGTAGTCTACATGGAGGGTACTGATGAGGTAAGAGATGATAGTAAGTCTCTGCTCAACCAAGAGTATGAGGCTTTCAGGCAAATCCTGAAGGAGAACATAACTATCTATTATGAAAGATTATTCAGAATCATTAATGAGTTGAAGACCTATGGAAGGGTTTTCAATAATTATGAAATTAATGACAAGTTTCTCAGATCTCTCACTAGAGACTGGGATACTAAGATCTGTGTCATAAGAGAGATAGTCAAGCTTACTGACACTCCTCTCCAAATATTGTTTGGGAAGCTGCTCTCCTATGAGATACAGTTGGCTGCCAGGAAGGAGGAGGATGCCTCTAACAAATCACTGGCCAAAGAAAAGTCCTTGGCCTTCAAAGCTGAAAGCTCAAGGAAAGGCAAGGAAAGGATTCTTTCTCCACCAAGGAGACCAGATGAGTCAGACAGCTCTGACTCAGAGGCATCAGACAACAGCATGTTTGATGAAGATTTTGCAGCCTTTTCCAGAGGCTAATGAAGAAGAATCATTGGAAGAAAAGACCTTCCAATTCCACCCATCACAGAAAGAACCAGTCCAAGACTAACAGGTATGGTTCTAAACATAATAAATATAACTCCTCTAAAGTAATTTGTTACTACTGTAGCAAGCCTGGGCATGTGATAGCTGACTTCCCAAAGAAGAGGAAGGAGACTGAGGAGAAGAAGCAGCACCAACACAAAGGAAAGAAGGAAAAGTCCTTTATTGCCAAGAAGGAAAAGTGTTGGACAGACTCATCATCTTCTGAGTCTGAAGAAGATGAAGCCTATATTGGGCTAGTTGCTGCTACTATTAAATATGAAGCTATTGCGGCAGAAGAAGTCAATCCTCTAGGGAGGTTAGGAATCAGAGCCCCTCTGACACTGTCAGACAGTGAGTCAGAGGTGGATGAAGATGACCATAGCTACAGAGGGCTGATGGCAATGACAGATGAGGAAAGCAACCAGGATCAGCCTAGTTAGAGCAAGGTACATCTATCACCTGACTCTTCTTATCTGTCTGAGTTTGAGACTTGTCCTTGCTCAGAAGCCTCTTCACCCTGTGGTGAAGAAGATTCTGGATCTAAAGGAGATGTCAATCAGCTGATTGATAAGTATGGAGAACTTCTGAATTCCTTCAAGAAGGTCAATAAGTAATCTAAGAAGCAAGCTAAAGAGATCTTATCTCTTAAGCTTACAGTTGCCCAGCAGACTATAATAGTAAATCTACTAGACCAGAAAGCTATGGAAATTAGCCAACTGAAGTCCCTCTTGTACATTCAGGTTGCCTCCATCAAGCATAAGAACTGTCTCATCAGGGAGCTTGAAGATAAGCTTGAGAAGGAGAAAAGAATAGTGGCTAGCTATCAAAGCCAAGTACTTTCCTCCCCTTAATAGACTCCATCTCCCCTCAAAAGTGCAAGAAGGGGTTGGGATTCAAGGGAAGCATAAGAGTTGCTCCTTCCAAAAGGAAGGGCAAAGCTCCAGTTCCACCTCAGCCTATTGCTTCTAAGCCTCCCATTCTTTTCAGAAAAGTTTTGATACCTTCTAATAGGTATGACCAAGAAAGTTCTTATGGTCACTAGAAGAGGGGTTGTTCATCTAGAGTGACAAAGATGTTCACTATCATGATGAAAGTTTTGGCAGGGTGTGTGCAGTCAAGGCTGCCAAAGAGAAATTTCAAATTGCCCAATCTGGACCATTTGTCTTTGGTGCTTCTGCACCAACTCTCAAGAATGTTGTTGCAGTCAAGGCTCAGAATCTGACAGCAAAGGTTCTGACTAAGGGAAAGTCTAAGAATCAGGCAGATCTCGGCATATCTGAAGCCATCAGAAGCATGTTTTCTGAAAAGAAGCTAGCTGTTGTTGGCACTCAGGGCAGACCAAATCAGCCAGCTATATGACTTACCTTCAGTCAAATTCTGGCTGAAAGAAATCAGAAAAAGGCTGTGGCAGATCTTCCTCCTGTCAAGGTTGCAGCTCATCAAGCTGCAGGGCCTTCACAGAAAAGAAGATATAACATACATGATTGTTGGTGCGGTGGTAAGATAGGGGACTTTGTCATTGACTGTTGACACAATCCAAATATGGCTAGAGCTAAGATCAGTCCACTAGTCAGAAATTCTGTTGGTGGACATGTTCAGTTTCATGCTAACATGCACCTAGGACCCAATAGATATTGGGGTCCTAAGGTTAAGTAATTTGTATATTGCAGGATAGTTCAAGGATCCATGCCCTTATATGGTACTTGGACAGTGGTTATTCCAGACACATGACTAGAATAAGGAGCAACTTGAAGGAGTTTACTCCAGTAAAAGATGGACCCAAAGTCATCTTTGGAGGTTCAGATAGAGGCATAACCAGAGGGTATGGTAAGATCACCAATGGCATAGTCACCATCAAAAAGGTGGCCTATATTAAAGGGCTGCAACACAACCTTATAAGCAGAAGCCAGCTTTCTGATCTTGGCAATGTAATTATCTTCCACAAGGATGAGTGCCTAATTAGGAGGTCAAGTGACCAAGAGGTCATCTTGACATGCACTAGGAGTGGAAATGTTTATTGCTTGAACTTTTTATGTCTAGACACAGATTCTCCTATCTATTTGGTGGCAAATGAGAAAGTCTCCTACTGTGTCCAGTGGCACAAGAGACTAGCCCATTTTAATTACAAGACTATTAGCAAGCTCTTCAGTCAAGAGCTAGTTAGGAATGGCCCTAATGTGAAATGCTCTAAGGAGGGCATTTGCTCTGCTTGCCAAAAGGGCAAGCAGATAAAAGTCTCCTTCAAGGGTATTGGGACGAAAGACTCTGTGAAGTGCTTATACCTCTTACACTTGGATCTATTTGGTCCAATGCCAATTCACAGTCTTGGTAGAAAAGTCTACACCCTTGTGGTAGTTTATGACTATTCCAAGTTTACTTGGGCGTTCCTTCTTAAGAAGAAGGACGAAACCCTTGATGTATTCATGATGTTTTTAAGGCAAATTCAGAATGAGCTTGGCTATTCTGTGGTCAAAATTAGAAGTGACCATGGGACAGAATTCCAGTCTGATACCATGACAAAGTTCTATGAAGAGAATGGGATTCATCAAGAATTCTCCTCTCCTAGAACACCACAGCAAAATGAGATAGTTGAGAGGAAAAATAGGACTCTCATAGAGGCTGGTAGAACACTGTTGAGTGACACATCTCTCCCAGAATATTTCTGGCCTGAGGCAGTAAATACTGCATGTCATGTCCTCAATAGAGCCTCTATCACAAAGGCCACAAGGAGACTCTCTATGAGATCTTGAAGGGCAAGAAACCAAATCTGGGCTATCTCAGAATCTTTTGTAGTAAATGTTTTGTGCTTCACAATGGCAAGTCCTATGTGACTAAGTTTGCTGCCAAATCCTATGATGAATATTTTTTGGGTACAACAATTATAGCAAAGCATATAGGATCTATAACTTGAAAAGCCAAGTTGTAGAAGAATCAGTTCATGTAGTCTTTGATGAGTCTACCATGATTATCAATGGACTGCCTAGTTCCTCTTATAGTACTGCAGGTACAAAATAGATGATGGACAAGATGACCATCAAGGAAGCATCACCAGTCATCCAAGATGATATGGATTCTCCAGAAGATCTACCTAGCACACTAGTACAGGATGAAGATCAACAAGAAGATACACCTGTTGCTGAACGAAGACTGCCACCTGCAGTTAGACATATGAGAGATCATCGAGCACATAAGATCATTGGTGAGTCAAGTCATGGAGTAATGACAAGGAGCAGAAGTCAAAACACATCCATATATTCAAGCTTTCTATCCCAAGTGGAACCCAAGAAGTTTGAAGAGGCCAACATAGACCAGCATTGGATTGGAGCTATACAGGAGGAACTGTACCAGTTCAAGAAGTGTAAGGTCTATAAGCTAGTTCCCAGACCTCATAGTCATAATGTCATTGGAGTTAAGTGGATCTACAGAAACAAGCTTGATGAAAATGGCATTACAATTAAGAACAAGGTCAAACTAGTAGCTAAGGGGTATAGGCAAGAAGATGGGATTGATTTTGATCAAACATTTTCCCCTGTAGCAAGATTGGAGTCCATCAGATTATTCCTTGCATATGCAGCACACAAGGGATTCAAGGTCTACCAAATGGATGTGAAGTCATCCTTCCTAAATAGTGACTTAAAAGAAGAAGTCTATATTGAGCAGCCTCCAGGTTTTGTAGTTCCTAACTCACCTGATTTTGTTTATAGACTTAGGAAAGCTCTATATGGTCTGAAGCAAGCCCCTAGAGCATGGTATGAGACATTGTCTAGTTTCCTCATTGATAACAAATTCTCAAGGGGGAAAATAGACAAGACCCTATTCCTAAGGGAATCTAAGGGTAAGATCATACTAGTCCAATCTATGTAGATGACATCATCTTTGGATCTACTGATGATAGCCTCTGCAAAAAGTTAGCTAAACTCGTGCAGGGGAAGTTTGAGATGAGCATTATGGGTGAACTTAAGTTCTTCTTGGGCCTCCAAGTAAGACAGATTGATGATGGCTTGTCCATATTCCAGTCTAAGTTCACTAGGGAGTTAATCAAAAAATTTGGCATGGAGAATTCCTCCACTATGAGAACTCCCATGGGGTTAAGTATGCATGTAGGCAAAGATGAAGCAGGGAAACCTGTTGATGAAACTTTGTATAAGGGGATAATTGGCTCCCTTCTATATCTGACTGCAAGTAGGCCAGACAGCATGTACGCTACATGTGTTTGTGCTAGGTATCAGGCTTTTCCTAAAGAATCTCACTACTCTACAGCTAAGAGAATCTTGAGGTATCTTAAGGGCACTCCAGATCTTGGCCTTTGGTACTCTAGGAATGTGGAGTTTGAACTAACTGGCTATTCAGATGCAGATTTTGCAGGCTGCAAAGAGGATAGGAAGAGCACTCTGGCACTTGTCAATACTTGGAAGGGAGACTAGTATCTTGGAGTAGCAAGAAACAAACCAGTGTGGCAATATCAATTGCATAGTCAGAGTACATCTCAGCAGGAAACTATTGTGCTCAGTTGTTGTGGATCCAAAACCAGCTTCAAGACTATAACCTCCAGATAAGTAGAAGTCCTTTATTCTGTTATTCTACTAGTGATATCTCTATTGCTAGGAATCCTGTCTCTCATAGTAGGACTAAACACATAGAGATTAGATATCATTTCATTAGGGAGCATGTGGAATGTGAAGAAATCACCCTTGAGTTTGTGCCAACAAACAAGCAAGTGGTTTACATCTTCACTAAGCCACTAGATGAAGCCAAGTTTAACACCTTCAAATTTGAGTTGGGTATGTTAAACTTAGTATAGCTTTAGTTGCTCCTCACCTCTAGTTGCAAACTATTTGGTTTTATGCTGATAAGATGGTCCTTTAAAGAAATGAAGATTCTCATATTAAGGGGGAGCAAGTCAAGCAATGCTGCCTAATTGAGTGGGAGCAGGTGATAAGATGATCATTTTATCAGGTGCATCCTTCATGCTATTTGTTGCAATCAAAAAGGGGGAGAGGATAAGATGATCAGATGATCTGATAGGCAAGATAGCAGTAAGGCAACAACAATTCAGGGGAAGCTAATGGCAGATGCAATAATGTATTCTGCAAGCAGGGAAGTGTGGTAACTATATATCACTTCTCAATTATTTAGTTTTATTTTATTATGTCTTGTGTTGCATGGTTCTGTGTATGTCATTGTCTTTGCTTTAAGAGTTTTTGACTTCCTCAAATAGGGGGAGATTGTTGGGTTCATTGCCCACAATGTCCTGAATTTGAGTGAAGTCAATATTATCAATGATATACACATGTTTGTAGATGACTATGATAAGTCAGGTAGCCTAAGTGGCTATGTCAAGTAAACACTCACCTATGGTGTGGGATGACAGAAAACTGTCTAAGTCCACAGGCGTTGAGTGAAGATCAGCTACTCAATGCCAGATGGCTTATAGCACTGAGTGAAGCCTATACGTACAGTCAAAGCCAAGGCAATGGCAAGCTGGGAAAATGGCCAAGTCCACAGGCGTTGAGTGAAGTCAACTCACTCAATGCCATACAGCAAAAGGTTGTGAGATAGGCTACAGCAGTAAAATCCTGAAGTTGGAATGAGCTAAAATGTGGCAAAGTCAATAGGCGTTGAGTGAAGTCAACTCACTAAACTCTATGCTACTAAATACAGAAAATTATCTAAGGCAGAAAGCATTGTGTGAGACACATTCACTCAACGCTCTCAGAGCTTATGATGTTGAATAAGAAGAAATTTGGTTAAGGCAAAAAGCATTGAGTTGAGGTTACTGACTCAACGCTGTCAACGCCTAGTGTAAATAGAATTTTGTCTAAGGGGTTTGGCGTTGAGTGATGCTTACTCACTCAATGCCAAGCAGCTGAAAGTTGATAAAGCAAGATTGGCGTTGAGTGGAGATGAATCACTCAACGCCTAGAATCAGACTTAATACTTTAAGTAGTTAGGCGTTGAGTAAAGGTGACTCACTCAACGCCAAGAGATATTTTGGGCATTTCGCTGCTTCATTTTGGTCAAACGCCGCCGAAAGGAGGGTAAACAAATGAACCACCAGTGGATTTTGCTATGTTTCCACCTGCCCGCCTTGAGAAACGCCCCCAAAAAGCTCCGTTTAGAGCAGCCACCTCCCCCCTTCGGTTTAAACACTCTGTTTCTACCTGCCGGATCGACCCGCCACTGCCGAACCAAATGGAGCCTAAGTCCACAGGCACTGACTTCAGCAAGTCAACAAGTCAACATTATTCAAATCGACAGTGGGAATGCTACATTACAAGCCAAAAGGCGCCGCATAGCTATTGTATGATAGTTGGCGTTAAAGCAAGGTTGCAGCTGGCCATCAATAGTGTGGGTCCCACTACTAAAAGAGCCGTTGAGTTGCAATCAATAAAAGGAGAAGCCTTTTACAGAAAAAGAAGTTGTTGGTGTTGTTCTTCTTCATCGTCATTATTGCTGTGACTAAAGAACATAAAGCTCAAGATAGCAAGTCTAAAGGCTAAACAAGTTAGCTGAGTATCTTCTCCATCGACTTCATCAAGATTAGAGCAAATCTCTTAAGGAAGAAAGCAGGATAGCTGGTTTCATTTTCCATCTGCACCAGTAAGTTCTTTACAGATCCAGCTATACAACCCTGAAGAATATTTACTGGAGGCTGTGAAGAAGAAGTTAGGGCTGAATCTCCTCAGCCCATTAAAGAAAGAAGGAGCAGAACAGTTGTCTACAAGCTGCTTCCAGCACAAGCCAAAAGTTCTACATCCTTGTTGCTCAGAAGAAGTTGGGCTGGGATTCTCTTAGCTCAGGTAGCAGCAAGTGTTTTTACAGTCACTTCTCACTCCCAGCAGGAAAAATCCCTAGTGCTATGAAGAAGAAGCTAGGACTGAGTATGTAACACCTCTACCCGTCAAGAAGAATATAATAGAGGGTCCGGCCGGGGTCACACACCATATTCCACAAACAGGCGGAGACGCTACGAAATAATATCAAAACCAACGCATCCTAACACAGAGCATTCTAGCGGAAGCTTCACGGTTGGAAAACTTGAACTCAAGCAAAACAAGAACTGTCCACTAAAACATAGGAATGTATACAACCAAAGTATCTGGCCTTAAGGCCTTACAAATTTCTCTTAACAAGGTGTGGTTTACAGACATCGGCACGCAGGCCGGCCACATATGAACAAGAAGAAACAAAACAAAGCCTTCGAGGGCAGCAATGCAGCTTGGGCTTCAGCCCGCTAAGTCCCGCTCGGACCAGCACCTCCAGCACCTGCAAGAACCAATCCACCAAGTGGTGGCAAACAGGGCAACGGTCAGCATTTAGCTGACCAATTATAACGACCCTGCCCCTTGCACAGGGCAGCGGAATTCCATCCCTGCATAGCATTTTCCAATATGATATATATATAGCAAACCACGCAAGACGTGCACGACCGCACAATCAATACATATCACAAACGTCGGCACGACGGCCCGACGCTCCGTGCACTCAGGGCACATTCGGGTGTACCAGAAACACCGGATCCCACCAATTAGCATTCTAGTCTTGATCGGCATGCAAGCCGTCGACTCTCGCTATGTGATCCTAATAGGGCCTTAATCACCCAAGGTTATACAACCATAACACGGGTACAGATCCGCCTATCCCGTTGCTCACATCGTTAGACTTAAGACTGGACTGACGCGGGTACAGCTTCACCTTACCCATCCACCACAAGAGTTGAACCCAACTCGCACAATTTCCTGGACTTCCTCCAGTACTTCCTGCTGCACCAAGCAATAGGTATGCACCACAGATTGCACACAAACAATCAAATTCTTGGAGATTCCTCCGAATGCAAACAAGCATCACCAATCTAGACCAACACGTCCAGATGGGCTTCACACAGCATGCCTAGATCCGTACTCCAATTCCGGACTCTAACAAGGGGGACTTCACATATCTACCCCAAGGGACACCACAACCCACCGCACACTCGCGGGGACGGGTTTTCCCTATGCAAATGCAGGAAAGTAGGACTTCACATGTCCACGACGGAAATCATTACCCTTGGAATTCGCCTCGGAGCCATGGAGAGAATTGAGACGGATGAAAGCCTTCGTAGCAGCCTTTCCTTCGTAAATCCGAACTCGGCTCGCGATTTGGACCACCGCAGCACCACCGGCGGCCGGATTCCTCTTCTTCTTCCTTGCTTTGCTCTCCCCTCTCTCTTAACTTTAGAAAGAGAAAGATGAAACTCAAATGAGCTTTCTCCTCTTCAATCCCGGCCTTATCAACCCAGGGAAGAGCCCAGACCATTGGATCTTGGTCAAAGAAAATGAACGGCTCTAATCAGCCCTGAATTTGATTTCCTGGGCCGAACACGGGTTGTGACACGCCCGTGTCACAGGCCGTGTTCCTGAAGCGGTGCATAACCGACTGAAAATAAACCAGAAAACAGGCATTGACACGTCTGTGTGAAGCCTGACACGCCCGTGTCATACAGTACACGGCCGTGTACCCGGCCATGTCACCCCTGTAACACGATCTCCAAAATTACCCGAGTAGGACACGGCTAAGGCACACTCCCGTTTCCCTAGCCGTGTGCCAAACACGCCCCTGTGACATGCCCGTGTCACAGGCCGTGTTCCATACTCGACAATCAGGGCTCGAGTACTATCGAGACTAGGGGCACGCCCTGGGACACGCCTGTGTCCCAGGCCGTGTACACCTGACACGCCCTGATACACGCCCGTGTCTCAGGCCGTGTCAGCCAACCTGAATCCAACTTTGGCTTTTTGAGATTTCTGGGGTGTTACAATCCTCTCCTCCTTAATAAAATTTCGTCCCAAAATTTGAAGACAGCAGGGAGATAACAACATAACACAATCAGAGACATATATGTTTCTATCACATATACAAACGAGCGAATAGGTTACGAAAATAACTCGAGAAACTCGGCTCGCATGGTCTGCTCTCACTCCCATGTTAGCTCTTCTCGGCCACAATTGTCCCACCAAACTTTGACCATCCCGATCGTTTTGTTCCGCAACTGTTTCTCGGCTCGATCCTCGATCTGAATGGGCCTCACCTTTGTCATTAGCCCATACTCAACCGGAACCCGATCATTCTCAATCACTTGAGCTGGATCCTTGACTACTTTTCATAGTACCGAGATGTGGAACACATCATGCAGTCCACCCAATTCCGATGAAAGAGCTAGCTGATAGGCAGCTTCCCCAACTCGCTCCACCACTTCAAACGGACCAAGGTATCGCGGACTTAGCTTTTTCAATTGCCGAATCCGAGATACGCCTTTGAAGGGTTTAATATTTAAATAGACCTAGTCACCCACCGCGAACTCCACGTTCTGGTGCTTAGCATTGTAATACTTGGCTTGTCGATCCTGGGCTATTAGTAGTCTCTCTCGAATAGAGCGTATTGTTTAGTTAGCATCCTCGACTGCCTTTTGCCCCAAAAGTTAGGATTCGCCAGTTTCTGCCCAAGCTAACGGTGTACGACACTTGCGACCATACAGAGCTTCAAACTGTCATGCCGATGCTCGCTTGGTAGCTATTATTATAGGCAAATTCCACCATAACAAGATGATCTTCCCATTTCTTACCGAAGTCCAGGGCGCACATACGGAGCATATCCTCCATTGTTTTGTTGGTTCGTTCAGTTTGGTCATCCGTTTGTGGATGAAAGGTCGTACTGAATGCTAACTTCGTGCCCAACAGCTGATGTGTTGGTACCCTAGTTTGGATTTGAGTTTATTCTTCTCAATTAGTTTCTTGACCCAAGATTTATCTATGGTCAAAGGTTTGTTGTTTTGGTTAGATTGCTTTAGTTGTAGAGTTGTCACTTTTCCGGATTAAGATTTGGTTAAGTTGTTTTTGGTTCGACTATGGTCGAACGCCGCTCGACTATCGTCTATCACCTATTCGACGATCGTCTATCAGTTGGTCGACTATCGTTAGTCAGCAGATCGTCTATCTTTGAGTTAGTTCAACTCTTGTAAGCTCGACGATCTGTGGTATCTACCTCGTCGATCATCGAACCCCGCTCGACATCTTTTGACCAGACAGATTTCTTGATAATTCGACTATTTGGCTTGATAGTTCAACTATCTGATAGCTCGACTATCTGTTTGATAGCTCGACTATCTGTTTGATAGTTCGACTATCTGTTTTGTTTGATAGTTCGACTATCTGCCTTGATAGTTCAACTATCTGATAGCTCGACTATCTTCTCTAATAGTTTGACTATCTGTTCTGTTTTGGTAGTTCGACTATCTACTTTGATAGTTCGACTATCTGTTCTGTGTTGATAGTTCAACCATCTGTTTGATGGATCGACTATCTTTTTGATAGCTCGACTATCTGCTTTGATAGTTCGACAATCTGTGTCGTTCGACTATCTGTTCTGATAGGTTGACGATCTCTGTGGTTCGTTCGACGATCTCCGAGGTTCGTTCGACGTTCTTCTGTCTGCCTTTAGTAATTTTGTACTCCTTTTGTTCTATGATTTATTTCCTATTTATTTGGCATATTTTATTAAATATTATTTCATTGATTTTGTGCATACATCTCAAGGCAATCTTTGCCCCATCCTTTGTGCATAAGTCAAGCTTTTTCTGATAAAGTTTTTTTGTCTTATTAGTTGAAATATCTTTTTGCTTTATCTGTCATGCTGTCCTTTATAGCCGTTAGACACAAAAGTCTTCTCTGGCCGTAAAGAGTTTTGTCTGATGTGACTTTCTTTATTACTCCTTTTATCAGATTGGATTTGCAGCTTCTTAGAAAGCGTTATCCCTTTATAGCATGTCTGTCTGTAGGATTTGTTTTTGTATTGTGTTATTTGCAGCCCAAATCGCAAATCTCAGAAGAAGACAAAATTCAAACAAAGATTAGAGTCGTTACAAAGGCCAATATTTAAAGAGCTTCTTTTGAAAGAAGTTTTCAATAATAAGAACAACAAAGAATATCTTAGAAAGTTTGAAGCAAAAGCTTCAATGGGAATTTTTCTTGGATATTCCCAAGTAAGCAAAGCTTATAGGGTCTTTAATAAATCATCTTCTAAAATAGAGGAGTCTGTGCATGTTTCTTTTGATGAGTCAAAGATGTTTTACAAGGAGAAGGAAACTTCTCCTTCCTCAAGCTCATTGCAGGTACCAGATTTATGCAGAGATGTCACTCAAGAGATTCTCCATCTATCAACTCTTCATATCACTGATTCAGACAGTGATGAAGACACTGTGGAAGCAGTTGCTGTACCACCAACAGTTGATCCAATTCCTCAGGAGGAATTAATCCCAACTATTGCTGAAGATCACATCCCACCTGCTGATCTTGTTACACTTAGAGATCATCCTACATCTCAAGTGATTGGTGACATATCAGCTGGTGTGTAAATAGGACATCAATTAAGACAGGATGTGATGCATGCTTGTTTCCTTTCACAGATTGAGCCTCTCGCCTTAAAAGATGTTGAGCTAGATCCCCACTGGATCATTGCTATGCAAGAGGAGCTTAATCAATTTGAAAGATGTAAAGTATGGACTTTGGTTCCAAGACCTAAAGGCCAACTGATCATAGGCACCAAGTGGGTGTTTAGAAACAAGTTGGATGCAAATAGAATTATTGTAAGAAACAAAGCTAGGCTTGTAGCTCAGGGCTATAGACAGGAGGAAGGTATAGACTATGACCAAACCTTTGCCCCTGTTGCAAGGCTAGAGGCAATAAGGATCTTTCTAGCCTATGCAGCCTATATGAAGTTTAAGGTCTTTCAGATGGATGTCAAGAGTGTATTCCTAAATGGTGAGCTAAAAGAAGAGGTGTTTGTTGAACAACCTCCTGGGTTTGTCTCTTCAACTCAACCCTCATTTGTTTACAAGTTGCAAAAAGCTCTTTATGGACTTAAACAAGCACCCAGAGCCCAGTATGAGACTCTAGCTAGTTTCCTGTTAGAGCACAACTTTGTTAGGAGAGTAGTTGATAGAACCCTTTTCGTTAAGCATCACAAGGACACAATCCTGTTAGTTCAAGTTTATGTGGATGATATTATTTTTGGCTCCACTGACCTCAAACTGTGCAAAAAGTTCTCTGACCTGATGCACTCTAAGTTTGAGATGAGTAGTATGGGTGAGCTGTCTTACTTTCTTGGTCTCCAAGTAAAGCAAGATGTTGATGGCATCTTCATCTCCCAATCCAAATATGCCAAGGAATTGGTAAAGAAGTTTGGGATGGCTGATGCTTCAGCAATGCATACACCTATGGCTACTAATGTAGTTATAGATTCTGATGATCAGGGTAAGCCAGTTGATCAGAAAAACTATAGGGCCATTGTTGGTTCCCTATTGTATTTAACTGCAAGTAGACCAGATATAATGTTTGTCATATGCCTATGTGCTAGATTCCAGGTCAACCCCAAGGAATCTCATTTGATTCTTCTCAAGAGAATTTTGAGATACCTGAAGGGATGTCCAAATTTAGGAATGTGGTACCCAGCTGAATCAAAATTTGAGTTAATTAGATACTCTGATTCTGACTATGCTGGTGGTAGAGTTGACAGGAAAAGTACCTCAGGAACTTGTTAGCTCCTGGGAGAGAGATTGGTCTCTTGGTTCTGTAAGAAATAGGCTTCTGTCTCAACTTCAACTGCAGAGGCTGAATATATAGCAGCTGCTAGTTGTTGTTCACAGATCCTGTAGATTCAAAACTAGCTTTTGGATTATGGGTACACACACAAGAACACCAAAATCATGTGTGACAGTACCAGTGCTATCTCCATTGCACAAAATCCTGTGCACCACTCTAGAACCAAGCACATTGAGATTAGACACCATTTCCTGAGAGATTGTGTGGAAAAGAACAAGATCAGCCTTGAGTTCATATCCACTGACCTTCAGAGAGGTGATATTTTCACCAAGCCCTTAGATGAATAGAAGCATCTGTTCTTTTTGGTTCAACTAGGCATGATTAATGGAAAAGACTAAGTGTGACTTCTGCTTTGTTGAAATCTGTTTGAAGATCGTCGAACGACGTTCGACGATAGTCGAACAGGTCGAGCCTATCGTCGACCTATGGGTGACGACGGCTTGTTTGTTTGTGAAGACAGAAATAGTCGAACAATTGATCGACTACTCTACTTCAGGAAACGATCGTCGAACGACCGTTCGACTATCGTCTCCAGGATCTGTTAAAATAGATCGACGATTGCTGTTTTAATATAAAACCGATGGTCGACCTAGGTTAAGAGATCGTCTTTTTAATAGTCGACAGTGCTCGTCTTTTCGTATTCCATCTTTCTGCTTGAGCTCTGCCCCGCGCCTTCTGCCGTTTCATCTTTGTCGTCCTCTCCAACCAAATCAATGGTGGTTGCTCCAGCCCTCCTGACAGCGATGAAGTTTGACGTCGGTTTCAGCGTGGATTTCGACTCATTCAGCGCTTGCGATGCGGAGATTATAGAGATGCTACAGCTCTGCAAGGATCAAGGTTTGGAAAAGCTGATGTCAACAAGGATCAAGATAAACATCCCAGAGATCAAAGAATGGGTTTACTCTTCGTCTTTCAGCAACGAATCCATGACCGGGACAATAGGCGGCGAAGAGGTAATCCTGACTCCTACCGTTCTGACTAAAATTTTCATATTGTTAAATGGACAAGATGAATATGACCAAGATGTTCAAGAGTACGGAAGAATGCTCGTAAAGCTAGGACATGCTAAGGGCATTCCTACAAAGTTGCTGAAAGTAAACTTCCCGTTGAGAATAAAGTTCTTAGCTGAACTTGTTGGAAAAGTGTTGTTAGGTAAGCACTCGGCTCATGACAATATAACCAGGCAGTAGTTTTCCTTGATGAGTGCAATTATCAATAAGAAAGAGATAGATTGGGCAGGGATAATGTTTGATTTGATCAAAAAGAAGAACAGCAAGAAGGAAGTAACCCTTGGAAGGGTAATAGGAATTTTCCTAAGAGAAAAATATCCTCAACTATTGGGAACAGTTGCAACTTCCATCAATGCCAGCAAGAAAATGGATCCCACCTTATTTGTTAAGTGGAAAAGGAGCATTCAGAAGCCTTCACCAGCTGGGGTAGCTCCTGTTTTATCTGAGAGCACAAGGACTGTATCAGTCACTCCCCACCTACATGAAGAAGGCTCCTCCATTCCTCCTATTACTTCTACTTCTGCATTACCATCCACTTCTACTGCATTGCCATCCACTTCTGCATTACCATCTACATCCACTGTCTCTCTTCTACTTGATTCCTCCACTATTCTCCTTGCATCACCACCAGCATCTCCACTCCCTTCACATCTTGCTAGGATTTCTCATCCTAGTTTTGATCTGTTGGTTTCTGAGAATCACACTCCACCTCAGTCACCAATTCCTCATTCAGATCATATTGATCTTCCTGCATCCACCCATCAATCACCAGTTCACAACATATCTCATCAGGAGACCACCATCCCTGATGATCTTCCATCTACTGTGATTCCCCCTTCCACATCTTTTGAAATAACTCCAGCTTTCTTTGCAAACATCCTGGAGCTAATTACTCCTTCAATCAAAATCATGATTGAAGAAGCAATTGCCCCTCTTGTTTCTACCATCTCTTCCCTTTCATCCTCCATCTCTTCCCTATCATCCTCCATCATAGCTCTCTCTAAGTCTGCTGAGCCCTCTTTAGTTAGGGGCCTGACTTCAGTATCTACTGAAATCAGGCAGGGGGAGATGTTCGAGGAAGATGCCTCAGGAATACCCCTTGTTACTCTTCCAGCAGATCCCCAAGCTGAAATTCAAAAAGAAATAGCAGTTCCAGTTGACATTACAACATCATCTGCAGAACCAGCACCATTTTAGAGGCCATCTGATATCATAATGGAAGCAGAATTTGCCTTAAAAGTGTGCCTTGAAGAAGCCTCCACTCCCTTAGTTGCTCTATTCCTAGAAGGAGTCATTACCTCCTATCTAGATGACTTGTGGGAGTTCAAAAATTCTAAAGAAAATCCTGAAGGTAATTCATTTACTCAATTCCTTGACATATTAACTGACATGCTAGCCTGTGAATACCTGGAAGGGATGTTTTGATACCATTTAGAACACCTTTGTGTCCCTTTGATTTCAAATCTAGTTCAAGAAGTTCAAGCTACTCCAGAACTAGCTCCAGAACCAGCTCAAGAACCTGCTGTTCAAGATCCTGTATCTACTCCTCCAGCTCAGATAGTTGTGCAAGATGATCAAGAGAAATTTTCAGATGTACAAGAATCAAAATCAACAGTCTGGGATGACTCCCCAGGACTAGATTTGGATACTCTTCTGGCACAGGATGCCTTAGAAGAAGAGAAAGAGAAAGTTGCATTAAAAGCCAAAGAATAAGCTGAGCAAGAGGCTTTTGACCCCTATGATCAACCTCCATCATCTCATTCTGATGGTTAGGAGGATTCTGATGAGTAAGAAGATTCTAAGAAGAAGAAAGCAGCAAAAAGAAAAAGGAAAGCTGCTGCTCCTCCTCCTCCTAATCCTGATCATGATGTTCCCTATTATATACTGAAAGGGATAGATCCCAAGTCTAAAGAATATCAACATTGGATGGGACTATCTAGAAACCAACAAAAGCAGAAAAAGAAAAGCAAAAGGTATGACAGTCCAGCTCCAAAGTGGAATCCTAGAGGCCCTCCTCCACCACCTCCAAGTGAAGGAGCATCTGGAAATATTTCTGCCAATCCATCAGCCCCTTCTGCTAGATTCACTCCATCTCAGGCTTATCAAAGAGGAAGCAATCCAGGATATCAAGGCAGATCTCAACCTAGACATCAAAGACAAGATGCTGATAAAAAAGAGCAAGTGAAGGAGGTAGTATATCAGAAGCCAACCTTTTCCCCTCCTCCTTCACCCAAGAGGAAAGCATCTTCTCCTAAAGAAAGCAAAAGCATACCATCCAAAAAGCCAGCTCAAACAAAGAAAACTGATTCAAAAGGAAAAAGGATTATTTACTCTGAAAAATCAAGTAAAAATATGCAGAGTTTGCTCCTCCTTCTTCTCTAGTTATTCAAGAAAATAAAGAGCCAGCTACAAGTATGCAAGAACTCTCTACAAAATTCAGAACTGTAAAACCTCTAGATTCAACTGGTGAAAATGAATATGAAAGCCAAGAGCTAAATCCTGATTTCAGGATGGCCAGATTTCTCGAACTAGTTGGATCAGCTCAAATCAGACAGGCCAAAGCTGAAGGAAAAGATATTACAGGCTTAACTACTATGTCTAAATTCAGAAACAAGGAGCTAGATAAATTCCAGGTTAGACCTGAGGTTTTTGATCCTTCTAAATATATAGAAAATCACCCAGAAGCAGTAGTGCCAAGAGCAGGAGAATCTAAAATCATTGGAGAACAAGATTTAAAGATATCAAAGAAGGAAGCTCTAAATCCTTTCAGAAAAATTTCTTTTCTTCCTGGTTCTTCTGTATCTAGACCAGATTCTGATGCTACTTAAGTTTTATTTATTGTCAGATTATTTTGGCTGTTTGTTTAATGCAATTTGATGCTTAGATGTTTCTTTTCCTGAGTTATATTTATTTCCAATAGTTTTTGTTTTGAGAGACTTAACCCAAATAGGGGGAGATTGTTGGTACCCTAGTTTGGATTTGAGTTTAGTCTTCTCAATTAGTTTCTTGACCCAAGATTTATCTATTGTCAAAGGTTAGTTGTTTTGGTTAGATTGCTTTAGTTGTAGAGTTATCACTTTTCCAGATGAAGATTTGGTTAAGTAGTTTTTGGTTCGACTATGGTCGAACGCCGCTCGACTATCGTCTATCAACTATTCGACGATCGTCTATCAGTTGGTCGACTATCGTCAGTCAGCAGATCGTCTATCTTTGAGTTAGTTCAACTCTTGTAAGCTCGATGATCTGTGGTATCTGCCTCGTCGATCGTCGAACCCCGCTCGACTTCTTTTGACCAGACAGATTTCTTGATAGTTCGACTATTTGGCTTGATAGTTCAACTATCTGATAGCTAGACTATCTGTTTGATAGTTCGACTATCTGTTTTGTTTGATAGCTCGACTATCTGCCTTGATAGTTCAACTATCTGATAGCTTGACTATCTGCTCTGATAGTTCGACTATCTTTTCTGTTTTGGTAGTTCGACTATCTGCTCTGATAGTTCGACTATCTGTTCTGTGTTGATAGTTCGACCATCTGTTTGATGGATCGACTATCTTTTTGATAGCTCGACTATCTGCTTTGATAGTTTGACTATCTGTGTCGTTCGACTATCTGTTCTGATAGGTTGACGATCTCTGTGGTTCGGTCGACGATCTCCGAGGGTCGGTCGACGTTCTTCTGTCTGCCTTTAGTAATTTTGTACTCCTTCTGTTCTATGATTTATTTCCTGTTTATTTGGCATATTTTATTAAAGATTATTTCATTGATTTTGTGCATACATCTCAAGGCAATCTTTGTCCCATCCTTTGTGCATAAGTCAAGCTTTTTCTGACAAATTTTTTTTGTCTTATTAGTTGAAATATCTTTTTGCTTTATCTGCCATGCTGTCCTTTATAACCGTTAGACACAAAAGTCTTCTCTGGCCGTAAAGAGTTTAGTCTGATGTGACTTTCTTTAGTACTCCTTTTATCAGATTGGATTTGTAGCTTCTTAGAAAGCGTTATCCCTTTATAGCATGTCTGTCTGCAGGATTTGTTTTTGTATTGTGCTATTTGCAGCCCAGATCGCAGATCTCAAAAGAAGACAAAATTCAAACAAAGATTAGAGCCGTTACAAAGGCCAATATTTAAAGAGCTTCTTTTGAAAGAAGTTTTCAATAATAAGAACATCAACAATATACAGCAGAGAGAAGAGAGATACACACAGACATTTTCATACAGATTCAAAACAACAAGAGATACAGCTCTCAGACATTGTTACATTCAACTGAGAAGATCAACCTTCTTCATTTCTCTCTTCTTCAATCCTGAGTTCATCCTGCTGCCAGGAACATTCACTTAGAGTCTCAAGAAGAAGAAGAAGAAGGAAGAAAAGCTGTTGAAGAAGAACATCCATTTCAAATCAAGAGTCTTCTTCAAGCTGCTCCTTCAAGAACTTCAAGACAGCTCTCTGTCAAGAGTTCAGAAGAGTTCCTGCACCCTGAAGCAATACTTCCTCCTGGATATCACTAAACCAGGGGAGCCTTGATTCCTTAGAGCTTTCTAGCTCTGCGCAATCCACTTGCTTCTCTAATATTATTTTAACAATAGAGAAGACCTTCTAACCCTCTCTCTACCTCCTGTATAAAGGGTTATTACTCCTTTCAAAAGTGAACCTTGGTAGAAGGGCACCTGATCAAAAACCTGTGTTGGATTTTGAGCTCTTAATCAAAAGCTCAAAGGGTCTACTTGATCTACCTAAAGCAAATCAGTTGGTGGCAGGGCACCTGAACAAAAACCTGTAGTGGATTCCTACCAGGGTGGTAGAAGAGTGGACGTACCTATTTAGAGGGAACCACTATAAACTTCTTGTGTTGTCTATGTTGCTTAATTTAATTATTGCACTGTGGCTGTGATTAGAAATAACTAGGATTGCTAGTTGATGTGATAGGACCAAAGCTCAACTGTAATTACAGTTAGCTTTCTCTTGTGCACTTCACTTTGTGTTAGGCTCTAGGGTTTCAAATATCTATAAACTCATTCCGCAAATTAACTCTAAGGGAGTTGAGTAGGGTGTCATAATTTTTGAATACTCTATTCACCCCCCCCCCCTTTAGAGTTGTATCTATCCTCACTTTCATGATGAATTAGCCTCCAATCCTTTGAAGTAAATTGCCCATAATGGTCACTGACGATGCTTCGGGGAATACCGTGCAATCGAATAATCTGCTCCACATAGAGCTTTGCCAACGTTTCCACTGAATCGTCCTGCTTGTTTGGTAGGAAGTGAGCCACCTTTGTTAACCGGTCTACAATCATCCAGATTGAGTCATTCCCACATTGAGATTTCGGCAATCCGTACACGAAATCCATAGATATATCCTCAAACTTCCACTGTAGAACTGGCAATGATTTCAGGAAACCACTAGGCTGTTGACACTCTGCCTTTACCAAAGCACAAGTACGACACATAGCCACATACTCGGCTATGTCCTTCTTTAAACCGGGCCACAAGAACAATTTCTTCATGTCCTTGTACATCTTTGTGCTCCCAGGGTGAATTGAGTACTTTGTAAAGTGTGCTTCATATAACAATTCTTCTTGCAATTTACCCGCACAAGGGACGCACAATCAGCCATCCCTCCGTAATAGACCGTCATCCCAGGAGAATTGGTCACCAAACCCCTCCTTTGCATTACGCTGGAGACTTTCATCAAACTCCGTTGCCCGTCGAACCCTGTCTGCAAGGTCATATTGAACCTCCATCCAGTTCAAGCATGCATCGGCCGAAGAATCCCTTTCCACACAAGATATCTCCAACGCTTCCAGCTCCTGGATTAGACGCTCATCATGTATCCGCAACCAACTTGCACGCACCAGAGTCCGACGACTCAAGGCATCAGCGACCACATTTCCCTTTCCGGGAACATAGTGAATGTCGAAGGTATAATCCCCTAGGAATTCCATCCACCTCCTTTGTCGCATATTCAAATCCTTTTGATCAAGCAGATACTTTAGGCTTTTATGATCTGTATAAATATCTACATTCACACCATAGAGATAGTGTTGCCACAACTTTAGCGAAAAGATAACCGCCGCCAACTCCAAGTTGTGGACGGGGTAATTACGCTCATGCACCTTTAATTGACGTGAGCCATAGGCGATCACCTTGCCAAACTGCAATAGAACGCAGCCTAAGCCGCTTCCTGACGCATCGCTGTATATCTCAAAACCGTCTGTACCACAAGGCGACGTCAAAATAGGCGTCGTGGTCAAACGACCTTTTAACTCCTCAAAAGCTCGCGCGCACTCCGGCGTCCAAACGAACTTCTGATCTTTTCTCGTCAACGTAGTCAAAGGCAAAGCAATCCGGGAGAAGTTCGCCACAAATCATCTATCGTAGCCTGCCAGTCCAAGAAAACTCCTGACTTCGGCCACCGAAGACATCACTGGTCAAACGAATGGCACTTATCTTTGCCGTATCCACCGTTATACCCTCTCCACTTACCACATGGCCCAGAAAAGCCACCGACGAGAGCCAAAACTCACACTTAGAGAACTTGGCATAACGCTTATATCTCCGCAAGGTATGCAATACCAACCGCAAATGGTTTGCATGATCTTCCTCCGACTGAGAGTACACGAGGATATACACAATGAACACAATCACAAACAGATCCAAGTATTCGCGGAACGTTCGATGCATGAGATCCATGAATACCGAAGGCGCATTACATAAGCCGAACAGCATCACTGTGAACTCATAATGACCATAGTGTGTGCCAAACGCTGTCTTTGGAATGTCACCTTCCCTAATCCGCAATTGGTAATACCCAGATTTCAAATCCAACTTGGAATAGACGGTTGAGCCCGCTAGCTGATCGAACAAGTCATCGATCCGAGGAATCAGATACTTGTTTTTCTCCGTCAGCTTATTAAGTTCGCGATAATCAATACATAGCCGCAAACTACCGTCTTTCTTTTTCACAAAAAGAACAGGCGCACTCCAAGGTGACATACTTGGGCGTATGTATCCCTGCTCCAACAGTTCTTGCAACTGAACTTTTAGTTCGGCCATCTCTTTTGGCGCTACCCGATACGGCGAACAGGCTACATGTTTCGCACCCGGCACCAGCTCGATAGCAAAGTCGATTTCCCTTTGGGTAGGTAACCCCGGAAGGTCCTTTGGAAACACATCAGCATACTCCGACACAATCGGCACTTCACTCACACTGGCCTTTGGCGCCACCGCCTCTACGAGTGTGAAGAACAACTCTGCACCCTTCCGAACTGCCTTAACGACTTGGAGAGCAGATAACAACATCCCACTCATCCCTTGTATACCAATGAGCTTGGTATCTTGTTCGGTATTCTGCCCAAGTGTGACCTCTTTTGAAGTGCAATCTATACAGGCACGCTGCTCTGACAGCCAGTCCATACCAAAGATTATATCAAATTCCTTGATCGGCAATACTAATGTTTCCATCTTGAACTCCTGACTCCCTATCTTGACCTCAAGACCACAAGATTTATCTGCGCACATCAAACATCCGTTAGGTAACAACACCTTTACACTGTCTGTCGTGGTACGGATAGGTACCCCGACATGAAAGACGAACTCTTTAGACAGAAACGAATGTGAATCACCTGTGTCAAACAGTGCTCACGCCGGATACTCTCGTATAAGGACAAACCCTAAAACATCACAATCAAAACAAGCACAGCACACAGTATAAAATAACATTAAAAACTGCGCGCACCTGTGATGACATACGCCTGCTTAATGGCCTCCTGTTGTCCAAGGTTGAAGACCCTGGGCTGTGCATGCGAGGCAGAAGACTCCACCACAGTCTTCCCTTTCTCAGTATAAGACGCTCACATCTTCTTGTCACCCTTTGGAGGACCAACTCGGCAATCATGTGTGGAGTGTCCCAACTTCCCGCACGTAAAACAAGCGCGAGATCCATACCCAGATGTCTTTGTCACAGTCGTAGAAGGAGCTTGTCAAGTAGACTTGGACTTCTTTCCCCATCTCTTACGGTACCCAAACTTCTCCGGACGCGGCGGCTTGAACTCTGGCTTTGTCACAGCTAAGGTCCCTTTTGCCTGCCCTCTTTTCATGTCCGTCTCCAAAGACTGAGCCGTACAGACTAGGGCTTGAAATCCCTGACTTACAGAACTCGAGAGCAAATACCACAGCTCATCTCGCAATCCCGCATAAAACCTACTAGTCTTACGCTCTTCTTCGGCAAAGATTATACCCGCATATCTTCCCAAACGTGTGAACTCATGTAGGTAATCATCCACACTATGATCTCCTTGAGTTAACCGTTGAAATTCCATTTCCATCGATATCCTTTGCTGCATTGGTAGATGTTGTGCCAAGAACAACCGAGAAAATTCGTCCATCGAGACTTCTGCAGGTTGTCTACCGGCCAAGTGATGCAGTTCAATCTCATCCCACCATAAACGAGCCTCTCCTTCCAGTAGGAAAGTGGCCAACATAACCTTCTGTCCCTCCTCAACCTTGATCGCTCTGATGATCCTCTTGATCCTTGCAAGCCAATCCTCTGCTTGGGCCGGTGACCCTGCCCCAGTAAATTGTGGAGGATTGAAGCTCAAGAATTGCTTCAATTGTTGATCTGCTGCCCGCGGATAAACTACAGCTTCTACCGATTCTGGCCGTACCCCAGCATGCATTGGCACCACTGCAGGACGTGCCTGCCCAGCCTGCTGAGCATTCATCACAGCAAGTACCGTTTCCGTGATGAAACATACCGTTTCAGCGGATGGAGGAGGTGTGGGCACCTCAGCTGGTGCCGCACTTTCTACAGAATGTTGATGTTCGGATTGACCCGCAACACTTCTAGTAACCTATATGTGTAAAACACACAATTTAGCGACCAAGTAAAACGACAAACATACAAAAAGAATACACAGGTTCAACAAACAAGTGTATTTGCATTCCTAAGTGGACATTCTTGAGTTCAAGTTAAGTGTTATAACGACAGCACTGACACGTGCTCTCCACCTCTCAAAAGAATTCGTCCGCGAATTCGGAAGAGATCGACCAACAAGCTGATACCAAATTGTAACACCTCTACCCGTCAAGAAGAATATAATAGAGGGTCCGGCCAGGGCCCCACACCATATTCAACAAACAGGCAGAGACGCTACGAAATAATATCAAAACCAACGCATTCTAACACAGAGCATTCTAGCGGAAGCTTCACGGTTGAAAAACTTGAACTCAAGCAAAACAAGAACTGTCCACTAAAACATAGGAATGTATACAACCAAAGTATCTGGCCTTAAGGCCTTACAAATTTCTCTTAACAAGGTGTGGTTTACAGACATCAGCACGCAGGCCGGCCACACATAAACAAGAAGAAACAAAACAAAGCCTTCGAGGGCAGCAATGCAGCTTGGGCTTCATCCCGCTAAGTCCCTCTCAGACCAGCACCTCCAGCACCTGCAAGAACCAATCCACCAAGCGGTGGCAAACAGGGCAATGGTCAGCATTCAGCTGACCAATTATAACGACCCTGCCCCTGGCACGGGGCAGCGGAATTCCATCCCTGCATAGCATTTTCCAATATGATATATATATATAGCAAACCACGCAAGACATGCACGACCGCACAGTCAATACATATCACAAACGTCGGCACGACGGCCCGATGCTCCATGCACTCAGGGCACATTCGGGTGTACCGGAAACACTGGATCCCACCAATGAGCATTCTAGTCTTGATCGGCACGCAAGCCGTCGACTCTCGCTATGTGATCCTAATAGGGCCTTAAGAACTCAAGGTTAGACAACCATAACGCGGGTATAGATCCGCCTATCCCGTTGCTCACATCGTCAGACTCAAGACTGGACTGACGCGGGTACAGCTTCACCTTACCCGTCCACCACAAGAGTTGAACCCAATTCGCACAATTTCCTGGACTTCCTCCAGTACTTCTTGCTGCACCAAGCAACAGGTATGCACCACAGATTGCACACAAACAATCAAATTCTCGGAGATTCCTCCAAATGCAAACAAGCATCACCAATCAGGACCAACACGTCCAGATGGGCTTCACTCAGCATGCCTAGATTCGTACTCCAATTCCAGACTCTAACAAGGGGGACTTCACATATCTACCCCAAGGAACACCACAACCCACCACACACTCGCGGGGACGGGTTTTCCCTATACAAATGCAGGAAAGTAGGACTTCACATGTCCACGACGGAAATCATTACCCTTGTAATTCGCCTCGGAGCCATGGAGAGAATTGAGACGGATGAAAGCCTTCGTAGCAGCCCTTCCTTCGTAAATCCGAACTCGGCTCGCGATTTGGACCACCGCAGTACCACCGGCGGCCGGATTCCTCTTCTTCTTCCTTGCTTTGCTTTGCCCTCTCTCTTAACTTTAGAAAGAGAAAGATGAAACTCAAATGAGCTTTCTCCTCTTCAATCCCGGCCTTATCAACCCAGGAAAGAGCCCAGACCATTGGATCTTGGTCAAAGAAAATGAACGGCTCTGATCAGCCCTGAATTTGATTTCCTGGGCCGAACACGGTTGTGAAACGCCCGTGTCACAGGCCGTGTTCCTGAAGCGGTGCACAACTGAATGAAAATAAACCAGAACACAGGCATTGACACGCCCGTGTCAAGCCTGACACGCCCGTGTCACACAGTACACGGTCGTGTACCCGGCCGTGTCACCCCTATAACACGATCTCCAAAATTACCTGAGCAGGACACGGCTAAGGCACACGCCCGTGTCCCTAGCCGTGTGCCAAACACGCCCCTGTGACATGCCCGTGTCACAGGCCGTGTTCCACACTCGACGATCAGGGCTCAAGTACTGTCGAGACTAGGGACACGCCCGTGTCCTAGGACGTGTACACCTGACACACCCTGAGACACGCCTGTGTCTCAGGCCGTGTCAGCCAACCTGAATCCCACTTTGGCTTTTTGAAATTTCTAGTGTGTTACAGAGTATATCTCATTTCAGGTAAAAGTAGACTATGGAAATATATTCCTAGAGTCAGAGTTGGGTTGAGTTTACCTCTATCCTGAACCTTGGAATAGAGAAATATCTCTTGTGTCAAAATCAACCACACAACCCACTTCCATCTTGTATGATCCTTTTGGATCTGAGTGGTATGAGCAAATTTACTATAAGGTAGGATTCTGTTGAGAATCTGAGATGTAGGACTTGGTTTCAAGTCTGAGGTAGGTGAGTCATTCTCACTGAGCTTGAAAGAGAGGGAAAGATCTACCTTAACTCTAGAGGGGGGGTGAATAGATTATTTTAAAATAATTTAAAATTAAAACTATAAAGCAGTGGAAGACTAAATTTATGTATATGTATAAGGTGCTTGCAGTGAAATAAAAACTAAAGCAAGAAATAAGAAATCACACAGCACACAGCAAAGTCAAACACACAGTAACAAGATGACACAAGGATCTATAGTAGTTCCCTAACAACCTGGGTACATCCACTCTTCTACCACCCTAGGTAGGAATCCACTACAGGAATAGTTGATCAGGTGTCCTGGGCACCAATGAGCTTTTGATAAGGTGCTCAAAAACCAAAACTAGATTTTTTGATAAGGTGTCTTGCCACCACTGAGTTTTGACAAGGTCTCAAAAACCAGTCTCAGAACTTTTGAAGGGAGTTTTGAAAAACCCTTTTACAGGAGGGGAAGGAAAAAGAAAGAAAGAGTTGAGTTGTTCTTCTCTGTCAACAGTCTGAGAGAAGACAAGTGGAAGATGTTGCTAAAGCTCCCCCTGAGATATATAAAGGTTCAGGAAGGTGAGCTTTGCTAGGGTGATAGGTCTTCAGGTGCTTCAGATCTCCAGCAAAAGATGATTTCAGCAGATGCTGAAATATGATGTCTGGAGTCCTTGATGTTGAAGCTTTTGAACACTTAAGGATTTGGACGAGTAGAATGGCAGATGATTTCCTCCACAGAAAACTTTCTTGTGTTCTTGAAGATTTTTACTCAATGAATCTGTATGTTCAAGAAGATGAGTTCTTGATCAGAGTATATTTTTATCTCTCTTCTGTAACTATTTTTCTCAATCCAGTGATCCTGTATATCTCTTGTCTATCTTATTGTATTGATCTGTTATCACCTGTTCAAAAACATATTCTGTAGGAGTATATCAGATTCTGACTTAGATGGCTGTTACTCAGTCATAAATAACTTCCATAATTGACAACTATCTCTGGGGAAAGTCCTAAGTAACATTCCTTTTAGCCTTCCTTGAAACTTGGTCCAGATTGCTTGAAACGGCTACATAATCCTTTGTAATAAATACAATAAATAAATCTGAATGAATTCCATAACTGTTCTTGAATTTTAATTCTGAAAGCGTCAATCTCTCACAGAAATCGTCGATCTGAGCTCTATGATTGTTGAACTGAGCTCAGATATTGGATTTAAATAGCAGACAGAAAACGTTGAACTGAGCTCAGCGACTTGGAAAATAGCTGAAGACAAAACGTCAATCTAAGCTCGAAGATCGTCGACCGGAGTTCGACGACTTACAGAATTGAGCTCAGAGAATGTCGAACTGAGTTCGACGTTTCGTCGACCGGAGCTCGACGAAAATTGTCTTTGTCTCAGCACTAAATCCTGATCTTTGAAAGGTCTTGGGGGCAGCTTCAACCCTAAGTTCTAACACTTAGACTCATTCTATTTTTACCTTTTCAACTATACAACTAGGTCAAACCAATTTCCTAAAAACATAGTGATCCTAGCCCAAATTAGTAATAGGGTGTTCCAACAATCTCCCCCTATTTGGGTTAGGATTACTATTTACAAGACAAAATAGGGAAAAAAAATAAGCATACAGACAATGCAAAAGCTAAACCAACAAAGACATAGCAGCAATGCAGATCACAGATAGAATATCAGCAAATATTCAGAGATAGATGTTTGTTAAGCTTACATAAATCACTTCTTCTCATTTCCCTTTTTAAAAAGAATTTACCTGTTAGGATTGAGGGCTTCTCTCTTTGATCTTCTGGCATCATCTGCGCCTAAGGAGGTTTGGGATCTAGGCCTTGGAACTATAGCCTCAGGGTGCAACTTCATGTAATCTTCTGGGTCAAAGAATTTTCTAGAAGAATATCTCTCTAATTCTGTCTTTCTTTGATCTGATAGGGTTGTAATGTTGGAAATGTCTTTGCCTTGCTCTTTGGCCTTTTTCATTTGATCTGGTGCAGCAAGCTCTTACATTCTGGTAGTCCATGACAATGGGTTGTTTTCAGGATCTTCAAATGGGACTAGAGGTTCTTAACTATTGATTGATTCTGAATCAGTAGGAGTCCTGGTGACAACTGAATCTCTAAGCTTGTAAGGGAAAGGACCTTGAGAAGAATCAATAGGACCTTGTCCTTCCCTTTGTTGTTTGGAGTAAGTTCTGTACTCTCTCTAATTTTCTCTGTACTAACCTATTCTAGAATGATAGCCTCTTTTATGTTGACCTCTAGTTGATATCTTTGAGAAGATTGATAAGAACTGTGCTTTGAAGCAGATGATTGAAAAGCTGAGCCTCCATCAGATCCTGAGTCTGTAGGAGGAGGAGGAGGAGGAAACTGAGAAGATCCTTTCTCATATTTATCAAGCTTTCTTCTTTTCTTCATAGACTTTAGCTGATTCTTAGAGTATTGCATCCAAGGCTCTGTTATCTGACAATCATGCAAAATGTAATATGGTATATCATTGACATCTTTGTCTTTAGTAGGAGAAACTCTCATCATTGCTTTGCTTCTTGCTTTCCTTTTCTTGGCAATGGTGCCAGCAAAATCATTAGAGTCAGTGTTGAATTGATCACTTTCTGAACTCTGTGGTCTGTCATATAGATCATCAATGCTTTTGATGTACTCCTCTTGTTGTTTGGACTTGTCAGAAGCAGCAACAGGAGCAGAAACAGGAACTTCTAGAGCAGAAAGAGCAGCAGGAACCTCAGAAACAACAGGTTCTTCTAGGTAAACATCAAGTTCATCAACAGCAGCAGCAGTATCAATAGGAGCAGCAGGCAAAATATCAATATCAGTAGATTCAGCAACTTCAGCAGCAGCAGCAGCAACACAAGCAGAAACTTCCACAGCCTTAAGAGAATTGATATAAGAGATAATCAGGCTGGGATCACAGACAGTAATAGGCATAATAGCCTTAGTAAGGCCTTCAACTCCCTGAGTTGATAAACAGCTTCTGTGAAGAGAATCAAATTCAGACAACAGTGACCTGAAGTCCACTGTGAGTACTGGTACTGGAGTAGAAATCTCTGGCAGCAGCAATTCCTCAGGAGCAGCAGGCACTACCTCAGCTTCATAGGGCATCTCCCCCTGCCTTGATTCAGTGATAACTGGATCAAGGCACCCCATAGAAGGGATTGCCTGAGGAGAGGAGAGAGAGGATAGCCTGTCAGATAACTCCTTTATTGATTGCAGGAGTGGAGCCATGGAGGTCTCCAGCAGGTGTACTAGCTTGGGGGCCAGTATCCCATATAGCTTATCTGCCAAAGCTAATATATTCACTTGCTCAAGTGTGACTTGAGTAGAGGTGGAGGATGGAATGTTTTGGGCTGGTGATGGATGGACTGCAAGAGATGGTATTGTGGATGGTAGGATGGTTGGTTGAGAGATTGAGATGGTGGAGATAGATGATATGGGTGTGGAGATGGATGGTGTGAAGGATGGTTGGGTAAGAATATCATGCAGGAGTTGTTGATATGAAGAGGTAGAGGGAAGCTCAGCAGGTGAGGAAGGGGAAGCATCCATGAAGGAATCTTCCAAGATGTTGAAGGATGCAATGTCAAGAGGTGGATAGTAGTGGAGTGGATGGAATTGTTCTGAGGTGGTTGTAGGTGAGATTGGTGATGAAATGGTAATGGGGGAGGAGATGGATGTGGAGATGATTGATGTGGAAGTGGAGGTAGAAACATCAGGAGGTGGAGAGGGAGGATAAGAGGTGGAGGCAGGCAATTCCTCAATGAGGGCAGGAGCCTGAGGGGAAGAGACTACAATAGTCCTTGTGCCTGAAGCATTGGTAGTCCTGGTAGGCTTGATTATTTGCCTGTCTCATTTCCCAAATAGGGCACAAGATAGCCTTTTTGATGCATTGATGTGCATCCCATTTGAGACTAGCAGTTCAGGGCACCTGGAGTGCAGGAATACCCCTAAGATCTTCCCAAAGTTCACAAAACTTTTGTTTATTTTCTTCTTTATGAAATCAAAGAAAATTTCTCCCCAGTTCAGGTGTTTCTTATCTACTAGGGCTCCCATTAAATAGAACTGATACCTGGATATGGTATCATGAGCTGAGTGCTTTGCCAGAAGCACTTTCCCCACAACATCAGCAAGAAATCTAAACTCAATAGATAGGTTCTTTTTCAACAACTTGCTAGGGTTTGCGGCAGAGTGTCCCATTCTATCTAACATATTCGCAGATTCTTCTCCCGATAGTTCAACAGAGTCATCTCCAGTACTTAGATGAAATACTTCACTTAGGAGAGTAGGTGATAATGATACCTGAATCCCGCTGATAGTACCAAAGAGGGTATTCTCATCCAGATTATGTGTTGTAAACACCCATTCCTTAATCTCATCTGCAGCAATCTTCATCCTGGTGGACATTATATGCACTAACTGTTGTTCTCGGAAAAGTTCCAAAATGTCCTTGAAAACTTGACCGCTGCCATCAAATGAATCCATATCTATATCAAATCCTGTATCAAATTTCATCTTGGCGAGAGCGGCAACATTCACGGCCATTGTATACCTGCAAAAAGTAACAAACATAACCAAGTGCAGTAGAGTTTGGAGGGAAAGAAAAAGCTTTGCAGAGAATACGAAAGTGCAAAATAAGAACGACGGCGAAAGAATGATTTTATATTAGGGTTCGACGCCAGAAAGGAAGGATCGTTGAACTTCGTTCGACGATCGGGGCTGCTAAGGGAATCTGAAGAGACTTCAATATTGTCGATCTCCGTTCGACGAAATTGGAGAGCGTCGATCTCTGATCAAAGACGTTGAACACAAATAAGATAGCTAAATGCTATCAGACGGCGCTGAACTCTGGTCGACGCTATTGGAAGGCGTCGATCTGCGTTCGACGATTTTTGCAGAAAACGTCGAGCGCAGTTCAGAGACAGAAAACAGCCTACAGACACTAGATAAAAAAACAAGTTTTTAGCCTAGTCTTGGTCTGTGTTTAGAGTTTTAAAATCTTGGGATTCATTTTAAACTTCCTCCATCTAACATTCCTAACTGATTTAGGAAGAAGGTGTGTTTCTTTTCATCCAAAGGTTTGGTGAAAATATCTCCCCTTTGCAAATCAGTTGGGATATATTGAATTTCAATTTTATTTTTCTCTACATTGTCTCTTAGAAAGTGATGCCTAATCTCTATATGTTTTGTCCTACTATGGAGGACTGGATTTTGTGCTATAGAAATAGCACTAGTGTTATCACAAAATATTTTTGACCCATCTAAGTTGTAGCCATAGTCTAGGAGCTGGTTTTGAATCCATAGAATCTCTGAGCAACAACTGCCTGCTGCCATGTATTCAGCTTCAGCAGTTGAAGTGGACACAGATGTCTGTTTCTTACAGAACCAAGAGGCCAGTTTGTAACCAAGGAACTGGCAAGTTCCACTGGTGCTTTTCCTGTCTACTCTACATTCAGCATAACCAGCATCTGAAAATCTAGTTAATTCAAATCCTGAGTCTTTTGGATACTAGAGGCCTAGATTTGGAAAACTTTTTACATACCTAAGAATCCTCTTAACTAATGTTAGGTGTGACTCTCAAGGGCTTACTTGGAACCTAGCACATATACATGTAGAAAACATTATATCAGGTCTACTAGCTGTAAGGTACAATAGAGAGCCAATCATTGCTCTATATATTGTCTGATCAACATGTTTACCATGTTCATCAGCATCTAATACAGCATTGGTAGGCATTGGTGTTTTCATACAAGATGCTTCAGACATACCAAATTTCTTAACCAATTCTTTTGCATACTTGGTTTGAGAAATAAATATGTCTTCAGCATGTTGTTTGACTTGCAATCCTAGAAAGAAGGAAAGCTCACCCATGCTACTCATTTCAAATTTAGAATGCATTAGGTTAGAGAACCTTCTGCACAAATTTGAATCAGTAGAACCAAATATGATATCATCTATATATATTTGTACTAGTAGGGTATGGGACTTATGGGTTCTAATAAAAAGAGTTTTGTCTACTCTACCCCTTATAAAATCATTTTTCAGAAGAAAACATGCTAAGGTCTCATACCATGCTCTAGGAGCTTGCTTGAGACCATATAATGCTTTATGCAATTTGAAAACATGGTCAGGATAAGTTGAAGAGATAAAACCTAGAGGTTGTCTAACATAGACTTCCTCTTTGATGTCTCCATTGAGAAATGCACTCTTCACATCCATTTGGTATACATTGAATCCTTTGTGAGCAGCATAAGCAAGGAATATTCTTATGGCCTCTAACCTTGCCACTGGTGCAAAGGTCTGGTCATAGTCTATCCCTTCTTCTTGAGAATAACCTTGAGCAACTAGCCTTGCCTTGTTCCTTACAATAACTCCTTGATCATCCAACTTGTTTCTGAACACCCACTTTGTTCCAACAATTGAGTGATCCTTAGGCCTTGGCACTAGTTCCCAAACTTTGTTTCTCTCAAATTGATGTAGTTCCTCTTGCATAGCAATGATCCAGTGTGGATCTTGTTCTTAATCTTGAATGGATTAAGGCTCAACTTGAGATAAAAAAGCAAGTGTACACAAGGTTCTGGTTGACCTGATTTCTGGTTTGCACACCAGCTGAGATGTTTCCAATCACTTGGGAGATTGGGTGATCTCTTGTTGTTACTAAATCAACAGGGGGTGTTGATTGTTCACCAACCTGTGTTGTTGTTTCTTCTTGTAGAACAATAACTGGCTCTTTAAAATGGTTTTCTCCAAGATGTTGAACATCAAGATGTTGAGTATCCTCTTCATCTTCACTGATTTCAGCTCTTTGTTGGATAGGTGAATGTACTGAATCCTTTTCTACAATGTGTAACCTGTCCAAATTTTTTGAAAGAGAGTGTACCTGCAATGGTTCTATGGTAGAAGTAGACTTCTCCTTGTAACACATGTTAGTCTCATCAAAAGATACATGAACAAATTCTTCAATTTTAAGAGAAGTTTTATTATAAACCCTATAAGCTTTACTGATCATGGAGTATCCCAGAAACACTCCTTCATCAGCTTTAGCTTGAAATTTGCTAAATACTTCTTGTCATTATTGTGAATATAACAAATGCAGCCAAAAATTTTGAAATAGTCTACTTTAGGTTTCTTCCCTTTGAGCAATTCATAGGGAGTCTTGCCCTTCAGTTTATGTATCAAACTTTTGTTCAATACATGGTTGGAGGTGTTCACTGCCTCTGCCCAAAAAGATAGAGGAAGGTGAGCATCTGTCAACAATGTAGTAGCAGATTCAATTAGGGTTCTATTTTTCCTCTCAGCTACCTCATTTTGTTGAGGAGTTCTAGGAGCTGAGAAAGTATGCCTGATCCCTTCACTCTGACAGAACTCTTGCATAAGAAGAGAATCAAACTCTGTCCCATGATCACTTCTGATCAGGGCAATGTGAGTATTGAACTCAATCTGTATGCATTTGAGAAAATCTGTCAAACACTTAAAGTTATCAGACTTCTTCCTCAGGAATAATACCCATGTGAATCTAGAGAAGTCATCTACAATCACTAAGGTGTAAGATTTCCCTCCTAAGCTTTGTATTGTAATGGGTCCAAAAAGATCCATGTGTAACAAATACAAAATCCTAGGTGAATCACTCTTATTAAGTGACTTAAAACTGTTTTTAGTTTGCTTGCCTAATTGACAAGCCCTGCAGAGTCCTTCCTTCTTGTAGGGGCCAGAAGGTAGTCCTCTAACAAGGTTGTCCTTTGACAGCCTAGCAATAGTTCTAAGGTTTAAGTGTCCTAGTCTCTTATGCCATAAATCATTTGGTTTGTAGACTGAATTAAATAAGCAGATATCTATGTTGGTTGAAAGGAAATCTACAAGATAAATGTTACCTTTCCTTTTACCTGTTAGCACTATTGTGTTATCCTCTGACTTGATCTTGCATAAGGATTTGTTGAATGTCACTTGATATCCTTCATCACAGAGTTGACTGATGCGGATTAGGTTGTGCTTCAGTCCTTTCACATAAGCCACCTTCTTGAATGTGACTGAGCCAATCTGAACAGCACCATGTCCTTTTGTTTGACCAAAGTTTGAATCTCCAAAGATCACTTTGGGTCCAAGTTTGGCTTTGAAGGATGTGAGATTGTCCTTGCTCTCTGTCATGTGCTTTGAGCACCCACTATCCAGATACCATTGTTGTTTCATTGCTGGATAGGTCTTCACCTGCACATAAACAACTTATATGTTTTTGACCTAGTTTACCTTGGGTCTAGGTTGATAACCTTTAAATTCAGAAATGAAAGACATCCCTGGCTGACTCTTATATCCTTTAGGATGGTATCTCCTAGGAGGTACTATCCATTCAGTATAAGGGTTGAAGCTTTGGGATGAGGGACTTCTAGGATTGACTTGAGATTTACCTCTGAAAGAAGGTTCAAAGCTCTGAGCTCCGTTCGACGATCGTCGACCTGAGTTCGATGATCTTGGGTCAGATCGTCGAGCTCCATTCGAAGATCGACTATACCAGAGTTCAGAGTTCAGAAGTCGTCGATCTGAATTTGACGATCCAACCTTGGATCGCCGAGCTCTGTTCGACGTTTTTTGTTGAACTTGATTTTCCTTATGTAAATCTGGATTCTTCCTAGCTACCTCTACAACACCCTTTCCTTTATCAGAAATAAATTTAATTGGGGTTGTTAATACTATAGGTTGGCTGGATGAAGCACCCAAGCCCAGTGTACTGTTGAATCTTGAGTTCACTGTGCTTGTAATGTCCATCAGTCTGATGCTTCTCCCATTAAGGGATTCTTCAAACTTCTTTGCCTGGGATAACTCACTTTTCAGTGAAGCTATCTCCTCCCTACAGCATTCTAACTCCTCAGAGAGTTTGAGGTTGTCTGATTTTAAGGTGCTATGTTCAGACAATTGATTTCTGAGAGAGATAATCTCTTTCTCAGACTTTAACAGGTCTAAACAAAGTGCCTTAAATTCAGACCTAAAGTCCTCTGAGTCAAAGTCAAAGGAGTCTATTACCTGGTCTTCTTCAGTTTGAGTTTCAGATTCTAAGTCTGATCCTTGTTCTGCATCAGAATTTTGCTGAGAGGCATTGATAGCCATCATGCAGAATTCCTTTTCTTCAGCATCATCCTCATCATCACTTGAGCTTGATGAGGCTTCTGATTCCTCTTCAGTATCACTCCAGCTTTCAGCTAAAAACCCCTTCCATGTATGTTTATTTTTTGTTGGAGGAGGATTTGTTGTTGTTGTTTCCCCTGGAGTCCTTGTCTTTTCTACTATCTTTCCTGTCATTATTCTGATTTTCTGGACAGTCAGGCATAATATGTCCTGGTTTCCTGCATCCAAAACAGATTATTTCTTTATTATTTGACTTGTCATACCTTGGCTTCTCATGCCCTCTGGATGACCTCTTTCTGAAATATTCCTGGCCATCTTATAAAATCTTTTGGCCAGCAAACTCATCAATTCTTCATTGTCTATGACCTTGTCGTCAGGCAGATCTTCTGTAGCTTTGAATGTTATGGTCTTCTCCTTTTTGATGGCTGGAGAAGCAGTCTTTTGTTCTTCCTCTCTGTTCTTGATGAGCAGCTCATAAGACTTGAGCTTGCCCAACAAAGCTTCAGTAGTAATCTCAGTAAGGCTTCTGGCATCCTTGATTGGCCAGATCCTTGAGTCCCAAATGCTAGGGAAGCACATTAGGATCTTGTCATTTAGTTTAGTTAGAGAGATCTCCTTGTCCAGTGTTTTTAGTTCACTGACTATTAGGCTAAGCCTGTTGTACATGTCAGCCACTGATTCAGTTTCTCCTATCTTGAAGTTCTCATATTGGCTTATGAGATGGGATCTCCTGTCCTTCCTTTCATCAGTAGATCCTGAGACAATTTCAGATAACTTGTCCCATATCTCTTTTGCTGAACTGCATTCAGCCACCTTTTGGAATATCTCATCAGACATGGTCTAAGCAAGGATATTCATAGCCTTTGCATCTACAACTTACCATTTCTTTATTTCTGCATCTGTTCCTGAAGGAGGTGGAACAGCACTTGTACTTGTGATCACTGGGGGTCTTGGACAAACTATCAAAATAGAATTAAAAATGTCCTCATCAATAGAATTCATGTAAAGCTTAATCCTTGCCTTCCAAAGTGCAAACTTAGAAAGGTTGCACACTGGAGGTCTGGTGCTAGCATAATATTTGTTCTGTGCCACGGTTTTGTATGAAAATAAATACAATACAAAAAGTAATAACTATCCTATATAGAAGGTTTATCTTATAAAGGATCTTTTGGTTCAGGTGTTATCCTGTTCAACCAATCTGATGAAGAGTTCAGATGTTGAATAACCAACCTGGCTCTGATACCAATTGAAAGAGAGGGAAAGATCTACCTTAACTCTAGAGGGGGGGTGAATAGAGTATTTTAAAATAATTTACAATTAAAACTATAAAGTAGTGGAAGACTAAATTTATGTATATGTGTAAGGTGCTTGCAGTGAAATAAAAACTAAAGCAAGAAATAAGAAATCACACAACACACAGCAAAGTCAAACACACAGCAACTAGATGACATAAGGATCTATAGTGGTTCCCCAACAACCTGGGTACATCCACTCTTCTACCACCCTAGGTAGGAATCCACTGCAGGAATAGTTGATCAGGTGTCTTGGGCACCAATGAGCTTTTGATAAGGTGCTCAAAAACAAAAACTAGATTTTTTGATAAGGTGTCTTGCCACCACTGAGTTTTGACAAGGTCTCAGAAACCAGTCCCAGAACTTTTGAAGGGAGTTTTGAAAAACCCTTTTACAGGAGAGAAAGGAAAAAGAAAGAAAGAGTTGAGTTGTTCTTCTCTGTCAACAGTCTGAGAGAAGATAAGTGGAAGATGTTGCTAAAGCTCCCCCTGAGATCTGTAAAGGTTCAGGAAGGTGAGCTTTGCTAGGGTGATAGGTCTTCAGGTGCTTCAGATCTCCAACAAAAGATGATTTCAACAGATGCTGAAATGTGATGTCTGGAGTCCTTGATGTTGAAGCTTTTGAACACTTAAGGATTTGGAGGAGTAGAATAGCAGATGATTTCCTCCACAGAAAACTTTCTTGTGTTCTTGAAGATTTTTACTCAACTCATCTTATGTTCCATAAGATGAGTTCTTGATCAGAGTATATTTTTATCTCTCTTCTGTAACTATTTTTCTCAATCCAGTGATCCTGTATATCTCTTGTCTATCTTATTTTATTGATCTGTTATCACCTGTTCAAAAACATATTTTGTAGGAGTATATTAGATTCTGACTTAGATGGTCGTTACTCAGTCATAAATAACTTCCATAATTGACAACTATCTCTGGGGAAAGTCCTAAGTAACATTCCTTTTAGCCTTCCTTGAAACTTGGTCCAGATTGCTTGAAACGGCTGCATAATCCTTTGCAATAAATGCAAGAAATAAATCTGAATGAATTCAATAACTGTTCTTGAATTTTAATTCTTAAAGCGTCAATCTCTCACAGAAATCATCGATCTGAGCTCTACGATCGTTGAACAGAGCTCAGAGATTGGATTTAAACAGCAGAAAGAAAACGTTGAACTGAGCTCTACGATCGTCGAACTGAGCTCAGCGACTTGGAAAATAGCTGAAGACAAAATGTCAATCTGATCTCGAAGATCGTCGACCGGAGTTCGATGACTTGCAGAATTGAGCTCAGAGAACGTCGAACTGAGTTCGATGTTTCGTCGACCGGAGCTCGACGAAAATTGTCTTTGTCTCAGCACTAAATCCTGATCTTTGAAAGGTCTTGGGGGCAGCTTCAACCCTAAGTTCTGACCCTTAGACTCATTCTATTTTTACCTTTTCAACTATACAACTAGGTCAAACCAATTTCCTAAAAACATAGTGATCCTAGCCCAAATTAGTAATAGGGTGTTCCAACAAAGCTGTAGGGCACTTGTGCCTGAGGTAGGATCTTGATGCAGATCTAAGGTAGGGCCTTTGTTCCTGAGATTGTAGGAGAGTCATTCTCTCTAGGATAGAATCCCTAGTTAATCTGAGGTAGGGCTGTCCTCCCATCCTTAGTGTAGGTCCCTTGGCCTGAGGTAAGTGATATGCTGATCACTGAGTTGTAGGCCCTTGTGACTAAGTTGTAAGTCTTAGAGGAGACTGCGAGATCCTGAGGGATCTGAGGTGTAAGCTCTTTGGAGAAGAGTTTTGGAGAAGTGCCTAGTCCAACAAGGTAGTTGGATAGGTGGGAGGGAAAGTGGATGTACTCTTATTAGAGGAACCACTACATATCTTGTGTGTGTGTTGTGTGTTTGTTGTATTGCAGGTTACATATCTTGAAAGCAAAGCTCAACCAACTAATAAAGCTCCTAAAGAAAAGAAAATAAAAGATAGGTCACTAAGGACTAAGAAACTTATTCACCCCTCTCTAGGTGATTTAGTTATGCTTGAAATAAAGTGTAACACCCCCATCCGTCGTACGGCATATAACAGAAGGTCTAGTTGGAACCTGACGTCATATACCACGGACAGTCGGAAGGGTTAAAGAATAATACCAAAAACTCAATTACTCGCCCTAACACAGAGCATTCTAGCGGAAGCTTTTTAACAGTTTAAGAGAACCCAAAATTTGCACAATAACGGCATGAATGTCCACTATACACCACAGGAATGAAATACAACAAATACACAAAAGAGTACTCGGCCTTATGGCCTTACAAATGTTCACTTGACAATATAATGTTTTACATACATCGGCTCACAGGCCGGCCACACATGACAAAAGTAAAATAACAGTTCGCTTTGGCCTTCGAGGGCCAGCTCAGCAACTTGGGATTCAGCCCGCTATTTGGCGCTTGGTTCAATAGCACCTGCAAGCAACATTCCACCGTACGGTGGAAAACAAAGCAACGGTCAGCTAAGGCTGACCAAATTATAATGACCCCGCCCCTTACTCGGGACGGCGGTGCACCTTCCTTGCATTTCATTAGCCCAGCTAAACAATTAAGTGCATAAGTATAATTCGCCACAGGTGTAGGCTCGCTCGGCCAAACACCCCGTGCACTCAGGGCACATTCTCGGTGAATCTGGTCAATTCCGTGGCTTCACCACCATCCTCAGGATGGCAAACATTATGAGCATTTTTGAGTCTTTCCGACCGCAGTCCAAGACTCCCGACTATGCCAACGTCCAGTTCCACTTTAGGGCCTCTAGCACCGAACCGCAAAGCCCAGGTCTGTTTCCACCCGCTCGTTGCTCACTCTGCCTAGTCACTTTAAGACGTACACGCGAGCCAAGCTTCACTCGGATCCTAATTCATTCCCAAACAACACATAACCCAGTTATGTTCAAGGCTGGCTCCCCAGCCGCCAAGTTAGCAGAATTACGTTTCCGCCCAGTTTTTAGGGTGCGCCTTGGAGTTAATCCCCAAGTATCCCTGCTGCAATCTACCGCGTAGAAACCCGAAAATAATCAAAGGCACGGAGTCTTCTCCGGCTACTCATGCAATGCAACATCACTGATTCATACAAACACATTCGGGTAGGCTTCACACACAATGCTTATGTCCGTACTACGATTCCGGACTCTAAACAAGGGAGACTTTACATATCTAACCCAAGGAACACTGCACACTCGCGTGAGAGGGTTTTCCTATGCAAAGGAAGAAGAGTTTCACATGCTCAAGTTAAGAATCGTTACCCTTGAAGTCTACTTTGGCGCCATGAAAAACTAGCCAGATGAAAGGCTTCGCAAGGGAATTCTCTCCACGGATTTGGTCTCGGTTCTCAATTTCGTGCTCCGATGCTCCGCCGGTGGCCGGATTCCTCCCCTTCCTTATTCCTTGCTCTCTCCTCTCTCTAACTCCTTAGAAATAGAAAACTTTAGAGGAAATGAGGAATTAATCCTCTATTTCCGGACTTAAGAAAGCAGGAACTCATCTGGGCCGTCAGATCTTATTTAAAGAAAACGAACGGCTCAGTTTTGCCTAAAATCTCTTAATCCTGGGCCGAACATGGCTTTGCACACGGCCGTGTCCCAGGCCGTGTGCCTCAATCCAGACATGATTGTCGAGTGTAGAAAAGCACATGGGTTAGGACACGCCTGTGTCCCAACCTGACACGCCCGTGTCAGGTCATCGACACGCCCGTGATTAGGGGCGTGTCACGAACAACCGCCACGCCAACCGTAACGTCCCCTGGTGGACACGGGTGGCCATACGCCCGTGTCGAATCTAACACGCCCGTGTCATACAGTACACGCCCGTGTTCCGGGTCATGTCCCTCAGTCGACACAAGACCAAACTTCCAGAGTAGTACACGGCCATGTGACACGCTCGTGTCACATGCCGTGTGCCTAACATGCCCTGGGACACGCCCGTGTCCCAGGCCATTTTCGAGCACTCAACGCTCGTTGACCTCAACTCGACAACTTGAGCATGATACGGCCATGTGACACGCCCATGTCACAGGCCGTGTTCTCCCTACCAAGACCCGAACTTGGTTCGAACACCGCCCGTTTCACTTTTAAGTTTCGGGGCGTTACAAATCTCCCCCCCCCCCCTAAAGAATTTTATCCACGAAATTATGTAAAGGTACACAAAATAATTTAAATATTACCTGCATGGAATAATTCAGGGTATGCTTCCAACATAGTCTGCTCTCGTTCCAAAGAAATCTCCTCACGTCCGCAGTTATCCCATCGGACTTTAACTATTCGGATTTCCTTGTTGTGGAGCCGTTTGCCTTCAAAGTATTCAATGCGAACTGGCTTGACCTTGGTCATCAACCCATTATCAATCGGCACTTCATCGACCGTAACGACCTGTGAAGTCTCTTGTACCACCTTCTGCAATACCGATATATGGAATACATCGTGTAGCCCACTCAATTCCACTGACAACTTCAATCGATACGCGGCTTCGCTAATCCGCTCCGGGATCTCAAACGGTCCAAGGTATCTCGGACTCAGCTTCTTCAAGCGTCGAATCCGCGAGACACCCTTGAATGGCTTAATTTTCAAATACACCCATTTGCAAACACTGAACTCCACATTCCTATGCTTGGCATTATAGTATTTTGCCTGTCTGTCTTGAGTGATCTTTAACCGTTCTTGAATCGTACGTACCATTAAAGTGACGTCTTCCACTGCCTGACATTTGTATAACTTCGACTCGCCTGTCTCCAACCAAGACAACGGCGTGCGACACCTTCTCCCATATAGGGCCTCGAAAGGCGCCATTCCAATACTCGCTTGAAAACTGTTATTGTATGCAAACTCTACCATGTACAGGTGATCTTCCCACTGATTTCTGAAATCCAAGGTGCACATGCGAAGCATGTCCTCCATTGTCCTGTTGACCCTTTAAGTCTGACCATCCGTCTGTGGATGAAAGGTTGTGCTGAAACTCAGCTTAGTTCCCAATAACTTATGCACCAGCCTCCAGTCATTTGACGTGAAGCGTCCGTATCGGTCACTAACAATACTGCGTGGCACACCATGCAACCATACAATATTACCCACATAGAGCTTGGCTAACTTTTCCACCGGATCTTCCTTCCTATTTAGGATGAAGTGCAACACCTTTGTCAATCTATCTACGATCACCCAGATGGCGTCGTTTCCCTTCTGCGACCTTGGCAGACCATGCACAAAATCCATGGAAATGTCGTCGAACTTCCATTCCAGGATAGGCAAGGACTTCAAGAAACCTCCGGGCTTCTGGGATTCTGCCTTCACCAAGGCACAAGTTTGGTACTTCGCCACATAAAGTGTTACATCCTTCTTCAGCCCTGGCCACCAAAACAACTTCTTCATGTCCCTATACATCTTCGTGCTCCCCGGGTGGATTGAGTACTTGGTATGATGAGCCTCATACATTAACTCTTCCCGAAGATTATCCGCACTAGGGATGCATAGGCGACCGTCCTTCCTTAGCAGTCTATCTTCAACTACAAATTGGGAATTTGACCCATCCAATGATTCATCCAAGATCTGCTTCATACTGCTATCCTGAACCAAAGCCCGTCGAATCCTATCAGCTAGGTCATACTGCACCTCCGTCCAACACAATATTGCCTCGGCAATAGCCTGATTGTCAATGCAGGAGATCTCCAATGCCTCCAAATCACGGACCAAATTCTCATCATGCACCGCCAACCAGTTGGCATGCGTAGGTGCCCTACGACTCAACGTATCCGCCACTGCATTTCCTTTCCTGGGCACGTAATGTATTTTTAAAGTGTAGTCCCCCAGGAACTCCATCCACCTCCATTGCCTCATGTTCAGGTCCTTCTGATCTAGCAAATACTCTAGGCTCTTATGATCGGTATAGATATTGACCTTCACACAGTACAGATAGTGCCTCCACAGCTTTAGAGCAAATATCACGGCCGCTAACTCCAAGTCATGGACTGGATAGTTTCTCTCATGAACACTCAACTGTCGTGATCCATAGGCTATCATGCTCCCATGCTGTAGCAGAACACAGCCCAAACCACTGCCCGAAGCATCACTATAAATTTCCAACCCTTCGGACCCACTCGACGAACGCAAAATAGGCGTTGTGACCAACCGTCTCTTCAATTCTTCAAAAGCCTGCGCGCACTCCAGTGTCCACACAAACTTTTTATCCTTCCTTGTCAGCGTCGTTAGTGGTAGCGCTATCAGCGAGAAGTTCTCTACGAAGCGCCTATAGTAGCCGGCAAGCCCCAGAAAGCTCCGGACTTCCGCCACCGTAGTCAACACTGGCCACTCCTGAATCGCCGCTATCTTCGCCAGATCCACCGCTATCCCTTTACCATTGACAATATGCCCAAGAAACGTTATTGAGGATAACCAGAACTCACACTTGGAGAACTTAGCATACAACTGATTCTTTCTCAACGTCTCCAATACCATATGCAGATGCTTGTAGTGATCATCCTCACACCGCGAGTACACCAGGATGTCGTCAATAAATACTATAACGAAATGGTCCAGGTACTCTCTGAACGTCCTGTTCATTTGATCCATAAACACGGATGGCGCATTGGTTAGCCCAAACGGCATGACCGTAAACTCATAATGTCCAAACCGCATGCTGAACGCTATCTTTGGGATGTCACTTTCCCTTATCCTTAGTTGGTAGTATCCGGATTTCAGATCTAGCTTCGAATATACCATTGACCCAACCAACTGATTAAATAGATCGTCAATCCTTGGGATCGGATACTTATTCTTTTCCGTAAGCTTGTTCAACTCCCGATAGTCGATATAGAGTCACAAGCTCCCATATTTATTCTTAACAAAGAGGAGCGGTGCGCTCCAAGGTGATGAACTTGGATGCACATACCCCTACTCTAACAATTCTTGCAGTTGCACCTTCAGCTCCGCCATATCCTTAGGCAATATCCGATACGGAGGGCGTGACACCGGTTTGGCACCTGGCACCAGCTCAAATGTAAAGTAAATCTCCCGCTGAGGAGGGGCTCCCGGGAGATCGTTTGGGAAGACATCAGGATACTCGGACACAACTGCAATACTGTCAAGACTAGGTTTAGGCGTTGAAGCCTGCACTAATGCGACAAATAGTTCTGCCCCAGACCGAACTTCCTTAATCACCTGAAGAGCCGACATCAAAATCTTACTCGACCCTTTCAAGCTCGCAAACGTAGTCTCTTGTTCAGTATTCAGTCCCAACTTAACCTCCTTTTGGTTGCAATCAATTCATGCTCGCTGCTCCGAGAGCCAGTCCATACCAAAGATTATGTTGAACTCCATTAACGGCAGTACTGACGCTTGCAAAACGAACTCCTGATCCCCGATCGGTATCTTTACCACACAGACTCTATCCGCGCGCATTGAGCACCCATTGGGCAGCAACACATCCAACTTGTCCTTTGACATCGAGGAAGGAACTCCGATGCACGATACGAATCTTTCGAACAAGAAGGAATGCGAAGCTCCCGTATCAAACAGGGCTCTCGCCGGACAGTCAAAAATTAACAAAAATCCTAGCACCAACATTCATAAGCTAACATGCAAAAAAGGTAACAACTTCAAAAAGCTAAACTGTTAAAATTTAACTTATACTTTTCACCAGGTCAGCTTGCTTAATGGCCTCTTGCATACTAAGGTTGTAAACTCTAGGCTGGGCTGGAGCATGGTGGGATGTGATCGACTCCGCCGCCTTCCCATTTTTTTCAAATGTTGTTCCATGCCTCTTCTCGGACTTTGCACGTCCGCTCCAACACTCACGTGCAAAATGCCCCACCTTTCCACAGTGGTAGCACGCTCCTGGGACTCGACTTGAGTTTGCCCCCATCACACCAGACGAAGGGGCTGAACTCGAAGTCTTCTGCTTCTTGTTCCATCTGCGGAAACCCGACTTTGAACTCGGCACTTTGAACTCTGACCTCTTATCACATGGGTCCTTCTTCTCTTAAACTTTTTTTGCGACCCTTTCCAATGACCGAGCCGCATTTACCAAGGCTAGGAAGCCCTACGCCTTAGGCCCGGCGAGGAGTAGCTATAGGTCGCCATGTAGGCCCTCATAAAATCGGTTGGTCTTCCGCTCCTCTTCAGTAAACATAGCACCAACATAACGACCAAACCAAGTAAATTCGTGGAGATACTCATCCACGCTTCTCTCTCCTTAAGTCAAACCGAGGTACTTATTCTCCATCTCAAGCTTCTGGGCAGAAGGTAGGTATCTGGACAAGAACAACCTTGAGAATTCCTCCATCAGTACTTCGGCAAGTTGCCTTCCCACTAAAAGATGAACCTCCAACTCACCCCACCACATCCTTGCCTCACTATCCAATTGGAAGATCTCTATTGTGGTCTTCTGCAACTCCGCAGTTTCTATGGCGGTCATGACCCTCTTCATCGTAGAGAGCCAATCCTCAGCTTGAGTTGGCGTTCCCATCCCGTCGAACACCGGAGGATTAAAGCTCATCACATGCTTTAGATGTTTCTCCGTGGCTCTCCTTGGTGCTACCGGATCAACTTTCCAACATTCTACCACTCCCAGCTCTGCCACTCTAATCAATTCTTGCTCATTAGCAGGTGGTGTGTGCTGCACTTATTGGGCATTTATCATGGCAAAGACTACTTCAACCACCAATCTGATGGTTTCTGCTGAAGGAGGTGTTGTAGGCACATCACTTGGTGCACTACTTTCCGCCGATTGCGGATGCTCAGATTGCCCAACACCGCTCCTAATTACCTATAATAGCATAAACCCTTGATTAGGCGACACACAAATTGCTAAAAGCAATCACTGGAACACTCAGGTTTCTCAAAACAAGTGTATTTTTGCATTCCTATGTGGACATTCATGGGTTCTGAAAGACTTAATTCAAGAGCCTAAACACCTAGAGGGGGTGAATAGGTTCTAATTTTTCCTTTAATATTTTAGGCAATTAAATAGATCTTGTTTGGCACAAACAAAATAAAACACAGCACAGAACATTCGCAACACAGAACACCAGATTTATAGTGGTTCCCAAAGATATGGGTACGTCCACTTTCCCCCTTCACCTATCCAGTAGAGTACTGGATTCAGCCTAACTTCTTTCCTCTTTCTCAGATCCAAAGATCCTACAACTCAGAACCAAAATGGTTCCTATACCTCAGACTTTTGCAAGTCCTACCTCAGATCCTTCCAAGAATCCTACCTCAGGCCTCAGCCCTACCTCAGCCCTTATCTCTAGGCTTACAACTAAGACTTCACAAGTCCTACCACTCAGGCTCACAGCCCTACCTCAGCCTTTATAATTATAGGCTTACACCTCAGATCTACAAAAGATCCTACAAGAAATTGTGTAATAAAAGAGATACAAAAGATATCACCAGATAGATCCCCATATTGATGTTCTTCTTGATCAGTTCTTGATCTTCAGTCCTAACCAGACTTAGCCGTTTCAAAGCTTCTTGATAGAATAAAATAAGGTTGGATTGTTCTTGATGTAGAAGTTGATCCACTGTTAGCTCCTTCCTTGAATTCAGAATGAGATCTGAATCTTCTCTGCAGACTGTTCTGGAACCGCCTTCTTAAAGGGTTTCCCCTTTTCTTGTGAATTTTCTCTCTCTTAGTTGATGGATTTTCTGGCCTTCACTGTGTTTTTTTTAAGGATCAGGCCTTTATATAGAGATTCCTCATGGTTACCGGTTGATCCGATTTGTAATAACCTTCTGACAGTTCTGACAAAGGTGTCAGACCTGTTGGTAATGACAGTTGTCGACCCACCAGTCATGACAGTTGATTCCTTAGAGACTTAACAACTCAGCATGATCCACTCAACAATCTGCTCCACAGGTGTCGACACAAGTAGACTAAGTGTCAACACAAGTCTTGATAATGTCGACACAGTACTTCATGTGTTGACATAGTCATTCTTCTACTCCTCGACACATCTTCTATTTGTATGTGTTGACACAAGTCCAGTGTGTCGACACAACTGCTCCTGGTCTCGACATAACTGCTGCAGACAGATGGAGTTGAGTGTATGTCCAGCTGTTGACACAAGCCTTTAGACCCAGTATAACTGTTGCCGTAAAAATGGCGTTGAGTGTGTGTCTAGCTGTTGCTATAAGATGGCATTGAGTGTGTGTCTAGCTGTCGACACACACCTTCTTCAGGTGTCGACACAATTCCTGAGTGTCGACACATGCCTTTCTTCTTGTATCGACATAACTCCTGGGTATCGACACAGCCTCTGGTTTAGGTGTCGACACAATTCCTGCCTTAGGTGTCGACATAATTCTGGGTGTCGACACAACTACTTCTTTAGGTATTGACATAATTCTAGGTGTCGACACAACTACTTCTTTAGGTGTCGACACAATTCCTGGGTTTCGACACAGCTTTGCTTCTAGTGTCGACACTTGTACTTAGAATATTTTTCTTCCACTTCTTAAACCTGTACAAAGAAACTTAAAACATCCATCAAATACATATTGATTTATATCATTGACTAAGATGAGGCTTCTCCAAATCTGGTACATACTTCCAGTGTACCCAACAAGTTCTTTTATGTTATAACGATGACGCACATACATGTGCTCACCACCCCTTAAAAGAATTCGTCATGAATTCAAATACATACGACTGACACCCTAGTCTGATACCAAATTGTAACACCCTCATCCATCGTATGGCATATAACAGAAGGTCCAGCTGGAACCCGACCCCATTTACCACAGACAGTCGGAAGGGTTACAGAATAATACCAAAAACTCAACTACTCTCCCTAACACAGAGCATTCTAGCGGAAGCTTTTAAACAATTTAAGAGAACCCAAAATTGGCAAAACAACAGCATGAATGTCCACTATACACCACAGGAATGAAATACAACAAATACACAAATGAGTACTTGGCCTTATGGCCTTATAAATGTTCACTTGACAATATAATGTTTTACATACATCGGCACACATGCCGGCCACACATGACAAAAGTAAAACAACAGTTTTCTTTGGCCTTCGAGGGCCAGCTAAGCAACTTGGGCTTCAACCCGCTATTTGGCGCTTGGTTCCGCAGCACCTGCAAGCAATATTCCACCGCACGGTGGCAAACAAAGCAACGGTCAGCTAAGGCTGACCAAATTATAATGACCTCGCCCCTTACTCAGGACGGCAGTGCTCCTTCACTGCATTTCATTAGCACAGCTAAATAATTAAGTGCATAAGTATAATTCTCCATAGGTGTAGGCTCGCTCAGCCAAACACCTCGTGCACTCATGGCACATTCTCGGTGAATCCGGTCAATTCCGTGGCTTCACCACCATCCTCAGGATTGCAAACATTGTGAGCATTTTTGAGTCTTTTCGACCACAGTCCAAGACTCCCGGGTATGTCAATGACCAGTTCCACTTAAGGGCCTCTAGCACCGAACCACAAAGCCCAGGTCCGTTTCCACCCTCCCATTGCTCACTCCGCCTAGTCACTTTAAGATGTACACACGGGCCAAGCTTCACCCGGATCCTAATTCATTCTAAAACAACACATAACCCAGTTATGTTCAAGGCTGGCTCCCCGACCGCCAAGTTAGCAGAATTACGTTTCCGCCCAGTTTTTCGGGTGCGCCTTGGAGTTAATCCCCAAGGATCCCTGCTGCAATCTACCGTGTAGAAACCCGAAAACAATCAAAGGCACGGAGTCTTCTCCACCTACTCATGCAATGCAACATCACCGATCCAGACAAACACATCCGGGTAGGCTTCACACACAATGCCTATGTCAATACTACGATTCCAGACTCTAAACAAGGGGGACTTTACATATCTACCCCAAGGAACAACGCAAACTCACCGCACACTCGCGTGAGAGGGTTTTCCTATGCAAAGGAAGAAGAGCTTCACATGCTCAAGTTGAGAATCGCTACACTTGAAGTCTGCTTTGGCGCCATGAAAAACTAGCCGGATGAAAGGCTTCGCAAGGGAATTCTCTCCATGGATCTGGTCTTGGTTCTCAATTTCGTGCTCTGATGCTCCGCCGGCGGCCGAATTCCTTCCCTTCCTTATTCCTTGCTCTCTCCTCTCTCTAACTCCTTAGAAAGAGAAAACTTTAAAGGAAATGAGGAATTAATCATCTATTCGTGGACTTAAGAAAGCAGGAACTCATCTTGGTCGTCGGATCTTGTTTATAGAAAACGAACGGCTCAGATTTGCCTAAAATCTCTTAATCCTGGGCCGAACACGGCTTTGCACACGGCCGTGTCCCAGGTCGTGTGCCTCGATCCAGACACGATTGTCGAATGCAGAAAAGCACACGGGTTAGGACACACCCGTGTCCCAACCTGACACGCCCGTGTCGGGTCATCGACACGCCCGTGACTAGGGGTGTGTAACGAATAACCGCCACGCCAACCGTCACGTCACCTGGTGGATACGGGCGGCCACACGCCCGTGCCAAATCCAACACGCCCGTGTCATACAGTACACGCCTGTGTTCCGGGTCGTGTCTCTCAATCGACACAGGACCAAACTTCTAGAGGACTACACGGCCATGTGACACGCCTGTGTCACATGCCGTGTGCTTGACACGCCCTGGGACACTCCCGTGTCCTAGCCCGTGTTCGAGCACTCAACGCTCGTCGACCTCAACTCGACGACCCGAGAACGACACGGCCATATGACACGCCCGTGTCATAGGCCGTGTTTACCCTATCAAGACCCGAACTTGGTTCGAACACCGCCCGTTTCACTTTTAAATTTCGGGGCGTTACATAAAGGACTTTCAGAACCTTCCCGGTTCTATTTTTGGGCAAAACGTAAACAAATAAAGCCTCATTAATAAGAGATTGGTTATGTTGATTATGCTTCCGCTGTAATATACAGTTCATGGGCTTTTACTTATGTTTGTGCCTCATGCGAGTGGTAGCCGACCCAAAGGAAGGTTGCTACTGGGCCGAGTCATAAATAGTGCCAAAATCCCAATGTGGACGTCTTAATAAGGGATACAACTTAAGGTGTTGGGGTCGGCCCAAAGGAATACCCTTCCCACTTTAAGCCCTAAATTTAGAAGTTCGCATTGGACGTTTTGATGACGGAGTAAAGAAAGGTTGCGTAAATTTTGTATGATCCATGCGTATAGAACTCGACCCAAAGGAAGGGTGTCATTTTGGTCGGATCGTACATACTTTTTTGGTCGATATAAATGTTTTAAGTTTTGGGAGAACACTCATGTGGCAGCAGTCGGCCCAAAGGAAAATTATTTGCCACATGAGACTCAAAACTTAAAAGGTTTATGTTGGGCCCGTACATTGTTGGCTAAATAGAGACACACTTTAATCTGAGAGTCTAATTAGTTGCCCTATTAATTAGACTAGTTGCTCATATGATGTTTTATTTTTTGCAATTCTCATATGTGCAAAACCTTTTTTTAAATGGGATTTTAGACTTGTGTTTATTTCTTTCTCTATTTCAATAAATGCATCATCTATTTCTGCTAGCTTAAATGGTATTCCAGTTCTGAACGGGTCTAATTTTGAGAAGTGGCAAGACCATGTGAAAATTTTTCTAGGATGTATGGATTTAGACTATGCCTTGCAGGCCAATGAACCCACTCCTTTATCTGCTTCTAGTATGGTCGAAGAAAAGGCTATCTATGAGAAAATTTTGGATAAATGGGAGAGGTCCAATAGAATGTGTCTCATATTCATGAAACATTCCATTCCTGAAGCCATAAGGGGTGCAATGCCTGATCAAGTGAATGCCAAAGATTTCCTTACTGAAGTAGCAAATCAATTCACAAAATCGGATAAGGTTGATGACAGTACGCATCTTTGCAAACTGGTTAATATGCATTACAACGGTAAAGTGAACATAAGGGAGTACATTATGGAAATGTCGAATCTTGTTTCTAAATTGAGGGCACTTAAATGTGATTTCTCCGAAGAAATTCTGGTGCACCTTATTCTGATCTCTCTTCCTGCACAGTTTAATCCTTTTAAGATAAATTATAACACTCAAAGGGATAAATGGAGCCTTGCTGAGCTCATGAGTCATTGTGTGCAAGAAGAAGAGAGATTGAAACATGATAAGACAGAAAGTGCTCATTTAGCATTCCAAGGCAATGCTGGCATAAAGAAAGGGAAGTGGAATGCGTCGAAGGGGAAGACAGTTGCTACTCTAGGAGGTAATCCTGCAATGGTATCAGTGCAAAAGAAGAATGTTATGGTCATCTTGTGCTTCTTTTGCAAGAATGTAGGCCATGTGAAGAAGGATTATGAGCGGTACCAAAAATTGCTCATCAAGAAGGGTAATAATTTTCATGCTTTTGTTTGCTTAGACATTAATTTAACTGAAGTTTCCCCCAATTCTTGGTGGTTAGATACTGGTGCAACTATTCACATTAGTACTTCAATGCAGGGATTTCTAACATCCAGATTGTCAAATGAGAATGAGCGATTCATCTATGTGGGCGATGGCAAGAAAGTAATTGTTGAGGCAGTGGGAGTCTGTAGTCTTCAATTAGCATATATTTTTCTTTTAGATCTGTATGAGACTATGTTTGTTCTATCCTTTAGACGAAACTTAATTTCTATTTCATTATTAGATAAATCTAGTTTTACTTTCTCTTTGAGAAATAGAATTATTGATCTCTTTAGGGAATTTAAAAGTGTAGGAAAAGAATTTCTCGTTGATTTCTTATATAAATTAGACTAGCACTCCTCTTATTTTGAATCTCTGCATGTGAACACTATTGTCACCAAATCTAAGTTAATTAATGAAAACTCATATAGTTTATAGCATAGGCGATTAGGACAGATCTCGAAAGAGAGAGTTGAAAGGCTTATGTCTACTGGAGTTCTAGGTCCTTTGGATCGCTCAGACATTACCGTATGTCGATGCAAGAAGGAGTTTAGGCATCTTGGAGGTGATTCATACGGACATTTGTGGTCCATTCCCTACAGCTTCATGGAATGGTCATAAATATTTTATCACCTTTATATATGAATACTCTAGATATGGGTACCTGAAAGTGAGGGATAGATCTTATGTTTACTCTAGAGGGGGTGAATAGAGTATTAAAAATTTATTAACTTGTTTTTATAGCAGATTAAAAGTTAGTGATATATATAGGATAAAAAGAAATATCACTGCAAACAAGCAAAAATTAAAGGCAAGCCAGACGATATAAGGAGATTATAGTGGTTCCCCAATAAACCTGGGTACATCCAATCTTCTATCACCCTGGTAGGAATCCACTACAGGTTTTTGATCAGGTGCCCTGCCACCACAGGTTTTTGCTCAGGTTCCCTGTCACCACAAGATCTATTTTCTAAGGTAGATCTAGCAACCCTTTGAGCTTTTGATCAGGTGCCCAAAAACCAAACTAAGTCATTTGATCAGGAGACTTAATAACCAAAAGGGGCTAACTTTTGAAGGGAGTTAAAACCCTGTACACAGGAAATGGAAAAGTAAAAAATTATATTGTCTTCTCTATCACTATGCTCTGAGAAGACTAGTGGATTTTATTGATGTTGTCAAAGCTTCCCCTAAGTTATAGAAATTTGATCAAGAGTGGAAGCTTTGCTGCAAGGTGTAGGCCTTCAAAGATGAAAACTTCTTCTTCCAGTGAATGATTCTGAGAGATTGAACTTTTTGTCTCAAATTGAATATGTGTTGCTGAAAGAAAAGCTTGAAGAAGAAGAATGATGAACAAGATATTTTCTGTCTCTGTCTCTTGTTCTCTGTTTGTAGATGTTCTCTTTCTTCTTCTCCTTGTGCTTGATTATAAAAAAATATTATGTGTATCTTATCTTCTGCAATCTTCTAAAAAATTTCTTTTTATATTGATTGCTGACTCAAGCACATTTGAATTTCAAATTCCTTAAAATCTTCTGCATAATTTCTGGGATCCTGAACGGTTGATTTTTGTCTTCAATGTATTTCCCTAACTATCCCAGTAAATATAGTAGAGTAATAACTCTGTTAATACCATAATTAATGCTGCCAGGAAATGACTATATTCTTGAGAATATTGAGCATTAATTATCAGAGTATTACTGACTTAAAATAATAGAATTTGAAATCAGACTGATGGTCGAACTGATAAAACTGCAAAGAAGAATAGTCGAGCAGAATCTGGAAAGAGTTAGTCGAACTCAACAAAGATTTCGTCAACCTGAACTCCAAGTTCATCGTGCTAAGAAATCTCCTTCGTCGAGCTGAGCTCCAAGATCGTCGAGCTGAAAATATACTTGCCAATCTGAGCTCCAAGTTCGTCGAACTGATAAGGTACTTTGTTGAGCTGAGATTCTGATATAAGCTCACAGTTTGTCGATCTCAGCTGGACTTTCGTCGAGCTCAACTCAGAGAAGGAACTCTGAGTTCGTCGATCTGAGATCGACGATCGTCGAGCTGAGTTCAGCTATCGTCGAACACCTTTTTCTACAATCTTTAAACTGTCTTGTCTCTAAAGTCTTGTGTCTCTGAAGTATTCTGAAGGTAGGTTTCAATAATCTAACCTATTGTGACTGACCTTAACCTTGGAACTAACAAATGACCCTAGGTTATACATGTTGGGTCATCAAACCTAATAGTGAACCTAGCCCAAATCTCAAGTAGGGTCCCAACAATCTCCCCCTATTTAGGTGAGGTCACTATGCAAAAATAAAAATAAAGAAAATCACAAAGCAATAAAAATATTTGACAGAATTTTAAATCATTCAGCAAATATGAATAAATGTGCCTTGTGAATATATACAACAATAATAAAGTTCAAAATCCATAGGCAGAAAATTAAGAGTCTTTCTTTGAAGAATCTGAAGAAGGTTTTGTGAAAACCATTTTCCTTTTTTGATACTCTGCTTCTCTTTGGGTCATCTTCATGTCTTGTACACCAAGAATTTTTATAGTTGCAGCTCTGGGCACTACAGTTTCAGGATGCGAATTCATATAGGCATCAACATTGAAATGATTTTGTACCTTATATTTGTCCAGTTCTTTCTTCCTATAAGAAGACATGGTTGAATACTGAGCAGTATCTTTTCCTTCTTCCCTGGATTTCCTAATCTGTTAAAGTGCTATAATCTCCTTGAATCTGGCCATTCTAAAATTAGGATCCTTTTCTGGATCACATACTAGAGACAATGGCCTTTCTGGACTTGCTTTGTCTTGTTGATTTCTTTCAGATGTCTGTTATTGACTGCTTTGCTTATTATGTTGTTGTTGTTTGCTACTTTGGAAGTTGTGCTGCTATCTCCTGCTGCTGTAAGATGGTCTGGAATGATAAGAAGTATAAGACCTTTGAACTTGAGAAACATTTCCTGCTGATCCTATTGTAGGAGGAGGAGGAGGACCTCTCCTAAATTGTGGTGGTGGAGAGTATCTCCTACTCTTCCTCCATGCTTTCATCTCAATCTTTGAATACCTCATCCAGTGAGGAGTGTCTGGAGTGAGAGTAATGTTATGTAAAATGTAGTAAGGGGTGTCAGCATTGGGGTTTGGTTTTGGTGCAGCCTTTGCGGAACCTTCCTCTTTGCTTTTCTCTTCTTAGAACCAAAATTTTCTGAATCATCAGAATCATCATCATCATCATCTGAATCACTGGCAGGATTATCATATAACTCATCAATTTGCTTAAACAGATCTGCTTGATTTATAGCTTGAACTTCTGGCTCTTTAGATGCAATATCTGTAATATCTTGAGCCTGAACACCGTCACTTTCTGGTTCCATGTCTTGAAACATAATTACATCAAGATCTGGCATAGGGGACTCATCCCGGCCAAAAGATGGAGGTGAGAAAGCCTTTGGCTCTATGTTAGAAATATTGGAAGTAGTAATACAGAAACTATTTCTTATTTCTTCTAACACTAAAGGTTTTACTATAGTAGAATATCAAACAATTGCTTTAGAGTAATCTGAAACTGTATCAACTGGAACTGGTAATTTTGAGCTATAAACTAAATTAAAAGAATGAAGTAATGATGGAAGGTCTATTGTGGGATTAATGAAGAAATCACAAACAGTGATAATTGCAGTATCTACTGACTCTTCTTCTAAACAAATCATTGCAGTATCATCATCAAGAATTTCAACTATTTCAACTGCTGGAATATCTACTACTGCTACTGATGTTGCTGCTACTGGAGGAGATTCTTCATTGGACATATCCCCATGCTTGGTTTCAGAGAGTCCTGAACCCAGGCCCCCAGAAGAAGGGACAGAGGAGGAAGAAGCAAGTTGAGCAGATAGAATGGAGATAGAGGCAACAAGAGGGGCAACAGCCTCACCTATGAGCTTCTTAAGAGAGGGGGTGATGAATTGAAGAAGATCATTAGTAATTTCAGAGAAGTTTAGATATAGTAGTTCAGGAGTAGAAGGGGTATAGGTGTATTGGTGAACACAGTTGGAACAGATGGAGAGTGCTTGAGGTAGGTCTGAATGTTGGAAGGTTGGGAATGTTGGTGGAATATGTGGAGCGATTGCATCACGAAGTTCATCTTGAAGAGGTGAATATTGTGGAAGGGATTGAGGAGATGGAGATGAGAATAAATTGAAGGTAGGGAATGATAGAGGTTGATCTGGAAAAGTAGAAGTGGATGGAATATCTGCAAAATGTGATGGTTAAGGTGATTGAGGAGGTGATGGTATTATTAGAGCATGTATTCCACGCTTCCTAGTTTGCTAATAACAAATCTTGTTTGTATTTGATCTTTGGGTGTTTTTGGTGTACAGATATCACAGGTCTATCACTAATGTCTTTTGGGTGATGAATCGGATCAAAACTGAGCTCAGGAGATATCGCCAGGCAATATTGAGTATCGCCGATGGGCGATAGCGCCACTCGACACATCTTTGTTCGGCGCTCGACAAAGCTCGTGGGCGACGTGGCATCCATTACATCGTTATCGCTAGGTGGCGATATCCAGTATCGCCAGTCGATAGTGCACGTTCGACGATAGACGGATCTGCGATGCGAAAGTGAGGAGTTCATGGGACACATGGCAGCAGTTACCGATATCGCCAGGTGACGATACCCAGTGTCTCCAGGCGATATCGCCAAAGTATAAAAGCCATTCAATTTCTTGTGGGGAACATGAATTTTATCACCTGGAGTGTACCTTCCTATTTAGAAGATTCAGAGAGCTCCAGATCTCAGATTTACTCCATACTCTGAAGAGGGCCAAAGCGCGAAAGATTGACGGCACGTTCGCAGCATTCGAAGCAATTATGGCAAGGATTCGTCGGCTTCTTCAGCGCATTATTTGAAGGGAGTGTCTAGCCTAAAGTGTTCAATTTTTTTTGTCCTTGTTTCTATTATTTTCTTATTGTAATCGAGAGGGGAAATGGTCGTCTTGTGCATGGCGTCTAAGTCCTTGTATGACTTAGGGAAATAGCCGCCTTGTGAGTGGCGTCTGAGTCCTTGTGCGGCTTAGGGAGAAATCGTTGCCTTGTGTGCAGCGTCTAGATCGTGGTTAGATCTAGGGGAGTCTAGTAGCAAGATCTAGGGAGAGATACGTTTTATCCTGCCGGTTCTTGGTAGAAGGACCGATAAAAACACAAGTAAATTATTTGTTTCATGAGCCTTTGTCTCTAGCTCTATAGAGATACCTTGTATTCAAATTTATCCCATTTGAAATATATCATTGTTTGTCTTTGCTAGTATACATTTTCATCTTTATTTATATTATTTTTATTCATCAAGCAAAATTTATCTGAATTAAGAAAAATTTAAAGAATCCTTATTCACCCCCCCCCCCTCTCTAAGGGCGTCGCACGATCCAACACTTGGTATCAGAGGAAGGTTACTCAAAAATCGGTTTCACCACCGGCAGTAATGGCGCAAAACACTCACGCATTTTCTGAGGGGCAAGGTATAAGTAGACCTCCCTTATTCACGGGTACTGACTACAACTATTAGAAAGCTCGAATGTGATGCTTTATAATAGCACTAGACATCGATGTTTGGGGCATGGTAGAAAAATGATGCACTGCTCCTATAACTGTAATAGGAAGTGTCTCAATGGAAAAAACCAAGGATAAATGGGATGAAGTTGATAAGCTTCGCTGTAAAAATTACGCTAAGGCAATGAACGCCTTATTTTGTGCGTTAGATAGGACTGAATTTGATCGTGTTTGTGCATGTGATACTGCATATGATATATGGAATCTTCTTGAAGTGACTCATGAAGGTACATTGCAAGTAAAGGACTCGAATCTTTTCCAGTTAGAATCAGAGTTTGAGAAGTTCAAGATGGAGGTTGATGAGGATGTAGACTTCATGTACAGAAGGTTCAGCAAGATAGTGAACGACTCAAGGATTCTAGGAAAGAATTTCTCAAATGGAGATTTGGTAAGAAAAATACTTAGATTGCTTCCCCCGAAGTTCAATCCAAAAGTGACTGCCATCTCAGAGTCACACGATCTAAAGTCTCTCAAAATTGAGAATCTAATAGGCAAATTAAAACCCCATGAAGTGGAGTTGAGGATTCAACAACAAGAGTATAGCCTGGAGCCAAGAAAGAAAGCTTTGACATTGAAGTCCAAGAAGGAAGAGGAAAGCGAGTCCGATGAAAGTGACAATGGAGATGAAGAAAACCTATTTGTGAAGAAATTCAGGAAATTCATGAGAAATCCTGAAAGAAGAAATTCTTTCAGGAAATTTTTTAAGAAGCAAGAATCTGGATATAGGAAAGGAAAATCCCAAGCTGATGGAGAGGATGACGAAGATAGACCACCACCTGAGTGCTATCATTGCAGGAGAATTGGCCACATAAAGAGCAAGTGCCCAAAGTATCTGAAAGAGCTGAAGGAGAAGCGGTGCAGAAAGAAAGATAAGAAGAAATTTCTGAAGGCAGAAACATGGGATGAATCCACTTCTGAGGAATCAAGCAATTCAGGATCAGAAACTGAAGAGGAGGCCAATATGTGCTTGATGGGAAAGAGTGTTTCATCACATGATGACGAGAGCAGTGTTCAGAGTGACACTGAGGTAACTCATGAAACTTATGATGATTTATATTCCGAATTTTTAAGAACTTGTAAATATTTAGATAAAAAACTAGATGAAATTCAATTAATTAAATCTGAAAATAAATTGTTAGTAAAAGAAAATAGAAAATTAAAAAATGAAGTAAAAGTTCTTGGAAAGGAGAAAGCAACATGTCAATAGGATTGTCCCTCTTTGACAAAGATACTAGAGCTTGAGAAAGACCTCTCTAAGACTCAGACTCGGGTTGATACTCTTACAAGAGATAAAGAGGCCTTAGAGCGATCTCTAAAGTTTTATCAATCTCAAGTGGAAGGCAGCAGAAAGTCCTTCGCAAACCGATGCGGCACCATTGTTGCCGAAAATACTGTATTAAGGGGACAAGTCTGTGATTTAGAAATGGCCACTAACAAATTTGGCCAAAAATCACTAAATATGATTTTAGCAAACCAGTACTATGGTTCTGCAAAATTCGGACTTGGATACTCACCTGAACACTATCGCCCGACAACATCCACTGTCGTTGGCGATAAGAAAAAGTCTAGAAAATCTTTTTTTCAAATTAAAAATGATAAAACTACTATCCCTGTAACTTCCAGCAAAAGGTCAAAATTTATTTTAAAAAACACGACGGCTTCTTTCATCAAGTGTGCCAAATGTGATAAGTTTGGTCACACAACACACACTCGTAATAAGATGGGGCACTATTCTGTTAAACAAATCTGGGTACCTAAGGCTTCCACCTATTCTATGGGAGGAACCACTTGGGTAACCGGATCTTTACTCTCATCCTCTTGCTAGGTGTGTTGGCAGGCTAAGGACAAAGAAGACATGTGGTACTTGGACTCAGGGTGTTCCAAGAAAATGACGGGCAATAAATCAAAGTTCCTTAGCCTAGAGATGAAGAAAGGAGGACTAGTTATATTTGGTTACAATGGAAAAGGAAAAATCATCGGCATTGGAGTAGTAGGTAATAAATCATTTACTATCTCAAATGTTTTGTATGTTAAAGGTTTGAAGCATAATTTAATCTCTATAAGTCAATTATGTGATGTTGGCTTAAATGCCTTATTTGACTCGTCTTCAAACTTATGCAAAATTATTAAATCCAAAACAAATGATACTATTATTACTGCTCTTAGGTTTCAAAATGTCTACATGATTAGATTTAATGATTTGTCACATTCTTCATTAAAGTGTTTTATATCTAAAAATGATGTGTTAGATTTGTGGCATAGACGTCTTGGATATTCTAGTTCCAAGCTAATTATAAAATTGTCTCAAAACAAACTAATTAAAGGTTTACTTATTTTGCATGGAAATTTATCGTCTTTATGTTCACCATATCAAAAAGGAAAATTTTCAAAGTCTTCATTTAAGAGCAAAAATTTTGTTTCCACCACTAGGCCTTTAGAATTGATTCATATGGATTTGTTTGGTCCTGTTAATACACTAAGTCTATGTGGTAGAAAATACACCTTTGCTTTGATTGATGATTATTCTCATTTATGTTGGACAATTTTCTTAAAGTCTAAATCTAATGCGTTTTTAGAATTTTCCAAATTATGTATACGTGTTCAAAATGAACTAGAGTTTAAAATAAAATGCATTCGTTCAGATCATGGAGGTGAATTTGATAATGAAAAAATTGTTTCTTTTTGCAATGAGTTAGGAATTAAACATGAATTTTCCGCTCCTCGTACACCTCAACAGAATGGTGTGGTAGAGAGGAAAAATAGAACTTTGCAAGAACTAGCTTGCACTATGCTATCTGAATACAAATTACCCAGATCATTTTGGGTCGAAGCTGTTAGTATTGCTTGTTATGTTATTAATCGTGTTATGCTTCGACCTCTCTTGAAATTAACACCTTATGAGTTATATTTCCAAAAGAAACCAAATGTATCTTATTTTAAAGTTTTTGGTTGTAAATGCTTTGTTTTGAACACTAAGGATAATTTAGGCAAATTTGATGAAAAGTGTGATGAAGGCATTTTTATTGGCTATTCTTCAACGAGTAAAGCTTATAGAGTTTACAACAAAAGGACTAAAATGGTTGAAGAATCTATACATGTTAAATTTGATGAGTTTTTCCCTTATATAGAAGCTAATAATACAGGTCAAGCTGAAGAGTCCTCCCCTCTACAAAGGTTGGATGATGATGATGAAATCCTTGGAGATAAAGATAAAGAAAAAGGAGTCGACCAAGAAGAAGAAGAGCAAGAATATGTGCCTCCAAGCGAACTAAGATTCTCAAAAAATCATCTCCAAGATTTGGTGATTGGAGAACCGTCAAGAGGGGTAAGTACTCGTTCATCCGTACGTGAGTTATTCTCTAATATGTGCTTTATTTCTGATATAGAACCTAAAAGTGTTGAAGCTGCTTTAAATGATAATTTTTGGTTTTTAGCTATGAATGACGAGCTTAATCAATTTGAACGCAATAAGGTTTGGAAGTTAGTAAAAAGACCGTCAAATCATCCTATTGTAAGGGTTAAGTGGATTTTTAAAAATAAACTAGATAGTGAATCTAGGGTCACTAGGAACAAAGCTAGACTCATAGCAAAAGGATATTCACAAATAGAAGGAATAGATTTTGATGAAACTTTTGCACCCGTAGCACGTTTAGACGCAGTTAGAATATTTCTTGCATTTGCTAATTTTAAAAGGTTTAAACTATTTCAAATGGATGTTAAAACTACTTTTCTTAATGGGTAAATTAAGGAAGAGGTTTATGTAGAACAACCTCCAGGCTTTGTTGATGTTAAATTTCCTGATCATGTTTTTAAATTAGAAAAAGACTTTGATGGTTTGAAACACGCACCCCGAGCATGGTATGATAGATTGACTATTTATTTATTAAAGAATGATTACAAAATGGGTAGTGCTGATTATACTTTATTTGTTAAACATATTCATGATGATTTTATAGTTTTACAAATATATGTTGATGACATTATTTTTGGATCCACAAATGAAAAATTATGTGATAGTGTTATAGAAATTATGAAGAATGAATTTGAAATGAGCATGGTAGGCGAACTCACTTATTTTCTTGGTTTTCAAATTACTCAAAAGCATAATGGAATTTTTATTTGTCAATCTAAATATATTCATGATGTTTTAAAATGATTTGGGTTTGAAAATCTAAAACAAGCAAATACCCTCATGAGTGTCTCATTAAAGTTAGGAAAGGATGAAAGTGGAATATCCATAGATCAAACACTATATAGAGGAATGATAGGATCATTGTTGAATTTTACTTCTTCTAAACCTGACAATATGTTTGCTGTATGTTTATGTGCTAGATTTCAAGCTAATCCCAAAGAGTCTCATTTAAAAGCAGTTAAACGTATTTTTAGATATCTTATTGGCACGTCTAAGTTAGGTTTGTGGTATCCTCACAACGATACCTTTATATTATATGGCTTTTCTGATTCTAATTATGCTGGTTGTTCATTAGATTGTAAAAGCACCAGTGGCACCTGTCACTTACCTGGCCCTTCACTAATTTCATGGTCGAGTAGGAAACAGAATTCTGTTTCCTTATCCACCACTGAGGTCGAGTACATTGCACTAGGCAGTTGTTATGTACAAGCTCTTTGGATGAAGCAAACTTTAGAAGACTTTGGAATTGTTCATGAAACAGTTGAATTAAAGTATGATAATAAAAGTACAATTGACTTAACATATAATCCAGTTCATCATTCTAGGTCCAAACACATTGACGTATGTCATCATTTCATAAGAGACCACATAAAACAAAATACGATCAAAGTCAATTTTATAAGCACTGATTCACAGCTTGCAGATATTTTAACAAAACCATTTCTAGATTCCCATTTTTCGTTGTTAAGATTAGAACTAGGAATGCTAGACATTTCAAACTAATGAATCGCCAAAGTAAGCAAAACAAGAAAACACTTTAAATTGCTAAGAACATGAAAATTAAACTAAAATAAAAATACAAAAACCATAAATGTGAACATCACATACTAAATCTCATATTATTACAGCAGCACAACATCACATACTAAGTCCCACATAATATTACAACACAAAATGTTTTAGAAAAATTAAGAAACTTCACTATTGTCGGCGACAATGACTGTCGTCGGGCGATAGCGTTAACTTGTCCAATCATCCCGAAAACCTTCAGAAATTTCTTCTATCACCTGCACATGTCTCCCCTTGATCATCAGCTGAACTGTGCTCACTGCTCCTCTCCTGGCGTGCTCGGCGAGTAGATGTATGGGGAGGCTCCATGACCAGATTCTCCCATTCTGCCGTCTCTGATGGAATGGGCTTCAGTTTGAGGCTTTTAGTCAGAAATTTAAAAAATTTCTGAACTCCCAAAAATTTCTTCTTCACTTCCCTCTTGTGTTCTTCGAATGACTCTCGCAAGTCGTCCAACCCTTCTCGCAACGATCCACCTATTGGAATTGGCGGGATACGGATAGTGGACACAGGTTCACTACTCCTTGATGACCCTCCTCGTGCTGATCGGCCGATGGAAGGTGTTCCACTCGTCGAAAATATAGATGGAATACAATCGTTGAAGTACAAATCTGGGTCAATCCAAGTGTATTTCTTATATAAAATACGTTGGATGATGGCTCCAAGTGGTAGTGTATTTAGTTTCTTCTAATTAGGACTCTTTAACCTAAATACATAGCGTATTATCGAAAGGATAAAGTCTGTCATGTCAAACGGCTCCTGCTCCAAAATCATGTATGTAATATAACTTAATTGAGTCGTTATCTTCCGTGTATCACCGGACTTGAGTAAGACAGTGTGCCTCAATATGTCTTGAACTAGTCGTGCATCCTTGGTGAGCGTGGTTGTAGATTGAATAAGTGTTTTGGTGGAATTTCCATGCAAAACAAAATTCAAGAGTGTCCAATCTCTATCCTTCTGATAGTTCTCAACTACATCTAAGGTATTTTCATGCTCTATTAACCCAAACTCTTCTCTAAGGTCATAGTGGGTTATCTCTACTATCTGTCCTTGTATCTTAGATCGTACTCCACGATTCTGTTCCGTGAACCGCGGATCTTTGAGATAATTATAAAACTCTCTAATTAGTACGGAGGAAAATGCATCTGGAATAATAATAGACATTATTCTTGCCATTGCTAACAGGTCGTGGATGTGTACATGACGGGCAGGGTCGAATTCAATCACCTGTTTGATCCCTATGTTAGCATTTTCAATTCCTGGAAATGTTCGATAGGAAGAATATGAATCACTACATGTGCTTCTACGGGCTTTGGAACTGGAAGCCATTGCTGCAAATAAAAAGAATTTTTTTAAACAAAATCATTTTTTTGGTATCGCCATCCGGTGACACCCACTGTCGTCAGGCGATAGCAGAAATTGGTCTTCCTCCATTTCTGACTCCATATCTTAGTTTTACCTCATCTAAACTACCAGATCTGAAGGTTTTTTTTTTTTGAACAAAATAATATCTATCATAATTACTTTAAAAAACAAACCAATTCCTTATCTACACTATTCATCATCTTCCTCTCTAACCATTCATCAAAATATGACTTAGATCTAAGTTTAAATTTTTTTTCTAAAACATATGACTTAGATCAACTATACAAACACTTAGATGCCTCAAAATATGCACATTTTTCACCAACACAAAGAAAATTTCTCATGGTCCATCTTCCTTCAAAACTTGGAAATTTCTTATCAAGGGTTCAATGATCCACTATACAAACACTTAGATCCACAAAAATCTAAAGCATCAAACCAAAAATCAAAGTTCCTTACCTTGGTCTTAGGTTTTCGTCGTCGTCCGATTCGAGTTTCACGACCAGACTTCAGGAGAAACTGATAGATTTGATGCCTTCGACCTAATGCCACTCTTTTTATATTTTTCACACTATTGCCGATCGGCGATACCCGGTATCGCCAGGCGATAGTGCCAATTCACTATTCCACCAATTTTTCTTCGTTACTCAGATTTAGGCATGGTGTACAGTATGTTTTTTTTATTTGAGTTCCCAATAGCTTGGTTCCATAGTTCACATTCATATATCCGTTCTACATACTTAAGTGCTAGTGTTCTTAAATTCGTGAAATTGTTTTTGCATGCCTCTAAGTATGAGAAATCTTTTAGTTATGATAATGTTCTTTCACTCATGGTTGTGCAACTCTTCATATGCATTCTCCTTACTACATATGTGAATTGTGAATGTTCTACCATAACCGCTAGAGTTGCATGTTCCTGCTAATGCTTTATCCGAGTTTGTATAGTGCACCACTGATATTTAATTATCCTGTATGCTCTCACAAGTGAATTCAGACTCCTTTGTCCAGCCAAAAAAAAAAGGTTAAACAAAAAAAAATTATATGGTCCCAAAGAGTGCACACCTTTGGTGATGCGTTTCACACAAAACAAAAAAAACTAATAATGGGCTGACAAGGAACCTCCACCAAGCACTATTTACCCCCCCCCCCCCCCGGATAAGTCTTAATAAGCATTGCGAGGTTGAACACCTTGGAAAGAATTGTAAAGTGTCTTATGCAACTCTTTACCTGGATAATTTTTTTGGGTGCTCTGCACTCTTGGGTACAAGTATAGCTCAGCATGTCCAACTCTATGTTATGTTGTTTTTTATCATTCCTCGTGTTCATGTATTTAGAAGAGTTTGCATAAGTGTTTCCGACACCATATCAATTGTACACAAGATTATCTTCTCTAAAAGTTATTCTTATGAGAATTGGACTGAAAATTTTTTCAAAAAAAAAGTCACTAGTGTATGTATTTGTGATATAACTTGATGAACATTGCCAATATTAGTGTTTACTCATTTCTTTCTTTACTATATATTGCTCTCGTGTCCTATCTAGGATTTCTCCTTTGTGTTTTTCCTTCTTTAGCTTCTGCACCACTCTAATCTATCTTTTGACAATACCAAAGGGGGAGAATTTTCAAAGGAAATCATTCATATACACTCATAATCCTTATATTAACCAAAACCACAAGGAAAAGTTCATTATGCTTCGATTTAGGGGGAGTACACATTTAGGGGAAGTACACGTGTAGGGGAGTGTTTCATCCAAGAGCAATTTGTGCACATACACATGCTTCATCTTGATACTCAAATCGGGTGGACCCTATAACATTCATGATTTCTTTCTTAGTGGATTTGTTATTATCAAAAGGAGGAGATTGTTGGAGCATGCATTCCATGCTTCCTGGTTTGCTAATAACAAATCTTGTTTGTATTTGATCTTTGGGTGTTTTTGGTGTGCAGATATCACATATCTATCTCTAATGTCTTTTGGGTGATGAATCAGATCAGAACTGAGCTCAGGAGATATCGCCAAGCGATATTGAGTATCGTCGATGGGCGATAGCGCCACTCGACGCATCTTCGTTCGACGCTCGACAAAGCTCGTTGGCGACGTGGCATCTGTTACATCGCTATCGCCAGGTGGCGATATCCAGTATTGCCAGACGATAGTGCACGTTCGACAATCGATGGATCTGCGATGTGAAAATGAGGAGTTTGTGGGACACGTGGTAGCAGTTACTGATATTGCCAGGTGGCGATACCCAGTGTCGCCAAGCGATATCGCCAAAGTATAAAAGTCATTCAATTTCTTGTAGGGAACATGAATTTTATCACCTGGAGTGTACCTTCCTATTTAGACGATTCATAGAGCTCCAGATCTCAGATTTACTCCATACTCTCAAGAGGTCCAAAGCGTGAAAGATTGATTGCACGTTCGCAGCATTCGAAGCAACTCTGGCAAGTATTCGTCGGCATCTTCAGCGCATTGTTTGAAGGGAGTGTCTAGCCTAAAGTGTTCAATTTGTTTTGTTCTTGATTATATTATTTTTTTATTGTAATCGAGAGGGGAAATCGCCTCCTTGTGCAAGGCGTCTAAGTCCTTGTGTGACTTAGGGAAAATCGCCACCTTGTGAGTGGCGTCTGAGTCCTTGTGCGGCTTAGGGAGAAATCGTTTCCTTGTGTGTAGTGTCTAGATTGTGGTTAGATCTAGGGGGAGGCTATTAGTAAGATCTAGGGAGAGATATGCTTTAGCCTGCCAGTTATTGGTAGAAGGACCAGCGAAAACACAAGTAAATTTTTTGTTTCATTAGCCTTTTTCTCTAGCTCTATAGAGATACCTTGTATTCAAATTTATCTCATTTTAAATATATCATTGTTTGTCTTTGCTAGTATACATTTTCATCTTTAATTATATTGTTTTTATTCATCAAGCAAAATTTGTCTAAATTAATAAAAATTTAAAGAATCCTTATTTCCTCCCCCCCTAAGGGCGCCGTACGATCTAACAAGTATATCCTAAGGAATATGGATTGGTGATTGAGGTTGATATGGAGGTTGAGATGGTGAAATAGGAGGGATAGAGGTAGAAGGTGTGTCTGTAATGATAGTGGATGGTTATTGAGCAGGAGAGGGAGGAGCAGGAGCTTCTTCAGGGGTTGAGAGAGTGGCTGTTTCAGCCCTAGTGTCCTCTGAAGCTATCCTGAAAGAGGAATCCCTAGAGAGCTTTGGGATTACCCTCTCCCATCTGCTAAAAAGGGCAGAGGAAAGCCTCTTAGAGGCATTTATAAATATGGTCTGGGAGACCAACAGTTCTGACACCATTGCCTGGAGGAAGATGCCCAGAACTCTTCCAAAACACACATCCTTTTTACTGATTTTCCTCTTAATCAAATCAAACAAAATACTACTCTAGTTCACTGATTTTTTGTTTACCAAGGCACCCATCAAATTAAATTGATGCCTGGTAATGTGGTCATGGGCAGAGTGCTTGCCCAGGATGACTTTTCCAACCACATCCACCAAGAACTAGTATTCAACTATCAAGTTCTTTTTCAGCAATTTATTAAGGTGAAAGTGCGAAGTTGTCAACCTAAATCACCTAGAGGAGGGTGAATAGGTGAATCGTGCGTCTATTTGCGGAATAAAAATTTTAGCGATCTAGCACAAGAAATCAAGCAATCACAGAAAGACAAGAAGATTTATAGTGGTTCCCCAATCTTGGGTACGTTCACTTTACCTCATCGATCTAGCAAATCACTAGACTCGGCTACTCCACTATCTCGGATTGAAAACAATCTTACGCCTCGGAACCAAGTTCCTACAACCTCGATCCAAAAGGATCTACACTCGGAAGATAAAAACTTCCTATAATCTCGGAGAACAATGCTCCTACACTCGGAGAAAATCTCCTACAATAATTGTAAAGAAATTTTGAAATACAAACAGAATAATTTTCTAAGATCTGGAAAAATGAATATCTGAATCTTCTTCTTGAACTTTGCGGCTCTTCTAGAAATGTTGAAGAAGATGAGTAGATCTGATCCGAGAAAGCTTTGACAAACTCGATCAAGGAGAAGATGAGAATCCTTGAACAGCAAGTCTTCTTGATTGATAATAGAAGAGTCGATCCGATCATGAGCGGCTTGTTGATCTGCTGGAGAGAGAGGAGGAGATCTGACAACAGAAACAGAGGCTGCAGGCTCCCCCTGAGTTACTGCACTATATGGTTCAGCAACATGATGATAGGAGGGAGATGGGGTCCTGACCTAAGAAGCAGAAGCTGCAATTTCTTTAGCTAACTGCTTTGGGTTTTTTAGCTTGAGTTCCCATCTCTGGATGGAAGCCAATGAGATCTTTTTCAAGTGGTGAACTGGAGTACCTTTGGAAAGTTTGAAAGTAACTGGATCAATCTCACTCAGCAATAAAGAGATTATCCTTGCAAATTTGGGATCCTGAATGCTGTCCCTAATAATCTCAAATACAATCATGCCAAATTGAAATTTCTTTCTACAAATCACAGTTGTCATTACTCCAAATAGATCATTTGTAATGAAACTAATCGACCCTATTTTGCACCACAAGATTTTTCCAATAATGTCTGCCAGAAGTTTTCCTACATCATTGAAAAGGTTTCCCCTTAAGGAGTTGAATTCCTATGAAACTCCATAGAAGGAGTAGGTCCTGTCATAGTCTTCCAGAGTTAGGTCATCTTCTTCATTCACAATGGGCATCTTCAGAAGCTTTGAAACTTTGTTTTTATCTAACTTGATTTTGATCCCTTTCACTTTTGTTTTCAAAATCGTACCATTCCTCCTTACCTTTGCATTTCTGAAGAATTCTTCGATATCTGGAAAGATAATCCTGCAGGGTTCTGATAGAACAAACATCAGTCCGGCCATGTCCAGGAGAAGAAGTAAGTTCTGGAAATCATCCAAAATGTTTGCAATTCCTTTGACGACTAGTTCACTGCCGATTCCTATCTTCGAACTGTGCGCAATGGATGTTGTCAGCGGTGACGGACGGAGTGCGGGACGAAGGCTGCGACTACGCTGTCTATCGGTGGAAGACGAAGAGTTTTTCGAGAATAGGAAATTTGAAATGTCGGTTGATTTAGGATTTCTAAAGTATTATATATATATAATTCTAGTAATGTCAATTAAGTGTCTAATTAATCTAGGATTAGGGATTAAATCAGCGGGTTGTCGAAATAGAAGAAATTAATTAGAAGTAGAAAAGGCGATGAGCATTTCTCGAGAAGTCGGGTATAGTTCTCGAGAACTACCAGGGGACTTCTCGAGAAGTAATATACTGGTTCTCGAGAAGAAAGAGACTTTTCGAGAGACAATTCAAAGTTCTCGAGAACTGAAAAAACTTTTCGAGAGATAAGTCAAGTTCTCGAGAAGGAGTATGAGTTTTCGAGAAATAAGTCAAGTTCTCGAGAAGGAGTCAGAGTTTTCGAGAAATAAGTCAAGTTATCGAGAAGGCGTCTGAGTTTTCGAGAATGAATGTGTTACTTTTCGAGAAGTAGACAGAGTTCTCGAGAACAACCTTCCTCTTTAGAAATTTCTGACCTGTTTGAAGTATCCTCGATTCTTGAGCTTTGAACTTATCTCTTGTGACTTATCCTTCCTTGTTCAGCATCCCAAGTTCAGTTTTTAAGAAATTGAACTTGGTCTCGTCCAGCGGCTTCGTGAAAATATTTGCAACTTGCCGATCTGTTTGCACGTACTGCAAGTCTATATCCATTTGCTCCACGTGCTCCCAGATTAAGTGATATTTGAGCTCGATGTGCTTTGTCCAGCTGTGCGAGACTGGGTTGTTTGTGATTGCGATTGCGCTGGAGGAGTCGCAGAACAATGGAATGTCTTTGATCTTCATATTGTAATCCTCTAGCTGATTCTTTATTCAAAGCAACTGTGCACAACAACTACCGGCAGAAATGTATTCTGACTCGAACGTTGAGATTGCGACACAGTTTTGCTTTTTGCTGCTCCATGAAATAAGCCTTCTTCCAAGGAACTGACACGTCCCGGAAGTGCTTTTCCTATCATCTTTGCTACCTACAAAGTCTGTATCTGAGAAACTAATTAGTTCGCTGTCATTACTTCTTGGGTACCACAAGCCAAGATTCGGTGTACCTTTAAGGTATCTCAAGATCCGCTTTGCAGTAGCATAGTGAGATTCCTTACAGTTCACTTGGAATCTAGCACAGACATATGTGGAGAACATTATGTCTGGTCTACTGGCAGTAAGGTAGAGCAAGGATCCAACTATGCTTCTGTATCTGGTTTCATCAAAAGTTTTTCCTTTCTCATCCTTGTCTAGAGACATAGTTGAGGCCATTGGAGTCCTCATAGAGGTTACACTCTCCATTCCGAATTTCTTAATCAACTCCTTGGTGAACTTCGTCTGTGAGATGAAAATTTCATCTTCAGATTGTTTCACCTGAAGTCCTAAGAAATACTTCAGCTCGCCCATACTACTCATTTAAAACTTCCCTTGCATAAGTTTAGATAACTTTTTGCAGAGGTTGTCGTCTGTAGAGCCAAAAATAATGTCATCGACATAGATTTGCACTAGCAAAATCTTGCCTTTAATTTTCCTGAGAAATAATGTCTTATCTATCTTTCCCCTTATGAACTTGTTCTCGAGGAGAAAGGTAGATAGCGTTTCGTACCAAGCTCGAGGAGCTTGTTTCAAACCGTACAGCGCTTTTGATAATAAATAAACATGCTCAGGATAGTTAGGATCAACAAAACGTGGGAGTTGTTCCACGTACACCTCTTCCTTTATGTCACCATTTAGGAAGGCGGACTTCACGTCCATTTGGTAGACAGTGAATCCCTTCAGTGCAGCATAAGCCAGGAACAGTCTGATGGCCTCCAGTCTTGCAACTGGAGCGTATGTTTGGTCGAAGTCGATCCCTTCTTCTTGACGATATCCTTTGGCGATGAGTCTGGCCTTGTTCTTGATGATTATCCCATTCTCGTCCAACTTGTTCCTGTAGACCCATTTCGTTCTGATGATATTCTTACCTTTGGGTCTTAGAACAAGCGTCCAAACTTTGCAGCGCTTGAACTGATTCAATTCTTCTTCCAAGGCCAATATCAACGATGCGTCTGAGTTTACTTCCTCAAACTTCTTTGGTTAAACCTGCGAGAGAAAGCTTAGATAGAGATTCCCATTAGTTATATCTCGACGAGTTCTGACACCATCTCGGGGATCTGCTATGATTTGGTCCATTGGGTGATCCTTTAGATGTCTGAGCTCTAGGTTCCTCGCATCTGGAACTTCTTCGGCCACTGGAGTGACTTCATCAACTTAGACAACATTTTCATCTTGATCCTCTAACTCTCCAATAGGGGTTGGAGAGGTGATCTTGATGAACTTTTCATCTTTACCTTTGGTCGAATCATCCAAGCTGATCTCTTTAAGCCTCATACCTGCATCTTCAACAAGCACACTAGACGATTTGCTTTACAACAAACTCGTCTCATCAAATACAATATGTATGGATTCCTCCACAACCAGAGTTTTTCTATTGAAAACCCTGTATGCCTTACTATGGCTACTATATCTTAAAAAATACCTTCAAAGATTTTCTCACTAAACTTTGTAGTATGATACTTACCATTGTTAAGTACGAAGCATTTGCAGCCAAAAATTCTAAAATATGTAACTGTTGGTTTCCTGCCTTTTAGAAGTTCATAAGGTGTCTTATCACGATTCTTGTTTATGAGAGCTCGAATTTGCACGTGGCATGCAGTGTTGATGGCTTCAGCCCAGAAGTACTACGGTAGTGAAGCATCACTCAACATGGTCCTACAGGCCTCTATGAGTGTTCTATTCCTTCTCTCAGCTACTTCATTTTGCTGTGGAGTATGAGGAGAGGAAAACTTATGAAAGATACCTAGGCTTTCACAAAATTCTGTCATGGCCCAAGATTTGAACTCCGTTCCATTGTCACTTCTGATTTTGACTACGGAATAGTTGTATTCATTCTGGACCTGCCTGACAAAATTTGTAAAGATATCAAAGGTATCTGACTTGTGTTTCAGAAAGAACACCCACGCAAAACGTGAGTTGTCATCAACAATTATCAATGTATAATCCTTACCTCCTAAACTTCTAACTTGCAGTGGACCGAACAAGTCCATATGAAGTATGTGTAAACACCTATTAGAGTTTTTGCCTATAATGCTTTTAAAGGTAGCCCTTGTTTGCTTGCCTTTTATGCATGCATGGCAAGGTCTCTCTTTGACGTACTTGACATTTGGGGCATCACGTACTAAGTTCTGGGAGAATAATTTATTAATAGTTTTAAAATTAATATGTGCTAGCCTCTTGTACCATTGGTCACCAAGAGACGCACTATCTTTTGCCAAAAGACACACTAGTGTAGAAGAATCTATACAAATGAAATTTAAACAAAATATGTTCCTGCTTCGAGTGCCTGATAGAATTGTTTACATATTGTCAACAGACTTTATCAAACACTTGTAAGCGTGGAACTCAACTATGTATCCTTTGTCACATAGTTGACTTATGCTTATGAGATTGTGTTCCAATCCCTCCACATAAGCTACATCTGAAAAGGATACATTACCGTTAGTGATCATATCGTAGCCTTTAGTTATCACTCGGTCTGAACCTCCAAAGATGACCTTTGGTCCGTTACAGACTGGAGTGAAATTCTGGAGTAGGCTTCTTATCCCGGTCATGTGTCGAGAGCATCCACTGTCCAAGTACCAGAATGGCATTTTGGTGGCCTTTGGACATACCTGCATTCATGATAACTTTGCCTTAGGAACCCAAGCATGTTTGGGTCCTTGGTATCGGGTTATAACACTCCCCCTACGAAGATTAACATTCTGAGTGGTCAATCTCATGTTGCCAACTTGAGGAGTAGTAACCTTCCTGCTATTAAACCAACAATCGATGGAAAAATGACCAATTTTGCCACAGCACCAACAGTCAAACCTGTTGTATCTTTTCCTTATATACTCCTGCTTGACCTCTTGAGATGGTGGTCTAGTAAGGGTAGCACTCTTGGAGGTGGAGGCTTCATGATGATGGCAATTACATGACTTCTTCTCCTTCAGTGGCCTTTCCTCAACGGGCTTTACTTTGGGTGCTTTCATGAAGTTGTGGCCATGATTATAAGGACCATAGCCCTGAAGAATCACTTCTTCATAAGGTGCCTTAAAGACACTCTCACAAAAGTTCCGAGGGCGAGTCCATCCTTGGTACCGAGACTTTGGCTCTACGTAAGTAGGCCTAGTCAAGTGACCATAGGACGAGTCCAGATCAAACTCATTTGTTGGAAAGATGACTTTCTTAAATACAGTCTGATCTATAGGGGCTTTCCCCTTTTATTTGGCCAAGGCCTTCTTGGCGGCCTTATTCTTCCGTTGAGCCTTGTTTCTCCTAGAAGATTTACTAGGAGCGGCAACATGGCCTAGTCCAGCTCCTTTGGCCTTAGCTGAGAATTCAGCAACGAGTGGAATAACTGTCTTAGGTTTAGAGAAACTTTCAACAAGTTTCTTCTCAGCCTCGAGTTGTTTTTCCAACTCTTTGATGATTTCATCTTTAAGGTCGAGGTGCTTGAGAGCTTGATTGTATTCTTCCATAGCAAAATTGAAGTTCTCTTGAAGAGAGTCAGTCTTAGAGACTTCTTCTCTCAAGCTGCTCTCAATAGCCTTTAGAGACTTAATCTCTTTAGCCTGAGTTTTCACAACTCGGCGACATTTGTCGTAAGTCATGATCAACTCCTTGTACTGGGCCATAAGTTCCGACTCATCGTCAGAAGAGCTGTCCTCATGATCATGCTCAGAACTTTCAGATTCAGAGAGAGAAGTGTGAGATTTTACCTCCCCAGTAAACTGGGGCTCTTGTTTGTCATCTGATTGAGCCATGAGGCCAAAGCAGGCTTACTCTTCTTCACTCGACTCAGATGAGTCGGAGTCGCTGAGATTTTTGCCCTTCTTGGCCAACAGGCTCTTCTCTATCCTCTTCTTGTGGTATGAGGACTTCTTTTCCTCTCTTCTGCCACCCTCCTTCTTCTTGTGGGGGCAATAACTATGACGTGACCTGGTTTATTGCAATAGTAGAAAACGATGTCTGTAGAAATCTATTTGTTCAGTTTAGAGTTATACCTTTCATGGCTACCCGAGCCTTACTTTCGTTGATCACCATCGTGTTGTGATCTTCTGTATGAGGCATCCTTGCCTCTCCATTGCTTCTTCTTGTTCAAGAATTTCTTGAACTGCCGTGAGAGCAAAGAGAACTCTCCTTCAGATAGTTCTGAGCCTGAGGTGCTTGGCTCGGAGCTTTCCTCTTCACTTACTTCTTGATCTGGTGTTGGTGAGGCAGCTTTGCCCTTCCTTGAACTGTCAGCCTTTAATGCAACCGACTTCTCTTTTGAGGAGAAGCGACTTTTCTCTTCTTCAGCTTTTCTGGAGTTGATCTGCAGTTCATAAGACATCAGCTTGCCAAATAGATTCCGTGGGTCTTTCTCAGCTAGTCTGCCAAACTCCCGGATGGCACAGACTTTGTTGTCTCATTCCTTTGTGAGAGACCTCAGAAACTTATCATTCAGCTCCCCATTGGTGAAGACTCGGCCATACACCCTTAGGCCATTTACTATCTTGAAGAAGTTCTCAAAGGTATCTGCAATGGTCTCCTTTGACCCTTGCTTGAAGGCTTCATATTTCTGGTTCAGTAGGGACCTTTTATCATCCCTCACTTCTTCAATGCCTTCCATCAGAGTAACTAGAGATTGCCACATCTCCTTTGCCGATTGGTAGTGAATCAGATTCTGCAGCATCGAGTCATCGACTGCACTTGCTATGATATTTTTAGCTTTCTTGTCCAACGAGACAAGTGCAATCTCGTCCTTATCCAGATCCATCAATTTCTTAGGAACTTTCTTGGTTGGATCTATAGTGGAGATAGTCATAGGAACGTAGGGACCTTCTTCAACAATCATGAAGATCTGGGGATCCACGGCTTCCATGAAAAATTTAATTCTCTCTTTCCACATGGAAAAGTTATTCTTTGTGCACAGGGGAAGCTTGGCAAAATCTTTGACCTTGTCCATTGCTTGAATAACCAAATGATAACTTTCGAGAGGAAATTGATCAAGGTGTTAACCTTTTAACGACCAACTTCCCTCTGATACTAATTGAAAGTGTGAAGTTGTCAACCTAAATCACCTAGAGGGGGGTGAATAGGTGAATCGTGCGTCTATTTGCGGAATAAAAATTTTAGCGATCTAGCACAAGAAATCAAGCAATCACAGAAAGTGAGAGGACTTAGCGCAACCAACTCGACCAAAAGCCCGTACTGATGGAGGACGGCGCAACTAATCTTTATATCAAAGGTCCTCGGGCGGATCCATGGGGCAGCCAGTTAAGCCATTACCGCATAGCACCGCAGCGCGGGGGCGATTCCGGACCGCAGCCCCAACAATCCCCCCCCCCCAGAAACGACCCCGGGGTTTCGAACCCGCGCCCCCCTCTAATACCAATTGAGAGGACTTAGCGCAACCAACTCGACCAAAAGCCCGGACTGATGGAGGACGGCGCAACTAATCTTTATATCAAAGGTCCCCGGGCGGATCCACGGGACAGCCAGTTAAGCCATTACCGCATAGCACCGCAGCGCGGGGGCGATTCCGGGCCGCAGCCCCAACAATTGGTATCAGAGGGAGGTTCCTGGGAGAGAGATTGGTCTCTTGGTATCTGATACCAATTGAAAGTGAGGAGATAGATCTGATATGCTTAAGAGTTTTTAGAAAATAAAATGCAAAATAAAATTCACAGCACATAAGGAAGAAAACAGAGCAAGCTATCCAGACGACACAAGGAACTATAGTGGTTCCCTCTCAATAGGTACGTCCACTCTTCTACCACCCTGGTAGGAATCCACTATAGGTTTTTGATCAGGTGCCCTGCCACCAATAGATCTGCTTCAGGTAGATCAAGTAGACCCTTTGAGCTTTTGATCAGGAGCTCAAAATCCAACACAGGTTTTTGATCAAGTGCCCTGCCACCAAGGTTCACTTTTGAAGGGAGTAATAACCCTTTATACAGGAGGTTGAGAGAGAGTTAGAGGGTCTTCTCTATTGTTAAAACAATATTAGAGAAGCAAGTGGATTGTACAGAGCTAGAAAGCTCTAAGGAATCAAGGCTCCCCTGGCTTAGTGATATCCAGGAAGAAGTCTTGCTTCAGGGTGCAGGTTTTCTTCTTAACTCTTGACAGAGAGCTGTCTTGAAGTTCTTGAAGGAGCAGCTTGAAGAAGACTCTTGATTTGTAATGGATGTTCTTCTTCAACAGCTTTTCTTCCTTCTTCTTCTTCTTCTTGAGACTCTGAGTGAATGTTCCTGATAGCAGGATGAACTCAGGATTGAAGAAGAGAGAGTTGAAGAAGTTTGATCTTCTCAGTTGAATGTAACAATATCTGAGAGCTATATCTCTTCTTGTTTTGAATCACTCTGTGTATATTCTGCTTACTTAGTATATCTGTGTGTATGTGTGTTGTTGTTGTTGTATTTCTTGTTAAACTTCTTTCAAAAGAAGCTCTTTATATATTAGCCTCTGTAACGACTCTAATCTTTGTTTGAACTTTGTCTTGTTCTGAGATCTGCGATCTGGGCTGCAAATAGCACAATACAAAAAACATATCCTGCAGTCAGACATGCTATAAAGGGATGAAGCTTTCGGAGAAGCTGCATATCCAATCTGATAAAAGAATACTAGAGAAAGTTACATCAGACTAAACTCTTTACGGCCAGAGAAGACTTTTAAGTCTAACGGCTATAAAGGACAGCATGGCAGATAAAGGAAAAAGATATTTCAACTAATAAGACAAAAAACTTTGTCAGATAAAGCTTGACTTATGCACAAAGGATGGGGCAAAGATTGCCTTGAGATGTATGCATAAAATCAATGAAATAATCTTTAATAAAATATGCCAAATAAATAGGAAATAAATCATAGAACAGAAGGAGTACAAAATTACTAAAGGCAGACAAAAGATCATCGAACGATCCACAGAGATCGTCGAAAGAACCACAGAGATCGTCGAACTATCAAACAGATAGTCGAACGAAGCAGACAGTCAAACTATCAAAGCAGATAGTCAAACTACCACAGCAGATAGTCGAACTATCAGAACAGATAGTCGAGCTATGAAATAGTTGAACTATCAAGGCAAATAGTCGAACTATCAAACAGAACAGATAGTCGAACTATCAAACAGATAGTCGAGCTATCAGATAGTTGAACTATCAAGCCAGATAGTCGAACTATCAAACAAATAGTTGAACTAACAAATAGTTGAACTATCAAGAAATCTGTCTGGTCAAAAGAAGTCGAGCGGGGTTCGACGATCGACGAGGCAGATACCACAGATCATCGAGCTAACAAGAGTTGAACTAACTCAGAGATAGACGATCTGCTGACTGACGATAGTCGACCAACTAATAAACGATCGTCGAACAGTTGATAGACGATAGTCGAGCGGCGTTTGACCATAGTCGAACCAAAAACAACTTAACCAAATCTTCATCTGGAAAAGTGACAACTCTACAACTGAGAAAAAACTAATCTAACAACTAACCTTTGACTATAGATAAATCTTGGGTCAAGAAACTAATTGAGAAGACTAAACTCAAATCCAAACTAGGGTACCAACAATCTCCCCATATTTGGGTTAAGTCTTTCAAAATAAAACTACTGGAAATAAATATAACTCAGGAAAAGAAACATCTAAGCATCAAATTGCATTAAACAAACAGTCAAATAAACATACTGTCAATAAATGAAACTTAAGCAGCATCAAAATCTGGTTTAGAGACAGAAGAACCATGAAGGAAAGAAATTTTTCTGAATGGATCTAAAGCTTCCTTCTTTGATATCTTTAAATCTTGTTCTCAAATAATTTTAGATTCTCCTGCTATTGGCACTACTGCTTCTGGGTGCTTTTTCATATATTTAGAAGGATCAAAAACCTCAGGTCTGACCTGGAATTTATCTAGCTCCTTCTTTCGGAATTTAGACATAGTAGTTAAGCCTGTAATATCTTTACCTTCAGCTCTGGCCTGTCTGATCTGGGTTGATCCAACTAATTCAAGAAATCTAGCCATCCTGAAATCAGGATTAAGCTCTTGGCTTTCATATTCATTATCACCAGTTGGATCTAGAGGTTTTACAGTTTTGAATTTTGTAGAGAGTTCTAGCATACTTGCAGCTGGCTCTTTATTTTCTTGAATAATAAGAGAAGATGGAGGAGCAAACTCTGCATATTTTTTACTTGATTTTTCAGAGTAAATAATCTTTTTTCCTTTTGAATCTATTTTCTTCGTTTGAGCTGGCTTTTTGGATGGTATGCTTTTGCTTTCTTTTGGAGGTGATGCTTTTCTCTTGGGTGAAGGAGGAGGAGAAAAGGTTGGCTTCTGATATACTACCTCCTTCACTTGCTCTTTTGTATCATCGTCTTGTCTTTGATGTCCAGATTGAGATTTGCCTTGATATCTTGAATTACTTCTTCTTTGATGTGCTTGAGACAGAGTGAATCTAGCAGAAGGGACTGATGGATTGGCAGATACATTTCCAGAGGCTCCTGCACTTGGAGGAGGAGGAGGAGGGCCTCTGGGATTCCACTTTGGAGTTGGACTGTCATATCTTTTGCTTTTCTTTTTCTGCTTTTGTTGGTTTTTGGATAGTCCCATCCAATGTTGATATTCTTTAGATTTGGGATCTATCCCTTTCAGTATGTAATAGGGAACATCATGATCAGGATTAGGAGGAGGAGGAGGAGGAGCAGCTTTCCTTTTTCTTTTTGCGGCTTTCTTCTTCTTAGAACCTTCTGACTCATCAGAATCATCCTCATCATCAGAATGAGATGATTGAGGTTGATCATAGGGATCAAAAGCCTCTTGCTCAGCTTGTTCTTTGGCTTTTAATGCAGCTTTCTCTCTTTCTTCTTCTAAGGCATCCTGTGCCAGAAGAGTATCCAGGTCTAGTCCTGGGGTGTCATCCCAGACTGTAGATCTTTCTTCTTGATCATCTGAAACTTTTTCTTGCTCACCTGTAACTGTCTTGAGGACCAGTTCATCTTGCACAGCTATCTGAGCTGGAGGAGTAGATACAGGATCTTGAACAGCAGGTTCTTGAGCTGGTTCTAGAGCTAGCTGTTGAGCAGGTTCTTGAGCAGCTTGAACTTCTTGAACTAGATCTGAAACCAAAGGGACACAAAGGTGATCTAAATTATATCAAAACATCCCTTCCAGGTATTCACAGGCTAGCATGTCAGTTAATGTTGGGTACATTGGAAAATGTGTACATGATTTGAAGAAGTCCAACCTAGCTCAATGATATACATCAAGGTGTATTTGATGTTGTTTTGAGTTGACATGTGCAGGTGAAGAAGTGTTAAAGAATGCAGAAAAATATTCTAAGTCCATGTGTCGACACCTGAAGAAACAGTGTTGACACTTCAGAATATTTGTGTCGACACTTGAAGGAAGCTGTGTCGACACAGAGAAAGATAGTCGACCACATTTGTGTCGACACTGGGAAGCAGTGTCGACTCACAGGAAAATAGTCGACCACATTTATGTCGACACTGGGAAGAAGTGTCGACTAACTAAAAGATAGTCGACCTCGACACAGAAGGAGATAGTCGACCACATTTGTGTCAACACTGGGAGGCTGTGTCGACACAATGAGACAGAGTCCACACACATTTTGGCAGAAGTTGACAATACTTGTGTCGACACCAGAAGACTAAGTCAACACATTTTGGCAGAGTCAACAATTGATGTGTCGACACCTGAAGGCAGTGTCGACACATACTGAGTTCTGAATCTACAACAACTGTGTCGACACACAGGACTTGTGTCGACACACTGCAAAGTCAAGACCAAGTTATTTTCTGAAGAAAGATGAAGTGTTGAGTCGACATAAATTCTCTGTGTCGACTCATTCTCAAAATAAAGTTCTGAAGAAGCTGTGTCGACTTAAAGGCAAACTTGTCGACATCATCAAAGGCTATGTCGACACCAAAGTTACTTGTGTCGACACATATAGACAGTTGGTCTCGACACTTCCTGACAGTCTGTCTCAACACTTTGCTGACCAAGACTAAGGCACAGGATCTGTTTGAAGACTTAACAACTGTGGGTTGCAGCCAGTTAACTGATGTTGTCAGACTTGTCAGAAGACAGTTATAAACCGGATCAGCCAGTTACCATTAAGAAGGTCTATAAATAGACAGATTCAGAGAGAAGAAGACAGATTGAACTTTGGTAATCAAATTGAGAAATCAAATCAAGAAGGAGTAATACACTAAAGAAGATCTTCATCAGAAGATCTAAGAAGACGATCTCAGGATCGATCTAAGAAGAGTTCTAACAAGAATACAGAAGTATCATCAAAGGTGTTGGATAGAGAGGGATCCACCCATTTTGAAGAAGAAGAAGGAAGCCATCAGTGGTTTCTCAAGAAGCTGTTTGGAAATCAACTCAGCTAAGTTCAGATTCAAGAAGCTTTGAAGAAAGCTCAGATTCAGTTGATTTCATCAGCTGATCAAGAATTGTCTTGTCCTCTTCTCTCTCAACAAAGGCAAGACATTAAAACTTCTTTTCTAAATTTCTGTAGGATCTATTTTACACAGATCTGAGTTGTAAGCCTGTGATATAAAGACTGAGTGTAGGAGAGTTGATCTCTGAGTGCTAGGGTTGTTTGCCTGAGTGTAGGAGAAGGTTATTCTCTGAGTTGTAGGCCTTGTGGCTAGGCTGAGGTAGGGCTGTTGTGCCTGAGTTGTAGGAACCTATCCAGGTTCTGAGCTGTAGGATCTGAGGATCTGAGAATAGTGGAAGTTTGGCCGAATCTAGCATACTGCTAGATAGGTGAAGGGGGAAAGTGGATGTACCCAAACCTTGGGGAACCACTATAAAACATTGTGCAATCTGTGATGATTAAATTTCTGTGATTGCTGTGCTGGTTGTTTTAATTTTGTGATTGAATTCTGCCTAAAAGTATAAACAAGCAATTAGAACCTATTCACCCCCCCCCCTGTAGGTGTTTAGGTTGTCTTGAAAGTAAAACTATCAAGTGGTATCAGAGGGAGGTTCCTCAAAAAGGACTTAACAGTCTGAGGTAGATCTGAAAGGCAGAATCAAGATTCAAGAAGATGGGTTCTGGAGAGAATCATAAGGAGCTAGGGTCTATGAAATTACCCATATGCAAGAAGGAAATCTTTGGAATTTGGAAAGAAAGAATCAGGTTGTTTATGGAGGCATCTGACCCAAGGATTTACATCACTATACAGGAAGGCCCCTTCATTCCAAAGAAAGTATCAGAGCTTGATGCAAATATCTAAACTCCAAAGAGTTATTCTGAAATGACCAAGGATGAAGTCATTTTGGCAACCATGGACAAGAGAGCTCAGAATATTATTGTGAGTGTCATAGATGATTCTACATTTCAGAATCTGATTCACTGCAAGACCTCCAAAGAAATGTGGGACACCTTGATCGTCTACATGGAGGGATCTGAAGAAGTAAGACAGGATAGGAAGTCTATGCTCAACCAGGAATATGAAAGTTTTAGACAAGGAAAAACTGATAGCATAACTGAATGCTATAAGAAATTCTATAGAATTGTGAATGAGTTAATGTCCTATGGAAGAGTCTTCAGTACCTATGAACTGAATGACAAATTCTTAAGATCCTTGACAAAGGATTGGGACACAAAGATCTGTGCCATAAGAGAAGTGGCTAAATTTGCAGAGATCTCTCCTCCCACCTTATTTGGAAAGCTGCTGTCCTATGAAATGCAACTTATGGTGAGGAAGGAGGAAAAGAATTCAAGAGGAGAGCATAGAGAAAAGACTGTGGCATTCAATGCAGAATCCATCAGAAAGAATAGGAGGATATCACCATCCCCTCCTAAGGAAGTTGCAGAAGTCAGTTCAGAAAATTCAGATAATCAGGGTTCAGAAAGCTGTGATTCAGATGCAGACTTTACTGCATTCATAAGGCAATTCCAGAGGTTCTTGAAGAAGAAGCAGTGGAAGTCTAAGCCCTCCACTTCACAGCAAGTTGATGACTATTATCAGAAGAAAAGGTCATCAAGGAAAGAAAAGAGCAGATCAAAGCCCAGCAAGGCTACTACTTCAAAGATTGTCTGCTATTGTTGCAATAGACCTGGACATGTAGTGGCTGACTGTCCTGATAAGAGAAAGGAGTCTTCAGACAAGAATAAGACTCGTAAAAAGGGCAAGAAGGAGAAATCTTTTGTTGCAAAGAAGGATAAGAGCCTAACAGATCAGTCAACTTCAGAGTCAGAATCTGAAGCAGAAGCATACATTGGACTATATGCTGTATCTGAAGAAGAGGAGTTTCTGCAGTTGCTAGACTCCATCAATGAACAAGAGGATCATCAGTGCATGGGACTGATGGCAGGATCAGAAGAGGACATATGCCAGAATCAGTCTGGTCCTAATAAGGTACAATGTCCTTCTATGAAATCTGTTTGTAGTACAAGTACAGAATCAGCTACATCTGCATCAAGTGATGTAGATGCATCTGAATCTGAAGGAGATGTCTATCAATTGATAGATAAGTATGGGGACTTGTTGCAGGCCCTTAAGAAAAGCAAGAACCTGGTTAAACTTCAGGCTCATGAAATTGCTAAACTAAGGGTAGCTGCAACTGAGTTAGAGAAAGTAATTGATCAGAAGTTAAATGAAATTGTCAGGCTAAAGAATATAACTATTATTCAGATGGGCACAATTAATTATACCAATGATCAAGTGAAGAGTCTGGAGGCCAGACTAAGAATAGAAAAAGATTTAGTGGCTAGTTACTCTAAGCCAAAGTCTGTCTTACCCTTGATTGATGAATTTGTGAATCAAAAGGGTAAGGCAGGATTAGGATTCAAAGGTACTCCAGGGCTGGCCGTTTCAAGAGGAAAGGCAAAGCTCCTGTCAAGCCACTGAACTTTTCAGTCCCTATTAAGTTTAGAAAGGTGCAAGTGCCTTCTAATCAATATGATCATGAAAATATTCATGGTCATATTAAGACTAATGTTCTGAAAAACAAATGTGTAAATGCCAACAGGCCTACCCATGTTCATAAACCCAATGGTTATAAAAAATCAGTGGATGAAGCTGCTGCAGCACCAGCAATGGACAGAAATTCTTTTGTCAAGGAAGTATCTAGATCTAGATACAACAAGTTTGAATGTTGGTGCTGTGGCAAGAGAGGCCATTTTGCACTAGACTGCTGGTATAACACAAGTGTTAGAAAGAACAATAGTCTACCTGTTAGAAGAGATAATGGTAGCTTTGTTTATGCTAACTTGAACCAAGGACCCAAGACTTACTTGGGTTCTAAGGGAAAGTAAATCTGTGTTGCAGGTGTATCCAAGTAGCCATGCCCCTATATGGTACTTGGATAGTGGTTGTTCCAGGCACATGACTGGAACAAAGGGGCTGTTGAAGGAGTATTCATCTGTCAAAGATGGACCTAAAGTGATCTTTGGTGGATCTGAAAAAGGAGTCATCAAAGGGTTTGGTAACATTTCTTCTAACCTAATTACTATCACCCAAGTGGCTTATGTAAAAGGTTTGAAACATAATCTAATAAGCATAAGCCAGCTGAGTGATTTAGGATATGACATTTCATTTATTAAGGATGGATGTCATATTAAAAGGTCAAGTGATCAAGAGATCATTTTGACTGGGTATAGGAAGAGAAATGTATATTGTCTTAATTTTGTATGTGAGAATAAGGCTTCTCCCATCTGTCTTGTAGCTGATGACAATGCTTCTCATTGTGTTAAGTGGCACAAGAGATTGGCTCATCTTAACTACAAGACAATTGGCCAACTCTTTATCAAAGAGTTAGTGAGGAATGGTCCTCAAGTTAAGTGTATGAAGGAAGGGATATGCTCAGCTTGTCAAAAGGGCAAGCAGACAAAATCCTCCTTTCAAAGCCTTGAAAACAAGGATTCTGTGAGGTGCTTATACCTCTTGCATATGGATCTTTTTGGTCCTATGCCAGTTCATAATCTAGGTAGGAAGTTCTACACTTTTGTGGTTGTAGATGACTATTCTAGATTTACATGGGTGTTCTTTCTGAGACAGAAATCTGAAACCCCAAGTGTCTTACTTAATTTTGTAAAGCAAATTCAGAATGAACTGAATAGTACAGTGGTCAAAATCAGAAGTGACCATGGTACTGAGTTTCAATCTGAAAGCATGACAAAGTTATGTGAAGACTTTGGGATTTTCCAAGAGTTCTCCTCACCAAGAACACCTCAGCAAAATGGAATTGCTGAAAGAAAGAATAGAACATTAATTGAAGCTGGTAGAACTCTATTGAGTGACACCTCTCTACCAGAATATTTCTGGGCTGAGGCAGTTAACACTGCTTGTCATGTGATCAATAGGGCTTCTATCACCAAGAGCCACAAAAAGACTCCCTATGAGATTATGAAAGGTAGAAAACCAAATCTATCCTACTTCAGAATCTTTGGTTGCAAATGCTATATACTTAACAATGGTAAGTCATATTTGACTAAGTTTGCTGCCAAATCCCAGGATGGGATATTTGTTGGGTACAGCACAAATAGAAAGGCCTATAGAATCTTCAACTTGACTACTCAAGTTGTTGAAGAATCTGTGCATGTTGTGTTTGATGAAACAAGATTAATCAACTGTGAGTTGTCTTGTAGATCAAATGACTCAACAGGTATAAGCAAAAGAATGGACAAGCTCTCCATTGCTGAAGCTTCAAGGGAAGATGGAGTATTGGAAAATGAAGGCTATTGTCCAGGGGGAGTACAAGATTCTATAGAAGATGAAGAAAACCAAGAGGTTCAGCATAATGAAGGAGCTGGAGATGTTCAACCAGAAAGGAATCTTCCTCCAGCTACAAGACATTTAAGAGACCATCCAGCAGATCAGATAATAGGTGATCCAAGACAGGGAGTGCAGACTAGAAGCAGAAGTCAAAGCACAGTTCTGCATTCAAGTTTCTTGTCAAAAATGGAGCCTAAGAAGTTTGAAGAAGCCATCCAAGACCAGCACTGGACTGATGCTATGCAAGAGGAGCTAAATCAATTCATAAGGTGCAATGTCTGGGAGCTTGTTCCTAAACCAAGAGGCCACAATATAATTGGGACAAAATGGATCTATAGGAACAAGTTGGATGAGAGTGGAGTAATAGTGAAAAATAAATCAAGATTGGTTGCTAAAGGATACAGGCAGGAAGAAGGGATTGACTTTGATCAAACCTTTGCCCCAGTAGCAAGGCTGGAGGCAATAAGAATATTTCTTGCCTATGCAGCCTATCAAGACTTCAAGGTATACCAGATGGATGTGAAGTCAGCATTTCTGAATGGTGATCTTAAAGAAGAAGTATATGTAGAGCAGCCATCAGGTTTTGTAGATCCTCTTAAACCTGATTATATTTATAAGCTTAGAAAAGCTTTGTATGGGTTAAAGGAAGCCCCAAGGGCTTGGTATGAAACCCTATCTACTTTCCTTATTGAGAATAAATTCTCAAGAGGAAAAATAGACAAAACTCTATTCCTTAGGGAATCCAAATGCAAGATCATATTAGTTCAGATCTATGTTGATGACATAATCTTTGGATCTACTGAAAACAACCTTTGTAAAAAGTTTGCCAAACTTATGCAAGGGAAGTTTGAGATGAGCAGTATGGGGGAACTGAAGTTCTTCTTGGGACTCCAAGTAAGACAGACTGATGATGGCTTGTCCATATCCCAGTCAAAGTTTACCAAAGAATTAATTAAGAAGTATGGTATGGAGTCATCCTCCATCATGAGAACTCCTATGGGAACAAGTATGCCTATATGCAAAGATGATGCAGGTAAACCTGTTGATGAGACTTTGTATAGAAGAATAGTTGGTTCTCTACTATATCTCACAGCTAGTAGACCAGATATTATGTATGCTACATGTGTCTGTGCTAGGTACCAAGCCTGTCCTAAAGAGTCTCATTATACTGCAGTCAAAAGGATTCTGAGATATCTTAAGGGCACACCTAATCTAGGCCTTTGGTACCCTAGGAATAGAGATTTTCTACTAACAGGTTATTCAGATGCAGACTTTGCAGGCTGTAGAGAGGATAGGAAGAGTACAACAGGTACTTGTCAATTCTTGGGAGGAAGATTGATATCTTGGAGTAGTAAGAAGCAGACCAGTGTGGCTATATCTACAGCTGAGTCAGAATATGTTGTTGCTGGCAGCTGCTGTGCACAACTATTGTGGATACAGCATCAGCTTAAAGATTATGGTATTCAAGTAAGTAGAACACCTCTTTTGTGTGATTCTAAGAGTGCAATTTCTATTGCTAATAATCCTGTTTCTCATAGTAGAACTAAGCATATAGAAATTAATTACCATTTTCTTAGAGATCATGTAGAAAGAGAAGACATCACATTGGAATTTGTTAAAACAGATTATCAAATAGCAGATGTATTCACTAAGCCTCTGGATGAAACAAAATTCAATAAATTTAAAATTGAATTAGACATGCTGACCATTGATTAGATTATCAACAAACTTATAAATAACATATTAGATTATCAAATGGTCTCAAGTGGTGTTGACAGAAACAGAAATTGGCTAAGTAAAATAGTGTCAACACATTCAGTGATAATGTGTCGACTCAGTGAAGTAATGTCGACAAGTCAGAAATATTGTGTCGACACAGAGAATATGTGTCGACACTTAAGAATTAAATTGTCGACTTATCCAGGAATGTAGTGTCGACTTCACCAGAATAGTGATGTCGACACTTACAAATTTTGTGTCGACACTTATCCTAAGAGTCGACACAGATTTTCTGATACTCTACTATATCTCTCAGGTGTTGACATATCCACAATTGGTGTCGACACATAGTAGACAGATTTGTTGTCGAGACAATAGAAGTTTGTGTCGACACATTCCATCTGTGTCGACACATATAGACTGTTTTTGCCCGCCTTTTGATCTTCTTTCAATAGAAGGTATAAATAGGTCAAGAACTTATTCAGTCGACATGCTTACAAGGTTTTCGAGACTGAAACCATGTGTCAACTTTCTCTCTCTCTCTCTCTCTCTCTCTCTCTCTTCTCTCAAGCTTTCTCACCTGAACAATGGCGCCGAAGATTGAAGACAACGTCAATGAAGGTTATGAGTTGGTAAGGAATGCCTTTGTCGAAGCCCCGACAGATGTTCAACGAGTTATCACTCTTATTTCCGAATCCGGATTAGAGTTTTTAGTATCTGAACCTTCTAAGATATGGAAGAAGGAGGTGCATGAATTCTTTAACTCTGCATCAATAGGGTCAGATATTCTCAAGATCAAGTCCACTGTTCATGGGTCGCCAGTGAAGATTACCCCAAGAAGTCTAAGGAAGATTCTACATTTACCAATAATTGAGAATGAAGAAGAAGTCCCTGCTTCTAAGTCAAGGGAGGCTATCCAATGGTGCGGATTGGATCCCACCCTGAAAATTGGAGCTGCGTTCAACAGGAAAGGGATGAATCAGTAAGGGAAGTTTTTGTCTGAAGTAGTTGGCAAGGTGATTTTGTGCAAACCAGGGGGACATGATAGGATTTCAGCCTATATGTTCTGCCTAATGACCAGAATTATGTTTACAATTCCAACTGATTGGTCAGCTGTAATCTTTGAAAAGATCAAGGAAGGAATAAAGAAGCCAAATCTGGCTAGAATTATGAGTTTATATCTGAATGGAGTGATCCCTGAGGTAATGCAACACCTGCCAGGAACAAAGATCAATCACATGAGAAAGATGGACATGAGATTGTTTTCTAGGTGGGATAGGGTGCTGTCTAAGGATGTGCCTGATGAGAGCAGGCAGGACACCCCAGTGAAATCCTCTTCTCATGCTCAAGATACTGAGCAGCTTCAAGAAGAACAAGAGAGGAAGCAGGATGAAGATCACCCTGCGTCTACTCCAGCCCAGCAAGACACTATACCTGCACAGATGCAGGGGGAGCAAGCTCATTCTCCTGCCCAGAATGAATCTACTCCTAACCAGGTACAGTTGCAGGGGGAGCTGGTGTATTTTCTTATAAAATACATTTCTAATATTTCAATTTCTGCACAGGTGCAGGGGGATCAAGTGTACTCACCTGCCCAGGACATTACCAACACTGAACAAGTACAGGGGGGGAAGATGTCTGACCCAGTGCAAGAGGTAGTACAAATTGATATCTCCAAAGATCTGAATATAGAAGATCTAATTGATACATCTTATGTTCAAGCTCAGAAGGAATATACTCTAGATGAGTTATTTCCTAATGTTGATATTGCTACTGATAGAGTAGAAGAGGGGCAAGATATTGAGAAGGCCCTTGACATGGAGATAGAAATTGAGAAGGAGCAAGTGGTTGAGGAGGAGTCTGTGCATGTTGAGGCTGAATAACATGGCACTGAGATAGATATTCATCCACCTCCTCAAGAAAGAGTTCAAATTGATAGTTCATCTGAATCTAAGACTGAAGAAGCCAGAATGGCTAATAAGAGAAAACTTGTTGTCTTCCAGAGAAGGAGCAAAGGTTATAAGCAGGCTCTACAGACTACAACTCAACAATCCAATTCTGAATTTTATTATAACAAGTTTATGGTTGATTTGCAAGTTAAGCTAGATGAACATAGATTGGCAGTTGAAAAATATGTTGATGAGAGCAATAAGTCCCTTCAATTTGACTTGGCTCAGGATATAAAGTCAATTCGATTTGAAGTCAATATGCATAAGAAGGAGATGACAGATTGCTTCCATAAGGGAGGTAATGCTGTGGTGTATTTGGCTAAACAACAGCAGTCCATCATCCCTAAAGTGGATGATATTGTTTTAAAGCAAAGTTATGTTTTGGAGAATCAGCTGAGGATGAATGACAATTTAACTGAATCTCATCAAGAAATTATTGATGAATTGAAAAAGACTACTCCAGGGCTGACTGAAGCTAGAGCAAAGGAGATGGAAGAATTTGATAAGAAACTTCAAGATGCTATTGAATCAGTTAAAACTGCTATCACTACCTCTCAAAAAGACATATCTGACAAGCTTCAAAAGTTAAAACCATTTTTTAAAGAGGGTGTGAATTATCTGGATGGCCAGATCAGATTTCAGAAGGAAGATCTAAGAGATCATATTACCAGAGAAGCCATAAAGGGGGAGAGGTTGTTAGTTCATGCTGGCTCAGAGCACACCAAATGGGTGACAAATAGTATTCGAGCCACATTGGGATATCCACCTTTGTGTGATGATGCTATGGTGGCTGAGTCAGGAATACAAACAGGTCTACTTGAAGGTAATCAACCTGAGGTTGCCCAAGTCATTTACCCTCCTCCAGATTTTGATATGATTGATCAGCAAGTTCAAGATATTTATAGCCCTCCAAAGGAGGTTAACAGGGTTGTTATTGAGAAAGTGGATAAGCCTGAGGCCAATTTGAAAGAACAGCAAGATGCTCTACTATCCAAGAAGAGATTTAGAGAGCAGGCTGAACTTAAGCCAGATTTTGAGCAGTGGAGCCCTACTTCAAGAAATATTATACTAACTGCATGGAAGGTTATAAAGGACCAAGAACATGAAAGAGGAAAGTGGTATAATGAAATAGAATGGCAAAAATTTGAAGCTAGGCAGGAATCCATAGTACAGTTCAGGAGAAAAGCCAAGATGGGAAGGCTGCCACCAGATGCTCAGGAGCCAAGCAAGTACTTTCCAAAGCCCTTTCATTACTTTGAAAGGCAAAGGCTCAAGGAAGAAGCACAGAAGAAAGCTGAGCTAAAAGGCAAGAAGCCAGCTGAAGTTGCTGAAGCTCCTGTGAAGGCTCAAATCCAATCTGGCAAAGGAATTGTCATAAAAGAGCCTGATCAGTCTTAGTTTTAAGTTCTTTCAAATGTGTTTTGTAATGTTGTGTTTAATCTTTCAATGTAAACAACTGTAATTAAACATTACCAAGTTATAAACAAAATTTTGTTTGGAATCACATATTCATGTTCACTCTGTGTTGAATTGTTAATGTTTTGTTTATAAAGTATTCCTGTAATGTCATACATCATCATTTTTTTTATAAATGGTGTATATCATTGGCTCTAAGGGTTATGACTTCTCCAAATAGGGGGAGATTGTTGGGTACATTGGAAAATGTGTACCTGATTTGAAGAAGTCCAACCTAGCTCAATGATATACATCAAGGTGTATTTGATGTTGTTTTGAGTTGACATGTGCAGGTGAAGAAGTGTTAAAGAATGCAGAAAAATATTCTAAGTCCATGTGTCGACACCTGAAGAAACAGTGTTGACACTTCAGAATATTTGTGTCGACACTTGAAGGAAGCTGTGTCGACACAGAGAAAGATAGTCGACCACATTTGTGTCGACACTGGGAAGCAGTGTCGACTCACAGGAAAATAGTCGACCACATTTATGTCGACACTGGGAAGCAGTGTCGACTAACTAAAAGATAGTCGACCTCGACACAGAAGGAGATAGTCGACCACATTTGTGTCGACACTGGGAGGCTATGTCGACACAATGAGACAGAGTCGACACACATTTTGGCAGAAGTTGACAATACTTGTGTCGACACCAGAAGACTAAGTCGACACATTTTGGCAGAGTCAACAATTGATGTGTCGACACCTGAAGGCAGTGTTGACACATACTGAGTTCTGAATCTACAACAACTGTGTCGACACATAGGACTTGTGTCGACACACTGCAAAGTCAAGACCAAGTTATTTTCTGAAGAAAGATGAAGTGTTGAGTCGACATAAATTCTCTGTGTCGACTCATTCTCAAAATAAAGTTCTGAAGAAGCTGTGTCGCCTTAAAGGCAAACTTGTCGACATCATCAAAGGCTATGTCGACACCAAAGTTACTTGTGTCGACACATATAGACAGTTGGTCTCGACACTTCCTGACAATCTGTCTCAACACTTTGCTGACCAAGACTAAGACACAGGATCTGTTTGAAGACTTGACAGCTGTGGGTTGCAGCCAGTTAACTGATGTTGTCAGACTTGTCAGAAGACAGTTATAAACCGGATCAGCCGGTTACCATTAAGAAGGTCTATAAATAGACAGATTCAGAGAGAAGAAGACAGATTGAACTTTGGCAATCAAATTGAGAAATCAAATCAAGAAGGAGTAATACACTAAAGAAGATCTTCATCAGAAGATCTAAGAAGACGATCTCAGAATCGATCTAAGAAGAGTTCTAACAAGAATTCAGAAGTATCATCAAAGGTGTTGGATAGAGAGGGATCCACCCATTTTGAAGAAGAAGAAGAAGGAAGACATCAGTGGTTTCTCAAGAAGCTGTTTGGAAATCAACTCAACTAAGTTCAGATTCAAGAAGCTTTGAAGAAAGCTCAGATTCAGTTGATTTCATCAGCTGATCAAGAATTGTCTTGTCCTCTTCTCTCTCAACAAAGGCAAGACATTAAAACTTATTTTCTAAATTTCTATAGGATCTGTTTTACACAGATCTGAGTTGTAAGCCTGTGATATAAAGGCTGAGTGTAGGAGAGTTGATCTCTGAGTGGTAGGGCTGTTTGCCTGAGTGTAGGAGAAGGTTCTTCTCTGAGTTGTAGGCCTTGTGGCTAGGCTGAGGTAGGGCTGTTGTGCCTGAGTTGTAGGAACCTATCCAGGTTCTGAGCTGTAGGATCTGAGGATCTGAGAATAGTGGAAGTTTGGCTGAATCTAGCATACTGCTAGATAGGTGAAGGGGGAAAGTGGATGTACCCAAACCTTGGGGAACCACTATAAAACATTGTGCAATCTGTGATGATTAAATTTCTGTGATTGTTGTGCTGGTTGTTTTAATTTTGTGATTGAATTCTGCCTAAAAGTATAAACAAGCAATTAGAACCTATTCACCCCCCCCCCTCTAGGTGTTTAGGTTGTCTTGAAAGTAAAACTATCAGTTAACATATCAAGGAATTGAGTAAATGAATTACCTTCAGAATTTTCTTCAGAATTTTCTAACTCCCACACGTCATCTAGATAGGAGGTAATGACTCCTTCTAGGAATAGAGCAACTATGGGAGTGGAGGCTTCTTCAAGCTAGGCACACTTTGAAGGCAAATTCTGCTTCCATTATGATATCAGATGGCCTCTAAACTGGTTCTGGTTCTGCAGATGATGTTATAATGTCAACTGGAACTGCTGTTTCTTTTTGAATTTCAGCTTGGGGATCTGCTGGAAGAGTAATAAGGGGCAGTCCTGAGGCATCTTCCTCGAACATCTCCCCCTGCCTGATTTCAGTAGATACTGAAGTCAGGCCCCTAAGTGAAAAGGGCTCAGCAGACTTGGAGAGGGCTATGATGGAGGATGTCAGGGAAGAGATGGTAGAAACAAGAGGTACAATTTCTTCTTCAATCATGATTTTTATTGAAGGAGTAATAAGCTCCAGGATGTTTGAAATGAAAGCTGGGGTGATTTCAAATGATGTGGAAGGGGGAATCACAGTAGATGGAAGATTATCAGGGATGGTGGTCTCCTGATGAGATATGTTGTGAACTGGGGATTGATGAGTAGATGCATGAAGATCAATATGATCTGGATGAGAAATTGGTGACTGAGGTGGAGTGGGTAGATTCTCAGAAACCAACAGATCAAAACTAGGATGAGAAATCCTAGCAAGATGTGAAGGGAGTGGAGATGTTGGTGGTGATGTATAGAGAATAGTGGAGGAATCAAGTAGAAGAGAGACAGTGGATGTAGATGGTAATGCAGAAGTAGATGGCACTTCAGTAGAAGTGGACGGCAATGCAGAAGAAGGTGGAATGGGGGGAATGGAAGAGCCTTCTTCAGGTAGGTGGGGAGTGACTAATACAGTCCTTGTGCTCTCAGATAAAACAGGAGCTACCCCAGCTGGTGAAGGCTTCTGAATGCTCCTTTTCCACTTAACAAATAAGGTGGGATCCATTTTCTTACTGGAATTGATGGAAGAAGCAACTGTACCCAACAGTTGAGGATATCTTTCTTTTAGGAAAATTCCTATTACCCTTCTAAGGGTTACTTCCTTCTTGTTGTTCTTCTTTCTTATCAAATCAAACATTATCCCTACCCAATTTATCTCTTTCTTATTGATAATTGCACTCATCAAGGCAAACTGCTGTCTGGTTATATTGTCATGAGCTGAGTGCTTACCTAACAGCACTTTTCCAACAAGTTCAACTAAGAACTTAATCCTCAAAGGAAAGTTAACTTTCAGCAACTTTGTAGGAATGCCCTCAGCATGTACTAGCTCGACGAGCATTCTTCCATACTCTTGAGTATCTTGGTCATACTCATCTTGTCCATTCAATAATCCAAAAATTTCAGTCAGTACGGCAGGAGTAAGGATTACCTCTTCGCCGCTGATTGTCCCGGTCATGGATTCGTCGCTGGAAGACGAAGAGTAAACCCATTCTTTGATCTCTGGAATGTTGATCTTGATCCTTATTGACATCAGCTTTTCCAATCTTTGAAACTTGCAGAGCTGTAGCATCTCTATGATCTCCGCATCGCAGGCGCTGAACGAGTCGAAATCCACGCTGAAACCGGCATCAAACTTCATCGCTGTCAGGAGAGCTGGAGCAATCGCCATCGATTTTATCGAAGAAGACGAGAGAAGCGAAGAGCAGAAGGCGCGGGGCAGAGCTCAAGCAGAAAGACAGAATACGAAAAGACGAGCTCTGTCGACTACTAAAAAGACGATCTCTTAACCTAGGTCGACCATCGGTTTTATATTAAAACAGCAATCGTCGATCTATTTTAACAGATACTGGAGACGATAGTCGAACGGTCGTTCGACGATCGTTTCCTGAAGCAGAGTAGTTGATCAATCATTCGACTATTTCTGTCTTCACAAGCAAACAAGCCGTCGTCACCCATAGGTCGACGATAGGCTCGACCTGTTCGACTATCGTCGAATGTCTTTCGACGATCTTGAAACAGATTTCAACAAGGCAGAAGTCACACTTAGTCTTTTCCATTAATCATGCCTAGTTGAACCAAAAAGAATGGATGCTTCTGTTCATCTAAGGGCTTGGTGAAAATATCACCTCTCTGAAGGTCAGTGGATATGAACTCAAGGCTGATCTTGTTCTTTTCCACACAATCTCTCAGGAAATGGTGCCTGATCTCAATGTGCTTGGTCCTAGAGTGGTGTACAGGATTTTGTGCAATGGAGATAGCACTGGTACTGTCACACATGATTTTGGTGTTCTTGTGTGTGTACCCATAATCCAAAAGTTGGTTTTGAATCCACAGGATCTGTGAACAACAACTAGCAGCTGCTATATATTCAGCCTATGCAATTGAAGTTGAGACAGAAGTCTGTTTATTACAGAACCAAGAGACCAATCTCTCTCCCAGGAACCTCCCTCTGATACCAATTAAAGGATCAAGCGCATACCCAACTGCACCAAAAGCCCGGACTGTTGGAGAGGGCGCTACTTAATTTTTTATATAAGTAGCAGAGCGCCACGGGTCAAGTGAAGGAACGTCGGACCCAACAATCCCCCCCCCCCCCCCCGGCATCCAGCACAACCCGTCGGCTTAGAGGTGGGGTTACCACATGGCCCACACGGCTCAGAGGTGGGGTTACCACATGTTCACGGTTTGCCTGACCCACCGGACCCACACAGGTAGAAGGGAAAAAATCAGGATTTAATAGTGTCCCCCCCCCGGTCTTGAACCCGTAACCTCCCTCTGATACCACTTGAGAGGACTTAGCGCAACCAACTCGACCAAAAGCCCGGACTGATGGAGGACGGCGCAACTAATCTTTATATCAAAGGTCCTCGGGCGGATCCACGGGGCAGCCAGTTAAGCCATTACCGCATAGCACTGCAGCGTGGGGGCGATTTCGGACCGCAGCCCCAACAATCCCCCCCCCCCCCCCGAAAACGACCCTGGGGTTTCGAACCCGCGACCCCCTCTGATACCACTTGAGAGGACTTAGCGCAACCAACTCGACCAAAAGCCCGGACTGATGGAGGATGGCGCAACTAATCTTTATATCAAAGGTCCTCGGGCGGATCCACGGGGCAGCCAATTAAGCCATTACTGCATAGTATCGCGGCGCAGGGGCGATTCCGGACTGCAGCCCCAACAGAAAGACAAGAAGATTTATAGTGGTTCCCCAATCTTGGGTACGTCCACTTTACCTCGCCGATCTAGCAAATCACTGGACTCGGCTACTCCACTATCTCGGATTGAAAACAATCCTATGCCTCGGAACCAAGTTCCTACAACCTCGATCCAAAAGGATCTACACTCGGAAGATAAAAACTTCCTACAATCTCGGAGAACAACGCTCCTACACTCGGAGAAAATCTCCTACAATTATTGTAAAGAAATTTTGAAATACAAATAGAATAATTTTCTCAGATCTGTAAAAATGAATATCTGAATCTTCTTCTTGAACTTTGCGGCTCTTTCAGAAATGTTGAAGAAGATGAGTAGATCTGATCCGAGAAAGATTTGACAAACTCGATCAAGGAGAAGATGAGAATCCTTAAACAACAAGTCTTCTTGATCGATAATAGAAGAGTCGATCTGATCGTGAGCGGCGGCGGCGGCTTCAGAGATCTGAAATTAGAAATGGCCGACGAGAGTAATTTCGCGTGAACGAACAGCCGCTCTTGTTAAAAGATTATTGTTGTTAGGGTTAGGTCTTATTGACAAGACCTTATATAAGATTACTCCTAACGGTTAGAAAAGTCATTAATGACGACACGTGGACCAATCACGTCAAGTCATTCAAAAATCCGGTCAAATTGGACTTAACCAAATTTCAGAAAAGTTAAGTCTGCAGTTCTCGAGAAGTAGCATTAGCTCTCGAGAACTGATTGAATTTCTCGAGAACGGAACTGTCTGGAATTGAACTTAGTTTTCGAGACTTCAGGATCAATACTTCTCGAAAACAATATGGACTTCTCGAGAACTATAGCCTGACTTCTCAAGAACTAAGAAGCTGAGTTTCTCGAGAACTAATCTAGACTTCTCGAGAACTAAGAGATACTTCTCGAGAACTAAGACTTAGAAAGAATTTCTTGAAACTTTCTGAACTTCCCGAGAACTACTATGAGACTTCTTGAGAACTAAGAGCCGAGCTTCTCGAGAACTGAAAGGACTTCTCGAGAACTAAGAGATACTTCTCGAGAACTAAGACTTAGAAAATTTTCTTGAACTGAAACAACTAAGCTTCTCGAGAACTAAACTCCTGTTTCTCGAGAACTTCTAACTCTACTTCTCGAGAACTGAAAGGACTTCTCGAGAAGTGGACTTAGAAATTTTTTTGAACTTTTTAGAAAGAAACTTTTTCTTCTCTTCAAGAGTCCAATCTTCATTCCATGGTCCAAGTGTTTGAATATGAAGTGTATCCCAATAGAGAGGCTACACATGAGTCAACACCTTGGATCACACAGTGAGGGATTACACTGTATGGTCCTGTGTTCATGACCCACTGTAGACAGACATTGGTCTACACTTTGTAATGATGATCTGCAAACACACAACTTAAACAAGATGTCAAAAACAACTTAATTCATCTTAGTTCAAGGGTGACTTCATGCAAATCTTGGTTATTGTGGATGCAATGCCCAACATAAGGTTTCCCTGGGAGTGACCCATAATGACTAGCATTTCCTCAAACTCATTGCTAGATAATTCAAAATCAGCTTCCCCATTTACAAAACCAAAAACTTCTGTCAGAATATCGGGGGTAAGAAAAACTTGATGACCAGAGATTGATCCAGATATGGAGGTTAGTTCTGGAAATGTTGTTGTGAAAAGCCATTCTTCAATTTCCTGCACTAGGAGTTTGATCCTGAAGGTCATAAACTTTCTCAACTGATTAGTCTCAAATAATTGAAGGATGTCTTTGAAGATTTGATCAGAATGGTTAAAAGAGTCGATGTCAATATCAAATTTGGCATCAAACTTCATTCCAAAGAGAGTCACCTCTGAAATCGCCATTACCTGCAAGAACAAAAGATATAGTGCAAGAGAACAGGAAAGCGCGGGATGGAGTTCGATAAAAGCCTAATTATAGGTTTTCAGAAGATGAACCGACGAACTCCGTCCGACGCAAAAGAAAAACTTTGAACTCAGGTCGACTAAAAACTTCATGAAGAAATAAAAGCATCAATCTCAGTTTGAAGAGGGGGAAAACAGTTCATCGTTCTCCGGTCGACGAAATATTTTCTAAAGCAAAATCATCGATCTTCGTTCGACGAAACTACTTCACAAAGAGATTTCGTTGATCTCCGCTCTACAAAAAATCTCAAGAAGAGTTCACAGATCGTCGATCTCCGTTCAATGAAAAGTGACCAATTCTCCGACCTCGGACAGAAATCAAATTAAACCTTCTTTATTAATCATACCTAGCTGATTTAGGAAGAACAGATGTTTCTTTTCATCCAATGGTTGGGTAAAGATGTCTGCTCTTTATAAATCAGTAAAGATAAAGATAAGGTTAATTTTATTTTTGTCCACACAATCTCTAATGAAATGATGTCTAATCTTTATATGCTTAGTTCTACTATGAAGCACTGGATTTTGTGCAATTAAAATAGCACTGGTATTATCACAAAAGATAGTTGAATTATTTAAGTTGAGACCATAATCCAGGAGCTGATTTTGAATCCATAATATCTGAGCAATAACTACCTGTTGTCATGTACTCAGCTTTAGCAGTTGATGTTGACATAGATGTTTCTTTTTGCAAAACCAGGACACAAGCCTATCACAAAGTAATTGACAAGTTTCTGATGTGCTTTTCCTGTCAACTCTACATCCAACATAGTCAGAATCTGAGAATCCAATTAAGTCAAATTCTGACTCTGTTGGATACCAAAGTCCAAGATTTGGATAACCCTTTATATATCTCAAAATCCTTTTTAATAAAATTAGGTGAGATTCTTTGAGATTTACTTGAAACCTAGCACAAATGCATGAAACAAACATAATATCAGTCCTACTAGCTGTAAGATATAATAAGGACCCAGGAATAGCCCTATATGTTTTTTGATCAATTGGCTTGCCCTATTCATTAGAATCAACTACAACATTGGAGGGCATGGGTGTTTTCATGGCTGAGGCATCAGACATCCCAAATCTTTTTATAAGCTCCTTAATATATTTAGATTGGGATATGAAAATGCCTTCAGGAGATTGCTTCACTTGGAGACCAAAGAAGTAGGATAGTTCACCCATGCTACTCATTTCAAACTTTGAATGCATCAGGTCAGAAAACCTTTTGCAAAGTTTGGAATCAGTAGAGTCAAATATTATATCATCTACATAAATTTGAAATAGCAAAATTTTATTCTCATGATGTTTGATAAATAAAGTCATATCTACAATACCTCTAGAAAACTTATGCTTTAAAAGAAAACTAGCTAAGGTTTCATACCAAGCTCTTGAAGCTTGCTTTAGACCATAGAGAGCTTTATGTAATTTAAAAATATAAGAGGGATAAGTTGAAGAGATAAAACCTGATGGTTGTTCAACATACACTTCCTCTTTGAGTTCTCCATTGAGAAATGCACTTTTGATATCCATTTGATAAACTTTGAATTTCTAATATGCTGCATAAGCAAGAAATTCTGATTGCCTCTAGCCTTGCAATAGGAGCAAAGGTCTGGTCATAATTTATGCCTTCCTCCTGAGAATAGCCTTGAGTTACCAATCTTGCTTTGTTCCTCACAATGGATCCTTGAGCATCCAACTTGTTCCTAAATACCCATTTAGTTCCAATGACTGGGTAGTATTTGGGTCTTGGAACTAAATCTCAAACTCTACATCTTTCAAATTGATTGAGTTCCTCTTGCATTGCAATAATTCAATGGAGATCTTACTCTGCATCTTTTATGAATTGAGGTTCAATCTGAGAAAGAAAGCAAGCATGAATCTAATCATGATTGAGTTGATGCCTTATTTGCACACCAACTGATATGTCTCCAATCACTTAAGATATGGGATGATCTCTAAGCGTGACAAAATCAGTGGGTAGAGTTGGTACATCAGCAGCTAGTGGAATTAATTCCTCTTGTGGAATTACATCTACTGTTGTGGGTTCAATTGCTTCAATAATTTCTTCTTCACTGTCTTTATCAATTTTTAGATAAGGATGCAAAGTAACCTCTTGGGTGAGGTTTAAATCATCCAACTTCTCACACAGTGGGTACCTGCAAAGAGTATCTAGTAGAAGAATCATTCTCTTGTAAAACATGTTAGTCTCATCAAAGGTTACATGTATAGATTCTTCCATTTTTAATGTTGATTTATTATAAACCCTATAAGTCTTGCTGACTTGGGAATATCTAAGAAAAATTCTCTCTGCAGCTTTGGCTTCAAACTTTCTAAGAAATTTCTTATCATTATTGTGAATATAACATATACAACCAAATACTTTAAAATAGTTTATTTTAGGTTTCTTCCTTTTAAGTAATTCATAGGGGGTCTTATCCTTTAGTTTATGAATTAGAATTCTATTTAGAACATAGTTTGTTGTACTTACTGCCTCTGCCCAAAAGGATAGGGGCATGTGAGCATCTATAAGTAATGTCCTTACAGATTCAATCAGGGTTCTATTTTTCCTTTCAGCTACCCCATTTTGTTGAGGAGTCTTAGGAGCAAAAAAACAATGTCTAATACCTTCCTTCTCACAGAATTCTTGCATGAGAAGAGATTCAAACTAAGTGTCATGATCACTTCTGATCAATACAACTTGAGTAGAGTACTCAATATATATGCTCTTAAAAAAGTCTGTAAGAACTTTAAAGTTATCTGACTTATTTTTCAGAAAGAAAATCCAAGTGAATCTAAAGAAATCATCAACAATTAAGGTATATGACTTCCCTCCCAAGCTCTGTACTACAATAGGTCCAAAGAAGTCCATATGTAGCAAGTACAAGATTCTGGGTGAATCATTTTTATTAATGGATTTAAAACTATTTTTAGTTTGCTTGCCTAATTGACAAGCCCTATAGAGTCCTTCCTTCTTGTAGGGCCCACAAGGCAGTCCTCTAACAAGGTTGTCTCTGGATAATTTAGCTATTGTCCTAAGGTTTACATGTCATAATCTCTTATGTCATAAATCATTAGTTGAACTAATTTGATTAAATAAGCAAATTTCTGAATTAGCTGATTTGAAATTAAATACATAAATATTACCTTGTCTAATACTTGTTAAAACAGTTTTGTTTTATCAAAAATAATAGAGTAAGATGACTTATTGAATGATACCTGATAACTTTCATCACATAACTGGCTTATGGATATTAGGTTATGCTTAAGACCATTTACATAGGCTACTTTCCTTAAGGTAACTGCTCCAAATTTGACATTTCCATATCCTCTTATCTGTCCACAGTTGGAGTCTCCAAATATCACCTTTGGTCCAAGCTTTGCTTTGAAAATAGTCAGGTTGTCTTTGCTTCCTGTCATGTGTTTTGAACAGCTACTATCCAGATACCACTATTGCTTTGTGGTAGGATAGTTCTTTACCTGTAGAAAACAAGATTAGTTGCTCTTGACCCAGGTAACCTTGAGTCCTTGATTTCTTTCAAATTTACAACTTGAAATGTAAGAGAATTCAGGTTGATCCTTGTAACCTAGTGGATGATATCTCCTAGGAGGAATTATCCATTGAGAAAGGATTAACAAATATTTGTCTTTGATTATTGTTTTGATAAGGATTAAAATTTCTGTTTTGTAAATTTGAGTTCAACGAATTTAGTTGAGTTCGTCGATCTGAGTTTGACGAAAAGTATTGATTTCGTCGATCTCGGCTCGCAGAATGATAATACTAATTTTCTACATTCCACGATCGTCGATCTCTGTTCGATGAAACATGTTGATTTCATCGAGCACCCTTTGTTGAGTAATCATACCCAAATTCTGAGTTTAGAGTTCGTTGATCGCTGTTCGACGCATAATACCGATTTCGTCGATCTGAGTTCGACGAATTTTGTTGAACATTATTTTTATGAGATTTTTTATTTTCTTTAATTTAGTCTGATTTAAAACCTCTATTTCATTATTAGTATCTTTGTATGTGATTTATAAAACTTCCTTTTCTTTTCCTTTAGTAGAGATGAATTTTATGGGGGTTGATAAAACATTTTTCTGAAGAATAGGAGGCTGATTCTATGAAGCACCCAAACCCAGTTTGTTATTTAATCTAGCATTCACTATGCTTGTGATGTCCATCAATTTGATACTTCTCCCATTAAGGGATTCTTCAAATATTTTAGCCTCAATTAATTTAGTTTCTAAGGAAATTATTTGATTATTAGCAGTTTGTAAATCTTCTTTAAGTTTTAAGTTTTCAGAGGAAATATTTTCAATTACAATTACTTTATCTCTGAGAAGTTTGATTCCTTCTCAGATTTAATTAGATCATTGCATAATAACTTAAATTCATTTTTGAATTGATTTGAAGTAAAATCAAAAGAAGAGATTACCTGATCTTCTTCTAATACAGACTCATCTTTAGAGTTGTCTGCTTCTGAATTTGCAGCTTCAGAATTACTGCAAGAGGCATTGATTGCAATTAAGCATATTTCTCTGGCCTTGGCCTCTTTTTCATCCTCACTGGAGCTGGATGAAGATACTGACTCAGATTCACTCTAAGTATCAGCAACAAATCCTCTTTCCTTCTTTTTGTAATTGTTGGAGGATGGCTTGCTAGAATGTTTCCTGGAGTTCTTTTCCTTCATCTTGTCTTTCTTTTGCTTTTCTAGACACTCTGGTAGTATGTGTCCAGGTTTCTTGCATCCATAGCAAACTATTTCTTTAGTAGGGGTTTTATCATACCTTGGCTTATCATCTTTTATGGAAGATCTTCTTCTTAAGTCCTTCCTTGTCATCTTGTAGAATCTCTTAGTCAAGAGACTCGGTAGATCTTCATTATCTGGAGTGGCTTCTACTTCTTCACTTGCTTTGAAAGCAATACTTTGCTCTTTCCTTATTGAAGATGAAGTGGTCCTTTGTTCAGCTTCTCTTGTCTTGATGAGCTGCTCATAGGATTTGAGCTTGCCCAATAAGGTTTCAGTGGAGATCTCATTTAGGCTTCTGGCTTCCTTGATTGGCCAGATCCCAGAGTCTCATGTACTAGGGAAGCACATACGAATCTTGTCATTTATCTCTGTTAATGAGATGTCCTTGTCCAGAGTTTTAAGCTCATTAATTATAAGGCAGAGTCTATTGTACATATCTGCATTGACTCTGACTCTTCCTTCTTGAAGTTCTCATACTGAGAGATCAGATGTGATCTCCTGTCTTCCCTTTCATCTACAGATCCTGCAACCATCCCATTTAGGGAATCCCAGATATCCTTGGCTGAAGTGTATTCAGCAACTTTCTATAAAATGTCATCAAACATAGTTTGAGCCAAAATATTCATGGCTTTGGCATCTGCAATTTTTAGCTTCTTATGATCATCAGTCCACTCAGGTGGTGGAACTGCACTTGTGCTTGTTGTTGTAGTTGGAGTAGGGGGACCTATCAAAATAGAATTGTATATGTCTTCATCAATAGAATTAATATAAAAGTCTGATCCTTTCCTTCCAAAGTGCAAACTTATTCAAATTGCACACTGAAGGTCTGGTGCTTGAATACTCCTTATTTTGTGTCATGATATGAAAGACAACTAGAGTTAAATAAGATCTATCAAAGATCTTTTGGTTCAGGTGTTAGCCTGTGAAACCAAATAACTTTAGCCTCTGATACCAATTGAAAGTGAGGGATAGATCTTATGTTTACTTTAGAGGGGGGAGGGTGAATAGAGTATTAAAAATTTATTTACTTATTTTTATAGCAGAATAAAATTTAGTGATATATATATAAGAATAAAAAGAAATATCACAGCACACAAGCAAAAAGTAAAGGCAAACTAAACGACACAAGAAGTTTATAGTGATTCCCCAATAAACCTGGTTACATCCACTCTTCTATCACCCTGGTAGGAATCCACTACAGGTTTTTGATCAGGTGCCCTGCCACCATAGGTTTTTTCTCAAGTGCCCTGTCACCACAAGATCTATTTTTTAAGGGATATCTAGCAACCCTTTGAGCTTTTGATCAAGTGCCCAAAAACCAAACTAAGTCTTTTGATCAGGAGACTTAACAACCAAAAGGGGCTAACTTTTGAAGGGAGTTAAAACCTTGTACACAAGAAATGGAAAAGTAAAAAATGATATTGCCTTCTCTGTCTCTATGTTCTGAGAAGACTAGTGGATTTTATTGATGTTGTCAAAACTCCCCCTGAGATATAGAAATCAGATCAGGAGTGGAAGCTTTGTTGCAAAGTGTAGGCCTTCAAAGATGAAAACTTCTTCTTCCAGTGAATGATTCTGAGAGATTGAACTTTTTGTCTCGGATTGAATATGTGTTGTTGGAAGAAAATCTTAAAGAAGAAGAATGATGAACAGGATATTTTCTGTCTCTTGTCTCTTGTTCTCTGTTTGTAGATGTTCACTTTCTTCTTCTCCTTGTGCTTGATTATCAAAAAATATTATGGGTATCTTATCTTCTGCAATCTTCTGAAAATTTTCTTTATATATTGATTGTTAACTCAAGCACATTTGAATTTCAAATTCCTTGAAATCTTCTGCATAATTTCTGGGATCCTGAACGGTTGATTTTTGTCTTCAATGTATTTCCCTAACTGTCCCAGTAAATATAGTAGAGTAATAGCTCTGTGAAAACCATAATTAATGTTGCCCGGAAATAACTATATTCTTGAGAATATTAAGCATTAATTATCAGAGTATTACTGACTTAAAATAATAGAATTTGAAATCAGACTGATGGTCGAACTAAGAAAACTGCAAAGAAGAATAGTCGAGCAGAACCTTGAAAGAGTTAGTCGAACTCAACAAAGATTTCGTCGACCTCAACTCCAAGTTCGTCGAGCTAAGAAATCTCCTTCGTTGAGCTGAGCTCCAAGATCGTCGAGCCGAAAATATACTTGCCAATCTGAGCTCCAAGTTCGTCGAACTAATAAGGTACTTCATCGAGCTGAGATTTTGATATAAGCTCACAGTTCGTCGATCTCAGCTGGACCTTCGTCGAGCTCAACACAGAGAAGGAACTTTGAGTTCGTCGATCTGAGATCGACGATCGTCGAGCTGAGTTCAGCTATCGTTAAACACCTTTTTCTGCAATCTTTAAACTGTCTTGTCTCTAAAGTCTTTTGTCTCTAAAGTCTTGTGTCTCTGAAGTCTTCTGAAGGTAGGTTTCAATAATCTAACCTAATGTGACTAACCTTAACCTTGGAACTAACAAATGACCCTATGCTATACATGTTGGGTCATCAAACCTAATAGTGAACCTAGCCCAAATCTCAAGTAGAGTTCCAACAGTACCTATACTTAATACATGAGAAATCTCAGTCCCGGGACATGTTTAAAATCTATAAAGCTGAAGTTGAAAACCAACTCAATAAGAAGATTAAAGCCGTTAGATCCGACCGTGGTGGTGAGTACTATGGAAGGAATGACGGGTCGGGTCAATGTCCAGGACCTTTTGCCTATTTCTTGGAAGAGTGTGGGATCGTTCCTCAATACACACAACCAACGACTCCACGACAAAATGGTGTTGCTGAGAGACGTAACCGCACCTTGAAAGATATGGTTAGGAGTATGATTACTCATACCTCTCTACCTGAGCCATTGTGGGGTGAGGCCATGAAAACCGCAGTTTATCTCCTAAATAGGGTGCCCAGTAAAGCAGTACCTAAAACACCGTATGAATTATGGACTGTGAGACTTCCCAATTTAAGGCATCTTCGGGTTTGGGGTTGTCCGGCTGAAGCTCGACCGTACAGGCCACATGAGAATAAGTTATACTCCAGGATTGTTAGTTGCTTCTTTATTCGGTACTCTGAGAGGTCTAGAGGCTTCAAATTTTACTGCCCTTCCACACATAATTTTATAGAAACGGATAATGCGAAATTTTTAGAGGATGTAGAAAATAGTGGGAGTCAACTAGTTAGAGAATTCACTTTGGAAGAAGAACATATTGTCATTCCCATGACTAATGTTGAAAGTAGTGAAATTGTTGTACCCTTACCCGGTATGGACATAACTCATCCTGGTACTATGTTTTCCCCCATGAATAAGGTAGAACCTACACATCCTCCACCAGAAGTGCCCTTAAGAATACATTAGGGAGAGGAGACCAGCCATCTCTAATGACTATTAAGTATATCTCCAAGAGCATGATTTCGACATAGGAGTAGAGGATGACCCTTCATCCTTTAATGAGGCAAAACAGAGTGCTTACTCCACTAAATGGTCAAATGTCATGATTGATGAGATGAAATCTATAAAGGACAACGACGTTTAAGATCTAGTAGAATTGCCTGAAGGAAAGAATCCTATTGGTTGCAAATGGATTTTTAAGACCAAGAAGGATTCATGTTGGGTATTGCATCCACAATAAACCAGATTTGCATGAAGTCACCCTTGAACTAAGATGAATTAAGTTGTATTTGATATCATTGTTTAGTTGTGTGTTTGCAGACCATCATTGCTAAGTGTAGACCAATGTCAGTCTACAGTGGGTCATGAACACAGGACCATACAGTGTAATCCCACACTGTGTGATCCAAGGTGTTGACTCATGTGTAGCCTCTCTATTGGGATACACTTCATATTCAAGCACTTGAACCATGGTATGAAGATTGGATTCTTGAAGAGAAAAAGTTTCTAAGTTCTAAAATTTCTCTAAGTCCACTTCTCGAGAAGTCTACTATAGTTTTCGAGAAGTCTACTATAGTTCTTGAGAAGTAGAGTTAGCAGTATTCGAGAAGTTCACTTAGTTCTCGAAAAGCCTAGACTACTTCTCGAGAAACATCAGTATAGTTTTCGAGAAGCTTAGTCTAAGTTCTCAAGAAGTCACAGCCTATACTTCTCGAGTAGCCAGAGACAGTCGTGAAAAATCTTCTAAGTCCATCTTTCGAGAAGCTGATTATAGTTCTCGAGTACTTAGCTTTTAGTTCTCGAGAAGTCAGCTTAGTTTTTGAGTACAAGTTTTAGCTCTCGAGTAATGTTATTTTAGTTCTCTAGAAGCGAAATTTAGTTCTTGAGTTGACTAAACGCTTATCTCTCAAGTACTATCTTAAGTCCAGAAAGTATAGCTCTCGAGAAATCAGTCTTGTTCTCGAGAACTTATTCATACTTCTCGAGAACAACAGTTCATTTTTCAGAAAATTTACTTAAGTCCAGATCAACCGGATTTTCAAATGACTTGATGTGATTGGTCCACGTGTCGTCATTAATGTCAATTCTAACCGTTAGGGGAAATCCTATATAATGTCTTTTCATCAAGACTAACCCTAAGCGGTGAACCATACACTTTCTAAATTTCTGATCGGTAGTCTCTCTCCAAGAACGAACTTACAGAAGCCGTCGCCGCCGCTCAGGTTGAAGATCGACTCGACTGTTTTTGATCAAGAACAACTTATTGTTCAAGGAATCTTCATCTTCTCCTTGATTGAGTAGGTCCTAAGTTTTCTTAGATCAGATCTACCAAGTCTTATTCAACAAATTCTGAAAAAGCCGCAAAGTTCAGAAGAAGACTTAGAGATAAATTTTTCCAGATCTGAGACAAATCTCTGTTTGTATTTCATATCTCTTTGTAATTTTGTAGGAGATTATTCTCCAAGTTGTAGGAAGTTTTCATCTTCCGAGTGTAGATCTCTTTGGATCAAGATTGTAGGAACTTGTTTCCGAGACGTAGGATTGTTTTTCAATCTGAGATAGTGGAGTAGATGAGTCTAGTGATTTACTAGATCGGTGAGGGAAAGTGGACATACCCAAGGTTGGGGAACCACTATAAATCTTCTTGTCGTCTATGATTGCTTTATTGTTTTTGTGCAAGTTCGTTAAATTTTTTATTCCGCAAATAGACGCACAATTCACCTATTCACCCCCCCCCCCTCAAGGTGATTTAGGTAGACAACTTAACTCTTTTAATTGGTATCAGAGGGAGGGTTGTCGTTAAAAGGTTAACACCTTGATCAATTTCCTCTCTATGTTGTCTCTTGAGAATTTTCAAGCAATGGACAAGGCTAAAGATTTTGCCAAGCTTCCCCTGTGCACAAAGAACAATTTTCACACGTGGAAAAAAAATCAAGTTTTTCATGGAAGCTGTGGATCCCCGGATCTTCATGATTGTTGAAGAAGGTCCCCATATTCCTATGACTATCTCAATTATAGATCCAACAAAGAAAGTCCCAAAGAAGCTGATGGATCTAGATAAAGACGAGATTGCACTTGTCTCCTTGGACAAGAAAGCTAAAAATATAATTGCAAGTGCAGTCGATGACTCTACACTACAAAACCTGATCCACTGTCAGTCTACTAAGGAGATGTGGCAGTCCCTCGTCACCTTGATGGAAGGTACAGAAGAAGTAAGGGATGACAGAAGATCCCTGTTGAATCAGAAATATGAAGCCTTCCGACAAGGGCACAAATATACCATTGCAGATACTTTTGAGAACTTTTTCAAGATAGTTAACGGCCTCAGAGTATATGGTCGAGTCTTCACCAACGGAGAACTGAATGACAAGTTCCTAAGATCCTTAACCAAGGAATGGTACAATAAGGTATGTGCCATCAGGGAATTTGGAAAGCTAGTTGAGACAGATCCTCAGAATCTCTTTGGGAAGCTGATGTCGTATGAGCTTCAAATCAACACGAGGAAAGCTGGAGAAGAGAAGAGCAGGTCTACATCCAAAGAGAAGTCTGTTGCTTTAAAGACAGACACCTCCAAGAAGTCAAAGGCTACCTCTCCAGCCCCAGCACAAGAAGTTAGTGAAGAAGAAAACTCAGAGCCAAGTACCTCGGGATCTGAGCTATCTGAAGGAGAGTTCTCCTTACTCTCACGGCAGTTCAAGAAATTCTTGAACAAGAAAAAGCAATGGAAGGGCAAGGATGCCTCTCACATAAGATCACGACATGACGGTGATCGACACAGAAAAGGTTCAAGCAGCCACGACAGGTATGTTCTAAACCGAACAAACATATTTCGACTGATATAGTTTGCTACTATTGTAACAAGCCAGGTCACGTCATAGCTGACTGCCCCCACAAGAAGAAGGAGGGTGGCAGGAGAGAAGAAAAGAAGTCCTCGTACAACAAGAAGAGGACAGATAAGAGCCTGATAGCCAAGAAGGGCAAGAATCTTAGTGACTCTGACTCATCTGAGTCAAGTGAAGAAGAGGAAGCCTACTTTGGACTTATGCCTCAATCAGATGATGAACAAGAGCCCTAGTTCACTAGGGAGGTAAAATCTCACACCCCTCTTTCAGAATCTGAAGTTTCTGAGCATGATCATGATGACAGCTCCTCTGACGATGAGTCTGAACTCATGGCCCAGTATAAGGAGTTGATCATGGCTTACGACAAATGTCGAAAGGTCGTGAAAACTCAGGCAAAGAGATTAAGTCTCTAAAGGCCATAGAAAGCTCTCTGAGAGAGGAAGTCGTTAAAATGGACTCACTCAGAGAAGACTTAGATACTGTTGTTGATGAGTTCAACAAGGCTATCAAGCACCTTGATCTGAAGGATGAAATCATCAAGGGGTTGGAAGACTTACTAGAAGCCGAAAAGAAACTTGTTGAAGGTTTCTCTAAGCCAAAGGTAGTTCTTCCTCTTGTTGCTGAGTTCTCTGCTCAGGCCAAGGGTGTTGGGCTAGGCCATGTAGGAGCTCCTAGTAAATCTTCTAGGAGAAATAAGGCTAAGAGAAAGAATAAGGCTGCCAAGAAGGCCTCAGCCGAAGAAAAGGGGAAAGCTCATCTAGATCAGACTATTTTTAAGAAAGTCATATTTCCAACGAATAAGTTTGATCTTGACTCGTCCTACGGTCACTTGACTAGGCCTACTTATGTAGATCCAAAGTCTCGTTACCAAGGATGGACTCTCCCCAGAAACTTTGGTGAGAGTGTCTTTAAGGCACCTTATGAAGAAGTCATTCTTCAGGACTATGGCCCTTATGATCATGTTCATAACTTCAAGAAAGCACCAAAAGTAAAATCCATTATAGAAAAGCCTGTGATAGAGAAGAAATCATGTGATTGCCATCATCATGAAGCTTCTTCCTACAAGAATGCTACCCCTGCTGGACCAGTACCCCAGAAGGTCAAGCAGGAGTACCTAAGGCAAAGATATAACAGGTTCGATTGTTGGTGCTGTGGAAGAATTGGTCATTTTGCCATCGATTGTTGGTTTAATCCAAGAAATTTTGCAACTCCTCAAGTTGGAAACATGAGAATGGCCACTCATGATGATAATCCTCGTAGGGGGAGTATTCTAACATGAGACCAAGGACCCAAACATATTTGGGTTCCTAAGGCAAACTGCTTATGATTGCAGGGATGTCCAAAGGCCACCAAAACGCCAATCTGGTATTTGGCCAGTGGATGCTCTTGGCACATGACCGGGACAAGAAGCCTACTTCAAAATTATTCTCCAGTGTTGAACGGACCAAAGGTCATCTTTGGAGGCTCAGACCACGGTGTTGTGTACATTGAAAAATATGTACCAGATTTAGAGAAGCCTCATCTTAGTCAATGATATGCATCAATTTGTATTTGATAGATGTTTGAGTTACATTGTGCAGGTTCAAGCAAGTACAAGTGTCGACACTTATGAAGAAGTTGTGTCGACACCCAAGCTAAGTCGACACCTAAAGAAGCAGCTGTGTCGACACCCAGAATTGTGTCGACACCTGAGGCAGAATTTGTGTCGACACTTAATATAGGATCTGTATCGACACCAAGGAGCTATATCGACACTGGAAGCAGTTGTGTCGACACACAGGACTTGTGTCGACACACACTCAACGTCGTCTGTCGGAAATAGCTATGTCGAGACCAGAAGGACTTGTGTCGACACACAGGACTTGTGTCAACACACGGGACTTGTGTCGACACACACTCAATGTCGTCTGACATACACTCAACGTTATCTGTCTGCAGCAGTTATGTCGAGAACATGAAGACTTGTGTCAACACACTGGACTTATGTCGACACATACAACAGAAGAAGTGTCGAGTAGCAGGAGATTGACTGAGTCGACACATTGAATGCTGTCTCGACATCATGAAGACTTGTGGCGACACTTACCCTATATGTGTCGACACATGTGAAGCAGTTTGCAGAGTGAAATGTTCTGAGTTGGAAAGTCTTTGACGAATAAACTGACTTGATTGATGACTCGACAACTGTCATAACCAACTTGTCTGACACCTCTGTCAGAACTGTCAGAAGGTTGTTACAAACCGGATCAGCCGGTAACAATTAGGAAACTCTATATAAGAGTCAGATCTGTGACAACAAAGAGAAGAGATAACATAAGAAGAAGAAGAACGACACTAGAGAATTCTTACGAAGGCAAATCTAGAGCTGTCTGCAGCAAAGATTCAGAATTCATTCTGAATTTAAGGAAGAAGCTGACTGAAGATCATCTTCTACATCAAGTCAAGATCCACCTTATTTTTTTCTATCAAGAAGCTTTGAAAAGCTAAGTCAGGTTGGATCAGAAGGGTCAGTTCATTCAAGAACTGATCAAGAAGGCTACACCAATAGAGAAATCTAGTTGGTGAATTTTTTGTATCTTTATATCAATCAATTTCTTATAGGATCTATTTTTATATCTGAGTTGTAAGCCAGAAATTATAAAGGCTGAGGTAGGGCTGAGAGCTTGAGGTATAGGACTTGTGAAAAGTCTGAGTTGTAAGCCTAGTAATAAAGGCTGAGGTAGGGCTGAGGTCTGAGGTAGGATTCTTGGGAAGAATCTAAGGTAGGACTTATTTAAGTCTGAGTTGTAGGAACCATTCTGGTTCTGAGATTGTAAGATCTGCGGATCCAAGCCAGTGGAAGGAAGTTAGGCTAAATCCAGTTATCTACTAGATAGGCGAAGGGGGGAAGTGGATGTACCCATACCTTGGGGAACCACTATAAATCTTGTGTATGTTGTGATGTGAATTGTGGTCTGTGCTTTGAATTATCTGTGCAGAATTTAATCTAGCGTTTTGCCAATAAAAATTGTATAAAAAGTTTAGAACCTATTCACCCCCCCCCCCCCTCTAGGTGTTTAGGCTCTTGAAATCAAGTCTTTCAAGTGGTATTAGAGGGAGGTTACTCAAAGATTGACCTAACAGTCTGAGTGAATCTCCAAGACAAATAACAGATATCAAGAATGGGTTCAAATGAGAATCAAAAAGAGTTTGGATCTATGAAGCTGCAAATCTGCAGGAAAGAATCCTTTGGCATATGGAAAGAAAGGGTTAGGTTATTTATGGAAGCATCTGATCCAAGAATCTATATTACAGTACAGGAAGGCCCCTTCATTCCAATGAAGGTATCAGTCCTGGATGCAAATGTTAAAACTCCTAAGATTTATTCTGAAATGTCCAAGGATGAGATCATCTTGGCAACACTAGACAAAAGAGCATAGAACAATATTGTAATGTTATAGATGATGCCACATTTCAGAATCTGGTGCACTGTAAAACCTCCAAGGAAATGTGGGACACCCTTATTGTCTACATGGAGGGCACAGAAGAAGTCAGAGAGGACAGGAAGTCTATGCAGAATCAGGAGTATGAGAGCTTTAGACAAGCCAAGAATGATAGCATAACTGAATGCTACAAGAAATTCTTCAGGATTGTAAATGAGCTGATGACTTATGGAAGAGTCTTCAGCACATATGAACTGAATGACAAGTTTTTAAGATCTCTGACAAAGGATTGGGACACCAAGATTTGGGCTATCAGAGAGGTGGCAAGGCTGGCAGATACACCTCCTCCCACACTGTTTGGAAAGCTGCTTTCATATGAAATACATCTTACAGCTAGGAAGGAGGAAGAGAAGAACAGCAGATCTGAACACAAGGAAAAGTCAGTTTCCTTCAAAGCTGAAGGCACAATAAAGGGCAGGAGAAAATCTCCTTCTCCACCCAGTAGGAGTGTTGAGGCAGAAGAAGGAAATCTTAACAACAACAACACAACAGATAGCCACTCTTCTGATGAGGATTTTGCAGCCTTCACAAGGCAGTTCAAAATATTCATGAAGAAGAGGAAGTGGAGAACCATACCTTCTACATCCTTTTCCAAGGATGAGTACTACAAGAAAAAGAAGACTCCCAAGGAGGACAGGTATGCTTCTAAACCAAGTAAACAATCTAATTCAAAGATTGTGTGCTATTGTTGCAACAGACAAGGACATGTCATAGTTGACTGTCCTAACAAAAGGAAGGAGTCAAAAGACAAGAAGAAACAGCAAGTAAAAGGCAAGAAGGAAAAATCCCTTGTTGCCCAAAAGCAGAAGAGCTGGATAGATTCTTCATCATCTGAATCAGGAGAAGAAGAAGATATTGAAGCATATGTTGGGCTATTCTCAATTGAAGAATATTCTAAGGAGTTAGAATTCCTACAAATGCTGGACTCCATAAATGGAGTGGAAGAATATTATTGCAGAGGGCTGATGGCCCTATCAGAAAAAGATCAATGCCAGGAACAGGCTGGTCCTAGTATGGTATATATTTCTCCATCAGATTCTGATTATTTTACTGGATCAGAATCAGTAGCATCAACTTCAAGAGAAGGGGATGGTTCTAATTTTGAGGGGGATGTTCATCAACTCATTAATGAGTATGGTGGGTTATTGCATGCTCTGAAGAAGAGCAAGTCTCTTGTCAAAGAGCAGACCAAGGAGATTGAGTCTCTTAAGCTGGCTACAGCAGATTCAGCAAAGCTATTGGATCTAAAATTGAATGAGGTTGCCAAACTGAAAAACATTACTGTTATTCAGATGGGCACAATCTCTTTCAAGGAGAATCATATCAAGAAACTGGAGGCAAAACTTCAGCAAGAAAGAGAGCTAGTGGCTAAATTCTCCAAGCCAAAATCTGTCTTATCCTTAATAGACAATTTCATTTCACAAAAAGGGAAGACTGGTCTAGGTTTTAAGGGAAGAATTAGGGCCACCAATTCACATAGAAAAGGTAAGGCTCCAGTTCAGCCTCTAGCTATAAAACCCCTATCTTCTTTAGGAAGGTGATGAATCCTACAAACAGGTATGATCATGACACTACTCATGATCACTATGAGTATGGAAATCTCATGGGCAAGGGTGCAAATGCCAATAGGCCATTCTATAGGCATGCCCATCATGTACAAGAGAAATTCTTGAAGTTTGCTACTCCAACACCACCACTTAACAAGACTGCTGGCAACAAAGTAGCAAAGTCTGTAACTAAGAGAAGGTATAATAGATTTGATTGTTGGTGTTGTGGCAAGGTGGGCCACTTTGTCATGGATTGCTGGTTTAACACAAGTGTTAAAATCAAGAGTAGTTTTCCTGTTAGAACAACTGTAGGATTACAAACTAACAAGGACTTAGGACCAAATAACAAATTGGGTTCTAAGGGTAAGTGATTCTTTATTTGATGCAGGTGAATCCAAGTGACCATACTCCTATATGGTTCTTGGATAGTGGATGTTCTAGACACATGACTGAAACAAGAAGAATGTTGAGGGACTATGTACCCATAGAGAATGGTCCCAAAGTCATCTTTGGTGGATCAGAAAAAGGAGTCATCAAAGGATTTGGTAACATTTCTTGTGACTCAATTACTATCACTAAAGTGGCTTATGTGAAGGGTCTGAAACATAACCTGATTAGCATAAGTCAGCTTAGTGATCTAGGTTATGACATCTCCTTTCACAAAGGGGTGTGCCAAATTAAGAGGTCAAGTGATCAAGAGATCATTTTGACTGGCACTACGAAAGGAAATGTCTATTGTCTTAACCTAGATTGTGAGTTGAACAACTCACCTATTTGCCTAGTTGCAGATGAGAAAGCTTCACTATGTGTCAAATGGCACAAAAGGCTAGCTCATCTGAACTATAAGTCCATAGGACTGCTGTTTAGCATGGGTCTGGTGAGGAATGATCCTCAAGTCAAGTGCATTAAAGAGGGAGTGTGTTCAGCTTGCCAAAAGGGCAAACAGACCAAGTCCTCTTTTCCTGCACTAGATGCCAAAGATTCATTGAGATGTTTATATCTCTTGCATATGGATTTGTTTGGTCATATGCCAGTTTACAGTCTTGGTAGGAAAGTATATACACTAGTTGTTGTGGATGACTATTCTAGATACACTTGGGTGTTCTTCTTGAGGCAGAAATCTGAAACCCCTAGTATTTTCCAGACTTTTGTTAGACAAGTTCAAAATGAATTTAACAATTCAGTGGTCAAAATCAGAAGTGACCATGGAACTGAATTTCAGTCTGAATGTATGACAAAATTCTGTGAAGAACTTGGGATACATCAGGAGTTCTCCTCACCTAGAACACCTCAGCAAAATGGAATTGCTGAAAGAAAGAATAGAACTCTTATTGAGGCTGGTAGAACTCTACTAAGTGATACTACTCTTCCTGAATATTTCTGGGCTGAGGCAGTAAACACTGCTTGTCATGTTCTCAATAGAGCATCCATAAATAAGAAACTTAAGTTGACTCCCCATCAGATTTTGAAGGTCAAAAAACCAAACATTTCATATTTCAGAAATCTTTGGTAGCAAGTGTTATGTCCTAGTTAATGGTAAACACTACCAAACAAAGTTTGCTGCCAAATCCCTAGAAGGGATATTTGTTGGTTACAGCAATAACAGTAGGGCATACGGGGTCTACAACTTGACTACTCAAGTTGTAGAAGAGTCAGTCCATGTTGTTTTTGATGAGTCTAGATTAATTAACATTGAATTGTCTAGTTCTTCAGTTAGCTCTACATGTCTAATAGACAGGCTGAACAAGTTGACCATCAATGATGAAGTTTCTGCCAGGCTGGATGAAGAAAAAGATGCCAGCTATTCAGGGGGAGAATAAGTCACACTAGATGAAGAAGACAATGTGGGGCATCAAGTTGAGGAAACTGAAGAAAGCCATAATACTGACAGATTTTCTCCAGTAAGAAGACACTTGAAGGATCATCCAGATCACCAAATCATTGGTGATGCAAGTCAAGGGGTTATAACTAGGAGCAAGAGCATGAACAAAGTTCTATGTTCTAGCTTCCTGTCTCAAATAGAACCCAGGAAGATTGAAGAAGCAATGCAAGACTCCAACTGGATTGATGCTATGCAAGAAGAGATCAGTCAGTTCAGAAGATGTAAAGTCTGGGAATTGGTGCCTAAACCTAAAGATCACAGCATAATGGGAACTAAGTGGATATACAGGAACAAGCTTGATGAGAATGGCACCATAGTCAAGAACAAGGCCAAACTGGTACCTAAAGGCTACAGGCAAGAGGAAGGTATTGACTTTGATCAAACCTTTGCTCCAGTGACAAGGCTGGAAGATATAGGGCTATTTTTAGCCTATGCTGTCTATCAAGGGTTCAAGGTATACCAGATGGATGTGAAATCAGCATTTCTGAATGGGGATTTAAAAGAGGAAGTCTATGTTGAACAACCCTCAGGTTTTGTAGATTCTCATTTTCTTGATTATGTATATAGGCTTAGGAAAGCTCTATATGGTTTGAAACAAGCTCCAAGGGCTTGGTATGAGACCTTATCTGCTTTCCTTATTGAGAATAAATTCTCTAGAGGAAAAATAGACAAAACTCTATTCTATAGGGAATCTAAAGGCAAGATAATACTAGTCCAAATATATGTGGATGCCATTATCTTTGGTTCTATTGAAAACAACCTTTGTAGAAAGTTTGCCAAACTTATGTAAGGGAAGTTTGAGATGAGCAGTATGGGTGAGTTGAAGTTCTTCTTGGGACTTCAAGTTAGACAGACTGATAGTGGCTTGTCCATATCTCAGTCTAAGTTCACAAAGGAGTTGATTAAGAAGTATGGTATGGACTCAGCTTCTACCATGAAAACTCCAATGGGATCAAGTATGCCTATAGGCAAAGATGAGGCAGGGAAACTTGCTGATGAGTCTTTGTATAGAGGGATAATTGGCTCCCTACTTTACTTGACTACTAGTAGACCTGACATCATATATGCAACATGTGTTTGTGCTAGGTACCAAGCTTGCCCAAAGGAATCTCATTATACTACAATTAAGAGAATATTGAGATATCTTAAGGGCACACCTAATCTAGGCCTTTGGTATCCTAAGAATAGAGATTTCATTCTAACTAGTTTCTCAGATGCAGACTTTGCTGGATGCAAAGAAAACAGGAAGAGTACTACAAGAACTTGTCAATTCCTTGGTGGGAGGCTAATGTCATGGAGCAGCAAGAAGCAAATCAGTGTAGCTATATCAACAGCTGAATCAGAATATATAGCTGCAGGTAGCTGCTGTGCACAATTGATGTGGATAAAACATCAACTTGAAGACTATGACATCCAGGTAAGTAGAATTCCACTATTTTGTGATTCTACTAGTGTTATTTCTATTGCTAAGAATCCAGTATCACACAGTAGGACCAAGCATATAGAAATTAAGTTTCATTTCATCAGAGATCATGTAGAGAAGGAAAATATTAGCCTAGAATTTGTGAAAACAGATAATCAAATAGCTGATATTTTTACAAAACCTCTAGATGAAACTAAATTCAATTATTTTAAAATTGAATTAGGTATGTTGAACCTAGAATAGGTTAGCACAAGCCTCCTTTAGTAGCATATGTAAGCACCAAATTTCTCTGGAAATTTGTAAAAGTATAAAGTTTGTGTCAACACAAGCAAGTTGTGTCGACACACTCGGTATGTTGTGTTGACACAGAAAAAGGATGTGTCAACACAGAAACAGTATCTGTGTAAACAGAAGAGATGGTGTCGACACAACTCTGTCGAGACTTAAATGGCATGTGTCGACACAAACACAAGTGTGTCGACACTGACACAAGTATGTCGACATATAAATGTGTCGACTTAATATAAGTATTGTTGACTCAGACATTAGTATGTCGACACATAGTCGTGTCGACTTAAACTAAGTATTGTCGAGACCTAGGTCATTTCTGGTGACACGTATGATGATTTGTCGACTAAGGCCCGTCTTTTGACCTGCCCTTGACACTAATACAATAAATAGGTGAAGCCAAAATCTGGTCGACTATGCTTTCAGAATTCTTGGCTCTGCACCTTCTATCGACAAAGACCTTCTCTTCTTTTCTCTCTCCTCTCTCTCATTGATGGCGCCTCATCAAGAAGACAAAGTCAATGAAGGATATGAGTTGGTTCATGAAGGGTTCACGATAGCTTCAGAAGAAATTCAAGGTGTAATTGCCCTAATTTCTGAGAATGGTTTGGAGTACTTGGTCTCTGAACCAACCAAGATTTGGAAAAAGGAAGTTTTGGAATTCTATTCAACAGCAAGCGTGGATACAAAAGGGAAGAAGATCAAAGCAACAATCCAGGATTCCCAAATGAAACTTACACTGAAGACAATAAGGAAATCTCTTCTGCTTCCTTTGGTTAAGGATACAGATGAAATAGCTCCATCCCTAACTATAGGAGCATTAAATTGGTGCGGGCTGAGCCCTAATATCAAGGTTGGATCATCAATAACTCGGAAAGGGATGAATTCCCAAGGAAAGTTCTTGTCAGAAATAGTTGGGAAGGTGATATTATGTAAGACTGGTGGACATGATCGAATTTCAGTCCACATGTTCAATCTGATGACACGGATAATATTCAAAGTGAAAACTGACTGGGCAGCAGTAGTGTTTGACAAGATCCAAGAAGGAGTGAATAAACCAAACTTGGGAAGGATCCTAAGTTTATGTTTATCTTCAGTAATATCAGATATTTTGAAATAAGTGACTGGATCCAAAATCAATCACATGAGGAGAATGGATGTGAGAATTCTGTCAAGGTGAGATAGGGTTCTGACCAAGGAAGTCACTAATCCTCAGAAACAAACTAAGAAAGATAAAAAACATAAGAAAGTTGTTCAACAAGCAAAATCCTCCAGTTATTCTGAAGAGGAAGTAGTCTTCAGCTCAGATGAAGACCAGCAACCAAAAGAAACCCAAGATCAAGTGGTGGGCAGTGAGCCCTAAGAACAACAGATAGACTCCACTCTAGGGGAGAAAATACTGAACAAACTGAGCTGCATGCCCAAGGGGGAGGCATTGCTGAAGCTGCCCTTGAGAGTGAATTTGCTGCAGATACTATCATGAACATAGTATCTGAAATCAATAATGCAGCTCAAGATAATGTTGAGAAAGAAGCTCAAAATGAGCAAGTAAGTATCTCCTTTAAAAAGAGTGCCCTGGACAAAAATCTGGATGTCCATGGAAAACATTGTGTTGATTCAAACTAATCTTGTTCCTCCTATACAGGTGCAGCAAGAGTTCACTATGGAAGAGCTCTTTACTGAATTACTTGATGAAGGAACTGAGGGGGAGCAATCCCAGCTGGAGAAGGACTTGCCAAGGACTAGGGGAGGAACAAATCAAAGAAAAAGATTTACCAAGGACTAAGGGGGAGCTGTATCAGCACGCCCCAACTGGTAAGGACACAGTTGATATACAAAGTACATCTGAAACTTCTAATGATGAAGCAGCCTCAATGGCTAAGAAAAGAAAAATAGTTGTCTTAAGGAAAAAGAGTTCTGGCTACAAAAAGGCCTTGCAAACAGGCACAGCACCACCTGCTCCAAGCATGGATTTCAGTCCCCTACTGGTCCAAATGCAAATTAAGTTGGATGAGCAAAGACAATCTCTGGAGAAATATGTGGATTAAACTCACAAGGAGTTACAATTCCAATTGGCTCAGGATATCAAGTCTATTAGATTTGAAGTTAATCAAAATAAAAAGGAAATGACAGATTGCTTTCATAAGGGAGGTAATGTTGTGGTATTTCTGGCCAAACAAAAGCAGGATCTGAAAAAACAAGTGGAAGATATTGCAGTAAAGCAGGGTTATGTACTAGAGAATAAAATAAGAATGAATGAGAATCTTAAAGATTCACAACATGCAATTTTGACAAAAATTGATGATCTAACAACTGCTGTCAAAGCTGAAGTCTCAAAGCAGATCAAGGAAGATATAGCTGCTGTTCAGGCCATATTTCAAGCCTCACAGAAGAATATATCTGATTTTTTGACAAAATTCAGAGATTATTATAAAGAAAGAACTGACTATATTATTAATCAAGTCAGATTTCAAAAAGATGATCTGATGGATCATATTGATAGAGAAGTCATAAAGGGGGAGAGAGTCATAGTCAAAGCCTTCTCTGATCATGCTAAATGGATATCAAATAGCATCAGAGCAACTCTTGGATATCCTCCCCTATGTGATGATGACAATGTAGCTGAGTCTGGAATATAACCTGCTTATACTAAAAGAGATCAGCATGAAGTTGCTCAGGTGATTTACCCCCCAGCATATTTTCAAATGATTCAAGAGGAAGTTCAGAAAATGTATAGTCCTCCACTAGAGGCACGCAAGGTTATTCTGGAGAAAGTAAAAATGTCAGAAGTTGCCATAGAAGCTCAGAAGGAAGCTCAGCTATCCAAGAAGAGGTTCAGAGAATAGGCTGAGTTGAAGCCAGACTTTGAGCAATGGAGTCCTACTTCCAGAAACATTATACTAACTTCCTGGAAAGTTGTGAAGGATAAAACCTATGATAGGGGTAAATGGTATTCAGAGCAGGAATGGAATAAGTACCAGGCTGGGTAGGAAGCCATTCTTCAACACAGAAGAAGTGTTAAGGCTGGGAAGCTACCTGTTAATGCTCAGGAGCCATGCAAGTACTTCCCAAAGCCATTTAACTATTTTGAAAGGAAGAAAATAAAGGCTGAAGAACAAAAGAAAAAAGCTCTGAAAGGAAAGAAGCCTGCTGATGATACTGAACCCACTTTGCAGGCTAAGATCAAGTCTAGAAAAGGCATTGTTATTAAGGAGCCTAGTCAGTAATAGGATAGCTAGGCTTATGTAAAAGAATAATATAATATTTTGTTTTTTGTTCTAAAAGAAAATCTTGTAAACATATCATTTTTTCTGAATTAAATGAAATCAGATTGAGTATTAAATTTTGTTTACAATGATTATATGTTAACCTGCTGTGAAATTGATGTACATCTATTTATATTATATTTTTTATGAGAGATGTATATCTTTGACTAAGGATTATGACTTCTCCAAATAGGGGGAGATTGTTGGGTACATTGAAAAATATGTACCATATTTGGAGAAGCCTAATCTTAGTCAATGATATACATCAATTTGTATTTGATAGATGTTTGAGTTATATTGTGCAGGTTCAAGCATTTGAAGAAAATTTTCTAAGTACAAGTGTCGACACTTATGAAGAAGTTGTGTCGACACCCAAGCTAAGTCGACACCTAAAGAAGCAGTTGTGTCGACACCCAGAATTGTGTCGACACCTGAGGCAGAATTTGTGTCGACACCTAATACCGGAGCTGTGTCGACACTAAGGATCTATGTCGACACTGGAACCAGTTATGTCAACATACAGGAATTGTGTCGACACACACTCAACGTCGTCTGTCGACAACAGCTATGTTGAGACCAGAAGGACTTGTGTCGATACACAGGACTTATGTCGACACACACTCAACGCCGTATGACATACACTCAACGCTATCTGTCTACAGCAGTTATGTGGAGAACATGAAGACTTGTGTCGACACACTGGACTTATGTCGACACATACAACAGAAGAAGTGTCGAGTAGCAGGAGATTGACTGAGTCGACACATTGAATACTATGTCGACATCATGAAGACTTGTGTCAACACTTAGCCTATATGTGTCGACACATGTGAAGCAGTTTGCAGAGTGAAATGTGCTGAGTTGGAAAGTCTTTGACGAATCGACTGACTTGACTGGTGACTCGACAACTGTCATAACCAACCGGTCTGACACCTCTGTCAGAACTGTCAGAAGGTTGTTACAAATCGGATCAGCCGGTAATAATTGGCCAATAGAGAAATCTAGCTGGTGAATTTTTTGTATCTTTATATCAATCAATTTCTTGTAGGATCGATTGTTCGATCTGAGTTGTAAGCCTGAAATTATAAAGGCTGAGGTAGGGCTGGGAGCCTAAGGTGTAGGACTTGTGAAAAGTCTGAGTTGTAAGCCTAGTAATAAAGGCTGAGGTAGGGCTGAGGCCTGAGGTAGGATTCTTGGGATGAATTTGAGGTAGGACTTGTTTAAGTCTGAGCAGTAGGAACCATTCTGGTTTTGAGATTTTAAGATCTGCGGATCCGAGCTAGTGGAAGAAAGTTAGGCTGAATCCAGTATCTACTAGATAGGCAAAGGGGGAAAGTGGAAATACGCATACTTTGGGGAGCCACTATAAATCTGGTGTATGCTGTGATGTGAATTGTGGTCTGTGCTTTGAATTATCTGTGCAGAATTTAATCTAGCTGTTTGCCAATAAAAATTGTATAAAAAGTTTAAAACCTATTCACCCCCCCCCTAGGTGTTTAGGCTATTGAAATCAAGTCTTTCACGCAGGATAAATAAAGGCTACGGTATGATCACTAACGGTATTGTATCCTTTTCGGATGTAGCTTATGTTGAGGGATTGGAACACAATCTTATAAGCATAAGCCAATTATTCGACAAAGGATACATAGTTGAATTCCACGCTGACAAGTGCCTAATAAAGTCTGTTGACAACATGGAAACGATTCTATCTGGCACTCGAAGCAGGAATATATTTTGTTTAAATTTCATTTGTATAGATTCTTCTACACCAGTATGCTTTTTAGCAAAAGATAGTGCGTCTCTCGGTGACCAATGGCACAAGCAATTAGCACATATTAATTTTAAAACTATTAATAAATTATTCTCCTTGAACTTAGTTCGTGATGCCCCGAATGTCAAGTACGTCAAAGATAGAACTTGTCATGCATGAGTAAAAGGCAAGCAAACAAGGGCTACCTTTAAAAGCATTATTGACAAAAATTCAAGTAGATGTCTCCATCTACTTCATATGGACTTGTTGGGTCCACTGCAAATTAGAAGCTTGGGAGGTAAGGAATATACATTGGTTATTGTTGATGACTACTCGCGCTTTACATGGGTGTTCTTTCTGAAACACAAGTCAGATACCTTCGACATCTTTACTAATTTTGTCAGGCAGGTCCAGAATGAATACAACTGTTCCATAGTCAAAATAAGAAGTGACACTGGAATAGAGTTCAAGTCTGAGGCCATGACAGAATTCTGCGAAAGCCTAGGTATCTTTCATGAGTTTTCCTCTCCTCGCACTCCACAGCAAAATGGAGTAGCTGAGAGAAGGAACAAAACACTCATAGAGGCCTGCAGAACTATATTGAGTGATGCTTCACTACCGGAGTATTTCTAGGCTGAAGCCGTCAATATTGCATGTGACGTGCAAAATAGAGCACTCATCAATAAGAATCATGATAAGACACCTTACGAACTTCTAAAAGGCAGGAAACCAACTATTTCATATTTTAGAATTTTTGGCTGTAAATGATTCGTGCTTAACAATGGTAAGTATCATACTACCAAGTTTAGTAAGAAAAGTTTTGAAGTTATTTTTGTAGGTTATAGTAACCATAGTAAGGCATACAAGATTTTCAATAGAAAAAACTCTGGTTGTAGAGGAATCCACACATGTTGTATTTGATGAGACGAGCTTGTTGCAAAGCAAATTATCTAGTGTACTTGTTGAAGATGCAGGTACAAGGCTGAAAGAAATCAGCTTGGATGAACCGACTGAAGGTGAAAAAGAAAAGTTCATCAAGATCACTACTCCAACCCCCATTAAAGAGGTAGACGATCAACATGAAGAAACCATCCACGTTGATGAAGTCACTCCAGTGGCTGAAGAAGTTCCAGATGTTAGGAACCTAGAGCTCAGACATATGAAGGATCATCCATTGGACCAGATCATAGGGGATCCCTGGGATGGTGTCACAACTCGTCGAGGTAAAACTAACGAGAATTTATATTTAAGTTTCCTCATACAGGTTGAACCAAAGAAGTTTGAGGAAGCAAACTTAGATGCATCATGGATCTTAGCCATAGAAGAAGAACTGAACCAGTTCAAGCGATGCAAAGTTTGGAAGCTAGTTCCAAGACCTAAAGGTAAGAATGTCATCGGGACGAAGTGGGGCTACAGGAACAAGTTGGATGAGGATGGGACAATCATAAAGATCAAGGCCAGACTCGTCGCCAAAGGATATCGTCAAGAAGAAGGAATCGACTTCGACCAAGCATACGCTCCAGTGGCAAGGCTGGAGGCCATCAGACTGTTCCTGGCTTATGCTGCACTAAAGGGCTTCACTGTTTATCAAATGGACGTGAAGTTCGCCTTCCTTATTGGTAGAAGTGTACGTGGAACAGCCCCCAGGTTTTGTTGATCCTAACTTTCCTGACTATTTTTATTTATTATCTAAAGCGTTGTACGGTTTGAAACAAGCTCCTCGAGCTTGGTACGAAATGCTGTCTACCTTTCTCCTCGAGAACAAGTTCTCAAGGGGAAAGATAGATAAGATATTGTTTCTTAGGGAAATTAAAGGCAAGATTTTGCTAGTGCAAAATAATGTCGACGACATTATTTTTGGTTCTACAGATGACAACCTCTGCAAAAAGTTTTCTAAACTTATGCAAGGGAAGTTTGAAATGAGTAGTATGGGAGAGCTGAAGTATTTCTTAGGACTTCGGGTGAAACTATCTGAAGATGGAATTTTCATCTCACAGACGAAGTTCACCAAGGAGTTGATTAAGAAATTCGGAATGGAGAGTGCAACCTCTATGAGGACTCCAATGGCCTCAGCTATATCTCTGGACAAAGATGAGAAAGGGAAACCTTTTGATGAAACCAAGTATAGAAGCATAGTTGGATCCTTGCTCTACCTTACTGCCAGTAGACCAGACATAATGTTCTCTACATGTGTCTGTGCTAGATTCCAAGTGAAATGTAAGGAATCTCACTATGCTGCAAAGCGAATCTTGAGATACCTTAAAGGTACGCCGAATTTTGGCTTATGGTACCCAAGAAGTAATGACAGCGAACTAATTGGTTTTTCAGATACAGACTTTGCAGGTAGCAAAGATGACAGAAAAAGCACTTCCGGGACAGTAAAAAGCAAAATTATGTCGCAATCTCAATGGCCGAGTCAGAATATATTTTTGCCGGCAGTTGTTGTGCACAATTGGTTTGGCTAAAGAACCAGCTAGAAGATTACAACATGAAGGTTAAAGACATTCCATTGTTTTGCGACTTCTTCAGCGCAATAGCAATTGCCAACAACCCAGTCTCGCACAGCCGGACAAAGCACATCGAGCTCATATATCACTTCATCCGGGAGCATATGGACCAAAGGGATGTGGATCTGCAGTACTTGCCAACAGATCAGCAAGTTGCAGATATTTTCACAAAGCCGCTGGACGAGACCAAGTTCAATTTCTTCAAAACTGAACTTGGGATGCTGAACAGAGAAGGATTGAGCAAAAGAGATCATTTCAAAGCTCAAAAATCGAGGATACTACAAAAAGGCCAGAAATTTCTCAAGTGGAAGGAAGTTCTCGAGAAATACAGTTACTTCTCGAAAAGTATATAACTAGTTCTTAAAAACTTAAGTCCTTCTCGAGAACTAAAGATTTGTCTCTCGAGAAGTACAATAAGTTCTCGAAAACAAGAAATATACTTCTCGAGAACTATACCATGTCTCTCGAGAACTAACCCTACCTCTCGAGAAATGCCTCGTCTGTTTACGATTTCTGTTCATTTCTTCTATTTCGAAAACCGCTCGATTTCTGCTTTAATCCAAGGGTCATTTTAGAATAATTAGACACCTAATCAACATTACTAGGGTTATATATATATATAAAACTTTAGAAATCTCAAATCAACCGACATTTCAAAATCCATTCTCTCGAAAACTCTTCGCCTTCCGCCGACCAGAGCTTTGACACTGCCGCTTTCTCGCGCTCCGTCCATCGCCGTCGTCAGTCTCAATTGCTTAGCAGTCCAGAATCGGAGTCGGCAGTGAACTTGTGGTTGCTGGGATTGCAGATATTTCAGACGATTTCAAGAATTTGCTTCTTATACTAGAAACCGTAGGTTTGAACTTTGTTCTTTCAGAACCCTGTAAGATTCTATTTCCAGAAGTAGAAGAGTTCTATAGAAATGTCAAGATAAGGAGGAATAGCATTGTACTGAAATCCAAGGTCAAGGGAGTTAAGATTAAGTTAAGCCCGACCATAGTGTCCAGACTTCTAAGATTGTCTACTGTAGATGATGATGAGGATGAACTGACAGAAGATGACAATGTCAGAGCCTGCTATTTCTATAGAGTTCCAGTGGACATTATCTCTCTAAGGAGAACTGCTCTGAATGATGTTAGCAAACTTCTAGTGGATATAGTTGGAAAAATTCTTTGGTGCGGGACAGGGTCTATAGGTTTCATAACCAATGACCTATTGAATGTCATGGCAGCCATAATCTGCAGGAAGAAATTTCTATATGGTTTGATGATTTTTAACATGATCAGGGATAGCATTAAAGATCCAAAGTTTGCCAGGATAATCTCCTTGATGTTGCATGAGATTGATCCAGTGGTCTTCAAGACTTCAAAAGGTACACCAATTCATCACTTAAAGAAGATCTCCTTAGCTTCCATTCAAAGGTGGGAGTTAAAACTGAAGAATCCATAGAAGATAGCTAAAGAGCTTGCAACCCCTGCTTTAGAGGTCAGAACCCCATCTCTCTCCTCTCATGAAGTTGTTGAACCATCTGGTGCAGCAACTAAGGGGGAGCCTGTTTCCTATATTCCAGCTGTCAGAATTCCATCTCCTCCTCCAGCCAGATCTCCAGTTAGAAGTGCAGTCAGTTCACCAGCCAGGACACCAGCTAGATCACTAGTGAGAAGTCCAGTCAGGAGTCCTATTAGATCTTCAGTTAGGTCCCTAGTGGCAGACTTACCAGATGAGACATTCTCAGATGAGCAAGCTCAGAAAACCATCAACTCTATTACAGCAGATATAGAAAGTATGATAAAAGAGATCACCTCTGATGAACCTCTTCCTACCCTCCACACAGAAACTGCTAAAGAACTTTCAAAGGATCCATCTCCGGCTCCTTCTCCATCTCTAGTACCTTCTCCCATAGCCACTCCTTCTCCTTCTCCAAGAAAAGTCTCACCTCAACCAGATACCGTCCTTCTATAAGAAGAGGATGAGCCAAAACCTGAGGCAGTTGAAGCTCCTCTAAGGAGCCTTGATTTCTCTATGTCCACCTTCCTTGATGAAGAAGGAGATACAGTCATTCATACTACCAGAACTAAAAGCTCTGTAGTTGTTGAAGAGATCCCTCCATGGGAAGTCCCTCCTCCACCTAATATTGTTGTTCCTGCTACCCCTGTTATTCATGTTGCTGCTGCTACCCCTGTAAATTCAGATATGCTAAGTAAGATTGAAGTTATGTTGGCTGAACAAAGGAAATATTTTGATGAATCCCTCAAAGTAGTTCAAGACAAAGTCATAGCTCTAGAGAAAGAGATGAGCAGAGGATTTGCAGAAATTCAGCACAATACTGACTCTCTCAAAGAGCTGTTTCAGATTGGTGGTAAAGCTATAGACCACACTATCACTAGTGTTGGTCAGGTCATGGATCAAACAGTAACTCTTGCTAACAATCAAATCTTTTTGGATAAGAAAGCCCAAGAACACCTCATGAAAATCTGTGAAGAGGTTGGTACTTTCAAAGAAGATGCTATAGATACACTATCTATAGAATTCAAAAAGTTGGAGAGCTTGGTGAAATAACATGTGGAAAAGCTTGTGGACAAGTTTACTGTTGCTGCAAACACAGTTTGGTCTGACAAGATATCTGAAATTAATAAGAATGTTTTACAACAGATCTAGTCTGTGAAATTTCATATGACACCTCAGTCTGGATGCATAACCAGATATTTCCTGAATTTCAGGTTGATCCTAATGTCATTCCTCATAGCCTGAACCCTCTTTCTGAAGGTCAGTCAAGTCAGATGCCTGCTCAGATGCCCTACTTCTCTCCAAGGCCAGAAGATCAAAATCCTCATCCTGCTTCTTATGACCAAGTATAGGATGATATTATTCCTCAAGATTTACCTGAAATCAACACTTCTAAGAATAGGAAGTATGGGGAAGGCCCCTCTGCTAGCAAAAGTATTCCTAAGCTAGACACAGATAAAAGAAAAGCACAAGAATTTGTTGAAGTCTGAAGTCCTACCTCTAAAGCTTTAATTCTTGATACTCTCAAATTATTAATGGACTACAATGAAAAAAGGAATCTCCACTACAGCTCCTCTGAGTGGGAACTCTATGAGAAGTCCATGACTAAAAGGAGAATCTATGACAGAAAGTATGGCAAGAACAATCCTAAGGCTCCTCCAAAACCTCCAAGGTACTACCCAAAGCCTTTCAGCTACCATAGGAGACAACAAGAGAAACATGACAGACAACATTAGAGCTAGGACTGACTTTCTGTTGATAACTGTTTTGAGATTATGGATGAAATGGATGTTGATTGGAAATCTAAAACATTATATATATATATAATTTCTGGTTTTGCTAATTCTGTGTTTAATTTTTCATTCTTGCATTTGAATCTATTCTTCATATACAGTTCTTTCTTTATTGGTATAATTCACCTTAGTGTAGAGGGTTCTGACTTCTACAAATAGGGGAAGATTATTGGGTATTGCATCCACAATAACCCAGATTTGCAAGAAGTCACCCTTGAACTAAGATTAATTAAGTTGTATTTGATATCTTTGTTTAGTTGTGTTTGCAGACCATCATTGCTAAGTGCAGACCAATGTCAGTCTACAGTGGGTCATGAACACAGGACCATACAGTGTAATCCCTCACTGTGTGATCCAAGGTGTTGACTCATGTGTAGCCTCTCTATTGGGATACACTTCATATTCAAACACTTGGACCATGGTATAAAGATTGGATTCTTGAAGAGAAAAAGTTTCTAAGTTCTAAAATTTCTCTAAGTACACTTCTCGAGAAGTCTACTATAGTTCTCGAGAAGTAGAGTTAGCAGTATTCGAGAAGTTCACTTAGTTCTCGAAAAGCCTAGACTAGTTCTCGAGAAACATCAGTATAGTTCTCGAGAAGCTTAGTTTAAGTTCTCGAGAAGTCACAGCCTATACTTCTCGAGTAGCCAGAGACAGCCGTGAAAAATCTTCTAAGTCCATCTCTCGAGAAGCTGATTATAGTTCTCGAGAACTTAGCTTTTAGTTCTCGAGAAGTCAGCTTAGTTTTCGAGTACAAGTTTTAGCTCTCGAGTAATGTTATTTTGGTTCTCGAGAAGCAAAATTTAGTTCTTGAGATGACTCAACGCTTATCTCTCAAGTATTATCTTAAGTCCAGAATGTATAGCTCTCGAGAAATTAGCCTTGTTCTCGAGAACTTATTCATACTTCTCGAGAACAATAGTTCATTTTTCAGAAAATTTACTTAAGTCCAGATCGACGGGATTTTCAAATGACTTGACGTGATTTGTCCACGTGTCGTCATTAATGTCAATTCTAACCATTAGGGGAAATCCTATATAATGTCTTTTCATCAAGACTAACCCTAAGCGATGAACCATACACTTTCTAAATTTCTGATCGGTCGTCTCTCTCCAAGAACGAACTTACAAGAGCCGCTGCCGCCGCTCAGGTTGAAGATCGACTCGACTGTTTTCGATCAAGAACGACTTGTTGTTCAAGGAATCTTCATCTTCTCCTTGATTGAGTAGGTCCTAAGTTTTCTTAGATCAGATCTACCAAGTCTTCTTCAACAAATTCTGAAAAAGCCGCAAAGTTCAGAAGAAGACCTAGAGATAAATTTTTCCAGATCTGAGACAAATCTCTGTTTGTATTTCATATCTCTTTGTAATTTTGTAGGAGATTATTCTCCAAGTGTAGGAGGTTGTTCTCCGAGTTGTAGGAAGTTTTCATCTTCCGAGTGTAGATCTCTTTGGATCAAGATTGTAGGAACTTGTTTCCAAGACGTAGGATTGGTTTTCAATCCGAGATAGTGCATTAGCCGAGTCTAGTGATTTACTAGATCGGTGAGGGAAAGTGGATGTACCCAAGGTTGGGGAACCACTATAAATCTTCTTGTCGTATGTGATTGCTTGATTGTTTTTATGCAAGTTTGTTAAATTTTTTATTCCGCAAATAGACACACAATTCACCTATTCACCCCCCTCTAGGTGATTTAGGTAGACAACTTAACTCTTTCAATTCAAAAGACAATGTTGAACGATATAAGTCATGTCTTGTTGCAAAGGGATTCACTCAAAAGGGAGGAATTGATTACAAAGAGACTTTCTCTCCAGTTTCCTTGAAATACTCTTTAGAATAATTATGGCACTGGTGGCACAATTTTATCTTGAGCTTCACCAAATGGATGTCAAAATGACGTTCCTTAATCGGAACATTCAGGAAGAAATCTATATGGTGCAACCAGAGGGTTTTGTATCTGACGGATCAAAACATCTGGTTTGCAGATTGAAGAAATCCATTTATGGTTTGAAGCAGGCATCTCATCAGTGGTACAAGAAATTTGATCAGGTTATTTCTAATTTTGGTTTCACGGAAAATGTGGTTGATCAATGCATTTACCGTAAAATTAAAGGGGATAGATTTATTTTTCTGGTCCTATATGTGGATGACATTCTACTAGCTAGCAGCGATATAGAGCTTCTACAATAAACCAAGTGCTTTCTCTCAAAGACTTTTGAGATGAAAGATTTTGGGGAGGCATCTTTTGTGATAGGCATTCAGATACACCATGATAGATCACGTGGTATATTGGGTTTGTCACAGAAGGCATATATTGAAAAGGTGCTGGATATATATGGCATGAAGGGGTGTTCACCAGGTGAAACACTTATTTCCAAAGGGGACAAATTAAGTCTACTCCAATGTCCTAAGAACGATCTTCAAGTAGAGAAGATGAAGGACGTCCCTTATGCTTTGGCAGTTGGGAGTCTTATGTATGCTCAAGTTTGTACCCGTCCGGATATTGCATTTGCCATTGGTATGCTTGGCAGGTATTTTAGCAATCCTGGTCTTGACCATTGGAAGACTGTCAAAAGAGTGATGTGATACCTTCAGAGGACGAAAGATTACATGCTTACCTACAGAAAATCCGATCAGCTTGAGTTGATTGGATACAAAGATTCAGATTTTGCTGGTTGTCTCGACAGCAGGAGGTCCACATCAGGGAACATCTTCATAATAACAGGAGGAGCGGTTTCATGGAAAAGTGTCAAACAAACACTTATTGCTTCGTCCACCATGGAGGCAGAATTCATCGCATGTTATGAGGCTACCAACCAAGCGATATGGCTAAGGAATTTTATTTCTGGGCTTCAAGTGGTGGACATTGTTGAGAGACCTTTGAAGTTGTACTGTGATAATAAAGCTGCAGAGCTTTATTCCAAAAATGACAAGAGTTCGGCAAGGTCAAAGCACGTTGACATCAAGTTTCTCTTCGTCAAACAAAGAGTTCGGAATAAGTTGTTGTCTGTTGATTACTTAAGTACTAAACTTATGATTGCAGATCCGCTCACTAAGGGGTTGCCACCAAAGCATTTTCTGGAGCACGTTGCTCGTATGTGTTTGGTTGGCCCCTCCGATATGTGGACTTAGTGCGAGTCTATAATATTGAGTTGTTTTGGGTTTGAGACAGACATATATTTTGCTTACACTATGTGTTTTGAGGATTCTGATATAATTATAACTGCCTTCTTTAATATTTTGTTATACGTATATATTTTGAAGTTGGTGGAAATAAGTTTTGGACTCATTGAGTCATAAATGTGAACCAGTTGGAAATAGGCATAGCCGATCATATTTTATGTAATTTCCATGCTACGCATCCGTATTTGAATCCATGTTGTTGAAAATTATTAATATGAGTGGCATGGAAGGTCCTGCCACAATTTTGGATGGTAACGACCGCCATGGCAAGTGTTATTACTTTTGATGGATCGGATTATTTTTGGGAATTGATAGAATTGATTTCAAGATAATCCAAACACCTAGAGGGGGGGTGAATAGGTTCTTTTCTTTTTTACTAAAGGCATAATAATATTTCAGTTCTTTAAATAGAATCTAACTATTCTACAACAATCATAGCACAAAAATCACAATCACACACACATCACAGATTGCACACAGGTTTATAGTGGTTCCCCAAGGTCTGGGTACATCCACTTTCCCCCTTCACCTATCCAGCAGTGTGCTAGATTCGGCCTAACTTATTCCTTCTTCTCAGATCCACAGATCTTACAGCTCAGAACCCTGAAAGGTTCCTACAACTCAGAATGTATCCACACTCCTATAGCTCAGGCTAAAAGCCCTACCTCAGTGTTGAAGCCAAAAATGACCCCAACGAAAGTTCACGAACCAAAGTGCAGCCGACGTCTACTTCTCCCTTATCTCGACCCTTGACTGGCTGCTAAGGTCAAAGGACTGACCCAAAGCCTCAGCTGGGAGGTCCCACCACACACCCGGAAGATCTCTGAGAGCTTCCCCTCCAAAGCCAAATGCTGGGCTGGGAGCTCCTCAGAAGGCACTAGAGTGGGAGAATAATGAAAGTCCTGCCTTCCAAAGAGCCCCTATGGGTCTTTTTATAGTCTTCCTTTGACCTGAAAATACTAAAATACCCCTGAGGGGTCTGCCAATAGCCAAATCCCGTTGTTCTCCTAAGGGCGTTTGGGTAATTTTACCTCGGGATAATAATAAAATAATCTTCTCTGGACTCCGGGTCCCACCCCGTGGGCCCACTTGGCGAGACCCCCGGCCTAGAAGGCTCTCGCTGGGTCCCCTCTAGGCCCGCCTTGGCGAGAACTCCTGCCAGGAAGGTTCTCGCGCTAGGTAGTCATGATGCTAATGCGAAAGAAGGTTCACCTAAGGCCTTCTCGCCTGTCCTGGGCGGGAGCTCTCCCTAAGGCGGGAGCTTCCGCAGTCAGGCTCTCTGCTTCGGTTGGTCGACGATCTCTCCTGCCGAGAGCTCGACTATCTGCCCTGGTTTCCTCAGCTTTCGCCTGCCCTTAGCGAGAGCTCCTACAGGACGAGAACTCCCCAAGTATGCCTTAGGGTTAACCCGAGGCTAGCCTGAGACTAGCCCAATCCTGACCATTGAAGCCTTTGGGTCCCTCCCAGCGAATATGGGGTTGTACACAATCCCCGCTCTTTTCGAGCTAGCCCGGCGCTCGACAAGACAAGTCCAACCCCCGAAATATCGCTGGACACGTGCCAACTAACCAGGGGAATCTTTTGGTGGGTCCTACTGCGGCTATAAATATGCACCGATAGGCGACCATATGCCTCGCCCTTGAAATACTGTTTTTACGACTGAGCTCTCGCCCCTCGGGACCTTTGCGCGAGCTTACCATGCATCCCAAACGTGCTGCCAAACCGCTTCCGCAAGACCTCCAAGACCGATTAGCCGCTGCCCAAGCGCGGGCCTTGGCTAACTGTGCGGCGGTGGCTCCATGGTTAGCGAGAAAGACTTCCACCGCCGGGCCGTCCGAGCCGAAGAAGAAGGAAAAGAAAAGGGCGAAGGTGGTCCGGCGGGACCTTTCTCGTGAGAACAGGGATCCTCCTTCTCCCACTCCCAATCCTGCGGGGGATCCTTCTCCGCAGAAGGTAAGCCTTTTAACCGTTCATATCGAGCTGATTGTGCACTGGATCCGACAGTTAACGTAAGCTTTCGCAGGAAGCCGCTCCTAACGATGGCGACGAGATCCCGCCAAGTTCCTCGAACCTGCCCGCTCATTCACCCAAGGACCAAACGCGGGTCTTAGAGAGGATTCCTCTGGCCGAAACCGGAACGATAGGTACATTTTCCCTTGTCAGTATTTCGACCCGACCTTTTCTTTTCTGAACCGTCTTCTCGCAGTGCCAACTCCCGCCGACCCGGTCTAACCACCCGGGAAAATGAAGCGAGAACCGTTGAAGTGCCTCCTGCGGTGGCCAATCCTATCCTGCAGGCGGGAGGGGCGGCCTCTGAACCTTCCGCTACCCTCAAGGATGCTGACCGTCCCTTGAGAGAAGACAACTCCCCTCCTGCTTCCGGCCAGGCCGGGATTATCGTGCGCGAGCCCTTCCGCCCGGGGCTGGGCAAGCCTCTTCACCTCCTTTATGGAACCAACGGAGGGGCCGGGCCTTCTCGTCCAACTTTGGTTGACGGTTCTCGCCCAGCCGCAGGTATGCGAAAACTTTTCTGGACTGTTGATTGTCATGTCTTGACCGAAATTCTCGTGTGTTTCTTTCGCAGGTGATCCTGGCTTGCGGTCGGGAGTCAACGAGGAAGGAGAAGAAGAGGAAGAAGAAGAAGAAGATGAAGAGTCCCCCCTCCCCTCGTCTGGCGAGATAGAACAAACCTTGAACAGTGCTGGGAGCGCGAAGGGGAGAAGGAGGAAAATCTCAGTCATTTTGGCCAAGCTTATCCGGCGAGACCGTGCCCATACCGCCGCGGCGAAAGCATTCCGCGAATCCGTGGAGCAAAGGCTGGAGGCTCTGGAGCGGGATTTCTTCTTGGGCGAGACTGATTGCCCGGGAGGGCCTTCTGCCGAGTCTTCACCAGGGAGGTGCATCTCGCAGATCCGGGATCACGCCAGGCGGATCAACCTTGGGTGTACCACCCTATCGTCCTACTTCAACCCGTTGGCGCCCCCAAGAACTAGGCGGCAAGAACGAGGACGATGGAGCTGGAAGCCCTATTAGCCTTCACGCTCTGAATCTCAATGTATCTCTTTTTTTTTTCAATGTATCTGTAATAAACATTATTACCAATTAAGTTTTATCCAGCTTGCGCTAGCGAGGATCTCGCTTCTACTCATGTCTCTCTTTTCCTTTTCTTTTTATTGCTCTGCGAGGCTTTTTAATTAAGACGCTTACACCAATCTAGGATGCTTGCGCCAATCTAGGAGGTTTGCGCCAATCTAGGAGGCTTGCGCCAATCTAGGAGGCTTGCGCCAATCCAGGTAGTCGCGTCGAAACCCGAAACGACCGTTGACCGCTGCCATCCCGAGGGGGAGAACCGAGGCGCCGTTAGCCCGGATTCTGACAGCTGTACTCCGCTGTCACTTTCTCTCTCTGTCGGATGAATTCATGATGATTACGTTTTCTTATAAATAGAGAAGTCTACCAACCGCATTTACTTCTTCGATCCGGAACCTCAGCCTTCCCTCCTTGCTTTCGCGTTCTTGCTCTCGCTTCGACCCCTCTTCAGCTCTCGCTCTTACTCACAAACCAACCATGCCTGGCGAGAGCAAGGGTCGTGCCCACTGCGCGGAAGCTTTTCAAAAACACCTCTTCCCTTCCTGCAAGCTCACCCTCGACGAATACAACATGATCGTTGACCGCTACATCCCCGCCGGCTTCTCGGCGCGAAACCCGGGGAATCACGATAGGGTGAATACTCCGGGGGCAGGAGAGCTTTCCATCCCCCTCGAGCACTTCGAGGTGGGCTTCCGCCTCCCCCTTTGGCCGGAGGTTCGGCTAGCTCTTCGCTATTATGGGGTGGTTCCCGCCCAGCTAAACCCGAACTCAGTCGCGATACTTATAGCATTCATATGCTATATGCGATCCGAGAGGATCGAGTTTAGTCTGCCCATCTTCCGGGAGCTATTCAACTTCCGCGCCAAAGGGGGGGGGGGGTAGTTTTCTTCTCCGGGCAACTGCTCGAGGTTTCCGGTCTCGCCAACAAGCACCACCACTGGGGCGAGAAGTTTGTCTATGTCAGCGGAGACTTCGGCAACATCCCGCTTCAGCCCGTTCAGTACGAGGACGCGGCCTACAAACCGCCTACTCTGGGATCGCGCGAGAGCGCAATCCTGGAATTCTTCGGGACCAAGGAGTTCGACGTTCCCTACCTTCGGCGGGACGTCGACTCCCTCCCACTTGTTCACTCGGGCGAAGGTACGGTCTCGCCTCAGATTCCCTCCTATATCAAAGATTTTCTTGCGCTGAGGTGCTTTAACTTTGCAGGAGAGCGGGAGGTCCCTCTGCGCCAGCCCTTTGCTGAAGGCCGGGGTGTTGAGGGTCTGGCCGCAAGAGGCTCCCTTGCGCTCGCGGAAGCTAGCGCCAGCGCCTGCCGAGAAGATCCAGCCCCTCCCTTGCCGCCACCAGCCAAGAAGCGGATGGTCACCCTTCCTCCTCTCCGAACGCTGAAGAGGCCGAAACCCTCTGCCCTTGAGAAGGGGAAAGCCCCGGCCGTCCCGCCTGTCCAGCCTCCTCCCGAGGGCAGGTCCTTTGAAGCGATCCTTCAGATGGCCAGCGAGATGGATGCCACCGCCAAGAGCCGCGCCGAGGCTTCTACCGGGAACCCATCGGCCGCGAGCGAGGCTGGGGGAGGAGTGGTCGCCGCCGAAACCTCTGCCAGCGTCCCGCCCCAGGAGGTGCCGAGAGGGCACAGGAACTTTGGCTTCGGCGTGAAGTACGTCGACGCGGAGGGGAAGCCTCAGATGGAATGGGACCCTGAGTCAAACTTGATCAAAGTTACGACGCTCCTTCCCAGCTGGGCGGAGGGGGAAGATGTGACTGGCGAGGCCTTCTCGCTTGGATACGGCCTTTACAGCCGGGAGGATGCCAGCACATTCGACCAGATGTCCACCCGCCTTATAGCCTTCGATGCCATCCGGGCTCTATTGCGCGGGTTCGAGCTTGCGCATATGTGTGCGCGTCGAAGCATCACCCTTGACAAGAATTTCACCGATATGCGCAAGGCGAGGGAGGACGCGATGGCTCGAGCGCACGCCGCGGGAGAAGAGCTCGCGAAGGCTCAACAAGAGCTTGCAGATGCTCGACTGGCGCTGTCTCTACGCCCGGCGGCTGAGGTAAGCGAGACCCTCCCGAACCCTTGCTTTCGTTTTTCAAAGTTATGATGGTGCGATGTTTCCCGACTGAACTCTCTTTTTCTTTTCACAGGATTCTGCCCAAGTCAGGGAGCTTCGCGTAGAGCTGGCCAACGCGCGCTGCGAGAGCGTCCTCTTGAGGGAACAGTTTCGCGCAGAGCTGGCGAAGGTCCCGCCTCCGGAGCTAGATGCGAGGCTGCGGAGTCGTTACCTCTCGGAGTACGACGTTGACAAGCTGCTCCAAGCAAACGCTCAGGCAACCGTCAAGCTGACGCTCGAGACGCTACGAGACGTCAAGCTACTTCGGGAGGACGGCGCGACCATCGACGCTCGCCAGCTTCTTCCTTGGCTCTACGATCCAGTTCCCAAACCTCCGGGCGCGCCGGACTCGCCTCCCTCAGACATCCCGAGGTCTTCTACCGCTGGCGAGACATCTGGAGAGGGCTCTGGCGAGGATTCAAGCGAAAGCACCAGCGGGAGTTACAGCGCGTCCCCCTAAACTTCTCTTTTTGTTTCTTTTGTAATGAGCGAGAGGCTCCAACTGTGTAATTAATTTTATGTAAAGTAGTGTTTCATCTCTCATTTTCAGCGAGCTTGAAAGTATATTGTTCTGCCGAATGGCTTCCGCGCGAACTTCCGCCGAGACCCTTAGTCTCTTTAGGATAACCTCTTAGAAATCCGTTAGGCGGGAACCTCGCGTTGTTAATTAAGTTGTCCTGCTCAGGTCCGTCGGGAGCCTCTTTTTGCGAGAACCACCCCTTTGACCGAGAACTTTGCTGGCCGCGACCTTTGAGCCGAGACCCTTACTGGCCGAGACCTTTGGGGCGAGACCCTTACTGGCCGAGACCTTTGAGCCGAGACCCTTACTGGCCGAGACCTTTAGGGCCTTGCCTTCAGTCTAGGTCAGGGCCCTACCCACGTATTTTTCCAACCAATCAAACCCCTACCCCGCCGGCGAGCCGTCGGACCTGCTAGCTTATTGAGAGCCTGCGCAACGGGTCTACCCGGGCCGAGTCGAGTTCGTTGTAATGTAGAAGTGGCCAAGAACAAAGTATCTCAGGAGCCAACCTATCCCCCGCAGGCGAGCCTTCGGACCTGCCAGCTTGATGAGAGCCTGCGCAGCGGGTCTACCTGGGGCCGAGCCGAGCTCGGGGTGTCGTAGAAGTGGCTAAGAACAAAGTATCGCAAGAGCCAACCTATCCCCCGCAGGCGAGCCTTCGGACCTGCCAGCTTGATGAGAGCCTGCGCAGCGGGTCTACCTGGGGCCGAGCGGAGCTCGGGGTGTCGTAGAAGTGGCTAAGAACAAAGTATCGCAAGAGCCAACCTATCCCCCGCAGGCGAGCCTTCGGACCTGCCAGCTTGATGAGAGCCTGCGCAGCGGGTCTACCTGGGGCCGAGCCGAGCTCGGGGTGTCGTAGAAGTGGCTAAGAACAAAGTATCGCAAGAGCCAACCTATCCCCCGCAGGCGAGCCTTCGGACCTGCCAGCTTGATGAGAGCCTGCGCAGCGGGTCTACCTGGGGCCGAGCCGAGCTCGGGGTGTCGTAGAAGTGGCTAAGAACAAAGTATCGCAAGAGCCAACCTATCCCCCGCAGGCGAGCCTTCGGACCTGCCAGCTTGATGAGAGCCTGAGCAGCGGGTCTACCTGGGGCCGAGCCGAGCTCGGGGTGTTGATGAAGATAACCAAACCTCTCCCCCACAGGCGAGCCTTCGGACCTGCCAGCTAGATGAGAGCCTGCGCAGCGGGTCTACCTGGGGCTGAGCCGAGCTCGGGTGTTGATGAAGATAACCAAACCTCTCCCCCACAGGCGAGCCTTCGGACCTGCCAGCTATATGAGAGCCTGCGCAGCGGGTCTACCTGGGGCCGAGCCGAGCTCGGGGTGTTGATGAAGATAACCAAACCTCTCCCCCACAGGCGAGCCTTCGGACCTGCCAGCTAGATGAGAGCCTGCGCAGCGGGTCTACCTGGGGCCGAGCCGAGCTCGGGGTGTTGATGAAGATAACCAAACCTCTCCCCCACAGGCGAGCCTTCGGACCTGCCAGCTAGATGAGAGCCTGCGCAGCGGGTCTACCTGGGGCCGAGCCGAGCTCGGGGTGTTGATGAAGATCCCTTCAACCAGGCCTATTCTATCACTGAGATGAGGAATCATAGTCAGTTAAAACAAAAAACATAAAGATTGCCTATTCAGCGACAGTCAACATTTTGAAATAAACTCATTGAAAATGCAACAGTTGTTTACAACATTACAATCCTTCTTTCCCTCCTACGGGTAGAAGCGCTTCAGGTCATCACCATTCCAGGTGTGACTCAAGGTCCTTCCCTCCGCGTCCTGGAGATAGTAGCCTCCGTTAACCAGAGCCTTCTCTACTATGTAAGGCCCTTCCCAGCTAGGGTTGAGCTTACCAACCGCGGCCGACCTTCCCGCAGCGTCGACCTTTTTCAGTACTAGATCCCCCTCGGCGAATTGCTTGACTCTGATGTGCTTATCGAAGTACCGAGCCATTCGCCGTTTTATTTCTTCTTGCCTGATGGCGGCAACATCCCGCAGCTCTTCCACCATATCTAATGAGAGGCGCAACCCCTCCTCATTCTCCATCCTCCAAGCTTCGCTTCCCTCAGCCGCGGCCGCAACCCTTGGGGACCGAACCTCGAATTCCACCGGGAGGACAGCCTCACACCCATGAGAGAGCTTGAAGGGGGTCTCCCCTGTGGCCGTGTTCGGAGTCGTTCGCAAGGCCCACAGAACGGACGGGAGCTGTTCCACCCAGTTACCCTTCAGGTTCTCCACCTTCTTTTTGAGCAAGCTGACAATGATCTTGTTGGCCGCCTCCACCTGGCCATTGCTCCGAGGATGATGGACAGAGGCGAACCTGAGGTCAATCCCTAATTGGGTGCAGAAACTGATGAATTCTTCACTGGCAAACTGAGGACCGTTGTCTGTCACTATCGCTTGGGGCAATCCGTGCCTGCAAATGATTTCCCCCCAAACGAAGTTTCTGATGACCTGGGAGGTTACCTTGGCTAACGGCTTGATCTCCAGCCATTTGGAGAAGTAGTCAATCATAACTAGGAGGAACCTCCTCTGTCCGCTAGCTGGAGGAAAGGGTCCAACCAGGTCCATTCCCCAAATGGCGAAGGGCCATGGCGCCGTGATGCTTCGAAGCCTTTGGGCGGGCAAGAGCTGTAGAGGAGCATGCACTTGGCACTTCCGACACCTCCTTGCGAATTCAGCTGTATCCTTCCTTAAGGTCCGCCAGAAATATCCTTGCCTTATCACCCTTGCTTCCAATGTCCTTCCCCCTGAATGACTGCCGCATTCTCCCGAATGCACCTCTTCCAGGATCCTCGGGACTTCCCCCTCGGTTACGCATCTCGCGAGGAGCCCTGACAACATCTTCCGATGCAAGCTCCCCTCCAGCATCAGGTAATGAGCCGCCTTGTGCCTGAAGCTCTTTGCATCCTTGACTTCTTTTGACAGTTCTCCTGTGGTCAAGAAGGTCACCAACGGATCTACCCATGAGGACCGCCGATTCACCTCCATCACCTCTCCCTCTTCAATGGCTGGCCGAAATAGTTCGGTTAGGGTACCTCCACCCCGAGGCCCGAACTTTGCTAACCGGTCAGCTGCCATGCTTTCCTCCCTGGGAACATGTTGAATAGAAAAAGAACGGAAACCTCCAATAATAGTTCTTACCTTTGATAGATATCTTGCGAGGGTAGGCTCCCGGGCCTCAAACTCGCCTCGGATCTGCGATGCTACCACCATGGAGTCGGTGAAGGCCTCCACATCCTGGATTTCCAGCTCCTTTGCCAAGCGAAGGCCAGCGATCACAGCCTCATACTCCGCTTGGTTATTGGTTACAGGGAAATGGAAAGTCACTGCTTGCTCTATGGTAACTCCCTGAGGGCTTACCAACACCACACCTCCTCCCAGGGAGTGCCTTCCTGAGGCCCCGTCGACCACCATCTTCCACGCTTCTTGCGGCCTTGGTTCTTCAACCTCGGCCTCGGTAACATAGTCCGCCAGAAAATCCGCTACGGCCTGGGCTTTGATGGAGAGCCTCGGGACGAAAGAAATGTCGAACTCGCTTAGTTCGATGGACCACTTTGCCAACCTTCCTGAATGTTCCACCCCCTCCAAGACCTTGCGAAGGGGATGGTCGGTTACCACCCTAATCGAGTGTGCTTGAAAGTAAGGGCGAAGCTTCCTAGCTGAGATGACCAAAGCATACGCTAGCTTCTCCAGGATGGGGTATCGGAGCTCCGCCTTTTTAAGATTCGGCTGACATAATAGACGGGTAACTGCTTCTTCCCCTCTTCCCTAACCAAGACGGAGCTCACTGCCTCTCCTCCCACTCCGAGATACAAGGCTAGGTCCTCCCCTTCCTTTGGGCTTTGAAGTAACGGAGCTTGGGAGAGTTGTCTCTTCAGCCCCTGAAATGCCTCTTCACACACTCGACCGTCCATTCGAATGCTTGGTTGCCACGAAGTACTTTAAAGAAAGAGGAACATCTATCCCCTGACCGAGAGAGGAACCTGCTTAGCCCGGCCAACTTCCCGGTCAAGCGCTGGACCTCCTTGGCACTGCGAGGCGATTCCAGGTCTAGGATAGCCTTAACCTTATCGGGGTTAGGCTCTACCCCCGCGGGAGTCAAGAGGTGTCCGAGGAATTTCCCGCGACTAGCCCCGAAGACACACTTCAAGGGGTTCAACCTCATCTTGAACCTTCGCAGGGTGGCAAATGTCTCCTCCAAGTCTCGCAGGTGGGAATCAACACACTTGCTCTTGACCATGAGGTCATCCACATAGACCTCCAGGTTCCTTCCCCTTTGATCTCGAAAGATTCGATCCATCATACGTTGGTACGTCGCCCCTGCATTCTTCAATCCGAAGGGCATCATCTTATAGCTGAAGCATCCCTCTCTCGTGATGAAGGAAACATCCTTGACATCAGGAGGGTGCATCCGGATCTGGTGGTAACCTGAAAATGCATCTAAAAAACTCATAAGAGAAAAACCAACGGCTGAGTCAACCAGCGCGTCGATCCGAGGCAAGGGGTAGCAATCCTTGGGACATGATTTATTTAATAAAGAAAAATCAACACACATGCGCCATTTTCCTCCTCCCTTCTTTACCATTACCACGTTGGAGATCCAGCCTGGATACTGGATCTCTGAGATGAAGCCTGCGTCCAGGAGCTTTTTGACCTCCTCTCGGATGGGGGCTTCTAGCTTGGTGGCGATGGCCCTCATCTTTTGGCGTATGGGGCGGGCTCTGGGATCCAGGTTCAAGAGATGACAGGCTACGTCCGCGTCGATGCCCGGCATGTCTGCCGCGCTCCAAGCGAAGATGTCGACGTTGCTTTGGATGCAGGCTCGCATCCGCTCCTGATCCTCGAGGCTCAAGCCTCCGCTGATTCGAATCCTTTGCGCCTCCCCCGCTCTTGTAAGCACCTCCATCTCCACCACTTCTTCGGCCGGCTCCAGCCCCGACCGCTCCCAACTTACCCTTGCCTCTTCCTGCTCAAACTCGAGATCCTCTCCCCCAACCTCATCAACTTCCATCGCCTCCTCCAGGCTCTCCTCCTGCCTCTGCTCTTCTTCATCCATCACTCCTCTCGCCTCTTCTAGGCTGATCTCCTCCACCCCTGCCAACTCCTCAACAACCTCCATTTCCTCTCCCAGGCTTATCTCCCCTTTCTCAACCCCTTCCTGCTCAGCCATCTCCTTCTCCAACTCCTCTGCCTCCGCCATCCATGACACGGTATTAACCGCTGTCACATAGCATTGCCTTGCCATCTTCGGATCCCCCTGATCCTAACCTGCACCCCTCCATTGTTGAACTTGAGGCATTGGTGGTATGAGGAGGGTACGCAGCGAAAGGCGCTGATGAGGGGACGTCCAAAGATGGCATTGTAACTACTCGGGGCGTCCACGATCACGAACTGACAGTTCCGTGAGACGCCCCCAAGCCTCACATGCAGGCCCACTCCCCCTTCCACTTCTTTCCTTTCTCCGGAGAAGCCAAAAAGCGGTCCATCAGAAGCCAGGACCCTTTTTCCTTCCACCCTCATCTCATCGAAGGCCTTCTTGAAGATCACGTTCACCGAGCTCCCATTGTCCACCAGTATCTGGGAGACGGTGTAGTTTTCTATCGCTGTCTGGATCACAAGCGCGTCGCAGAACGGATCCTCGTAGTCTGGCATATCCGCGGATGAGAAAGTGATCTTCTCCTCTGGGGGGGAGCCTGGGAGGTCGAGGCGACCCCTCGGCGGAACATGGTTTGAAGGCTCCCCTTGCGGGTTGCCTCGATCCCCACTCCCCCATGGATCACTCTGATCCCTCCTCGGGTCCCCACGTCTACCCTGTCTTCACACCTGTCCTCCGCCTCTTCTCACTGTACTTCGACAATCCTTACAGGCGGATCTTGCCTTCCGACCCCTCTGGCCCCTCTAATCTCCAGAAACTCTGGGCAGGTGGCCGTTGCGTGACCTTCCTCCTGATGGAAGTCACAATAGGGCAACGCCTCCCTTCCCCCTCTTCCTTCTCCTCCTCCCCTTCTTCCGGCTCCTCGAAATCTTCTTCCTCTTCCTCTTCCCACCTCCATGGCCTCCTGCGGTGGTGGGAAATGACCCCTTGGTCCTTGTCGCCATCCTCCCTGCTCCAGCCTTCTTTGCTCCCGGAAGTTATCTCTTCCCTGAGGTCCTCCGTGGCCCTGGGGGCGACCCTCCTGAGGCCTCCAACCCAGTCGGTTGTTCGGCTCCCTGGCCCCCCCATGCTGCTGGCCCTGCCCTCGGGGCTCTTCTCTTCTCCTATCTTCCCTCGGCTCCCTCTGCTCCCTCTGCTCTCTCTGCTCTCTCTGCCTTCCCACTACCGGCTCCTTTACATCATCCTCGGCCAACCAGGCCAGCTTCCTTGCAAACGCAGGGTTTGCCCTTTCAAAGTCTATCTCCATCGCCGCCCTCTCCATGAGCTCCTCAAAAGAGAGAGGGGGCACCCTCTTCAACTCCATGCTGAAAAACCCTGGTCTCAGCCCCAGGGTGAAGGCAAGCATCAGCGCGTACCCCGGGACCTCCTGGACCAGGAGAATCTCCTCTTGGAACCGGTCAACATAATGACCCAACGTCTCCTCCGGCCCTTGCTTCACTGCAAACAGGCACTCAGCCTCCTTCTTCCTTTTCTTCGAAGTTGAGAACCGCAACAGAAAACCCCTGCGCAGATCCTCAAAGCTATAGATGGAACTTGCCGGCAACTGGTGGAACCAGTCCCTGGCCTTTTCTTTCAGAGTGATGGCAAAAAGCCTACACTTGAAGGCATCGGACATTTGTCTGATGGACATCACGTCCTTAAACCATTGCACGTGCTGGACCGGGTCATCCTTCCCGGTGTAGTAGGTCATGTCCGGCTCCCGGAACCCCTCCGGCACAGGAGCCGAGACGATGAGCTCACTAAAGGGGGTCTCGCCTCCCGCCTGGCGAGAAGGCCCGTCTCGCGACCTCGGTTGGCTGGACCGATCCGCGAGACCATGCCCGGGGAAGAGTTCCCGCACCGCCGCCTCCTTCTCGCCCAGATCCACCGGAAGCTCCTTCTCGAGACGCTGGCCTGGGAAAAGCTCCCGTGCGGCTACGTCCCTCTCGCCTGCCTCCACCGGGACTTCCTTCCCGGGGCGCTGCCCTGGAGCGTTCTCGCCTAGCAGCGGAACCACCTCCACCGGAACCTGCGGCGTCTCCCACTCATTCCTTGCCGAGAAGGCCAAGTTGATCGTTTGCATGACTTCCCGCCTGAAGTCTTCAAACATCTTCTTCGTCGCCTCGTCCACCCGGGTGGGGGATCCTCCTGCGCCTGATCCTTCACCTTCGCCTCCTGCCATCGGACTTAACTCGAGATTTTCTTACACCGACTGCTTCCACGCTCACCGCACCAGAACTATTGAAGCCAAAAATGACCCCAACGAAAGTTCACAAACCAAAGTGCAGCTGACGCCTACTTCTCCCTTATCTCGACCCTTGACTGGCTGCTAAGGTCAAAGGACTGACCCAAAGCCTCAGCTGGGAGGTCCCACCACACACCCGGAAGATCTCTGAGAGCTTCCCCTCCAAAGCCAAATGCTGGGCTGGGAGCTCCTCAGAAGGCACTAGAGTGGGAGAATAATGAAAGTCCTGCCTTCCAAAGAGCCCCTATGGGTCTTTTTATAGTCTTCCTTTGACCTGAAAATACTAAAATACCCCTGAGGGGTCTGCCAATAGCCAAATCCCGCTGTTCTCCTAAGGGCGTTTGGGTAATTTTACCTCGGGATAATAATAAAATAATCTTCTCTGGACTCCGGGTCCCACCCCGTGGGCCCACTTGGCGAGACCCCCCGCCTAGAAGGCTCTCGCTGGGTCCCCTCTAGGCCCGCCTTGGCGAGAACTCCTGCCAGGAAGGTTCTCGCGCTAGGTAGTCATGATGCTAATGCGAAAGAAGGTTCACCTAAGGCCTTCTCGCCTGTCCTGGGCGGGAGCTCTCCCTAAGGCGGGAGCTTCCGCAGTCAGGCTCTCTGCTTCGGTCGGTCGACGATCTCTCCTGCCGAGAGCTCGACTATCTGCCCTGGTTTCCTCAGCTTTCGCCTGCCCTTAGCGAGAGCTCCTACAGGACGAGAACTCCCCAAGTATGCCTTAGGGTTAACCCGAGGCTAGCTTGAGACTAGCCCAATCCTGACCATTGAAGCCTTTGGGTCCCTCCCAGCGAATATGGGGTTGTACACTCAGCCTTGCCACAAGGCCTACAACTCAGAGAATAATTTCTCCTACACTCAGGCTCAAAAGCCCTACCACTCAGAGATCTATATCTCCTACACTCAGCCTTTATAATATTGGCTTACAACTCAGATCTTTGAAAAGATCCTACAAAATTTTATAAATCTTAAAGATTAACTCTTACCCTTATTGAGAGAGAAGAGATAAAAGGATTCTTAATCAGCTCTTGATAAGACTGATTGCTGAGATCAACCTGTTCTTAGCTTTCTTCAAAGCTTCTTGAATCTGAACTCAGTAGGGTTGATCTTCTTTGAAGTTGACTGGCTGCCAGCTCCCTTCTTAGAATTCAGAAATAGATCTGAATCCTTCTTAGCAGATTAGTTCAAGATCTCCCTCTTAAGAGACTTATAAATGTCTCCTTCTTCACTTCAACAGCTGCAGATCTCTCTCACTCTCCAGAACTTCTGAAGTTTCTTCAGAATTCTTGCTTGAATTCTCCTTAGACAAATTCTGAGTAGATTGCCTCTTCAGATTGTCTTCTTAGATCTTCTCACGAAAATCTTCTTCTGTGTGACGTGCTCTTTCTTGATCAATGATCAATACTTCAATAGTTGTTCGTGTTGTTGTTTTGTTTTGACAGAATCCATCTATATATAGGCTTCATCCATGGTAACCGGCTGATCCGGTTTCTAACCAACTTCTGACAAGTCTGATAGCTTCAGCAAACTTTTGGAATACACAGCTGTCAAGTCTCCAGTCAGTTCTTGAACCTTTGTCTTTGTCAGCAAAGCATCGAGACTGATTGTCATTATGTGTCGACACAAGTAGATTAAGTATCGACACAAGCTTTGGTGATGTCGACATAGCTCTTTTGGTGTCGACACAGCTTCTTGACACTGCATCTGTAGAATGTGTCGACACAGCTTCTTTGTGTCGACACGGATACTTCTTCACTTCACAACAATCAACATTGTTGAAACTCTGCTGTGTGTCGACACAAGTCCTGTGTGTCGACATAGTTGATGTAGTCTCAGAATTCTGTGTGTCGACACTGCCTCAAGGTGTCGACACAGTTGATGTCGACTAATACTTCTGCGTGTCGACACATTTGATTCTGGTGTCGACACAGCTTTTCCAAGTGTCGACACAGGCTTTCTTAAGTGTCGATACATAGACTTAGAAACTTTTTCTTGCATATTAGCATATACTTAACCTGCACATATAAACTCAAAATAACATCAAATACACCTTGATGTATATCATTGAACTAAGTGAGGCTTCTTCAAATCAGGTACACATTTTCCCATGTACCCAACAATCTCTCCCTATTTGGAGAAGTCATAACCCTTTAGTCAATGATATACATCACTTATAATAAACAAACATTATGATGTATATAAGCATTATATGACAGGGTAACTTATAAACAAAACAAATATCAAAATGTCATTACAAAATAATGATGCAAACTTAATGAATATGAAACATTGTTTTGTTTATATTAACAAAAAGTTTCTTAATAATTGTTTACATAGATTTCTTTAATACTAAAGATTACATTGTTCTTGCAAAATCTATTAAATCTATCCTAAGGCTGATCATGCTTCTTGATGACTATGCCTGTTTCTGGCTTAATCTGAGCTTGCACAACAGGTTCTGCATCATCAATGGGCTTCTTCCCTTTTAACTCTGCTTTCTTCTGTGCTTCAGCCTTAATCCCCTGCCTTTCAAAATAATGAAAAGGCTTAGGGAAGTATTTGCTAGGCTCCTGAGCATTAGGAGGTAGCTTCCCAATTTTAGCCTTCCTTCTATACTATAGAATGGCTTCTTGCCTTGTTTCATATTTCTGCCATTTTGTTCATTATACCATTTGCCCCTTTCATGGACCTAATCTTTCACAGCTTTCCAGGCAGTCAAAATGATATTCCTGGAAGTGGGGCTCCATTGCTCAAAATCAGGCTTTAACTCAGCCTGTTCTCTGAACCTTTTCTTTGATAGTTGAGCTTCCTACTGAGCTTTCAAGGCAGCTTCTGGCATTTCAACTTTCTCTATAATAATATTATCAACTTCCCGTGGAGGACTGTACATTGACTGAACCTGTTGTTGAATCATATCAAGATTTGCTGGAGGGTAGATGACCTGAGCAACTTCAGGTTGATCACCTTCAACATAAGCAGGTTGCACACCAGACTCAGCAACATTATCATCATCACAAAGGGGTAGATATCCCAGAGTGGCTCTGATGCTATTAGATATCCATTTGGCATGATCTGAACCTGCTTTGACTAACACTCTCTCCCCCTTTATGACTTCTCTTTCAATGTGGTCTCTTAAGTCATCTTTTTGAAATCTTACTTGCCCATCAAGAAAATTTACACCGTCTTTATAAAATGATTTTAACTTGAGAAGCTTGTCAGATATTGTTTTCTGAGAGGTAGTAATTTCTGTCTGAAATGAGTCTAAGGCAGCTTGTAGCTTCTTGTCAAACTCCTCTTTCTCTTTAGCTCTTTCTTCAGTTAGTGCAGTGACTGTATTCTTTATGGTAGTTACTATCTCATTATGAGATTCAGTCAAATTGTCATTCATTCTAATCTGATTCTCAAGGACATATCCGTGTTTAATTGCAATGTCATCCACTTTAGCCTTTACTTCTACTTGCTGCTTAGCCAGAAATACTACAGCATTGCCCCCTTTGTGGAAGCAATCTGTCATTTCTTTCTTATGTAGATTTACTTCAAATCTTATGGATTTGATTTCCTGAGCCAAATCAAATTGAAGTGACTTATTGCTTTCATCCACATACTTCTCTAGAGCCATTTTCTGCTCATCAAATTTCAGTTGCAAGGCCACCAATAAAGAGCTGTAATTAGCCTCTGGGGCAGGTTGTGGAGTAGTAGTTTGTAATGCCTTCTTATAGCTCTTGCTCCTTCTCTTAAAGACCATCAGTTTTCTTTTCTTGGCATTTCTAATTTCCTCATCTTCTGAAGCAGAGGTACTGGTTATATTTACTCTTTCTTTAGGACTAAAAGGAATCTCCTTTTCAGTTCCAATCTGCTCCCCCTCAAGATTATCCTGCTCCCCCTCATTCCTTATTTGCACCTCCTTATCTGCTGCTCCCTCAATATCAGGAAACAATTATTCCAGAGTGAACTCCTGTTGAGTGTGAACTGGTGATACTACTTTCTCAAGAGCATCAGCAACTCCAGATGTATCCTCCATGATAGCATCTTGGGCTAGAATATTGGCATGAGATGTCTCAAGGACTGTTTATAATCTATTTTCTCTACCAAGTGGATTCTCTCTTCCCCCTGCACCTGTGCAGTAACTGTCTCTCCCTACACTTATGCATTCTCAGTCAGGTCCTGTACTTGTACACTATCTAGCTCCCCCTGCACTTGTGCACTAACTGTTTCCTCCTACACTTGTGCATTCTCAATAAGGTCCTGTACAGGTGATTTCACTGCAGCCTCTTGTCTCTCTATATCAGGTATGTCCTTTGATAGGACCCTAGCCCATCTGGAAATAATCCTGATGTCCATTCTTATCATATGATTAATTTTAGATCTAGGGATCTGGTGTATTACTTCTGGAATGGATCCAGCCAAGTATAAACTCATCAATCTAGCCAAATTAGGCTTCTTTATTCCTTCCTTAATCTTCTCAAATAGTACGACAGACCAATCTGTTTTGAGCTTAAAAATTATTCTTGTCATGAGGTTGAACATATAAGCAGAAATCCTATCATGGCCCCCTAGCTTACATAGAATTACCTTTCCTACCACTTCTGAAAGGAATTTGCCTTGCTGATTCATCCCTTTCCTGTTAATTGTTGCTCCAATCTTCAAGGTAGGATCCAATCCACACCATTGTAGTGCATCCCTTGTTTTTGATACTGGTACTTCTTCTTCATCTTGAGTTCTTGGAAGATGAAGAATTTTTCTCAAACTTTTCAAGGTCAGTTTGACTCTTGCTCCATGAACTGTGGATTTAATCTTAAGTCCAGTTGAGTCTACTGTTGCTGCAGCAAAAAACTCAAAAACCTCCTTCTTCCAAATCTTGGTTGGTTCGGATACCAGAAACTCCAAACCACTGTCAGCAAACAGGGTAATGACCGCTTTAATCTCTGACTCCACATCATCAAAGGCATGACGAACCAACTCATATCCTTCGTTAATATTATCTTCAACCTTTGGCATCATTGGGATGGTAAGAAAGCTTGGATTTAGAGAAGAGAGTTTGTCAACACAAGGTTTTAGTCTCGAAAACCTGGAGAGTGTGTCGACAGAGATTGTTCTTGACCTATTTATACCCTTTTAAACAAAGAAGGTCAAAACACGGGCAAAAACTGTCTAAATGTGTTGACACTGTTGAAATGTGTCGACACATACTTCTAATGTCTCGACAACAGCATTGACTTCTATGTGTCGACACCAATTGATGATGTGTCGACACTTGACATACTTAGAAGTTCATCAGAAATTCTGTGTCGACTCTTATTGTAAGTGTCGACACAATTTCTGGATGTGTCAACACCACTACTCTGGTTGTGTCGACACCACTTACTGATGTGTCGACATCACTTCTCTGGATATGTTGACACAGATTTACTGAAGTGCCAACATCACTTCTCTGGATGTGTCGACACTGATTTACTTAACCAAATTTGTTAAACTAATCTATGTTCAACATTCCTAATTCAATTTTAAATTTATTGAATTTAGCTTCATCTAGAGGCTTAGTAAACACATCTGCAATTTGATAATCTGTTTTGACAAATTCTAGTGAGATATCTTTTTTCTCGACATGTTCTCTAAGAAACTGGTATCTAATTTCTATATGCCTAGTTCTACTATGTTAAACAGGATTATTAGCAATAGAAATAACATTAGTAGAATCACAAAACAAAGGTGTTCTACTTACCTGAATACCATAGTCTTCTAGCTGGTGCTTAATCCACAACAGCTGTGCACAACAACTTCCTACTGCCACATATTCAGACTCAGCTGTGGAAATTGTCACACTAGTCTGCTTCTTACTGCTCCAAGACACCAATCTTCCTCCTAGAAATTGACAGGTGCTTGTTGTGCTTTTTCTATCTTCTTTGCAACCTGTAAAGTCTGCATCTGAATAGCCTGTCAGTAGAAAATCTCCATTCCTAGGGTACCAAAGGCCTAGATTAGGTGTGCCCTTTAGATATCTCAAAATCCTTTTTACTGCAGTGTAATGAGATTCTTTAGGGCATGATTGGTACCTAGCACAGACACATGTTGCATACATAATGTCTGGTCTACTAGCAGTTAGATATAGAAGAGAGCAAATTATTCCTCTATACAAAGACTCATCTACAGGTTTACATGCATCATCTTTGCATATAGGCATACTTATTCCCATAGGAGTTCTCATGATGGAGGATGATTCCATACCATACTTCTTAATTAACTTCTTGGTGAACTTAGACTGGGATATGGACAAGCCATCATCAGTCTGTCTTACTTGAAGTCCCAAGAAGAACTTAAGTTCTCCCATGCTGTTCATCTCAAACTTCCCTTGCATAAGTTTGGCAAACTTCTTGCAAAGTTTGTTTTCTGTAGACCCAAATATTATGTCATCTACATAAATCTGGACTAAGATTATTATTCCTTTGGATTCCCTTAGGAATAGAGTTTTGTCTATTTTCCCCCTTGAGAATTTGTTCTCAATAAGAAAAGTAGACAGGGTTTCATACCAAGCCCTTGGGGCTTGCTTTAACCCATGCAAAGCTTTCCTAAGTCTATAAACATAATCAGGTTTGAGAGAATCAACAAAACCTGAGGGCTGCTCTACATAGACTTCTTTTAGATTTCCATTTAGGAATGTTGATTTTACATCCATTTAGAATACCTTGAATCCTTGATATGCTACATAGGCAAGGAACATCCTAATTGCTTCCAGTCTTGCTACTGGGGAAAAGGTTTGATCAAAGTCAATACCCTCTTCCTGCCTGTATCCTTTTGCAACAAGTCTTGCTTTGTTCTTCACAATGATCCCATTCTCATCCAGTTTGTTCCTAAAGATCCACTTTGTTCTAATGATGTTGTGGTCTTTTGGTTTAGGAACTAACTCCCAGACCTTGCACCTTCTAAACTGATTCAGCTCCTCTTGCATGGTATCAATCCAATGTGGGTCCAGAATAGCTTCTTCAAATCTCTTTGGCTCCAGTTGAGATAGGAAGCTTGAGCAAAGCACTGTATTCAAGTTCCTGCTTCTAGTTTGCACTTCATGTCTTAGATCACAAATTATCTGATTTGCTGGATGATCCTTTAAGTGTCTAACAACTGGAGGTAGACTATCTTCTGGTTGAACCTCTCCTATTTCTTCAATATGCTGCACCTCTTGGTTTTCAACAACATCTAGGGAGTCATGTACTCCCCCTGGACAGTAGTCACCATTTTCCACTTCCTGCTCTTCAGTTAATTCATCTGTAATGGTAAGCTTGTCCATTTTCTCATTTATACATGTAGAACTGCATGAGCTACAAGGCAACTCACTGTTAATCAGTCTTGTTTCATCAAAGACAATATGTATAGACTCTTCTACAACTTGAGTAATCAAGTTCTAAACTCTATAAGCCTTACTATTGTTGTTGTACCCAACAAATATCCCATCTTGGGATTTGGCAGCAAACTTAGTTAGATAAGACTTGCCATTGTTAAGGACATAGCACTTGCAACCAAAGATCCTAAAATATGATAAGTTTGGTTTTCTACCCTTCATGATCTCATAGGGAGTCTTTTTGTGGCTTTTGGTGATAGATGCCCTATTGATCACATGACATGCAGCATTTACTGCCTCAGCCCAGAAATATTCTGGGAGAGAAGTGTCACTCAATAGAGTTCTACTAGCCTCAATCAGTGTTCTATTCTTTCTTTCAGCAATATCATTTTGCTGTGGTGTTCTAGGTGAGGAGAATTCTTGAAAAATCCCAAATTCTTCACACAGTTTTGTCATACTCTCAGATTGAAATTCAGTGTCATGATCACTTCTGATATTGACCACTGTACTGTCAAGTTCATTCTGAATTTGCTTGACAAAGCTGTATAAAACACTTGGGGTTTCTGTTTTTTGTCTCAAAAAGAACACCCAAGAATATCTAGAATAGTCATCTACCACCACAAAAGTGTAGACCTTCCTACCTAGACTATGAACTGGCATAGGACCAAATAGATCCATATGTAAGAGGTATAGACACCTCACTGAATCCTTATTTTCAAGGCTATAAAAGGAGGATTTTGTCTATTTGCCGTTTTGACAAGCTGAGCATATCTCATCCTTTATACACTTAACTTTTGGACCATTCCTTACTAACTCTTTGCTAAAGAGTTGGCCAATTGTTTTGTAGTTAAGATGAGTCAGCCTCTTGTGCCATTTGACACAATGAGAGGCTCTCTCATCAGCTACAAGACAAATATGAGAACCTTTGTTCTCACACTCAAAATTAAGACAGTACACATTTCTTTTTCTATATCCTGTCAATATGACCTTTTGATCACTTGACCTTTTGATATGACTTCCATTCTTAATAAATGAAATGTCATATCCTAAATAACTCAGCTGATTTATGCTTATAAGGCTGTGTTTCAATCCCTTCATATAGGCCACTTGAGTGATAGAAATCTGGTTACTAGAAATGTTACCAAATCCTTTGATGATTCCTTTTTCAGAACCACCAAAGATTACTTTAGGCCCATTTATGATAGGTAAATACTCCTTCAGCAATCCCTTTGTTCCAGTCATATACCTGGAACATCCACTGTCCAAGTACCATATAGGGACATGGTAACTTGGACTCACCTGCAATAAAGAATTACCTTCCCTTAGAGCCCAAGTAAGTATTGGGTCCTTGGTTCAAGTTAGCTTCATACTTACCAAATCTACCTGCTGCTCTTCTAACAGGTAGACTGTTGTTCTTCCTGACACTAATATTGTGCCAGCAATCTAAGGCATAATGGCCTGTCTTGCCACAACACCAGCATTCATACTTGTTGTATCTATTTTTAGATACATTCTTAGCAGTCTGGTTGACAACAAATTTTTTGTTTTGTGCTGGTACTACTGCAGCTACACCCACTATTTTCTTAAGAACATGGGGTTTATTGACATGGGCTGCCTTATTGACATAAACACCCTTGTCATCCAGAACTTCAGTCTTACTATGATCATGAGTATTCTCAAGGTCATACTTGTTAGAAGGCACTTGTACCTTTCTAAAAACTAATGGGACTTTAAAGTTCAGTGGCTGGACTGAGGCTTTGCCCTTTCTCTTAAATTGGACAGTCCTGGTGTTACCTTTAAAGCCTATTTCAGCCTTACCCTTTTGAGCCACAAACTCATCTATCAAGGGTAAAACTGATTTTGGCTTGGAGTAACTAGCCACCAAATCTTTTTCTTTTTGAAGTCTGACTTCCAGACTTTTAATTAGATCATTTTTGTATGTGATTGTGCTCATCTGAATAATAGTTATAGTTTTCAGTTTGGCAATCTCATTCACTTTTTGATCCGACTCTTTCTCTAAATCAGATGCAGCCATCTTAAGATCTACAATTTCCTTAGCCTGAGTTTTGGCCAGGTTTTTGCTTTTCTTTAGTGCCTGCAACAAGTCCTTATATTCATCTATCAGCTGATGAATATCACCTTCAGACTCAGACCCATCCACATCACTTGATGTAGATGTAGCTGACTCTGTGCCAGTACTACAATCTGAATTACTAGAAAAACATTGTACCTTACTAGGATCAGGCTGATCCTGGCACTTGTCTTCTTCTGACACAACCATCAGTCTCATGCACATATGGTCTTCTTGTTCATAGATAGAGTTCAGCAATTGCATAAACTCATCTTCTTCATCTGCTGCATATAGACCAATGTATGCCTCAGCTTCAGATTCAGACTCTGAAGTTGATTGGTCTGTCAAGCTCTTCTCCTTCTTAGCAATAAAAGATTTCTCCTTCTTGCTCTTTTGTTGAGTCTTCCTTTTATCAGCAGACTCCTTTCTTTTGTCTGGACACTCAGCCACCACATGTCCAAGCCTATTGCAGTAGTAGCAAACTATCTTTGATATTGTAGATTTGTTAGGCTTAGACCTGCTCCTGTCCTTCCTATATGACTTCCTCTTTTGATAATAGTCATCCATAGGCTGAGATATGGAGGGCCTTGACTTCCACTGCTTCTTCTTCAGAAATCTCTGAAACTGCCTTGTGAAGGCAGCAAAGTCTTTATCCGAGTCACTGTTGTCTGAACTTTGGTTGTCTGAATTATCTGAAGTAATTTCAGCAACAATCTCAGGAGGTGATGGAGACATCCTCCTATTCTTCCTAGTGGCTTCCATCTTGAAGGCCACAGACTTTTCTTTATGCTCTCCTTTATCACTTTTCTCTTCCTCTTTCCTAGCCATCAGCTGCATCTCATATGACAGCAATTTTTCAAACAAAGTTGGAGGAGAGATATCTGCAAGTTTGGCCACTTCCCTAATGACACAAATCTTAGTGTCTCAATCCTTTGTCAAGGATTTTAGGAATTTATCATTCAGTTCATATGTACTGAAGATCCTTCCATAGGACATCAACTCATTTACTATTCTATAGAACTTTTTATAACACTCAGTTATACCATCTGACTTTCCTTGTCTGAAACTCTCATATTCTTGGTTCAGCATATTCTTGGTTCAACATCAACTCATTTACTATTCTATAGAACTTTTTATAACACTCAGTTATACCATCTGACTTTCCTTGTCTGAAACTCTCATATTCTATCTTGTCTGACTTCTTCAGAACCCTCCATGTAGACTATCAAAGTGTCCCACATTTTCTTGGAGGTCTTGCAGTGAATCAAATTTTGAAAAGTTGAATCATCTGTGACACTTACTATGATATTCTGGGCTCTTTTATCCATAGTTGCCAGGATGATCTCTTCCTTAGTCATCTCTGAAAAATCTTTGGGAGTTCTTTGATTTGCATATAGAACTGACAATTTCATTGGAATATAAGGACATTCCATTACTGTAATGTAGATCCTTGGATCAGAAGCCTCCATGAAAAGTCTGACCCTTTCTTTCCATATTCCAAATATCTCTTTCCTGCATATGAGTAATTTTATAGAACCTAGTTCCTTATGATTTTCTCCTGAACCCATTTTCTTGATCTTGAATCCGCCTTATGATCTTATTCAAATTGTTAAGTCCTTCTTTGAGTAACCTCCCTCTGATATCACTTGATAGAATTGATTTCAAGATAACCCAAACACCTAGAGGGGGGGGGGTGAATAGGTTCTTTTCTTTTTTACTAAAGGCAGAATAATATTTCAGTTCTTTAAATAGAATCTAACTATTCTACAACAATCACTGCACAAAAATCACAATCACACACACATCACAGATTGCACACAGGTTTATAATGATTCCCCAAGGTGTGGGTACATCCACTTTCCCCCTTCACCTATCCAGCAGTGTGCTAGATTCAGCCTAACTTCTTCCTTCTTCTCAGATCCACAGATCTTACAGCTCAGAACCCTGAAAGGTTCCTACAACTCAGAATGTATCCACACTCCTACAGCTCAGGCTAACAGCCCTACCTCAGCCTTGCCACAAGGCCTACAACTCAGAGAATAATTTCTCCTGCACTCAGGCTCAAAAGCCCTACCACTCAGAGATCTATATCTCCTACACTCAGACTTTATAATATAGGCTTACAACTCAGATCTTTGAAAGATCCTACAAAATTTTATAAATCTTAAAGATTAACTCTTACCCTTGTTGAGAGAGAAGGGATAAAAGGATTCTTGATCAGCTCTTGATAAGACTGATTGTTGAGATCAACCTGTTCTTAGCTTTCTTCAAAGCTTCTTGAATCTGAACTCAGTAGGGTTGATCTTCTTTGAAGTTGACTGGCTGCCAGCTCCCTTCTTAGAATTCAGAAATAGATCTGAATCCTTCTTAGCAGATTAGTTCAAGATCTGCCTCTTAAGAGACTTGTAAATGTCTCTTTCTTCACTTCAACAGCTGGAGATCTCTCTCACTCTCCAGAACTTCTGAAGTTTCTTCAGAATTCTTACTTGAATTCTCCTTAGACAAATTCTGAGTAGATTGCCTCTTCAAATTGTCTTCTTAGATCTTCTCACGAAAATCTTCTTCTGTGTGACGTGCTCTTTCTTGATCAATGATCAATACTTCAATAGTTGTTCGTGTTGTTGTTTTGTTTTGACAGAATCCATCTATATATAGACTTCATCCATGGTAACCGGCTGATCCAGTTTCTAACCAACTTCTGACAAGTCTGATAGCTTCAACAAACTTGTTGGAATACACAGCTGTCAAGTCTCCAGTCAGTTCTTGAACCTTTGTCTTTGTCAGCAAAACGTCGAGACTGATTGTCATTAAGTGTCGACACAAGTAGATTAAGTGTCGACACAAGCTTTGGTGATGTCGACATAGCTCTTTTGGTGTCGACACAGCTTCTTAACACTGCATCTATAGAATGTGTCGACACTGCTTCTTTGTGTCGACACGGACACTTCTTCACTTCACAACAATCAACATTGTTGAAACTCTGCTGTGTGTCGACACAAGTCCTGTGTGTCGACACAGTTGATGTAGTCTCAGAATTCTGTGTTTCGACACTGCCTCCATGTGTCGACACAGTTGATGTCGACTAATACTTCTGTGTGTCGACACAGTTGCTTCTGGTGTCGACACAGCTTTTCCATGTGTCGACACAGACTTTCTTAAGTGTCGACACATGGACTTAGAAACTTTTTCCTGCATATTAACATATACTTAACCTGCACATATAAACTCAAAATAAAATCAAATACACCTTGATGTATATCATTGAACTAAGCGAGGCTTCTTCAAATCAGATACACATTTTCCCATGTACCCAACAAGAATGTTGATCAATTTTGACGGTTGATATTTGACGTCAATAAGCTTTTTGCGTTGTTTATATTCAGTTTGAGCCATTTGTCCCAAGTGAGAGATTGTTGGATTAAATCTCGTAAGTGGGTCTTCATGGGTCACATAGACCGCGTGCGCCGTCGTCGACATTTGATCAATTTAGTAGATCAGTTAAGTTTTGGTCATTTATTTGGCGAGGTCTAAACTCATTTCCAGAGCGCCTTTGCCAAAAGGTGCGGGATAGTTAAAATACGGGTTGTTGCTAGTCATCGTGCGTAGAACTTAAGTCGAATTGATCTGAACCGTCTGATCTGTGATTGGTGGATAACGATGCTGATCCATAAAGCTTGGTGTAGTTCCCCTCTTTAACCTAAGTATTTAAACCCCTCTCATTGAATCCCATTTACACGGTGAGATAAAGAAACAAGGCTTAGGTTTTACGGAGGAAGACTGACAGCCGCGCCTTTCCCCTTCTCTAGATCGCGATCGGCGAGCGGCGGCCTCCAGCGTTCGTGGTCGTCTCCGGCGAAGCTCCGACGTAGGTCGTAGTCTTCGGCGAAGGTGTTTCTCCATCCTTCCTCTCCGGATCTCGTCCAACATCGGGCGTTCGGCAACCATAGAGACCGGCAGAGTTTATTCTTCAACCGATTCTCCAATGGCTTCAGTTATACTAAATGTTCTTCTCCCATCTTCGATGAGAGATCCTGGCATACAATCTTTGCGATTGAATCTACAAGACCCCCTCGCCACACTGAGGTAAATGTCTCCAGCAGCGGCCGAGAGCTCTGAATGTGTCCGCATCCTTGGCCAGGAGAGAGGAGAGTGCTTCCGCCCATTCTTCATCTCCCTCTTCCCATTGCTCCAGTGCTTCAGTCAATGTGAGTTGCTCAATCTCTTCTACCCCAACCCATCTTCCTTGCAGAATAAAAGATCTTAAAGTGAGAAAAAAAAATCCATCACCACTTCTTCTCTCCTCCTCCCATCCTTATTCTATTTCCTTATGCTTCAAATCGCATGGAAGATCTCTATTTTGAGTTCCTCACCATCTACAGTTGGGGAAGGTTTTAGCTCGTAGCTTCCCCAACTGTAGATGATATTGGGGGAGACCGTGAGCCGGGGTGTGACAAGTTAAATTTTGGGTTGTGGATAAAATTTTGGGTTACAGTGAAAATTGAGATGCAACGGGCCAACTTGGGATTGTGGTTACCGGGAAAAAAAATACTGGACGTTGGACTCCTCCCTCGCGACGCACGAAACACTCCCCATCGCAAACCCTCGCTTCTTCTTCCCGACCTCCGCAGCTCATTCCATCTAGCCGCCGACGACCTCCACGGCCCGCCTTCGTCTTTCTGCAAGTCGCCGCTCTGGAATTCACACCACCGCCGGACTACAGAGACCCTGACTCCCTCGATTTCTATCGCGAATCTTCAACCTGCCTTCCAGATCGCCTGTGAGAATACCTCCTCCTTCTATCTCTCGATCTCTTATGTGTTTTCCTCTTTAGATTTCCTCTTTCTTCTTCAAGATCCAGGTTTAAAAAATCTAGGTTTTAAAATAACCAATCTCTCATTCTTACAGCCACGCGACGTTTCTCGATCCCTCTCACGCCGCAACCACAGCCAAGGTTCGCCCTCTCCTTTCCTCTGTATTTTGTATTTTTTCCCTACTGGAATAATTGCTTCACCACAGAAAAATATATAACCCCACCTTGAATGTATTTCGAAATAACGGAGTTTAGATGGTTACATCATTTGTTGAAGCCCAATAGAGTGGAGGTCGAACATGATTTACAACCGCAGTTGGAATATATGCTTATCTATATGCTCTATGCTCTCATTGCTATAATTTTGTTCTTTCATTGCAGGCTTTCTTTAACTACAGCTAAAATTTTCTTGAACCTAATTGTAACGTACTGTTATGAATATTCTACTTCCAACAGGTAACTACAACCTTGAAGCAACAATAAACCACAGCACAGCAATCCTTAATGAAACGATTACAAGAAGATAGAGGAATGATTCCACCTGAGAGCAAGACAGCCCTGAGAGGTGTTCTCACGGTGAGGGGAAGCAGTTCCCGATTCAGCCGCCTATCACAGACAATCCAAAAGTTTACGATAGATAAAAAAACCCAACCCTAATAACCGGGTTACTTATAAGACTTGTAACCCGGTTAATTACAAAAATAACCCCCCCAACAAAAGATAACAAAAGATATCAATACATTCCCCCCACAACTTCCTTGTCCTCAAGGAATAATGAAATAGGGGTATCGTCGCTTGAACGATTCCAGCTCCTCCCAAGTTGCTTCTTCTTTGGTCCCATTCAGCCATTGCACTAGAACTTGTGTCATCACCTTGCCGCTATTTGGTGCGATGCGGCGCTTCAAGATACCTTGCGGTTCCACCATCAAGTTGCCCTCCAAGTTGGTGATGTTTGGCAGCGGAAGTGGTTGGAAGGGGCTGTCCACAACATGTTCCCTAAGTTGGGAAACATGAAATGTGTGGTGTATTTTGGCGTCGGTTGGCAACTCCAGTTTATATGCCACGGTGCCGATGCGTTCCAACACTCGGAAGGGTCCAAAAAACCTTGGTGATAATTTGTGAAATCCATGGTTGCGGAGACTTGTTTGTTTGTACGGTTGGAGACGAACATATGCCCATGAGCCCACCTCTAAGGTTCTCTCCCTCCTCTTTTTGTTTGCCATGACGCGCATCCTATTTTGTGCTTGGGCCAAGTTGGTCTTCAATAATGAGATCACCTTCTCCCGCGCCTCTAGGGAGCGATCCACTTCTTCCGTTCGCGCCTCCCCGGAAATGTACGGAATGTGAATGGCCGGTTCTTGCCCATAAACGACTTCATAAGGGGTCATTTTAATGGCGGTATGATAGGTAGTGTTATACCACCATTCGGCTAGCGGCAACCACGTAGCCCACGTGCGCGGTCGTTCAAAGCACATACACCTCAAATACCCCTCCAAACAGCGGTTGACGACTTCCGTCTGTCCGTCTGTTTGCGGATGATACGCCGTAGAAAACTTCAACTGTACGCCAAGAATGGTGAAAATCTCTTGCCAAAATTGGCTTAGGAAAGATGTGTCCCGATCACTAACTATGGACGCCGGCAGCCCATGGAGCCTCACAATTGAATCTAAGAAGAGCTGGGCCACTCCTTGTGCGGTATACGGATGAGAGAGAGAGCTGAAATGGGCTTGTTTACTTAGACGGTCCACCACCACAAGTATCGTAGTCATCCCCTTACTTTTGGGCAGCCCCTCTATAAAATCCAACGATATGTCTTGCCAAACTCGAGACGGAATCGGTAGTGGCTGCAATAGCCCCATCGGCTTCTGTGTATCAGCTTTGCATTGTTGGCACACCCCACACTGTTGTATGTACGCGTACACCTCCGGTTTCATCCTTTTCCAGTAAAAGATGTTCTTGAGCCTCCGGTATGTGGCATTGATACCCGAGTGCCCTCCAACCGCCCCATCATGGTATAATTTCAGCAATGTTTCCTTCAGTTTCGGGTCCTTCCCCACCACTAATCTCCCCTTGCGTTTCAACAACCCGTTAGCCCATGTATACTTCGGACAGCTAGCCGGATCTAGCTCTTTCTGAGTCACGACACGTTGGAGATCCACGTCTTGTGCCCATGAGTCACGCACTTGTTGTAGGATGTTAGACCGGATAGTAACCATCGTATTTAGTTCTCCCTTGTCCACTGCATCTTTTCGCGAAAGCGCGTCCGCACATAAGTTCTCCTTGCCTTGTTTGTACTGGATGGTGTAATCATAGCCTAAGAGTTTGGCGAGATATTTTTGTTGTGCCGGCGTTGCAAGCTTTTGATCGAGTAGATATTTCAAGGAGCGTTGGTCCGTCTTGATCACAAAGGAATTCCCCAATAAATAATGCCGCCATTGTTGTACTGCCATCACGATCGCGAGAAGTTCTTTTTCATACACGGACATGGCCGCATTCTTCTTCCCAAGTGCCCGACTGAAATAAGCAATCGGTCGTCCTTCTTGCATTAAAACAGCCCCAACTCCCGTCTCGGACGCGTCGGATTCCAGAACAAATGGCTTGTGAAAATCTGGTAGACACAACACCGGCGGTCTTGATACCGCTTCCTTGAGTTGAATGAAGGCCTGTTCAGCCTCCCGAGTCCACTTGAATCCCTTGCCTTGAAGCAACTCCGTGAGGGGCCGGGCAATACTCCCATAGTGCTGAATAAAGCGCCGGTAATACCCGGTGAGGCCTAGGAAGCCCCGCAATTTCTTCACCGTCGTAGGTTGAGGCCACTCTAACATAGCCTGGATCTTCAGGGGGTCGGTTTCTACCCCACGGGCGGAGATGAAATGCCCCAGATAATGTACTTTCCGCATCCCAAACTCACATTTGGATCTCTTGAGGAATAGTTTGTGGTGCCGCAAGGTAGTAAAGGTGTACTCAAGATGTTGCAAATGCTCGCCCCATGACCTGCTAAAGACAAGAATGTCGTCAAAAAACACCAAAATAAACTTGCGCAGTTGCTCCTGAAAAACCTTGTTCATCAAGCTTTGGAATGTGGAAGGTGCGTTGGTTAGCCCAAATGGCATAACCAAAAATTCATAATGGCCTTGGTGCGTCCGAAATGCCGTCTTGTGAATATCGGCGTCCGCCATTCGGACTTGGTGGTAACCCGCCCGCAAGTCCAATTTGGAGAAGAAGGTGGCTCCGCCCAGCTCATCGATCAACTCCTCAATGACCGGAATTGGGAATTTCTCCTTGACGGTGTGTGTGTTGAGGTGACGGTAGTCGATGCACAGTCGCCATGTGCCATCCCCCTTTTTTACCAATACTACCGGTGAAGCAAACTGACTAAAACTGTGGCGGATCACTCCGGTATGGAGCATCTCCTTAATGAGGTGCTCGATGACCGTCTTCTGTAACGGTGGGTATCGGTACGGGCGTAAATTGATATTCACCTTGTCCTCCTTAAGTACGATGCGGTGCTCATGCTCCCTTGTAGGTGGCAGCCCTTTTGGCTCCTCAAAGAGGTCTTGAAATGATTCCAAACAGCCTGCTAGCTGCTGCCCTTGGATGGTGTCCAGCCTCGACTCCTGCTGGCCGGAATCAGCAGGTTCACTTGATTCCAGTCGGTCCTGTCCGCAGCTCAACATGCGCAGCTCCCCTTGCTCGTTCCCTTCTCTGGAGGCCGCTGAACTCTCCCAGATAGCTAACATATGGAATTGGCCATGTGCCACTCTACCGTGCTCTTCGTTGTGTCGTCGCATCCACGTTCCGGTGACAGGTTTCGAGCCCCTAAGGGCCACCCGGTGGCCTTGATGAGTAAATTCCAATGTTAAGTTCCGGAAGTCCCACTGCAGAACTCCAAGTGTCACGAGCCATTGCACCCCGAGGACCATCTCGCAGCCGCCAAGGGGTAGTACCAGCATATCCGAAGTGAAGAGGACGCCCCGCATCCTCCATTGGAACCCCTCGACCTTATGGGAACTTGAAATGCATTTGCCATCCGCGACGGCGACATTGAACATGGGTATTGACACGAGCGGGCATTGTAACCTTGCCGCGGTTTCTCGGTCCAAGAAATTATGAGTGCTCCCGGAGTCAATCAGGATATGGACCGGTTGGCCATGGTGAGATGCCGTCACCCGCATGGTATAAAAGTTGGCAGCCCCGGTTAGTGCATGCGTAGATACGTGTGGTGTGTCCGGCATGTGTTCATCCTCATAGATAAGGTCAAGGTCCTCCTCGAGGCCTTCTGCCTCTGGACTGTCCCCTTCATGTTCCGGAATGAGTTGTATTGCATAGGCTTGCTTGCGTCCCGCACACCGATGCCCGGGAGAATACGGAGCATCACAACCAAAACACAAACCCTTGCTACGCTTATCTGCCACTTCTGCTGCGGTCAACCGTGCCCCCCCTTTAGCTGAATTAAACCCTCTGTTGGGTGAATGGTATGGCGGCCGACTCGAGGTTGGAAGGTAACTAGCAGGTTGTCGGTTGGTGCGTGGGGCCGGTTCTGTAATGGAGCCCGAGGTGCGCTTAAGACGCAATTGCAGCTTGTGTTCTTGAAGGCGGGCAAGAGAAGCAACGTCAGCCAAAGTCGTGGGTTGGAACATGCGCACAGAATAGGCAATCTCCTCCTTCAACCCAGCAAGGCAAAAACTCATAGCATGGTCTTCTTGGATGTGGATGCGGTGCCGGAGCATATCAAATTCCTCAAGGTATTGTTGGACCGTCCCTTGTTGGCGTAAATTTTTCAACTCCCAAATGGGATCGTCGAACAAGATTGACCCGAATCGTTTGGAGATGGCCTGGCTGTACTCCTCCCACGTTGGTCCTTGGGGAGCGAGGCGAGATTTCATGAAAGCTTGGTGCCAAAAGAGGGCTTTTCCTTCCAAATGCATGGAAGCGAGTTGCACCTTGCTTTCCGGCGGTGTGCTGGCAATGGCGAAAAACTGCTCACAACGGAAGAGCCATTCATGGAGGGCATCTCCATTGAAACAGGGAAATTCGATCCGCGGCAGGCGCGCGTCCATCGTCGGATGTTGATCTGCCTGGGTCGGCGGCGGCGGGGGAAGTAGCGGCCCGGATGTAGCAGGGGGCGGAGCAGAGGCTGATGGCGACCCACGACTGTCCGTGCCCGAGTTCCTATCGAGGCGCATGGTCGAAATGAGCTCTCGTATCTCTTCCAACGTGCGGCTCTGCTGATCTTCCCCGGACTGGAGAGTTCCTTGCATTTGCTCCTGAGCCTGGCGCAGAGCATCAACTTCCTGCTGCAGGTCGCGGGAACGCGTGCTGTCGGCCGGCGCCATTCCACTCCCGGAGGATGGCTCTGATACCTTGTTATGAATATTCTACTTCCAACAGGTAACTACAACCTTGAAGCAACAATAAACCACAGCACAGCAATCCTTAATGAAACGATTACAAGAAGATAGAGGAATGATTCCACCTGAGAGCAAGACAGCCCTGAGAGGTGTTCTCACGGTGAGGGGAAGCAGTTCCCGATTCAGCCGCCTATCACAGACAATCCAAAAGTTTACGATAGATAAAAAAACCCAACCCTAATAACCGGGTTACTTATAAGACTTGTAACCCGGTTAATTACAAAAATAACCCCCCCAACAAAAGATAACAAAAGGATCATATCACGTACTGGCCGGAGTCAACTTGCACATTGATCTTCCTTACCCATGTCTACACAACCAAGCTTATTTGATTCAGCTGATTAACATGACAGTACTAAAGTCTTACCCTTAAGAATAAGGGGTGCAGGCGGTTAAGTTTAGTTCATTTTCACCTAAAACCAACAACTATACCTCCCATGATCCGTTCAGTATATCCAAAATAAAACATAATTTGAACCTAGATGTTCTGCTCCGATTTCTGTTTGGTTGGTTTACACTGGTTCTTGCTATCATAATGCATCAATAGGAATACATTACCTTCCTTCGCTCCTTGCTTTATTCCAAAATTGATGTTCTGTTAAGAACATTATACTCTCCTCCATTGAACAAATTCATTCAGAATATTTAAAAGAAAAACAGAAGAAAATATAAACTATAGTGCCAAATTGATATGTATATTTAGGGGTTTTTTATAGTAATTCTCCTCTCTGTTTTTTATTTGAACTGCAACGATTTTTCTGCAATTCTTAACTGCAGTCAACAGCTGTGTTGTGAACTGAAGCACTACTGCAGTTTAATTGCAGCACATCTGTGAGTCTGCTTGCCATTTGAAAGTTTGCTCAATGTTGCTGCTGTATTTTGTAAGTATTAGCTGCATTTCTTTGTCATCTCCTGCTATCCCTACACTTCAACAATTCAAATAATAACTCTGTTTGTTAATCCAGATGAGGAGATATCAAATGTTTCTACTTCAACATGAGGATATATCAAATGTTATTATAGATTTTGGTCTTTTATATAAAGTTTAACTTCCTGATTTACTGCTTATGATTACTATGTTTTGGAATTTAGATGTCCAATTTGGAGACAAAAAAATGAAGTGAGAATGTTTGGAGATTAGAGAGCACTGGAAAGAGTTTTCGTAGTCATTGATTTTCCTCTTCTTCCTCCTATCGTTTGTGTCAAAACGATTTCTTGAAAATTAAAATACTATCACTTTGTCTTATATGAATAATTTTTCCTATTTCCTTCAATTGTTAATTGAATAATTTTTAGGTTTCAAATGTATTTGTTCACTAAATAAATCAAGGACTGCCTAGGATCACTCTTTTAATGTGCTTATAAGTATGGTTTTCAATATTTTTTAGAATTACAGGTTTATACTAATTGTCTACTATTTATAAGTTGTGTTCCAGGAATGTTAATTATAGGCTTATTTTCATTTATCAAATAATTGTCTTCTACATTTCATCCAATGCTTAATTGTCATACACTCTGTTTTGATGTTCGCAGAATTGAAATCTACCAGAGCCCCAAGTCCTTGGCTGTGTCTTCTTTCTCTTACGGCCCTAAATCAGGTATTGCTTGTTCCATGTTTTAACTTCAAATAGATAACATTGAACTTCAGCCTGATGCAATGTTTTTATCATATGAATCTATATTAGTTGTGTTTTAGTAAATTTAGCTTTAGTAGTTGTCTTCTTCTTTTGATTTCTCTAAATAAGACAACATACCTGATGCACTCCCATCATTGACAGTTTTTATCTGCCCTATTTGGTAGCAAAAATAAAGATAAATTTTGTTATTGATTGTTGCTTATGCCTCATTTTGTTTTTTTTTTAAATCTTAGAGCTTTTAATTCCTTATTTTTGATTTCCTGATTTTTGGTTAAAAAAGATTTATGTAATATATACTAGGCTTATTTAACAAACAAGATCATTGTGGTCAATCCACAAAACATGTAAACATACCACTTCCTTTCTAACTAAAAACACCTTCAGCATGTCAACAACACACCAAGATAATGTGGTCCTTCACGACAAATGTGGTCTCCCATGACAAATGTGGTCTACCACGACAAATGTGGTCCCCCACGACAAATATCGCCCACACGACAAATGACTCCCACACGACAAATGTTGCCCCTACGACAAATGCCGCCCCCACGATAAATGCCGCCCCCACGACAATGCCGCCCCCACGACAAATGCCGCCCCCACGACACGACAAATGTCGCCCCCACGACACGACAAATGCTGCCCCCACGACAAATGCCGCCCCCACGACAAATGCCTCCCCCACGACAAATGCCTCCCCCACGACAAATGCCGCCGCCACGACAAATGCCGCTGCCACGACAACTGCCGCCCCCACGACAACTGCCGCCCCCACGACAACTGTCGACCCCACGACAACTGTCGACCCCACGACAACTGTCGACCCCACGACAACTGTCGACCCCACGACAACTGTCGCCCCCATGACAAATGTCGCCCCCACGCTGCTGCGCTCACGTAGGGCCGGAGATCTGTGCCTGTCACTCGTGTGTGTATATATATGTATATATCTTCTCAATATTAAAAGGGAAAAGTTGTCTTTGATGAAACATTCAAAAATGCCAAATATGCCCTCATTTTTATCTTTTAATGACTTTGACATATATTATAATCTATTTCAAAAAAATTAAAATACAATGTCCATTCAAGTAATTACACAATGTGGTCCCCCACAACACGTGCGCAGCGGGCGCACAACATTTAACTTTCCGATTTTACCCCTCTTTATTACAAAATTTTTAATTTCTTTTGTGTTTTTCCTTAATTTAAAAAAATATGCCCACATATAGGCAAAGTTTCTTACATATAATAAAAAATGCGCTCTCCCCGCCGCTCGCAAACCCCCGTGCACACGAAAAAAACTAGCGACAAGCGGAGTATAATGCTTGAGGGTTTGCGAGCGGCGGGGGCACAATCACACCGGGATAATGTTGTGGCCGGAGTACTGTGGCGCTGAGCACTGAGGGTCCCCCGTGCATTGTCACGGTTGGCCGTGGGGGCAGAGCCCCGTGCCTATCACTCATTTGTGTGTATATATATACAGTGATCATTATTCATCAATAAACGACACAGTATTTGAAATAATTCACGTAAAAAATAACTGTTGTCCAATCATCATAATGTATTAGGTCAAATCGAGCTTTATTTTTACTCAAACATAAGGATACTTTTGCTATATTGGTTATTTCATAAGCCTGGTAAGAACTATCATTGCTGGCAGAGACTTTATTTTGAAACATGAGCTTTGAAGTCTCTTCATATTTGCATGATCAAGTGTTTGGTTCCCTAACCTCTATTTTGTTGGATCGTAAGACGCCCTTAGGGAGGGATAAGGGTTTTGTAAAACTTCTTTTATACTTAATTCAATACAAAATATTCAATTAAACATTTTGAAAATCAAAAATAAAATTTTCATATGAACAAAACAAGATACATGATTTTATTTCAATAAGAAACTGTTTACAAAAATATGATTTCAATGATGCTAGGAATCAAAATGGCGTATAAAAAAAATCTTTTGGTTTATATTCTGACTTTTTCTAAGAGTCGGTTGGCTGTATTCTATTTCTCCCTAGATGAGCCTCGAGCCCCCCCTAGACCTATTCCCTAGATCTAGTCGCCTAACCCATATGGCGAATTCCTCCCCAAGTCACACACAGACCAAGTCGCCAACACACCGACGAATTCCTCTATTTTCATAAAAAAAGATTCACTAAAAGAAAAAAATTACAAGAGATGAGAGATAATTTATGTAGTAAAAACTCAATATAGGAAATATGAAGGCGAGTGAAGAAGGCATGAGAGACATCGATGTTGTTGTCACGTTCATGCTTCGTGTAGATTGAGCATTGATGAACTCCGCCTTCAAGTTCTTCTTTTGATCTTCAAGAGTGCTGTAGGGATTGCTCTGGACGTCTGGGACGAGGCTCCACACAAGTATCTTCGGAATTCCACGCAAGAGAAAGAGCAAGCGGCTCTTTAAATAAATTCTGGCCACTACCGCCGGTGGTAGCGCACCTACCGCCCCGCAGTATCCTTTAAGAAAGCTGTTTCCCGCTCCTGTCGGCCGAGTCATCAGTCTATATTTTAGGCACGGGGGCATCGCAGTTGCACGAGCATGCACCTCGCTTCCTCGCAAGTGAGTCTTCTATCAGTTAGAGCGGTGACTTCCTTTGTCACACAAGAGTTACCCTGCGCGTTCTCGGGAAACCCAACAGGTAACGCGAGGTGCGTGGAGCTATCAGTCTCAGACAACTCGTCTTCGATGGGATCCTCAGAGCGGGCAGCGTCTTCAGGAACCATGAGGTTTGGGATCAACGGTGGTTGGCCTCCTGGAGCGATGGCCGCGTTGGGGGCGCAATGCCCTTAAGTCTCTTAGCATGTGAACTTAGTTGTCAAGGCGCGCGCCTGAGGCGCCGCGCGCACCAGGGGAAACCCGCCGCGCCTCAGCACGGCTGAGGCAGGCAATGTGCCCCAGGCGCGCCTCAGCACGGCTGAGGCGGGCGATGTGCCCCAGGCGCGCCTGGGCGTGCCCCAGGCGCGCCCGGGCGCGCCCAGGCCTTTCAAGGTATTTTAAAATTTTTTTGATATGGGCAAAAACATGATCTTATACCCACTCGAGGCACCCCTAGGCGCACTTGGACGCCCAATTCGCTGAAATTCGCTGAAATTGAGCGAATTGGGCGCCTATTCGCTGAAAATCAGCGAATTCGCCCAATTTCAGCGCATCGGGCACCCAATTCGCTCAATTTCAGCGCATCGGGCGCCAAATTCGCTCAATTTCAGCGCATCGGGCGCCCAATTCGCTCAATTTCAGCGCATCGAGCGCCCAATTCGCTCAATTTCAGCGCATCGGGCTCCCAATTCGCACAATTTCAGCGAATTGGGCGCCCAATTCGCTCAATTTCAGCGGATTGGGCGCCCAATTTGCTCAATTTACTTTTTCTCCTATTTTTCCGCCTCACCTGCCTCAGTCGCGCGCTTGCGCCTAGGCTCCAGGGGCCCTTTGCGCCTCGGTGCGCCTTGCGCCTCTGATAACTTAGATGGTGAACACCTTTGGTTGACGCTCCTTTATCAGGCGCCTGCGTTCTTTCCCAGATGCTGGAGATGAGGCGACGGTTACCCCTTCTCGAACCGGGGCGTTACCTGCGGGCGAGTTGGCGGAGGATGAATCAGCGAATTGTGCGCCCAATTCGCTCAATTTCAGCGGATTGGGCGCCCAATTCGCTCAATTTTCTTTTTCCCCTATTTTTCCACCTCACCTGCCTCAGTCGCGCGCTTGCGCCTAGGCTCCAGGGGCCCTTTGCGCCTCAGTGCGCCTTGCACCTCTGATAACTTAGATGGTGAACACCTTTGGTTGACGCTCCTTTATCAGGCGCCTGCGTTCTTTCCCAGATGCTGGAGATGAGGCGACGGTGACCCCTTCTTGAACCGGGGCGTTGCCTGCGGGCGAGTTGGCGGAGGATGAATCAGTGCTCTCCTCTGGTGCTGCATCAATGACAGTTTGTGCGCTTCTCCTCGCCATTTTTGTTGGTTAGTGTGCTTGCACGGGGCAAGCACGGTTCTCCAAAATTTGTTGCAAAGTTGGGAACACTTTCCCACAGATGACGCAAAACTGTTGCAGGTCACCTGGATTTCCTCCGATCCAAAAAATCGGACCGTCTTAGCTCCGAGTCAGACCAGACTCGCAAACAGTCAATGAAAAACCAAGCAGCAAGGCTTTTTTTTCTGTTGAAAACTCAGAAAGGGTGAAAAACTACGTTGCCGGATCGGCGCCGGGCCAAAATTCACTATTTCCCTTTGATTACAAGTATTTGAAGTTCCTCGGAGGGTGACAGGCCACCTCACCGTTACAAGCTTTGAGTCTATGTTATTAAAGGCGCATGACGCACTAACGTGCAAAGGGGCCCTGGAGCCTAGTCTCTAGGCGCTGGCGTGCGCCTGAGGTACGTGAGATGCAAAAATGTGAGAAAAAAAGGAAATTGAGGAAACTGGGCGCTCAGTTTGCTGCAAATCAGCGAACCGGGCGCCCAGTTCGCTGCAAATCAGCGAACCGGGCGCCCAGTTCGCTGCAAATCAGCGAACCGGGCGCCCAGTTCGCTGCAAATCAGCGAACCGGGCGCCCAGTTCGCTGCAAATCAGCGAACCGGGCGCCCAGTTCGCTGCAAATCAGCGAACCGGGCGCCCAGTTCGCTGCAAATCAGCGTTTTGCAGCGAACTGGGCGCCCAGTTCGCTGATTTTCAACGAACCAGACGCTCAAGTGCGCATAGGGGTGTCTCAGGCGCATCTGAGATCATGTTTTTGCCTATCTCCCAAAAAAATAGGTTGAAAAAAACACCTTGAAAGGCTCAAGCGCGCCTTTGGTGCGCCTGAGAGATGGTAAGGCGCGTGCTGAGGCGCGCCTGAGGCACATTGCTCGCCTCAGCCATGCTGAGGCATGACGGGCTGCGCCCGACGCCTCAAGCGCTCCTTGAAAACATAACTATGAGTACGAGGAAAAATAAAAAAGAAGCTCAGTCCACGAATCTTCGAGGAGAGCGTCCACAAGAACGTTCCTCTTTGTCTTCTTCCGAGCTCACTGAGGCGTCCGAGCGAGCATTGAGCGTTGAGCGAGCATTGAGCGAGCTAGAGAGGGAGCAGAGCTAATTCCAGGAAGAGGAACGATCTAAGTCCCACCTTCTCACCGGAAAACCTCAGAGTTCTCTTTAGACTCTGGAGTTGCTTGTCTTCAAATGAAGGTCTGAGAGTCTTTTTATAGCTTTCTGGAGGGACATGCTGATAATTGCATCAGACTGAGTTTTGAGGTGGCGAATGACGTCGCTCCGTTTCAGTCATCTGGATCTCCAATTTTCTTGAAATGACAGACATGCCCCTCGGGCGGTCCGGGCAGGTTTCTCAGGTGTGACGATGGTCGGTGATGGCTGGAGGAGGCGGTGGCAGCTGGAGGTGGTGCCTGCCTTGGGCGCGGGCGCGCGTGCCATCGCGCGCATGCGCGACCGCGTAAGGAGAGTGCGGGCTCGCGCGGACGCATGGGCTCGTGCGCACGCGCGGGTGCTACCTGCGCGCGTGAGCTGCACATGCCGACACGCCGGCGTGACCCTCATGTTGCGCGTGCCTTTGCGCGGGTGCGACTCGCGTGTTGTGCGCGCCCGCACACAGGTGTGGTCTGTGCATGCTCGTGCGTTCGAGTCCGGGAGCGTTCGTCGTGCTTAGCTTGGCTCCCTCCTTTTTGGGGTCAGATTGCACCCTTTGAGCGCGCGCGGATTGCTCGGCTGGGCCGCATTGCTTGAATATTCCGATCGAAGTACTACCGGTTTGACTCGTAAAGTTTTAGGGGGAACCCTATCAACTACCATCAAAATATTTTTTTGGGCAATTAGTTGACTTGTTCTTGATGTGTAAGTTGATAAAACATAAACTATTCTTGTTCTTACAATTTAAGAATGACCACCCAAGCTTCCTTTGCAAACTCAACATTTGGTGTTCCTCTATTGTACTAGATATTGTGACAACCGCCAATGGGTCGTTGGATGCTTCATTTGCCAATGAATTAATATATTAAGGGTCTGTTTCGCGCGATGTACTTACACTGATGAGTTTGAACAAAAACACTGATGTCATGAAATATGTGTTTGAGATGACAACGGTTATGGATGACCCAAAGAAAAGAATTTATTATGAACATAAAGTGAAAAAAGTTCCTTAAGTAGGGTCTGGAATTCACGAGCGATTGTTAGTTGTTAATTGATTAAAGTTTGCACACTTTGGGAATATATAATCTAATACATGCCATTTAATAAAAAAAAAATGTTGCATTATGCTTGTTATTTAATCATCACGCAATTATTTTAATATGTTATGATCGTATTAAAATTCTATGATTATATATAAGTAGTCTTGCAACCATATTTAATACATATAAATAATTTTTGTGTGTGGAAGTTTGTGATTGTAAAGTTTTAAGATCAAATTTATGAAATTGAAAAATTATGCCTGATAAATTGTATCCTTCTTGATTAATTCCCTAAGGCATAGGTGAGTGAGTTGAGAATTTATTACATCCCAAATATTTTTACTTTTATATAGTTAAATGTATTAAAATAGTGTTAAATTGAATTGTTGATAACACTCCCCTTAATTTTTAGGAATAAGTGCATAATCACCCATAAATATGAACAAGTAAAATAAAGGAGATTATCCACCTATTTTTAAAAATTAAGGGGTTTATTGACAGTGGAGAGAACAAGGGGTTATCAACAATTTACTCTTTATTAATTGAAAAGATCGGAGCCCCATGGCTATTGCCAAATTTACCACTGACAATCGCAATTACCTTCAACGCTCTCATCTCCCTCTTTCTCTCTCGTGGTGCCTTAGGTCATCCCTCCCGCCGAACGCAAGCAAGTCTCGCATCATATCACACATTCCTTTCGTCTCACATAGGGTTCTTCCCTAACTACGTCATACTATGATATTTCTTGCTTGAGTCGCAGTGACTGTCGAGTCCCAACTCTTCTGCCGAATGCAAGAGTTTGCGACATCCATTACCCGCGGAATCCACACCCATTCATTCGACAAACAGGCTTGTGGTGTAGTCTTCTTCTCCCTCTCACTATCCGTGCCCTAGGTTCTTCTCGAACGCCTTCTTCTCGCTCGCATCGCCGCACATCTCCCTCTCTCTATCGCCGCAAATCACTTCTGTAGCAATTCATTCGAGAGGCGAGCCGGTTGGGCTTCTGTGACCAAGATTCTTTGCCGCTTCCTCAGCCATTCATTCAAGGGTCGATCTGGTTGAGCTTCTGCAATCAAACGAGCTAGGACGTGGTACGTCATGGTGGACTCTAACTCTCTCTTCCCCTCTGTTCTCACACCCGACTCTCTCAAAGAAATCCAAAATCTTTAAAAAAGTCGCACTTAGCGGACTGCAATGGCCTTACCTACTTAAGACATGTACCATGTAAAAACAAATCTATCTGAATAATGTCTTCCTTTTTCGTATGCCATTTCTAAATTTATTCTTCTGCAAGATGGCCTTCAGCTTGCAACTGAAGCTTTCCTTGTTTCTCCATCTAGTTTCTTTGCTAATCTCCTCCTTTAACGGAAGACTTCCGCCAAAGTTCTTTGTATGTTGTTGATTTTTACCGACAAGCTTTGCTCCTACTGGAGGTGGAAACCAAAATAGTCGCCGAATTTGCTGCCGATTCGCCGCCAATTCGCCGCCAATTCGCCAGAGGCCTCGTGAAGATCGCATGAGTCACGAAAGAGTCGCCGGAGGGGGTATCTTTACGAGCCGCTGCCGATTCGCCGGAGGTAGAAGGGTGGAAGACGATTTAGGGAGGGGGTGGGGGTTTGTGTGGAGTTGTGGAAGAGTCGGGAGCTCGCGTGTTCTGAAACGCCAAAAATAGACCTCGCTAGGTCTGTTTTGGCGCGCGACACTTTTAGAAGGAATTGAAAACTAACTGTTTTCAGTGCAAAATCAAAACGGCTGAAAATATGGTCTCACGAACACGAACATTTGGTTTTCAAAGCCTAAAAAGAAAACAAACCAGTAAAAACTGTGCAAACGAACGCAACCTAACATTTTTGAGATATAACATCTTAGTATGTTTATAGAGAACAACTCGGAATTTCCTGCTCTAATTTTATCATATCCGGTTTTCTCATTTTTTGATAATTGCAGGTTGTAATTTTTTCTCTGAAAGGGATATTAACCCCCGTGAGGTTACTTATGACTACCATTTTAACCGAGATGATGAAAGTAAGAAGATTCCCTGTTTCTTAACACTAAAAACTGTAGAAGATTTCTAAACTAGAGATTCAAATTTTGTTAGTTCACAGTGGAGCATTGGAGAAGATTTTGATTAGAATACAGATTCTACATCAAGCTCTCAAGGTATAAATGTCCCACACATGTTCACGATTTCCATTTTTGTAGATTTTCATGCTTTCCATTTCTGTAGAATTTCACAAATGTTATGATTTGATTTTATCTTTTGCACTTTGTTTGTCTTTGTTTTCTCTACATTAAGGGTCCGTTCGTTTCAATGACATTGATATTGAAGTATTGACTTTTAATCCAATATCAATCACATGGGAAATGACATTGGGTTTAAATCCAATTCTTTTGTTTAACTGCATGATAACTTTCTGTCATAAGAATTGACATTGATCAATTTTTACTGTTCGTTTGCAGAAAGACTTTCTTTCATAGGAATTGACATTGATCAATGCTCTTAATGATCACAATTAAAAATCACAAATGCGATTTTTTCGCCCGGACTCAATTTTTTTGGCCCAAAGGCAAACTTTTTGACCGGACGTGAAATTTTTGCCCGGACGTAATTTTTTCGCCCTAATGCGATATTTTCGCGATTATTAATTGTTTTGTTTATGCTCCAAAGATTTCTTACTTCCCTTGTTTTGGTTCGATGTTGCTACCTATTGAGACCGTTCTAGGACTTCCTTGGTCATGACCGACCGACCATCGCATTTTTGTATAGGGCGGGGCCCGATCCATCACAGTTTGTCCCTACCACTACAGGAATGTCCAGAAAGATGAGATTGAGCGGATCATCTCTAATATTCTTATAGCCGGCTTGATATGTCTCAATGCAAGCCCTTTTTTGAGCCCGATCCTTCATGTGCAGAAGGACGGTAGCTGACATTTTTGTGTGGACTACCGTACCCTCAATAAAGCTACAGTGGTGGAAAAATATCCGATCCCTATCATTCAAGCTCTTGGACGAGCTGTGCGGAGCAACCTATTTTTCTACGATCGATATGCGTTGAAGCTATCATCAAATCTGGGTGCGTGCCAAGGACATTCTGAAAATTGACTTCCGCACACATGACAATCATTATGAGTTCTTAGTTATGCCATTCGTCCTAACTAATGCTCCTGCCATCTTCCAAGTTACCATGAACGACATCTTTCGGTCGGTCCTTCGTAACTATGTCCTTTTTGTTTTTGATGACGTACTTGTTTACAATCTGACGTGGCAGGATCATCCTTGTCATTTGGTGTCAACTTTGGGGACATTGCATCGACATTCTCTTGTTGCTAATAGGAAGAGATGTGCCTTTGATCAATGCCAAATATCATATCTGGGCCTTACCGTATCAACAAATGGGGTTGCCATGAACATCAACAAGATTACAATAGTTTTATATTGGCCCACAACCACCTCGGTGCAGTAGATTCAATGGTTCCTCGGCCTCATCGGCTACTATCGTCGCTTCATCCGTGACTATGGTAAGTTGGCCTTACCGCGTTCCTACTCCGCAAGTCGTCCGGACCCGCCTTCTAATGACAATTTTTTTGAATCCGGGCTCCGACTAAACGTCCATTCGGGCAGGAAATCAAAATTCTCTCCTAGTAGATCATTTCGATCTCCCAGGACATCATTTTGGTCTCCTAATTCGCTCACTTCCACCTTTTTGCACGGGAGCAAATTAGGAGACCGAAATGATCTTATAGGTGACCGAAATGATCTATCCGAACAAAAATTTGAATCCGGATCTCGATTTCAAAAATTCCGCCTTCTAATGGCTCCCGGAGGCGCATAACTGCGGATGGGTACCCTCCGTATATCCTAGTTGGGGGACGGTTACTGCTCCGGGGCTGCATGATCCTCTCCCCATGTCCACCAACATTTCACGCCTCCTCATTGAGTACCACGCCACACCGACAACCAACCGTGCTGGAGCATTCCGCACATACTGCCGCCTTGCAAAGACAGTCGATTAGAAAGGCATGATGCGCTGCGTAGAGGACTATGTCGCTGTCTGCTTGATTTGCCAGCGTTCCAAGTATGAGGCTACCTTTGTTGGGGGTCTTCTACAACCCCCACTTATACCTAAGATGATTTCAGAGGACTTAGCTATGGACTTCATAATGCGCCTTCCGCGTTCCTCTGGGTATGTCTGCATCTTTATAATGGTGGACCACCTGTCCAAGTACGACCATTTCATGGTTCTACGACATCCATTCTTGTTTTTAGTGGTTGCGAAAACCTTCATCATCGGAGTTGCGCGACTCCGCGGGTTCTCGTGTTTGATTATGAACGATCGTGACCTGGTCTTCATGTGTGCCTTATGGCAGGAGCTCTTCAAGCTCTAAGGCACACAACTGTGGATGAGCTCCGCCTACCACCCTTTGACAGACTGCCAATCTGAGGTCCTGAACCTCTGTATGGAGACTTAATTACGGTGTATTACCTCTGATTGCCCACAGGATTGGAGCAAGTAGCTGAAACGGGCAAATTTTTCTTGCAATACCTCATCCCACAACTCCGCTGGCATGACCCCGTTCCAAGAGGTCTACCACCGTCCTCCGCCCACCATTGTTCAACATTTCCTGGGGAGTGTCACGTTGGGGCCGTGCACACCCAACTCATGGAATGGGATGAAACTTTAACGATTTTGAATACCCACCTCCACAAGGCCTAGCAGAAGATGCTCTACTATGCCAACAAGCACCGTCGACATGTCCAGTTTCAAGTGGGGGACTCGGCTTTTGTCAAGCTCGACGGGGGTCTTCTTCAACAAGTGGTATCATCCTCTTGCCCAGTGTTAGCATATGAGCTTGAACTCTAGCCGACACGCTTCTTGTCGGCACAGACCTTTTGGTTTACACAGGCCTTCTGGTTGCACAACTACCTCCAGCGGTACCTTTACCGCACGTCGTTAGCGTCTTGCTACCAGATTGATTTGCTTTCTTACCATTGGGAAAACAGAGGTGTTACACTATATAGCTTCTTATAGCATAATATAGCCTAAACTAATAGAAGAAGACTATTGCCCAATAGAAGAAGTCTATAACCCAATAGAAGAAGTCTATAGGCCATATAGCCTATATAGCTATTAGACTTCATAGCCTATATATAAAAGAAGCCTATGCATATAACTAATAAAAGAATATCGCCAATAATATACTATATGTATGTATAGACTAAACCTTATATAGGCTATAAGCTATAGACTATATACCTAAACCCTAGCCTATATAGACTATTGAATAGCATATCTAGACTATAGAAGCCTATTAGCCTAGCTTATATATAGTCTATAGTGTATATATGCTTATAAAGAATAAGGCCTATGCCTATATATACTAGACTATATAGCTTATAAAAGAAGAATATAGAATAAGCTATATATAAGAATAAGAAAAATGCATATTCTTATAGATATACATAACATATAGTCTATATAGGCAATATATAGGCTAATATTGACTATAGACTACGTATCCTATATATAATAAGAAACTTATATGCATAAAACTATGGCTATATAAAAGAAGAAGCCTATAAACATATATAGAAAAAGACTATATGGCCAATATAGTCTATGCATAGTAGCTTATATAGCTTAGACAATAGCTTCTAATAGCTTTATTAGGCTATTAGCCTATATGAACTTATATGCTAGAAGCCAATATAATCATTGTAGAATATCTTATAGACTATAGCTTCTTATACCCTAGAAGCCATATAGTCTTTATAAAATATCTTATATGCTGCTATATGACTAATATAGACTAGGCATAGGCTTATAGTCTATATATGCCTAATGCCATATATAGGCTATGAAGTCTAATAGCTATATAGGCTATTTGCATATATAAATAGACAATTAAGCTAATATTCTATAGGCTATTCTTCTAGGTATACATAGTCTGCATAGTTTATATTGCCAATGTTAGCTATTATAGCCTAATAAGACTATAGGCCTATATAGTTAAATAGAAGCTTAATGCTATATGCCTATATAGTCTAGCTAATAACACAATAAGCTTCTTCTTATATAGATTATATAAGCTTATATATATAGTCTATAGACTATATAGTCTATAGACTATATAGTCTATATAGGCTACTGATATATTATTAACCTCTATATAGCTATTAGGTATATTTGCTTAGGCTTATTTATCTTCCTTTTCTATTTGTTCTTCTACTATATTATGTCTTCTATAGTCTATGTTATAGGCTAACGAGCGCATCCCTCTCATTACCCACAACTCCTGTTGTATTGAAGCTGTTAGCCGATCCTCTCTTTCCTCTATGCTCTACTTTCAGTCATAATTTACGACTCGTCTTCTGATCTTCCATGCCCAATCGTCCTCCGTCAGCCTCCAAGATTTGTCGTCTTCTGCTACAGATCAACTCACCTGTTTACTTTTTTCCACAACTTCAACAACGCCCGACCGCAGAACACCCATATCTCCGCCTTGCTTCTCATGCGCACGCGCTGCAGACCACGATCAAAGTAAAAGAGAAACTGTGGTGCGAATTGATGGCGTTCTGTTTTGATTTTCTGCGCATCACGTTTTTCTCGCGTTGGTGGTTGTCGCGATGCGGTGGCACGTTGTCAATTCATTCTCTTGTGATGTAGAAGAACCTTCGAGGAGTTGAGAATCTTGTAAGATGATTGCATACATTTGATTGTATCCGATGGTAAATGAACATATAGTTACCAACAAAAGAGATTGAAGGTTGTAGTGAAAATAAATGAATCTAACTTAAAAGTAAGACAATGAAGTAACATGAAGAGAATGACAGTGTAATTGCAGACAAAATGAAGTACAAAATTTATTTATTATAAACATTGTAGTTTCAACTCCTTTGTGCAGTGTAATTGCGGTCAAAACAAATGAAACTCAGTATCTAGCTATGCCCTCCAGAGCAGTCAAATTGCAAGTCCAAATTGATTTATTATAAAACATTATGTATGAATGGGATTAATACAGAGACTTGTGAAGCATTGTGAGTAGATGAAGAGTTAGATTGAGAGTAAGAACATGATTAAAAAGCCTTCTAAAATAATCATAGTATAAGTATACTGTAGTATGTGTTTAACAGGTCTGCGTATTTGTTTAGGTTGTGCAACATTTAAATTGGTTTGGTTGTCTTCGATGTTGCATTGGTGCGCCAGGTTCACCAAGACATTGAACATGAGTAGGTATAAGTCGATTCATTGTATTTTTCTCTCTCGTTGCCTAGCAAAGGTGGCATTGCAACGCACACAGCTTATGAAAATTTGTAAACGGTACAGGAAGATTGAACCATTGTCAACGAAGATCATTACTAATGTACCATTATCAATAGAAATGCTATTATGAAAATTTATGCCTATGCATGTTTTCATTTTAATTTTTCTTTCTACATGATTTACTTTGTTAACGTCGTGAAGCTTTGGAGTTCCATTAAGGGGTGAAGTTCCTTGTAATAATGAAGATCTTACATGTGGAAGAGTTAAGATGCTGGGAAAGTAAATCTTGATAAGTTGAATGTGGAGCCTAGAATTAGGGACTATACAAAATGATAAGGTAAGATGAGAAACCTCTAGATCTCGTCGATGTGCGATTTTGAATTCGGAGGAGAATGTGTTGTTTCAATCGCTTTGTCTCCGCTGCGCTGCTGCAAGTAAGAGAAATCATAGGTTAGAGGAGGGTGAAGGGGGAGATGGGTGTGAGCCCTAAAATGCGTAACAGATGTGAATGCTCTGATTAGGAAGAAGTAGAGGAGATTGTAGGGGAGAGGAGGACATGCGATGGGACGAGGAAGTGCAGGCGCTGAGTGCGTTAAGGAGGAGTTGCCGACAGTCGTAGAAAGAAGATCTTGCAGGAGATCGGAACAGAGTGATGCAGCGATGTTCAACATTAGAGAGATGCGTCAGTAGTTTCCGTTGATGCGCAGCCAAAGGAGAATGTCGTTGTTCAGTCGGGTTCTACTCAATGCGCAACTGCAAGTGTGAATGCCATGATTAGGAAAAAGTAGAGGTGTTTGCATTGGAGAGAAGAACCTGCGGTAAAAAAGAGATCGAAACGGAGGTGCTTCAGCAGTCTTCGCTGGAGGGCAAGTGCGGAGGGGGAGACGACGGTAGTGATAGGGAGGAGATCAAAAGAGAGAAGCGTCGGGGGTCTTCGCTGGAGGGCGAGTGCGGAGCTTGAGACCGTTAGCGTCGGGAAGGAGCGGGAGGCAGCAGAGTATTGGTTGTCTTAGGTTCGTACGAGGAGAGGAGCGGAGGCAGGGATGTGCTGTTCATAGGAGAGGTCTCGCTTTTTATTTCTATTTCGCCGTTTGGGATGTGGTTTTTTATTTCCAATCCCCAACTACTCAAACGACGAAATAGAAATAAAAAATGATACCTCTCCCGTGAACAACACATCCCTGCTCCCGCTCCTCTCCTCGCACAGACCTAGGGCAACCACTACATCCGCTGCCTCCCGCTCCTTCCCAGCGCTAACAGTCTCTCAATCCGCACTCGCCCTCCAACGAAGACCCCCGACGCTTCTCTATTTCGATCTCCTCCCTATCACTGCCGCCGTCTCCCCCTCCGCATTCGCCCTCCAGCGAAGACCGCTGACGCGCCTCCGTTTCGATCTCTTCTTTACCACGTTCTTCTCTCCAATGCGAACACCTCTACTTCTTCCTAATTAGAGCATTCACATTTGCTGTGCATTCTAGGGCTTCGACTCCATGTTTTCTTTCACGCTCCTCTAACCTACGACTCCTCACACTTGCAGCTGCGCATTGAGTACAACCCCGCCGAACAACGTCATTCTCCTCTGGCTGCGCATCGACGTGAACTATCGACGTATCTCTCTACCGTTGGGCATCGCTGGATCACTCTGTTCCGATCTCCTTTCTACGATTGTTGGCAACTCCTGCTCAACGTATTAGCGCCTGGACTTCCTCGCTCCATCGTAGGTCCTCCTCTCCCCTGCAACCTCTTTTACTTCTTCCTAATCAGGGCATTCACATATGTTACGCATTTTAGGGTTTCACACCCATCTCCCCCTTCATCCTCCTCTAACCTATGATTTCTATTACTTGCAGTAGCGCAGCGGCGACAAAGCAATTGAAATAAAACACTATGCCTCTTATTCAAAATCGCACATGGACGGGATCTCGAGGTTTCTCATCTTACCTTACCATTTCGTATAGTCCCTGATTCTAGGCTCCACATTTATTTTATCAAGATTTACTTTCCTAGCATCTTAACTCTTCCACATGGACCACATGTAAGATCTCCATTATTACAAGGAACTCCACCCCTTGATGGAACTCCATAGGTTCAACGACGTTAACACAATAGATCCTGTAGGAATAGAAATTAAAATGAAAACATACTGCATATGCTTAAATTTTCATAACAACACTTTTATTGATAATGATACATTAGTAATGATCTCCGTTGACAATGGTTTAATCTTCCCGTACCATTTACAAATTTGCATAAGCTACGTACGTTGCAATGCCACTTTGGCTACGCAACGAGAGGGAAAAATACTGTGAATAGACTTATACCTACTCATGTTCAATTTCTTGGTGAACCTCGCGCACCAATGCAACATCGAAGACAACCAAACCAATTTAAATGTTGCACGACCTAAACAAATACGTAGACTTGTTAAACATATATTACATATACTTACACTATGATTATTTTAGAAGTTTTTTAATCATGTTCTTACTCTTAATCCAACTCTTCATCTGCTTACAATGCTTCACATGTCTCTATATTAATCCCTTTCGTTTACATACTGTTTATAATAAATCAATTTGGACTTGCAATTAATTTGTCCGTGTGTGTTCGTCGTGCTTAGCTTGGCTCTCTCTTTTTGGGGTTAGATCCTTCGAGCGGGGCCGGCTTGCTCGATCGGGCCGGATTGTTTGAATATTCCGGTCAAAGTACTACCGATTTGACTTGTAAAGGTTTAGTGGGAACCCTATTAACCACCATCAAAATATTTTTTGGGCAATTAGTTGACATCTTGATGCGTAAGTTGATAAAACATAAACTATTCTTGCTCTTACAATTGAAGAATGACCACCCAAGCTTCCTTTGCGAACTCAACATTTTGTGTTTCTCTATTGTACTAGATATTGTGAAAATCGCCAATGGGTTGTTGGATGCCTCATTTGTCAATAAATTAATATATTAAGGGTCTGTTTCGTGTGGTGTACTTACACTGATTAGTTTGAACAAAAACATTGATGTCATGAAATATGTGTTTGGGATGACAACGGTTATGGATGACACAAAGAAAAAGAGCTAATTCTGAACATAAAAGTGAACAAAGTTTCTTAAGTAGGGTCGGAGATTTACGAGTGACTGTTAGTGGTTAATTGATTAAAGTTTGCACACTTTGGGAACATATAACCTAATACATGTCTTTTAATAATAAAAAATGTTGCCTTATAATTGTTATTTGGTCAACATGCAATTATTTTAATGTGTTATGATCGTATTAAAATTGTTTTATGATTATATCTAAGTAGTCTTGCAGCCATATTTAATACATAAAAGTATTTTGTGTGTGTGGAAGTTTGTGATTATGAAGTTTTACGCTTAAATTTAGGAAATTGAAAAATTATGCCTAATAAATTATATCCTTCGTGATTAATTCCCTAGGCATAGGTGAGTGTGTTACGCCCCCGCTACGCTTTACGGGTCGCCACTATGTTCGGAGGAGCAAGGACGCGCTAAACAACGGGGCTGAACCTTCCGATTCAGCCCCCACTCAGTGAACCGGCCGGCCAGGGGCTGAACCAGGCGGGTTCAGCCCCCTTGGGAGAGGCCGGCCGGCCCCTCCATGCCCGGATATATATATATCCGGGCAGCCCCCTTTGGGGGTGCATGCAAAGTATGATCAGGTAGCCTCCTTCTTCTTCCTAACCCTAAATCTCCTCTTAATCTCTAGATCTCTCTCTTTAGTTGCTCTTTAGTAGTTATTCCCTAACATTTGGTATCAGAGGCTTCGATTCTCTCCATGGTGAACACTCGCAATCAAGAGGAGTCCTCGCGGATTGAAACCCTAGAGGAGAATGTTGTTGGCCTAACCGATTCGATGGCGGCCATGGAAGGGCGGATGGAGGCCCGGATGGAGGAGTTGAAAGCGTTGTTGAAAGGAAAGGGACCAGCTAGTGAGGATTCGGCCGGATCGGGCGCCGAACTGGGCGGAACGGGCGGAAATCAACCCGGCGCGGGCTCGGCAGCCGCATATGGCGGTTTGGCGGGTTCGATTCCGCCCGGAATCGGCGCAGGAGGGTCCGGTGGCCCTGGATGGGCGGCGTACGGGCCAGCAGGGGGCTCGACAGCGATGCAGGGGGGCTTGGCGGGGCCGATTCCGCCCGGATTCGCGGCAGGCGGGTTCGGCGAGACTGGACTGGGTCGCGGCCAGGGACGCCGGGGCTGGGAAGAACCCGGTGGGTTTCGGCGGCCACCCGATGTTACGGGACAGCCAAGGGGAGGGCTCCTCCCTCCTCCTCGTGGATTTGGGGCACCGGGGGTGGCCGGTTTTGGCCAAGGATGGGGCGGCCAGCCACAACCCCCTCCTTGGGGCAGGTCCGCATCAAGGCTACGACGGTTTCGAGCAAGGGGAGCCCGCAAGACGGGAAGGAGGTCAGGGGGGACAACGTTTAACTCCCGGATTAACTCGGATGTACTTCCCGGAGTTCGAGGGCGGCGACACCTTGGAGTGGATCCAAAAGGCGGAATTATTTTTCCAATACCAGGAGGTGCCGGAAGGCCAGTGGGTGCAGCTAGCGTCCTTCCATTTGAAGGACGACGCTTTCCAGTGGACGCAGTGGTTCCTGCGAGGGCGGGAGTACGTGCCTTGGGGGGAATTTGTGGAGGGATTTTCGGCCAGGTTTGGTCCATTGGAGTACGAGAACTTTGAGGCCCTCCTTCAGAAGCTTCGTCAAAAAGGGTCGGTGATGGAGTATCGTACGGAGTTCGAGAAGTTGGCAAATCGGGTTCAGTGGTCAGAGAGGACACTCTACAGCTGTTTCATATCTGGTCTCAAGGAGCACATTCATGACGAGGTGCAGGCACTCATGCCTCGATCATTGAACCACGCGATTACCTTGACTCGTATACAGGAGGAGAGGTTCAACAGGCAGAGGGCTCGCATCATGAGTAGGCCGGCTTTGACCCCTGCGACCGCAGCACGACGAGAGCAGCCTACGGGTACCAAGCCGACTGTGACTCGGTTATCTTGGAGTGAGTTATCCGCCCGAAAGGAGAAGGGTCTGTGCTTTAACTGCGACGAGAAGTTTGTGCCAGGTCATAAATGCCAGAAGATACAGGTGTTCATGTTGCATCAAGACGCGGACGAGCCGGCTCCGGATGAGGAGCTGGAGGTAGATGTGGAGGCAACTGAGTTCGGGGTTTCTCTACATGCTCTTGAGGGTTGCGCTCCCCCGCTTACTATGCGGCTGGCGGGCCGGATTGCCCAAGAAAGAGTTACCATTCTGGTGGACAGTGGGAGTACCCACAACTTCATACATCCCGATGTGGCACGACGAGTTGGGCACGTGATTGACAGGGGAGCTGCCTTTCACGTTATGGTGGCGGATGACAGCAGGCTGCAGTGCGAGGGGGTGCTGAGGGGAGTGGAAATGCGGATACGTGACTATGTGGGAAGGACTGACGTCTACCTGTTACCTATTCGGGGCTCAGACATGGTGCTGGGAGTTCAGTGGTTGCGCCAGTTACAGCGGGTGACGTTTGACTGGAAACATATGACTATGGAGTTTGTGCATGGAGAAAAACAGTTTTGCCTGCAAGGGATCATGTCATCTCCGGTTAAGGAGGTTTCTCTTCGCAGCTTGCAGCGGTTAAGCGGGGACGGACAGCTGATGACCGTCCTTCGGGAGGTCCAGACCGGCGATTCCACGCCTTATGAGGTACCGGTTCAGTTACAGTTACTTCTGACAGATTATGCTGATGTTTTTCAGGAGCCACGTACTTTGCCACCGCCGAGGTTTCGAGACCACCGTATTCCGCTCAAGGCGGATGCTGAGCCGACGAATGTTCGGCCGTACCGTTACCCACACGTGCAAAAGGCGGAGATTGAACGGAGTGTCCGCGAGATGCTGGAGGCCGGCATCATTCGGCCGAGTACGAGCTCCTTCTCGGCTCCTATCATTCTGGTCAAGAAAAAAGACGGGTCTTGGAGATTCTGCGTGGACTACCGGGCCTTGAACGGCGCCACTGTCAAAGATAATTTCCCGATTCCTCACATCGAAGAGTTACTGGATGAACTGCATGGGGCGCAACGATTCACCAAGCTGGATCTTCGTTCCGGCTATTATCAGATTTTGATGGCTCAGGATGATGTTCATAAGACGGCGTTCCGGACGCATGACGGCCATTATGAGTTTTTGGTTATGGCCAATGGACTGACTGGAGGGCCTGCGACATTCCAGGCCAACATGAACGAGATATTCAGAGATTTCCTGCGGGAGTTTGTCCTGGTTTTCTTTGACGATATCCTTATCTACAGCGCCACCTGGGAGGACCACGTGCACCACGTGGGGCAGGTCCTTGCGAGACTTCGCCAACACCATCTTTATGCCAACCGTTCCAAGTGCTCCTTCGGGCAGGAGGAGGTGGAGTATTTGGGCCATTTGGTTTCCGGTCAGGGCGTTCGAGCCGATCCACGGAAGATTCAGAGTATGCAGTCCTGGCCGCGACCGGTGACAGTCCGGGCCTTGCGGGGTTTTTTGGGCCTCACCGGGTACTACCGACGGTTTGTCCAGGATTATGGGAAGATAGCCCGGCCATTGACCCAGCTGCTGCAGAAAGATTCTTTTTCTTGGAATGAGGAGACGGAGGAGGCATTTCAGGCTCTCAAACGGGCCATGACCTCCACACCAGTGCTTGCACTACCTGAAGTCACGAAGGAGTTCGTTCTGGAGACGGATGCGTCGGGGGTCGGCATCGGGGCGGTTTTGATGCAGGCGGGGCGGCCACTAGCCTTTTACAGCAAGGCCCTGGCTCCTCGTACCTTGGGTCTCTCGGCCTACGAGAAGGAGATGTTGGCCATCATTCACGCGGTGGCTGTGTGGCGGCCATATTTGTTGGGCAGGCACTTTAAGATCAGGACGGACCACCAGAGTCTGAAGCACTTTCTGGACCAACGGGTCTCTTCGCCTCTACAGCAAAAATGGGTTACAAAGCTTCTGGGATACGACTATGAGATTGTGTATCGCCGCGGCAAAGAGAATGTGGTCGCCGATGCCCTCTCTCGCCTCCCAGGAGCTGCTCTCTCCAATATTTCGGGGCCGTTGGTTGACTCTTTGGAGGATATTCAGGAGGAAGTGTTGCGGTCGGACACGCTTCGGCCGTTGGTGGACTCTTTACAGCGGGGCGAGACGGGGCCGACCGGCTATCACTTGTGTAACGGCCGGCTATACTATCGGGGACGGGTGGTCGTTCCCGCCGATTCAGCTTGGAAGACGATTCTGATGCATGAGTTCCACTCGTCTCCCACAGGAGGACATGCGGGGGTGCTCCAGACCCTCCAGAGGGTGCGAGCAAACGTGTTTTGGGCAGGAATGCGACGGGACATTCAGCAGTTTGTTCGCCACTGTGACATCTGCCAGCGGCAGAATTATGAGACTTCTTCTCCTGCCGGGCTCCTCGTGCCATTGGATATTCCGCAGCTTATTTGGGACACCGTCTCCATGGACTTTATTGATGGGCTGCCTAAGTCGAAAGGCAAGTCAGTCATTTTGGTGGTAGTGGATAAGCTTTCAAAGTACGGTCATTTTCTGGCCCTCAGCCATCCGTATACCGGGGAGTCTGTGGCCGCACTCTTTGCTCGGGAAATTGTTAGACTGCATGGCCTTCCTCGGGCCATTATTTCGGATCGCGACCCCACCTTCGTCAGTGGGTTCTGGCGGGAGCTATTCAGGTTGCAGGGTACCCGCTTACACTTCAGCACGGCCAATCATCCGCAGTCGGATGGTCAGACGGAGGTCCTCAATCGGGGTGTCGAGACATATCTTCGTTGCTTTGTGATGGATGAGCCTCGGAGTTGGCCGGACTGGTTACACTGGGCAGAGTACTGTTACAATACGTCATATCATTCAGCCAGCAGGATGACGCCGTTTGAGGTGGTTTACGGACGGCCTCCTCCGACCTTGGCCAGCTATGAGCCCGGCAGCACTGCCCTTCCGGCGGTGGATCGGGCTCTTCTGGATCGGGATCGTATGTTAGTCACTCTTCGGGAGAACCTACGCCTGGCACAGGAACGCATGAAGTCCCAGGCGGACATGCACCGCACGGAGCGGGAGTTCGCCGTGGGCGATGAAGTTTTTCTCAAGCTCCAGCCGTACCGGCAGTTGTCTGTGGCTCGTCGTGGCAACCATAAGCTTTCCCCGCGCTACTACGGCCCCTTTCGGATCATCAGCAGGGTGGGGCCGGTAGCTTATACATTGGCTTTACCGGAAGGTTCCCGCATTCATCCTACATTCCACGTCTCTTTGCTCAAGCGGAAGTTGGGTCCGCATGTCCAGCCAAGTTCCTTATTACCTGAGGTTACGCCTGCGGGCGAGCTGCGTCCGCTCCCTGAGGATATCTTACGGCACCGGTGGAAGATTCGGGGCACGGAATACCGGCCAGAGCTCTTGGTCCAGTGGAAGAATTTGCCGCCAGCACACAACTCTTGGGTAGACTTCTTCGATTTCAAGGAGCTCTACCCGGATTACCAACTTGCAGACAAGTTGGTTCTTGATGGGGAGGGGAATGTTACGCCCCCGCTACGCTTTACGGGTCGCCACTATGTCAGTGAACCGGCCGGCCAGGGGCTGAACCAGGCGGGTTCAGCCCCCTTGGGAGGGGCCGGCCGGCCCCTCCATGCCCGGATATATATATATCCGGGCAGCCCCCTTTGGGGGTGCATGCAAAGTATGATCAGGTAGCCTCCTTCTTCTTCCTAACCCTAAATCTCCTCTTAATCTCTAGATCTCTCTCTTTAGTTGCTCTTTAGTAGTTATTCCCTAACAGAGTGAGTGCAATAGTTTATTACATCCCAAATATTTTTACTTTTATATAGTTAAATGTATTAAAATAGTGTTAAATTGAATTATTTTAATATGTTATGTGTTACGCCCCCGCTACGCTTTGCGGGTCGTCAATATGTTCGGAGGAGCAAGGACGTGCTAAACAATGGGGCTGAACCTTCCGGTTCAGCCCCCACTCAATGAACCGCCGGCCTGGGGCTGAACCAGGCGGGTTCAGCCCCCTTGGGAGGGGCCGGCCGGCCCCTCCATGCCCGGATATATTTATATCCGGGCAGCCCCCCTTTGGGGATTATGCAGAGTATTATCAGGTTAGCTTCTTCCTCCCTCCTCAAACCCTAATTCTCTCCTTTAGCCTTCTAGATCTCTCTTAGTTGCTTTCTCTCCTAGTTTTCTCCTAACATTTGGTATCAGAGGTGTTCGTCTCTCCGAAATGGTGACCACTCGCACTCAAGAGGAGTCCTCGCGGATTGAAACCCTAGAGGAGAACGTTGTTGGGTTAACCGATTCGATGGCGGCTTTGGAAGGGCGGTTGGACGCTCAGATGGAGGAGTTGAAGACGCTGTTGAAAGGTAAGGCACCGGCGAGCGAAGATTCGGCCGGATCGGGGGCCGATCCAGCGGCTACGGGCGTGCGGCGTGCGGCTTGCGGAGGGCGTCGGCGTGCGGGTTCCGGAAACAGAGCGGATGCGCGTATCGGGCGGGATCGCGCCTGGCACGGCGTGGCCGGGGACGGGCGGAGTTGGATCGGCGGCCTTCGGTCTTCCCGGAGGATCGGCGGCGGCGTACGGGGGTGCGGCGGGCTCGTTTCCGCTGGGTTTTGCAGCAGCGGGGCTCGGCGAGCCTGGATTCAGCCAAGGACAGTGGCGCCGGGGCGGTGACGACCCGTTTGGGTTCCGGCGGCCACCAGACACGATGAGACAGCAAAGAGGGGGGCTCCTCCCTCCTCCCCGCGGGTTTGGGCCTCCTGGGGTGGCCGGTTTTGGCCCAGGATGGGGCGGCCAGCCGCAACCCCCGCCTTGGGGAGCGGGTCAGCATCATGGCTACGGCGGTTTCGAGCAAGGGGAGCCCGCAAGACGGGAAGGAGGCAAGGGAACACAACGCTTGACTCCCGGATTAACTCGTATGCACTTTCCGGAGTTCGAGGGCGGTGACGCCTTGGAATGGATTCAAAAGGCGGAACTTTTTTTCCAGTACCAGGAGGTGCCTGACGGACAGTGGGTGCAGTTGGCGTCCTTTCACTTGAAGGACGACGCATTTCAGTGGACGCAGTGGTTCTTGCGGGGACGGGAGTACGTGCCTTGGGGGGAGTTTGTGGATGGGTTTACGGCCAGATTTGGTCCACTGGAGTACGACAACTTTGAGGCCCTCCTTCAGAAGCTTCGTCAAAAAGGATCAGTGCTGGAGTACCGCACTGAGTTCGAGAAGTTGGCAAATAGGGTTCAGTGGCCGGAGAGGACACTCTACAGCTGTTTCATCTCGGGTCTCAAGGAGCACATTCGTGACGAAGTGCAGGCACTCATGCCTCGTTCCTTGAACCACGCCATTACTTTGGCACGTATCCAGGAGGAGAAGTTCAACAGACAGCGAGCCCGCATCACGAGTCGGACAGCCTTGGCCCCGACCACAGCAACACGACGGGAGCAGCACACGGGTACCAAACCAACGGTGACTCGGTTGTCTTGGAGTGAGTTGGCCGCTCGGAAGGAGAAGGGCCTGTGCTTTAATTGCGACGAGAAGTTTGTGCCAGGTCATAAATGCCAAAAGCTGCAGGTTTTCATGTTGCATCAGGATGAGGACGGGCCGGCTCCAGACGAGGAATTGGGGGAGGAATTGGAGGAGACCGAGTTTGGAGTTTCTCTACATGCTCTCGAGGGTTGCGCTCCCCCGCTTACAATGCGGCTGGCGGGCCGGATTGCCCAAGAGAGGGTTACTATTCTGGTGGACAGTGGGAGCACCCACAACTTCATACATCCTGACGTAGCACGGCGCGTGGGACACGTGGTTGACAAGGGGGCTGCCTTTCATGTTATGGTGGCGGATGGCAGCAAGCTGCAGTGCGAGGGGGTGCTGAAGGGAGTGGAAATGCGGATACACGGTTATGTGGGACGGACTGACGTCTACTTATTGCCTATTCGGGGTTCAGACATGGTGCTGGGAGTTCAGTGGTTGCGCCAGTTACAACGGGTGACTTTTGATTGGAAGCACATGACTATGGAGTTTGTGCACGGGGAAAAACAGTTTTGCCTAAAGGGTATCATGTCCTCTCCTGTTAAGGAGGTTTCTCTTCGCAGCTTGCAGCGGTTGAGCGGGGATGGGCAGATCATGGCCGTCTTTCGGGAGGTCCAGACCGGCGATTCCACACTTTATGATGTACCGGTTCAGTTACAGTTACTTCTGATTGATTATGCTGACGTTTTTCAGGAGCCACACACTTTGCCACCGCCGAGGTTTCGGGATCACCGTATCCCGCTCAAGGCGGGAGCTGAGCCTACGAATGTTCGTCCTTACCGCTACCCACACGTTCAGAAGGCGGAGATCGAACGCAGTGTCCGGGAGATGCTGGAGGCCGGCATCATTCGGCCGAGTACGAGTTCCTTCTCGGCTCCTATTATTTTGGTCAAGAAAAAGGATGGGTCCTGGAGATTCTGTGTGGACTACCGTCCTTGAACGGCGCTACTGTTAAAGATAATTTCCCGATTCCTCACATAGAAGAGTTACTGGATGAGCTGCATGGAGCGCAACATTTCACCAAGCTGGATCTTCGTTCCGGATATTATCAGATATTGATGGCACCGGAGGACGTCCATAAGACGGCTTTTCAGACACATGACGGCCATTATGAGTTTTTGGTTATGGCCAATGGGCTGACTGGAGGGCCCGCTACATTCCAGGCCAACATGAATGAGATATTCCGAGACTTCCTGCGGGTGTTTGTCCTGATATTCTTTGATGATATCCTCATCTACAACGCGACCTGGGAGGACCACGTGCACCACGTGGAACAGGTTCTTGCCAGACTTCGTCAGCACCATCTTTATGCCAACCGTTCCAAATGCTCCTTCGGGCAGGCAGAGGTGGAGTACTTCGGCCATTTGGTCTCTGGTCAGGGCGTTTGGGCCGACCCGCGGAAGATTCAGAGTATGCAGTACTGGCCGCGACCGGTTACAGTTCGTGCCTTGCGGGGTTTTTTGGGCCTTACAGGGTATTACCGGCGGTTTGTACAGGACTATGGGAAGATAGCCCGACCATTGACCCAGCTGCTGCAGAAGGATTCTTTTTCTTGGACTGAGGAGACGGAGGAAGCATTTCAGGCTCTCAAACGGGCAATGACCACCACACCAGTGCTTGCACTACCAGATTTTTCGAAGGAGTTCGTTCTGGAGACCGATGCGTCGGGGGTCGGCATCGGGGCGGTTTTGATGCAGGCGGGACGGCCAATAGCCTTTTACAGCAAGGCCTTGGCTCCTCGTACCTTGGGTCTTTCGGCTTACGAGAAGGAGATGTTGGCGATCATTCACGCAGTGGCTGTGTGGAGGCCCTATTTGTTGGGCCGGCACTTTAAGATCCGAACAGACCACCAGAGCTTGAAGCATTTTCTGGACCAACGGGTTTCTTCACCTCTGCAGCAGAAATGGGTTACCAAGCTTCTGGGCTACGACTATGAGATTGTTTATCGGCGCGGCAAAGAGAATGTGGTCGCCGACGCTCTTTCTCGTCTTCCAGAGGCTGCTCTCTCTCATATTTCGGGGCCGTTGGTCGATTCCTTGGAGGACATTCAGGAGGAGGTACTTCGTTCCGCAAAGTTATGGCCGTTGGTGGACACTTTACAACGGGGCGAGACAGGGCCGGCTGGCTATCACTTGTGTAATGGACGGCTTTATTATCGGGGCTGGGTGGTCGTACCCGCCGAGTCAGCTTGGAAGACGGTATTGATGCACGAGTTCCATTCGTCGCCCATAGGAGGGCATGCGGGGGTCCTCCGGACTCTCCAGAGGGCGAGAGCCAACGTTTTTTGGGCAGGCATGCGCCGGGACATTCAGCAGTTTGTTCGCCACTGCGACATCTGCCAGCGACAAAAATATGAGACTTCTTCTCCTGCCGGGCTACTCGTGCCATTAGATATTCCGCAGCTTATTTGGGACACGGTGTCTATGGACTTTATTGATGGGCTGCCTAAGTCCAAAGGAAAGTCAGTTATTCTGGTTGTGGTGGATAAACTCTCCAAGTATGGCCATTTTCTGGGCCTTAGCCATCCGTATACTGGGGAGTCCGTGGCCGCTCTCTTTGCTCGGGAAATCGTTCGACTACATGGCCTTCCTCGTGCCATTATTTCTGATCGCGACCCCACCTTCGTCAGTGGGTTCTGGAGGGAGTTGTTCAGGTTACAGGGTACTCGCTTACACTTCAGCACGACACATCACCCGCAGACGGATGGCCAGACGGAGGTGCTCAATCGGGGTGTCGAGACGTATCTTCGATGCTTTGTTATGGATGAGCCTCGGAGTTGGCCGGATTGGTTACACTGGGCCGAGTACTGTTACAACACGGTATATCACTCAGCCAGCAGGATGACGCCGTTTGAGGTGGTTTACGGCCGTCCGCCTCCGACTTTGGCCAGCTATGAGCCGGGCAACACCGCTCTTCCGGCCGTGGATCGTGCTCTTCTGGATCGTGATCGCATGTTGGTGACTCTTCGGGAGAATCTCCGCCTAGCCCAGGAGCGCATGAAGTCCCAGGCGGATAAGCACCGCACGGAGCGGGAGTTCGCCGTGGGTGACGAAGTTTTCCTCAAGCTCCAACCGTACCGGCAGCTGTCGGTGGCTCATCGTGGCAACCAGAAGCTGTCCCCGCGCTATTACGGCCCCTTTCAGATCATCAGCAGGGTGGGGCCGGTGGCTTATACTTTGGCTTTCCCGGAAGGTTCCCGCATTCATCCTACATTCCACGTTTCCTTGCTCAAACGGAAATTGGGTCCGCATATCCAGGCCAGTACTTTGTTGCCTGCAGTTACTCCTACGGGTGAGCTGCGGCCGCTTCCAGAGGATATTTTGGGGCACAGGTGGAAGAACCGGGGCACAGAATACAGGCCCGAGCTCTTGGTCAAATGGAAGAACCTGTCGCCAGCACACAACTCTTGGGTAGACTTCTTCGATTTCAAGGAGCTCTATCCGGAATACCACCTTGGGGACAAGTTGGTTCTTGATGGGGCGGGGAATGTTACGCCCCCGCTACGCTTTGCGGGTCGTCAATATGTTCGGAGGAGCAAGGACGTGCTAAACAACGGGGCTGAACCTTCCGGTTCAGCCCCCACTCAATGAACCGCCGGCCTGGGGCTGAACCAGGCGGGTTCAGCCCCCTTGGGAGGGGCCGGCCGGCCCCTCCATGCCCGGATATATTTATATCCGGGCAGCCCCCCTTTGGGGATTATGCAGAGTATTATCAGGTTAGCTTCTTCCTCCCTCCTCAAACCCTAATTCTCTCCTTTAGCCTTCTAGATCTCTATTAGTTGCTTTCTCTCCTAGTTTTCTCCTAACATTATGTTTGTATTAAAATTGTTTTATGACTATATCTAAGTAGTCTTGTAGCCATATTTAATACATAAAAGTATTTTTTGTGTGTGGAAGTTTGTGATTATGAAGTTTTACGATTAAATTTAGGAAATTGAAAAATTATGCCTAATAAATTGTATCCTTCGTGATTAATTCCCTAGGCATAGGTGAGTGAGTGCAATAGTTTATTACATCCCAAATATTTTTACTTTTATATAGTTAAATGTATTAAAATAGTGTTAAATTGAATTTTTGATAACACTCCTCTTAATTTTTAGGAATAAGTGCATAATCACCCATAAATATGAACAAGTAAAAATAAAGGAGATTATCCACCTATTTTTAAAATTTAAGGGGGTTATTGACAATGGAGAGAACAAGGGGTTATCAACTATTTGCTCTTTATTAATTGAAAAGATCGGAGCCCCATGGCTATTGCCAAATTTGCCCCTGACAATCACAATTACCTTCAGCGCTCTCATCTCCCTCTTTCTCTCCCTTGGTGCCTTAGGTCATCCCTCTCGCCGAATGCAAGCAAGTCTCGCTTCATATCACACGTTCCTTTCGTCTCACATAGGGTTCTTCTTCCCTAGCTACGTCCTATTGTGGTATTCCTTGCCCGAGTCGCTGTGATTGGCGCGTCCTATCTCCTCTCCTGCCGAATGCAATAGTTTGCGACGTCCATTACCTGCGGAATCCGCGCCCATTCATCTACAGACGGGCTGGTGGCACGCTCTTCTTCTCCCTCTCGCTATCAGTTCCCTAGGTTCTTCTCGAACGCCTTCTTCCCGCTCGCATCATCACACATCTCCCTCTCGCTATCGCCGCAAATGGCTTCTGTAGCAATTATTTCGAGAGGCGAGCCGGTTGGGCTTCTGTGATCATGAATCTTTTCCGCTTCCTCAACCATTCATTCGAGGGTCGATTTGGTTGGACTTCTGCAATCAACCAAGCTAGGAAGTGCTACGTCACGATGAGCTCTCTAACTCTCTCTTCCCCTCTGTTCTCACACTTGGCTCTCTCAAAGAAATCCAAAATCTTAAAAAAATCGCACTTAGCTGACCGCAATGGCCGTACCTACTTAAGACATGTACCATGTAAAAACAAATCTATCTGAATAATATCTTCCTTCTTTGTGTGCCCTTTCCAAATTTTTGCTTCTGCAAGATAGCCTTCTACTTGCAACTGAAGCTTTCCTTGTTTCTCCATCTAGTTTCTTTGCTAAGCTCCTCCTTTAACTGGAGACTTCCGCCAAAGTTCTTTGTATGTTGATTTTTTACCGTCAAGCCTTGCTCCTGCTGGAGGTGGAAACCAGAATAGTCGCCGAGTTCGCTGCCGATTCGCCGTGGATTCACCGGAGGCTCGAGAAGATCGCTTGAGGAGTCACAAAAGAGTTGCTAGAGGGGGTATCGTTAGGAGCCGTTGCCGATTTGCCGGAGGAAGAAGTGTGGAAGATGGTGTCGGGAGGGGAGTTTTGTGAGGAGTATTGGAAAGTCGGGAGTTTGCGTGTTCTGAAAACGCTAAAAACAGACCTCGCTAGGTATGTTTTAGGTCTGTTTTGGGGCGCGACACTTTTAGAAGGAATTGAAAACCGATTGTTTTCAGCGCAAAACCAAAATGGCCAAAAATACGGCCTAACGAACCCGAACATTTGGTTTTCAAAACCCAAAACGAAAACAAACCAATAGAAACTGAGAATACAACCTAACATTTTTGAGATATAACATCTTAGTATGTTTATAGCGAACAACTTGGAATTTCCTGCTCTAATTTTATCACATGGTTGTCTTTTTTTGTTAACTGCAGGTTGTATTTTTTTCTAAATTGTATATTAACCCCCGAGAGGAGGTTACTTATGACTACCATTTTAACCGAGATGATGAAAGTAAGAAGATTCCCTATTTCTTAACTCTAAAAACTACAAGAGATTTCTAAACTAGAGATCCAAATTTTTTTAGATCACAGTGGAGCATTGGAGAAGATTTTGATGAGTATATAGATTCTACATCAAGCTCTTGAGGTATAAATGACCCACAGATGTTCACGATTTCCATTTTTGTAGATTTTCATGCTTTCCATTTTTGTAGATTTTCATGCTTTCCATTTTTGTAGATTTTCACAAATGTTACAATTTGATCTTTTGCACTTTGTTTGTCTTGCTTTCTCTACATTAAGAAATGATTAATAATTTTGTTTATGCTGCAAAGATTTCTTACTTCCCCTATTTTTGTTCGATGTTGCTACCTATTGAGACCGTTCCAGGACTTCCTCTGTCATGACCGACCAACCATCACGTTTTGCTACAGGGCGGAGCCTGATCCATCACAGTTTGTCCCTACCACTATAGGAATGTCTAGAAAGATGAGATTGAGCGAATCATCTCTAATATGCTTATAGCCGACCTGGTATGTCCCAATGCAAGCCCTTTTTTGAGCCCGATCTTTCTTGTGCAAAAGGATGGTAGCTGACGTTTCTGTGTGGACTACCGTGCCCTCAACAAGGCTACAATGGTGGACAAATATCCGATCCCTGCCATTCAAGAGCTCTTGGACGAGCTGTGCGGAGCCACCTATTTTTCTAAGATCGATCTGTGTTCGAGCTATCATCAAATATGGGTGCGTGCCGAGAACATTCTGAAAATTTCCTTCCGCACAAATGATGGCCATTGTGTTCCTAGTTATGCCATTCAACGTAACTAATGCTCCTGCTACCTTCCAAGTTACCATGAACGACATCTTTCGGTCGGTGCTTCGTAACTATGTCCTTGTGTTCTTTGATGACATAGTTGTTTACAATCTGACGCGACAGGATCGTCCACGTCATTTAGCGTCAACTTTGGATACATTGCAATGACATTCTCTCGTTGCTAATAGGATGAAATGTTCCTTTGATCAACGCCAAATCTCCTACCTGGGCCTTACCGTATCAACAAATGGGGTCGCCACGGACACTGACAAAATTACAACTGTTTTATAGTGGACCACACCCGCCTCGGTGCAGCAGATTCAAGGGTTCCTCGGCCTCACCGACTATTATCGTCGCTTCGTTTGCGACTATGACAAGTTGGCCTTTCCTCTCACGCGCCTACTCCGCAAGTTGTCCGGACCCGCCTTCTAATGACAATTTATTTGAATCCTGGCTCTGACTAAACGTCCATTCAGGCAAGAGATCAAAATGCTCTCCTTTTTCGATCTCCCAGGACATCATTTTGGTTTCCTAATTTGCTCACTTCCCCTTTTTTGCACACGATCAAATTAAGAGATTGAAATGATCTTCTAGGAGACTGAAACAATCGCCTATCCGAACGAAAATTTGGATTTGGAGCTCGGTTCCAAAAATGCCGCCTTCCAATGGCTCCCGGAGGCGGCTGCCGCCTTTACAACTCTTCAACATGCCCTAATGTTAGTTCCGGTTTTGGCCATTTCAGACTTCTCTCCATTCAGAGTGGAGTGTGATTCCTCGGGTACCGGCATGAGTGTGGTTCTCATGCGGGACCCCCGCCCCATAGCCTACTTCAACATGTCATTCTTCGCGACCATCCGTTCCTGCTCCGCATATGAGAATAAGTTGATGACTCATTTTGACGGAGCACCACTGGCAGCCTTACGTGTTTGGGCGCCACTTAATTTGTCGTTGACACTTCACACGGATCATCACAGCTTGCTGCATCTCCTCAGCCAAAAAATTACCATCCCGTCACAACAAGTTTGGATGACGAAGCTGTTGGGCTACGACTTCACGGTCGAGTTCCGTTCTGGCAAGACCAACTTAGCAACAAACACACTTTCTCGCCACTACGGCTCTGCCGAGCTTACAACCATATCATGCCTTGTCTGGCAGGAAGTAGCCACCCTATAGAGCGAGGTAGAGGCCGACCCACCTGTCCGAGCTAGCATTGACTTCTTGCGGGCTGAATGGATGATGCCTCTTTGTGCCCTTTGTATATCCTAGTTGGTGGACGGTTACTGCACCAGGCCCGCATGACCCTCTCCCTGTTGTCCACCAGCATTTCACGCCTCCTCATTGAGTACCACGCCACACCGACAACTGACCGTGCTGGAGCATTCTGCACATACCGCCGCCTTGCAAGGATAGTTGATTAGAAATGCATGATGCACTACGCAGGGACTATGTTGCTGTCTGCTTGATTTGCCAGCACTCCAAGTATGAGGTTATCTTTCTTGGGGGTCTTCTACAACCCCTACTTATACCCAAGATGATTTCAGAGGACTTAGTTATGAACTTCATAATGCGCCTTCCGCGTTCCTCTGGGCATGACTGCATCCTTATAATGGTGGACCACCTGTCCAAGTACTGTCATTTCATGTTCCTACGGCATCCATTCTTGTTTTCAATGGTTGCAAAAACCATCATCACCGGAGTTGCGCGACTCCACTGGTTCTCGTGTTTGATTATGAGTGATCGTGGCCTGGTCTTCTTGTGTGCCTTATGGCATGAGCTCTTCATGTGTGCACACAGTTGTGGATGAGCTCCGCCTACCACCCTCTGGCAGACTGCCAATCTGAGGTCCTGAAGCGCTGTATGGAGACTTACTTACAGTGCTTTATCTCTGATCGTCCACAGGATTGGAGCATGTAGCTTGAACGGGCAAAGTTTTCTTGCAATACCTCATCCCACAGCTCTGCTGGCATGACCCCGTTCCAAGAGGTCTACCACCGTCCTCCGCCCACCATTGTTCAACATCTCCCGGGGAGTGTCACGTTGGGGCCGTGCGCACCCAACTCATGGAATGGGATGAGACTTTAAGGGTTTTGTATACCCACCTCCATAAGACCCAGCAGAAGATGCTCCACCACGCCAACAAGCGTCATCGACATGTCCAGTTTCAAGTGGGTGATTCGGCTTTTGTCAAGCTCGGCGGGGGTCTTCTTTAATCAGTGGTATCATCCTACTGCCCAACATTAGCATATGAGCTTGAACTCTAGCCGACACATTTCTAGTCGACACAGACCTTTTGGTTGACACAGATCTTCTGGTTGATACAACTACCTCAAGCGGTACCTTTACCACGCGGCGTTAGCGTCTTGCTACCAGATTGCTTTGCTTTCTTACCATTGGGAAAACTGGGGTGTTACACTATATAGCTTCTTATAGCATAATATAGCCTAAACCAATAGAAGAAGACTATAGCCCAATAGAAGAAGTCTATAGCCCGGTAGGAGAAGTCTATAGCCCATATAGTCTATATAGCTATTAGACTTCATAACCTATATATAAAAGAAGCATATGCATATACCTAATAGAAGAATATAGCCAATAATATACTATATGTATGCGTAGACTAAACCTTATTTCGGCTATAAGCTATATACTATATGCCTAAACCCTAGCCTATATAGACTATTGAATAGCATATATAGACTATAGAAGCCTATTAGCCTAGCTTATATATAGTCTATAGTGTATATGTGCTTATAAAGAATAAGGCATATGCCTATATAGACTAGACTATATATTCTATAAAAGAAGAATATAGAATAAACTATATATAAGAATAAAAAAAGGCATATTCTTATTGATATACATAGCATATAGTCTATATAGGCTATATGTAGGCTAATATTGACTATAGACTACATATGCCTATACATAATAAGAAGCTTATATGCATAAGACTATGGCTATATAGATGATGAAGCCTATATCATATATAAAAGAAGACTATATATGGCCAATATAGTCTATGCATAGTAGCCTATATAGCCTAGACAATAGCTTCTAATAGCTATATTAGGCTATTAGCCTATATTAACTTATATGCTAGAAGCCAATGTAGTCATTATAGAATATCTTATAGACCATAGCTTCTTATATGTTAGAAGCCATATAGTCATTATAGAATATCTTATATGCTGCTATATAACTAATATAGACTAGGCATAGGCTTATAGTTTATATATGCCTAATGCTATTATATATAGGCTATGAAATCTAATAGCTATATAGGCTATAAACATATATAAATAGAAAATTAAGCTAATATTCTATAGGCTATTCTTCTAGGCTATACATAGTTTACATAGTCTATATTGCCAATGTTAGCTATTATAGCCTAATAAGACTATGTCTATATAGCTAATATAGAAGCTCAATGTTATAAGCCTATATAGTCTAGCTAATAACACAATTGGCTTCTTCTTATATAGATTATATAGGCTTATATATAGTCTATAGACTATATGGGCTACTTATATAGTATTAGCCTCTATATAGCTATTAGGTATATTTGCTTAAGTTAATTTATCTTCCTCTTCTATTTGTTCTTCTACTATATTATGGCTTCCATAGTCTGTCATAGGCTGACTATTTCATTGGCTAACCGGCGCATCCCGCTCATTACCCACAATCCTGGCGTATTGAAGCTGTAAGACAATCCTCTCTGTCCTCTCTGCTCCACTTTCAGTCATAGTTTATGACTCATCTTATGATCTTCCACGCCCAATCGTCCTCCGCCAGCCTCCAAGATTTGTCGTCTTCAACTACAAATCAACTCACCTGTTTGCTTTTTTCTGCAATTTCAACAACGACCGACCGCAAAACACCCATATCGCCTCCCTGCTGCTCATGCGCTAGCGCTGCAGACCACGATCAAAGTAAAAGGGAAACTGTGGTGTGAATTGATGGTATTCTATTCTGATTTTGTGCTCTTCGAAAGCATGGAGTTCGTGCCTCCTTGCGTTCTGCGCATCATGTTGTTCTCACGTTGGTGGTTGTCGCGATGTGGTGGCACGTTGTCAATCCATTCTCTTGTGACGTAGAAGAACCTTCGAGGAGTTGAGAATCTTGTAAGATGATTGCATACATTTGATTGTATCCGTAATGTACTTATAGTTTCCAACAAAAGAGATCAAAGGTTGCAGGGAAAATAAATGAATCTAACTTAAAAGTAAGACAATGAGGTAACATGAAGAGAATGACAGTGTAATTGCAGTCAAAATGGAGTACAAAATTTATTATTATAAATCATTGTAGATTCAACTCCTTTGTGCACTGTAATTGCAGTCAAATTGCAAGACAAATAAACTATCTAGCTACGCCCTTCAGAGCAGTCAAATTGCAAGTCCAAATTGATTTATTATAAAACATTGTGTAAATGAAAGAGATTAATATAGAAACCTATGAAGCATTGTAAGTAGATGAAGAGTTAATTGAGTGTAAGAACATGATTAAAAGACCTTCTAAAATAATCATAGTGTAAGTAACTGTAATATGTGTTTAACAGGTCTGTGCATTTGTTTAGGTCGTGCAACATTTTAATTGGTTGTCTTTGATGTTGCATTGGTGCGCCAGGTTCACCAAGACATTGAACATGAGTAGGTATAAGTCAGTTCACTGTATTTTTCCCGCTCGTTGCGTAACCAAGGTGGCATTGCAACGTACGCAGCTTATGAAAATTTGTTAATGGTACGAGAAGATTGAACAATTGTCAACGGAGATCATTACTAATGTATCATTATCAATGTGCTGTTATGAAAATTTATGCTTATTCAGTATGTTTTCATTTTATTCCTCCTACAGGATCTACTGTGTTAACGTCGTTGAAGCTATGGAGTTCCATTAAGGGGTGGAGTTCCTTGTACTAATGGTATCTTACATGTGGAAGAGTTAAGATTCTGAGAAAATAAATCTTGATAAGTTGAGTATTGGACTATACAAAATGGTAAGGTAAGATGAGAAACCTCGAGATCCCGTCAATGTGCGATTTTGAATTCAAAGGAGAATGTGTTATTTCAACCGCTTTGTCACTGCTGCGCTACTTCAAGTAAGATAAATCATAAGTTAGAGGCGGGTGGAGGGGGAGATAGGCGTGAAGCCCTAAAATGCGTAGCCGATGTGAATGCCCTGATTAGGGAGAAGTAGAGGAGATTGCATGGGAGAGGAGGATCTGTGATTGGACGAGGAAGTCTAGGTGCTGAATGCATTGAGTTGCCGATAGTCGTAGAAAGGAGATCTTGCAGGAGATCGGAACAGAGTGATCTAGCGATGTCCAGCGGTAGAGAGATGCGTCGGTAATTCCCGTCGATGCGCAACCAGAGGAGAATGTCGTTGTTCAACGGGGTTATACTCAATGCGTAGTTGCAAGTGTGAGGTGTCGTAGGTTAGAGGAACGTGAAGAAGAACATGGAGTCGAACCCCTAGAATGCACGGCAAATGCGAATGCCTTGATTAGGAAAAAGTAGAGGTGTTTGCATTGGAGAGAAGAACCTGCGGTGAAGAAGCGATCACAACAAAGGCGCGTCGGCGGGATTCACGGAGGGCGAGTGCGGAGCGGGAGACTGTTAGCGGCGGGAAGGAATGGGAGGCAACGAATGTGGTGGTTGCCGTAGGTCTGCGCGAGGTGAGGAGTGGGAGGCAGGGATGTGCTGTTCACTAGAGAGGTGCCACTTTTTTATTTCTATTTCTCCGTTTGAGTTGTTTGGGATTGGAAATAAAAAAGCACATTCCAAACGACGATATAGAAATAAAAGCGGCACCTCTCCCGTGAACAACACATCCCTGCCTCCCGCTTCTCTGCTCGCACAGACATAGGGAAACCACTCCATCCGCTACCTCCCGCTAACAGTCTCCCGCTCCGTACTCGCCCTCCAACGAAGACCCCCGACGCTTCTCTCTTTCGATCTCCTCCCTATCACTGCCGCCCTCTCCCCCTCCGCACTCCCCCTCCAACGAAGACAGTCGACGCGCCTCTGTTTCGATCTCTTCTTTACAACTGGTTCTTCTCTCCAATGCAAACACCTCTACTTTTTCCTAATCCGGGCATTCACATTTGCTATGCATTCTAGGGCTTCGACTCCATGTTCTCCTTCACGCTCCTCTAACCTATGACTCCTCACACTTGCAGCTGCGCATTGAGTACAACCCCGCTGAACAACATTATTCTCCTTTGACTGCACATCGACGGGCACTACCGACGCATCTATCTACTGCTGGGTATCGCTGGATCACTCTGTTTCGATCTCCTGCAAGATCTTCTTTCTACGACTGTCGGCAACTCCTCCTCAACGCATTCAACGCCTGGACTTCCTCGCCCCATCGTAGGTCCTCCTCTCCCCTGAAACCTCCTCTACTTCTTCCTAATCTGGGCATTCACATATGTTATGCATTTTAGGGCTTCACAACCATCTCCCCCATTCACCATCTTCTGAACTATGATTTCTCTTACTTGCAGTAGCGCAGTGGCGACAAAGTGGTTGAAATAACACATTCTCCTCCGGATTCAAAATCACACATCGACCGGATCTCGAGGTTCCTCATCTTACCTTACCATTTCGTATAGTCCTTGAATCTAGGTTCCACATTCAACTTGCCAAGATTTATTTTCCCAGCAATCCAGAATCTTAACTACATATAAGGTCTCCATTATTACAAGGAACTCCACCCTTTAATGGAACTCCATACCTTCAACGACATTAACACAATAGATTCTGTAGGTAGAGGAATTAAAGTGAAAACATACTGCATAGGCGTAAATTTTTATAACACTTCTATTGATAATGGTACATTAGTAATGATCTCCGTTGATAATGGTTCAATCTTCCCGCACCATTTACAAATTTTCATAAGGTGTGTACATTGCAATGCCACCTTGGTTACGCAACGAAGAAAAATACAATGAATCGACTTATTCCTACTCATGTTCAATGTCTTGGTGAACCTGTCGCCCCAATGCAACATCAAAGACAACCAATTTAAATGTTGCACGACCTAAACAAATACGCAGACCTGTTAAACACATACTACAGTTTGATGGGAATCCATCGAATCATGCACCTGGAGGGGTTCGCCGCAAGGAGGGACCCGCGTTCATTTATTCGCGCAGGAAGACTTGATCGGATCGCCGATCGGACTCCGCGGTTGCGTCCGGGACGTCTCCGCGAGTCAAAAAACTATTTTGATGTATTTTAAGGGCCGAACCCAACGACCAATCATAGCCATTGATGGGGAAGCCCTAACTTTTCTTTTCTTATAAATAGGAGTCTAGAGGGCTGAATTGAATCATTGCAGAATTTGGAGAACACTCATTCCCGGATTCAAGCGATCCCTCCCCGGTGCCGACGCCGTGGAACCCTAGGTGACGACTCATAGGTCTCCGAACTCCTCCCCAAGGTAATCCCTACCCCCACCTTCGTTTTCCACCCTTCAAACCCCCATTCCCACCGCCGGAATCCTTCCAAAACCCTCCCTCCAAACCCCCGGACTACAGTTCCAGCAAGCCGACCGCCCCTTTTCCTGTTCTGCCGCCGTCGGTCTCAAGCAGCCCCACCGCCGGCCTCCTCCAACCCCAGCCCGCCACCACTCCTTCCCTCCAAGCCGACCACCCCACTGCCTCCTTTCAACCAGCCGACCACCAAACTCCCCTCCCCACCGCCCGGAAACCCTTCCAAACCCTAGCCGGTCATTCCTCTCATTCCCTTTTCGTGGATCCACTACCAAATCGCCCTTTTATCTAGATCCCGCTAGATCTGAGAATTTCAGCCCTTGTTCCGACGTTTGCCCCCACCCCTATTGCCATTTTTGTCCGGATTCGCTCCTAGACATCGGATCTACCCTTCCCTGGCCCGGATCTACTTATACGTGGCCAGATCCACCGTTTTATTGTCCGTTTTCACCGCTTTCCGCCGAGGACAGCCACCGCCCCTGTTGCTTCGCCACCGGTTCCATCGCCGATCGCCGATCTACACATCCGACCCTTCAAATCTTCAGTGCCTCGGTTCAGTCCTCTACTTTGTGAGCTTTTGCAGCATTGTACTCTTTGATTCAACATTTTCATTTGGGTGATTTATTATTGTTTGTTGCTATTCCTGTTTGTAGAACTTTGTTTTGGTGCCCTAATAACTTGCAGGAGGAGACATTCGCCGCGCGCTTCGCTTTGGCCCTCCGAGCGGAGGAAAGCATTATAATATTGCCAAAATAAATATTTGCTTGTTCTATTTTAATATCTGTGTGGTGCTGAGTTCTCCTTGCTTACAGTTATTTGTCGAAACATTGATCATCACATGACATATAGGTTTGGATTAGCGTGTCACCCTTGCACTCACACCTAGCGTTGTAGGTTTTGTGCACCCGTAGCTTACCCCTACATCACAGTTACTTACACTATGATTATTTTAGGTCTTTTAATCTTGTTCTTACTTTCAATCTAACTCTTCATCAACTCACAATGCTTCACGTGTCTCTATATTAATCCCTTTCATTTACATAATGTTTTATAGTAAATCAATTTGGACTTGCAATTTGACTGCTCTGAAGGGCATAACTGGATACTTAGTTTCATTTGTTTTGAAATTTGACTGCAATTACACTGCACAATGGAGTTGAATCTACAATGTTTTATAATAAAAAAAATTTTGTACTCCATTTTGACTGCAATTACACTGCCATTCTCTTCATGTTACTTCATTGTCTTACTTTTAAGTTAGATTCATTTATTTTCATTGTAACTTTCAATCTCTTTTGTTAGTAACTATAAGTTCATTTACCCATGGATACAATCAAATGTATGCATTTGTTACGAATATTCACGTCGAACGTGGCGCAGACTGATGAAGGTGAACCGGGCGCGTCGGGAGCGGCTTGGATTGACGAGGACGACCCAGGCGGGGCCGGCGGGGAGGAAAATTAATATTCAGTTTATGTTTTATGTTATCTTATATTTCCTGTTATTGGCACCCCCCTGTTATTGACTCCCCTCCTCTATAAGAGGGGCTGATTTGGATTTGAAGGTTATGCTGGTTGAATATTGTGTTTTCTCTTTCTCTCCTAACCCTAATTATCTCTCTCTTCTTCTATTCCTCTTTCTCTCCTCCTTACCGCCGGCAACCCGCACCCCGTTTATCACTGGATTCCCGAGTACCTATCAAACGGTTCCAACCTGCCTCTCCGCCTGTTGCTATAGACGCTGATCGACGAATCTCCGCTCTCACGCCTGTTCACAAAATCGCATATCGCGGCCGTCCCTAATCCGCATCACGACTTCATCCTGGATAGCGGATTCGAGCCTTGCGTTCCGTCCTTCCACGCGAGACGTCCCCCGCAGCGCGGCGAGCACCCGGATCGCGTCAATCGCCGTTGTTAGGGCTTCTCGATCGCAACCCTGCATGTCGCCACACCCTTCTCCCCACATCTTCGCCGTGCCTTCCTGCTTACTGACCGCCGCGCCTTTTCCTCCAGCCATTGCAGCCCCGTGTTCCTGCTTCCAAACCGCCGCACCCGTTCTCCATCCATTGCCACTGCGCCTGCACCGGCCCTGCCTCACCCAGCCTGGTACTCCGCCCCATGTCGGTCCCGACCCGCCTGCGTTGCCACGCCCGAGCACCAGCCACCTCCATAGCCCCTACGACCCGGTCCACTGCCGAACTGCAGCAGGAGGACTCCACCGAGGCCCTCCTCCGCCATGTTGACGCCCAGGAGTCCCTCGTGGCCTCCATGCATGCCTCTCTTCTCTCCCTTCACGCCAAGTTCGATGCCCTACAACCCGCCGCCTCCTCTTCCGCCAACGAATCCACGTGCCTGGCCGTCGGCGCGTTCATCCTCGGAGCGACACCCCTCCCGTACATTGGGGACTCCGCCGGCCTGCTTCTTCCAGGCCGTCCCGCCCTCGCGTTGGACCTCCCCACCTTTGCTGGTGTGGACCACCCGATTGGGTGGATTGCCAAGGCGTTGCAGTACTTCGACCTCCACCATACTCCCGGGCTGGATAAGGTCTCTACTGCCGTCGTAGGACTTGACGACTCTGCCTTCATTGGGCTCGGTGGCTACGACAGTCCAACCCGACGATCTCTTGGTTGAAGATCAAACAGGAGATGATCCGCCTCTATGACAATCGCTATTCCGGATCCGCCATCGAATGGCTGTGTGGGTTCCGCCAAACCGGTGCATTGGATGATTACATCGATGAGTTTGTGTCCCTCGCCACCCATGTTCCGGGCTTATTGCCGGGTCATTATCTCGACTTCTTCATGCAGGGCCTCTTGCCCAACATCCGCTCCCGGCTCCGCACTCACCACTCCGGACGATTTTCGATGCCCTCGACATGGCCCGCCTCATGGAGGCAGATTTGTCTCCTCTGCCATCGCTGGTATCAGGCGGACCTCCGCTGGGGGGGGGGGGGCGACTGTGGAAGACCGTTACTCTAGAGACACCCGCTCCTCGGCCTTCCCCAGCCGCTCTGCCAGGCCGATCGAGCCCTCCTCAACGATTCTCTAACCGCGAGTTGGATGACCTCCATCGCAAGGGGTGTGTTTCCGCTGCTGTCAACCCTATTCTCCTACCCACATCTGCGCGGTCAAGGAGTTCCGCGTCATCATCAGCGACGTCGACCCTGAGGTTGCCTTGGCTGACTTTGAGGCCCTGGAGCTCTCACCGGAGGATACCCCTCTCGACCCCACCGCATCTACATTCCACTGGTTTGAGCTATCTGGCGCCTCGACGGGCGGAATCTCCAGCCAGCTGACCATGCAGCTTCTGGGCACACTGAGGGATTGCCCGATCATCATCATGGTTGACAGCGGCGCAAGCCACAATTTCATCTCTGAGCACCTGGTGCAGTAGCTCCGTCTTCCCTTGGTTCCCTCCCCGGACGTTGCGGTCCGCATGGGCGATGGGCCCTACTGCCCATCTCAGGGTTGTTGCACTGCCGTCTCTATCTCTATGGGGTCCTATTCCGTGATCGCGGACTTCTACACATTTGTCCTAGGCGGTCTCGACGCCGTGCTAGGAGTGGCTTGGCTCCGCACACTCGACGAGGTATGCGTCAACTTGGAGACTATGTCCATGCAGTTCCTACACGAGGGACAACCATGTCGCCTCGTCGGTGACTCCGCCCTCCTATGCTCTCCTTTCTCCCTCGGCAAGGAACCAGATTTCTCTCTGGGATTGCCACCAGCGCAACTTTCTCTGATTCGGAAGAAAGACGACAGCTTGCGTCGAACTATCCAGCCAAGCTACTTGGTTACTGCTACCACCTTCAGGGGGACTCTGGCCCGTAGGAGGTCCTGATCGTTGGGTCTTACCGTCTGGAGTTCGATTCCATGAGGCTATTCCAGGATCACTGCTGTCGCCACCTCTCAGACTACTGCCTTGGGGACAAGACATATTTCCTAGACGACGACATTGTTATGGATATTCACGGCGAACGTGGCGCGGACCGATGAAGATGAATCGGGTGCGGCTTGGACGGACGAGGACGACCCAGGCGGGGTCGGCGTGGAGGAAAATTAATATTCAGTTTATGTTTTATGTTATGTTATCTTATATTTCCTGTTTTTGGCACCCCCCTGTTATTGTCTCCCCTCCTTTATAAGAGAGGCTGATTTGGACTTATGTAAGGTTATGCTGGTTGAATATTTTGTTTTCTCTTTCTCTCTTAACCCCAATTCTCTCCCTCTTCTTCTATTCCTCTTTCTCTCCTCCCTACCGCCGGCACCCCCTTTATCGCTAGATTCCTGAGTACCTATCGACATTCATCTTACAAGATTCTCAACTTCTTGAAGGTTCTTCTACGTCACAAGAGAATGAATTGACAACGTGCCACCACATCGCGACAACAACCAACGCGAGAATAACGTGATGCACAGAACGCAAGGAGGCGCGGACTCCGTGCTTTTTGAAGAGCACAAAATCAGAACAAAATGCCGTCAATTCGCACCGCTGTTTCTCTTTTACTTTGATCGTGGTTTGCAGCGCGAGCGCATGAGCAGGAGGGCGGCGATATTAGTGTTCTGCGGCAGGTCGCTACGCCCGATGTCCTAAATTACTAAATACACGCTCAAAAAAATATAATAAAATGATGATCTGGACGCGCTCGCGGTCTCAGATCGCCAATCCGATAAGCGCCTCCTGCGCGAATATACAAATGTGGGCCCCGCCGACTTGTGACCCGTTGTCTGGTGCCGATCTCCATCACCCCCCCTAACAATTCTATCTCACCTCACAAGTATGAATATGGTTTTGGATGTGCAAGCAGATGTTCACTCTTTACCTAACGAAGAGTGATTGTGTTTGAAAGTTTGTCTTTAAAAGCACATGCTTTTATTTTTGATAATTGGTGATATGAAGACATCGGTGGCTAGAACAATTCCTGTTTGCTTTTTTCGACCTGTGCAAGTATAGTACATCAAGTCCCTTGAAACTATTATAAAGTGTAATAATAACAGTAGAATAAATAAATAACAAGAATTATGCGAACAAAGGAAACAATAAGTAAAACTAGTGCTGAAGGACATCTCTATGCATGAAAACCTATTGGCGATTGCCTTTATTTTTGTAATGACATAAAGAATTTAGTGCAAGTATCCTAACTTGATTGCATCAGCATACAAGCATATTGATAACAGTATGCTACATCCTGATACCAATATAATGTACTATATTTTTATATTCTTTTTTTTTTTGCATTCAAGGAAAGTTGTTGCAATTGATTTTTATACGTGATGAAATAATATCCAATATCACTAATTCAAATGGTTAGCATTTATCTTATCGAATTTACTATTAATTGCCATGAGATCACGACACTACAATGGAGCAGAACTGTCACATGCTCATGGTCCTCCCAAGAGAAGGATTTGTACGGTTGTACTTCTGCCTAATCTCATATTTCTCTCTCCCAGTCTCTCTTTCTCTCTCTCTTGGCCTTGCTTCATGCACATTAGGCTTAAGGCTTTCATCTAGTTTCATTCCCCCAAGGTTATTATCCCTTCATTTCCTGGCATCCTTCTTCCTCTGCACATTTTACTATTGTTCTCATGCTATGTCTAGTGTTTCGGACATGCAAGCGTGTGCTCGGTCTTACACTGACGAAGTGTGACAATGTGCGATAACTTTGACTGTGACATTAATTCATGTTATTAGAAACAAATTTTTTTGCCTTGATTTTGGATGATATGAAAACAATGGTATATAGAACATTTCCTGTCTATGTATTTTGCTTCTTAAAAAGGGATTGTCACTGATAATTTTCTTTTACAGATCAACCACTTGATTTGATCGATCTGTGCAGTTATAGAGCATCAAGCCCCTTGAAACTGTAATTCTACTGCTATGGTGAGTTTTATTCATTTGCCTAATTTTATGATGTTGTTCAATTATATATTACCATTTCGTTGTTTGGTGATGCTCGGCTAATCTGTTCTTGTGTGGTCTATCTAAATTCAAAATATTTGGTTGGTCCGATCTTGTTCATATCAACTTGAATAAGATCAGAAACTACCCTGTTGTTCTGTGAATGACCTTTCTGAGCATTGTTCTGTGAATGAACTTTCTGAGCATTTCTTGTCTAGATAGTTGAGTTCACATCGTCACAAGTGCAGTGAAACATAGATTAAATTTTGGTTGTTGGATTTTGATCACAATGCAAGTGGTTAGAGGATAAAAATGGAATTTTACTGTATAATTCAGTAACGTTTTAATTTTAAGTTGATATCATTTGAAATAATGATGCTTAAATTCACTTAATTCACATGGAAGTCTGATGCAACCTGAGGTTGCGTCTTACTTTATTATTTTTTAAAATTTGTCACAATTGTGTAGCGCACGTCTATATTGCGCATTTTTTATTTTCCGTGCTCGTTATTATTTTGTTTTATCGCGCACATTTGTGTCGCACAATTTTACCCAGCTTATTGGTGTGACCGGCCGATAAAATCTTAAATGAAAAGGTTCGTCAAATTAGTAGTGTTGATTTAGGCAAGCAAGTTTGATTTGTTTAAAAAAACATTAAGATATTATTTTAATTATTTCTGAAATTATATTTAGGATTGAATATAATTTTAGAATTATATATTTGGGGAGTTATCAAAATTTGTCTCATTTAGTGTCTATGGGAGTTATCTTGAGATCAAAAGCCATCATTTTCTTTCATTAATTCTATTAAAAACTCACTTTATAACCAAAATTAGTCCCCTCATTTATTTAAAACACTCGCCTCTCTAGTCACGTCAGCGTGGGGAAAAAGACGAAACAGAGGAAATAACCTTTTTCTCTATTTCGACTTCCAAGGGAGCGCCACCACGCCCTCCGTCTTCCATCCGCCGCCCGCCGATTGTTCTCGATCGAACTCCGCCACCATCTCCGTGCTCCACCCGCCGCTCCGTCGCCGCAAGAGTCCTCCGTGGGACCCGACGGCCTCTCCTTTTTCCGCTTGGAACTTGACGCACCGGAACTCCTCTCCCTGCCGAGTTCGACTGTTTCACTCCCCCCTCCTGAGCCATTGCTTGCTCGCCTGGCTACCAAGCATCCTCCTAAGGATCCGGAGTCCCCCGAAGAACCTCCCTCATCCCTTTTCTTTGGGGGACGAGTTTCCAGCAACCAATCATCCAACTCACAAGTTCGTGTGCAAGCTCAGTAGCCGGTTAAGAGCCTGGTACTTCCCTCTGTTTCGTGCTAAGGATCCCTCTAGGCTCTACCAACCAAAAAACTAGGTCTGCCACTCGCAGAAGCTGAAGGTATACCCTTTCTTCCGCGTCTCTTGCCTGTGATTGCTAGTATAAAATTATGCTTAAATGTTTTAGTTCTTTAAAGTCAGAGCTTGTTTGCCCGGATTAGCATTACTTCCTATTTGTCGTTAAATTTTCATCTTTATTGCCATTTTATCATTTAGGGGTGCTCGTGGAAGTATTAGTCAAAAATAGAATGCGTGCGAATGATAGCCCTCTTTGCGCGTATATGAACTCTAGGGCGGACTTCATTTGAAAATATTCGCAAAATTTTAATTTTTAAAAAAATCTGTCATGTTTTATTTTAAAAAAAATTATGTGTTCACTGTTTGCTTAAAAAAATCAGTGAAGTTTTTTTAACTTATTATGAGTAAAAAAAACTTATGAAGTTTTTATTTAAAAAAAATGAGTCGCATAGATTGCATAGACGCCAGCATAGGCGACTTAGCCAACCGACTGGAAGAACTGATTAAGACGACAGAATCACTCACTGCCAACGTGAGAGACACGGGCCAAGTCGTGAACGGGTTAAGGTCCCCCATTAATAACTTAGAAGTCGAACGACACCTAGGTTTGAATTAAGCACCATATCAAAATCCTAGGCGCGGGCAGCACAACTCTACACCAGCAGAGGCTGTGCAACCTGACCCTGGACTCCGTCGCCAACCCCGTTGGGACAATGTAGTTAAACTAGATGTAGGTGATTTTGAGGGTCATGTGAAACCCGAGAAATGCCTCGATTGGTGTGAGCGTGTCTAAAGATTCATGGAATGGAAGCAAATGCCTAACCGTCAGGTTGAGTATGCCATCCTCTAGCTTAAGGGACCCGCACTAGTCTGGTGGGTTCAACTAGAGCGGACCCGAGGCCTAGCACCTATCACCACATGGGTAGAGTTTAAGTTGCAACTGCGGAAGTGATATGTCCCCTCGGACTATCTACAAACTCTTTATTGAAGGTTTCACAACCTTTGACAGGACAAGCTTTCCGTGGATGAGTACACCCACGAGTTCTTAGTGCTGCATTCTAGGTTAGACCTACACGAGGAGGATGATATGATAGTGTCCCGTTATCTGGACGGGCTCCGTTATGCTATTAGGAACGAGCTCAAGTTGCACGACTTTAGTTATTTGGGTGAAATGTCTAGTAAAGCACGTAGAGTAGAGGCCACCCTTTAGAAGAGGACGTATGGGCATAGGTCTACTGATAGGCCTTCTCGAGCACCGCCACCACTAGACCCACCTCTAAGAATTCTGATCCTCCTCATGTCATTACTGGGACCCCAGCTCCTCCCACCGACCCCTTTTGGGGTAAGGAGCTCTTGGGTTCCAAGCCTAACATTGGAGTATTTCGATGCTTCAAGTGTATGAAGCCTGTGCACAAATCTTCTGAGTGCCCGCGACGCCACTTCGTCGCAATTATTGATTCCTCTGATGGGCATGAGCCAGAATATGAAGTATTTTATAGTGATTCCAAACCTGAGCCCGAGCCCGATCCTGACAGCGTGATCGAGGTTGAAGGAGAGCAAGCTGTGCACTTAGTTTGTGTTCTTCGTTATAGCTTGATTTCCCCTAGTGAGACCACTGAGCGTGATTTTCAGAGGAATGAGGTTTTCCGTACTACTGCACGTATTCAGGAACAATTTTGTTCCATCATCATTGGCAGCAGTAACATGAAAATTTCCGTTTTCCAATGTATGGTTGAGATGCTAGGACTCGAGACACATCTCTTGGAGCGGCCTTACTACTTATCTGGGGTTAGTAGTTACCTGACTTTGCCCTTTACTCATCGATGCCTTGTGGAGTTCTCTATAAGGGATGTGTATCGGGATTCTGTTTTGTGTGATGTTGCACCCATTGATGTCTTCCATATCCTGTTAGGTAGAGCATGGCAGTATGATAGACATGTCGTGCATGATAGTGTGAGGAACTTCCATTCATTCGATCACCGTGGGCACAAGATTGTTCTTCTTTCCCAGAAGAATAATTTTGTTCCTAGGGCACCTGGGAGGACCTCATCATCATCTCCTTCGCCTTCCTTAGTTACCACACCACCACTTTTATTTAGCGTGCCACATTTCTGCATGGACCCCTACTCCAGGAAGAAGTGCTTGACTTCTGTGAGTCATTTTAGTCGTTCTGCTAGCGCTACCTCATATTGATTTTATATTTGGCGCCCACGCGTTTAGCTCGCATCATTTTCCTGTGAGTGTAGGCGAAAGCTTGGAGTTTCTTTGTCTGATTTCCTATCTTTCCAGGCATGGACGTATTAGGAGAATTGAGTCGGTCCCTTTACTTTTTTTTCCCAATAGGAACACGCGTTTTCAAGGCTTTTTATGGAAAATTTTAAATGATAAATTTGGGATCATGTTAAAATTTTGTGGCACTAGTCGGATTTTCGTGGGTATTATCATTGTGATGATTGGTCTTGGTTTTGTAGTCGCACGTAGGAGTCTAGCAGGAGTGCGTATAACACCATATGATTTAATGATTCCACAAGTTGATCTCGCTTGCTTCCTGTTTTGTTTCTCACCTCGTTCCTTCGTTCCACCCTACTCCCCACTTAATGATGCTCCCTTATTTGTTGCTCTGATTTTTACTGGTCATTTACATATTTTGCATGAAATTATGACTAACGGTTCGCGAACAACTTTGGAAAACTTCAACTCCATGTCTGATTTTATCACTGAGAGTTGTCTTTTTTCAATGGAGATTGGTTTCCTGCATCTTTCAGGAAAGATAGTGTATCATCAGTTCATGTGCAACAATGACAGGACCTCCCTTTGTTCCACTTTCTACGACAACAGGGCAGTGATAAAGTACTTTCTCAGCTTGACGCTTGGATGTTTCAATGACAGGTTTTATCATATTCTCGACGGGGTCGAGCTCTCTCAACCCCGAGTTTTACATATTTTGCATGAAATTATGACTAACGGTTGCGTCTTACTTTATTATTTTTTAATATTTGTCGCAATTGTGTAGCACATGTCTATATTACACATGTTTTTATTTTGTGCTCGTTGTTAGTATTTTGTTTTATCGCACATGTTGTGTCGCGCAAGTTTGTCCGGCTTATTGGTGTGACTGGCCGATAAGACCTTAAATGAAAAGGTTTGTCAAATTAGGAGTAGTGTTGATTCAGGAAAGCAAGTGAGATTCGTTTTAAAAACATTAAGATATTATTTTAATTATTTTTGAAATTATATTTAGGATTGAATATAATTTCAGAATTATGTATTTGGGGAGTTACCAAAATTAGTCTCATTAAGTGCCTATGTGAGTTATCTTGAAATCAAAAGCCATCATTTTCTTTTATTAATTCTATTAAAAACTCCCCTTATAACTGAAATCAGTCCCCTCATCTATTTAAAACTCCTTCCCCCGACGAAGGGGACTCTTCGGTGCCGTCACCATGTGTACTTCCGCCTCAGATGAGCGACCCTCAACAGTCTCATGGTCACTCTGGTTCCCTGAAGATCACCACCGTCCCATTAGATGACACAAACTATCTTGAATGGCCCCGAGCGGTGCTACATGTCATCCGCAGCCACCGGATGTATGGCTACTTCGATGGGACTATTAAGGAGCCCCAACTGACTGATCCCTCTTGGAAGCGATGAGACTCATAAAACTCCCTGTTGTGTCCTGGCTTCTTCACTCTATGTCTCTGAATGTTTACCGGAGTTACATGCTGATGGATTCTGCTTTTGATATCTGGACCCGTGCCCGGGAGACATACTCCCAGATTGGCAGCTTTACGCAGGTTTATGAACGTACTTGCCGCATTTTGGAACTATGACAAGGGTCTATGATGGCGTCATCCTTTTTTCTGATTTCGAGCGACTATACCAGAAATTGGACTACTTCTCCCACTTCACTCCAACATGTACTGCGGATCCTGTTTAGCTCCAACAACGGGAGGATTGCTTTCGTCTCCATGTTTTCTTGATGGGACTAAAAATGGAGTTTGACATGGTACGTACGTATATCCTTCACCGCACTCCGCTTCCGTCCCTTCGGGAGGCCTTCAGCATGATCCTGGGTGATGAAGACTGTCGGAGGTCCCTTACTGCTAGTGCCCCTCCTGATCGCTCTACTCTCACTAGCGTTGGTCGTGGCCAAGTTCTCAGCCCTAGCTCGTCTGCTCCTATGTGTGATTATTGTGGCCACAGAGGTCATACTCGGGAGGTGTGCTACAAGCTCCACCCTCATCTTGCCCCTCGTGGTCGTGACCGTGGACGAGGGCCGGGACGAGGGGGGCCATCGCCTGGGTGGTGCCAGACCTCATGATACTGCTTACTCTACAGACGTCTATGACGAGACCACCACTGCTGTTCCCGGGCAACTTACTGCTCCTGAGTTGGATGCATTCCGCCATCTTCTGCACTCTCAGTCTGATCAGCCTCCAGGTGCTTCCGCCTCCATTGCCACTATTGCTATGCCGCGTGCTCATGCTGCTACTGCCTCCCCGTCTGAGTGGGTGCTTGATTCTGCTGCCACTCACCACATGAGCAGCTCTTCCTCAGGTTTCCTCTCTTACACTCCTTTGTTTGGTAAAGACAAAATTATTTCTGCTAATGGTTTTTTGTCTCCCATTGTTGGGAAAGGCCAGATTTCGTGTTCTCCCTCTATCTTTCTGCTATCTGTTCTTCATGTCCCCTCCTTTCCTCGCACTTTCTATCAGTGACATTAGTCGCTCTCTTAATTGCTCTGTAACCTTTTTTTTCTGATTCCTGTGTTTTTCAGGAACTGGGTACGAAGCGGAACATTGACAGTGGTAGGAACCGCGGTGCACTGTATTACCTGGATCAACCTACCTCTCAGGCTCTCTTCTGTACTCCTGTTACAGCTGATGATGTTCGTCGCTAGCACCTGCGGCTTGGACATCCTTCTCCTCTCTATCTTAAAAAATTGTTCCCTGTTTTTCCCCCTTTTTACAAACTTTTGTCTGTGATGAGTCTAAACATGTGAGACAGTTCATCGCATCTAGCTTCTCCTTGTAACACTCTGTTTGATATTGTTCATTCTGATGTTTGGGGACCGTCCCTGTTTTATCTACCTTTGATTTTCGTTGGTTTGTCACATTTATTGACTGCTTTTCTCATACAACTTGGGTGTATTTGCTCTAAAAGCAAAGTGAAGTTTTCCATTGTTTTCAGCTTTTTCACAAAATGGTTCAAACCCAATTTCAGGGGGTGGTTCGTGTCTTACGTAGTGATAATGAGGGGAGTATGACGATTGGGGAGTTTTTGGCTCGTATCTCGCTAGTCATGGTATCATACACCAGACCATGTGTGTTCACACCTCTACCCAAAATGACGTTGCTGAACAAAAAAACCGGCACCTGTTGGATGTCGCCCGTTGTCTTCTGAGTGCTATGTATCTTCCTAAATCCTATTGTGGCGATGCAGTTCTTACCGCTGCACACCTTATCAATCGGCTTCCCTCACGTGTTCTTAGCTATGCTACTCCTCTAGCCTGGCTGTCTACTATGACTGTGGTCTATACTTCTCACCTTCCTCCTCGTGTATTTGGATATGTATGTTTCGTCCACATCAATTTTCCCCATCGTGACAAATTTGTCCCTCAGACCCTCCGGTGCATGTTACTCGGATACTCTTCCTCTACGAAAGGGTATCAGTGTTACCATCCTCCCACTGGGCGTATCTATTGCACTATGGATGTTACCTTTCGGGAAGGGGAATCTTTTTTCTTGTCATCGACTCATGCTCCTCGTGAGGGGGACAATACTGGCGATAGGGATGTCCCTCTCCCTCTTCTTCCTTCTCTATCACCACCTGTGTCTCAGGAACAGGGCCCTCATATTCCTGTTTCTCTGCTTGATATTCCGACATCTCCTTTCCCTCACGTATATTACCGCCGCTCCTCCCGTATACAGGCTACTAAGGCTCCGCCTCTACCAGTGCCCTTCCCTCTTTTGCCTCAGATTCTGATGATGCAGATTTGCATATCCCACCTGCTCTGTTGAAAGGTAAGGTTGCATGTACTAAATATCCTATTTCTAACCATGCGGCGTACCATCATCTTACCCCGGCCCACCAGGCCTTTGTTGTTTCTCTCTCGACGGTTGTTGTTCCCAGGACATGGCAGGAAGCATTGGGTATTCCGGCCTGGACTCAGGCTATGGAGGAGGAGATGCCAGTCTTGGACCAAAACCATACGTGGGATGACTCGCCCCTCCCTCCCGGCAAGAAGGCTATTGGCTCGCGATGGGTTTTTTCAGTCAAACAGAATCCAAAAGGGAAGGTCGAACGGTACAAGACACGGCTGGTTGCTCAGGGGTACACTCAGACTCAGGGAGTTGACTACCAGGAGACCTTCGCCCCCGTGGCTAAGATGGACTCTATTCGGGTTTTGTTGTCCTGCGTGGCCTGCATGGACTGGGACCTTCATCAACTGGATGTTAAGAACGCGTTTCTCCATGGTGAGCTCAATGAAGAGGTATACATGAAATTCTCTCCTGGGTTTGTTAAAAAAGGAGCTGAAGGCCTTGTCTGTCGGCCAAGGCGGTCCTTATATGTCCTGAAACAGTCCCCCAGAGATTGGTTTGGCAGATTCCTCACGGTTATGCTCAAATTTGGGTACAAACAAACATAGTCTGATCACACTATTTTTATTCGGAGACGTGTTCAGGGTGTTGTGGTCCTTATTGTCTATGTAGATGACATGATAATCACTGATAATGATTTGAAAGAGATTGCAAATCTCAAGTCTCTCTTAGCTGCTGAGTTTGAGGTGAAAAACTTGGGAAGGTTACGATACTTTCTGGAAATTGAGGTGACTAGATCGGATCGGGGTATCTCTATATCACAGCGGAAGTATGTCCTAGATTTGTTGCAGGAGACCGGTATGCTTGGTAGTGTTCCTGCAAACTCTTCGATGGAAGAAAATATGGAATCTATGAAGACGGTGACAGTGACCCTGCCGATACCACTCACTATCAGAGATTAGTTGGGAAACTAATATATTTGTCTCATACCCGTCCAGGCATTATTTATGCTGTTGGCATCTTGAGTAGATATATGCATGCTCCCAGGGTCAGACATTAAGAGGAAGCATACCGTGTGTTACGGTATTTGAAGAAATCCCCAGGCCGTGGTCTTCTGTTCTCCAAGAACGACCACCTGAGAATTGACGTCTTCACTGATGTTGATTGGGCAGGATGTCGTGACGATCGGAAATCTACAACAAATTATTGTTCCTTTTTCGAAGGAAACCTAGTAATGTGGCGCAGTAAGAAGCAAAATGTAGTGGCTTGATCGAGCGCTGAGGCAGAATACTGTGCAATGTCTCAAGGCATGTGTGAGGGTCTATGGTTGCATACCGTTCTATATGACTTGGGATTTCCCGTCACGTCCCCCTTCTCCTTGTTTTGCGACAACAAGACAGCCATCAACATAGCTCACAATTCAGTCCAACATGACAGGACGAAGCACGTGGAGGTGGATCGACATTTCATCAAGGATCACTTGGATAAAAAGACGGTAGTCATACCATTTGTCCACTGTAAAGATCAACTAGCAGATGTGTTCACTAAGAGCTTGGGAAGTAACTCGTTCATGGATAACATCAAAAGACTTGGAATGACCGACATCTTTCATCCGACTTGAGGGGGAGACTTGAGAGTTATTGTACAAGTCGTCTATTCCAGACATTACTATTATTGTCCGTAAGTGGGTTTAGTCCCACACCGCGAGTCATGTTGTTATGTATCATTGTATTCCTTATATATTCCGCCCTTTGTGGAAGAATAAAGCAATTAAGCATTTCCATTCAACTCGGACTTCATTTGAAAATATTCGTGAAATTTTACTTGCGCCGCAATATTTTAACGAAAATCAGCAAATTTACTTTTAAAATATAAAACTAGACTTTGGAATGCATCGAAGTCCCTGCGGTGCTCCTTGATAAATGATTACCGTTTAGTTTTTGATTAATTGTTTTTTTCATTAATCTTTACCATATGATGTTTTTTTGATAGTTTCTTAGTTATCATATATTTTATATTCCAGAATTACCTTATCGGAGCATTCAAGTCCCCATGTAACATAAAGGTCACATTCTCTGATTCCAAAACAAGGAAGCAGGTGAGCTTCGAACCCAGTATTGCAATACAATATTCTTCTGCTTGCATAAACAATCATTTGTTTTCTTAAACATACATTGTAAACTTATAATTAAAGATACTGATTATTATTAGTTTCTCTTCATAAAGCTTTTTAGCTCTTTTATCAGGCTTCTATAAAGAAGGAAAATGGACAGACGGCAATGGTGTATCTCTTCCAAAGTCAAGAAACAATTGCTGGAGAGGTGCTTCCAATCAAACACATTCCTATCCTGCATATAGATGTTTTTTTTATTTTATAAATTTGGTATATAGAACAAGTTTCAGAACACCATATTATTCTATGTTTTATCTTATATATGCAGGTGTCCATAGAACCTTTTCATGGGAAAAAGGTTGAGCATGTTGGTGTTAAAATTGAGCTTCTTGGTCAGATAGGTATTACTTCAAATATATTTGTTCTCAACCATGCCTATTCAATTGTAGATAGGTAAATAGGTTTCAGGTGTGGTTTTCTTAAAATACTTATGACTTCAATGTTTATCGATTCTTGAATCATAAAAGGTGGAAAAAGGCCTTTACGTTTCTTTAGATATAGCCATATAGATTAATTTGACATAGATTTATGAAATGTATGCCTTACTATCATTTTCAATGTTCACATATCTTCGGATGTTGCACATATGTTCCGAGTTTTCCCCATTTTTTCTTTACCACAAGGAAATATTTGTTTTCATGGGGGTTATGAATAAAAAAAGGGCAGCCCGGTGCACAAAGCATCCCCACACAACGAGGGTCCGGGGAAGGGTCCCACCACAAGGGTGAAATGTAGGCAAACCTTACCATGCATTTTTGCAAGAGACTGCTTCCAGAACTCGAACCCGTGACCTCAAGGTCACACGTCAACACCTCAACCGGTGCGCCAAGGCTCCCCTTCATGGGGGTTATGAATCTCTTTAAAATCATTCAATAGTAATATTGTATTCATAGTTTTATTACTTATTTAACACAACTTGTTTTATGAATCAACATCTTTTCCATTTTTTCCTGAAAAGAAATTGTGCATATTGACTTTCCTTTCAAACTTCCTCCAATTTATCACATAGGACTCTACCTTTATTCATATGAATTTTTGTGTGTTCCTAGTGATGTCCTCAAGCTTCATATTGAGGTTTGTTGTTTCATGCATTCATATAGGCTCTCAGTTTCCTATTTATAAATTTCCCAACTCTTTGTTCACCCTTGCTCAATCTACTATGCCCCAATTACTGTTTAATTCTCCCATGTTTTCCTTTTTGTGGGGCGACGGGGTGCTGACTTTTTCACATACGTATGCTTCCTTCATAGAAAATTTGACAAGAATATTTCTAGATTTTGACATTAATATTGTTTAAATCTGATAATTACAGCATGAAAAGTTGTGCTCAGATAATATCAAAGTAGCAAATTTAACTTCTACAAGAAGAATAGTAATGCTAATATGTATATCCTTTTGGGCGATAATGATGTCATTAACAATTAACTTGAGCTTGGAGAAATGCAAATGTTTAACTTCTGCTTGGAGAAATTCAAATGTTTAGATGAATATATTGATTATTCTAAGAATGCTATTACCTATTGTTGACAAGAAACACAGAGGCAGGCAAATAAAAAAATGCAAATGAAATTGTTGTAAAACTAAATGTAATTTGTGAAGCTTGCACAATATACTAATTATATTGGTTATTACCACAAAAATGAGGTGAATGCAAAGAGAGTTCAAAATTTGACCTCAAATAATTTGGATAAAGCGAATGATAAAATACAAGAATACATACTAAATTATTTCATCTCGATGCTTTATGATGTGATCACTCCTCAGTCTTAGGGCTGAGCATATTATTCGAAAATCGAAAATCGCTCGAAAATCGTTCGGAAATTTAGCTGAATCGGAATCGATTAAAATTGATTCGACTCAATTTGAGTCGATTCAATTCGACTCGAATCTGATTTCGAGTCGATTTCGAGCCAACCCTGAATCGCTCGAAATATGATTCGAATCAACTCGAATTAATTAAAAAAATTATGTATTTATTAATATATTCTTATTTTAAGATTAAAAATAACAAAATTTAAACCTAAATAAAAAGAATGAAGGCTTTAAGTGTTTCATTTGCTAAATTTATAGGTTGTCCAATTTTATTTTGAGCAAACTAGGAATAAAACAAAAAAATGCTAAATTTCGAGCCGACTTGATTTGATTTCGAGCCGACTCGATTCAATTTTGAGCCGACTCGATTCGATTTCGAGCCGATTCGATTCGATTTCGAGCCTACTCGGAATCGAGCCATTTCGAGTCGAGCCGACTCGACTCGAAATCAATTTCGATTTCGAGTCGATTTCGAGCCGAGTTCGAGTCGAAATTTTCGATTTCGAGCCGAGCCAAAATCGCTCGAACTCGACTCGATATCAGCCCTACTCAGTCTGGACTTTGCTGCCCCACACTCCTTTGACGTCTCTTAAAACCACCGTCGAGAACACCACTGCGTACTTAGATGCTAAATATTACACTGATTCACTATTCATTCGACGGGCTCTCATTGTCAAGTACAATGTCGAATACACTAATTCCCGGCGAATATAATAGTAACATTTCTTGTCAAATTTATAAAATACCATCATGAATATGGTGTCATATAATGAAGCATTTTTCTTGGCCCTAAAGTAGAGAAAGTTGAATTTTCGAAACCCTAATCGATCTTCATCCAACCACTTTTCTATTAGCCTCTCTCTTACTCGAGAAGATTTTTTATCATTGGTACAACGTACCAACCATCATCCATTAACCATAACAGATGAATCTAGATTCTAAAAGTTTGATTGCTTGTGTTGGGAAAATCTTTTGGATTTGTTGGCACAAAATCCATTAACCATAACAGATGAAACTAGGTTCTAAAAGTTTGAATTGCTTGTGTTGGGATAATTCCTTTGATTTGATTGTACAAAACCATACATACTTGATGATGTGGACTACTTAGACATGCAAGTAGTTCACACCTCTAAAGAAGCCAGGGGGAGCGACCTTGAAACAGAAGGAAGAAGCCCGAAGGAGGCCAACAAGGAGTTGAGAAGAAATGACATGACCTGTTTAGAAGAGATAGAAAAGCGTCCATCATGCATGTGCTAATCAGGGACTCGTACTCTGGACGAGTTCCCGATCAGAGATTTGAACGCCGATCACAACTCTTTGTTGCAACACTCAGCGATCGGTCAAATATCGGTGTTCGCCGACCGAGTTGAAGCCATTCACCGACCAAGCTGAAGTCATTCGCCGACCGAGCCTGGTTTCTCCTTGCTCAACTATAGAAGACTCTGCGGCCGCTATTTGACGATCAAGGCTCAACGTTTGCTGACCGAAGTCGATCTGATTGACATTCTTGTCTGGATGCAGAATAGAGCTGTTGCAGAGTCAACAAAGCTAAAGCTGTCCTATGCCACACTTATCTTCTCGGATCTCGAGAGTAGACTAGAAGAAGATAAAGTGTTTTGCCTTAAACGCTCTCCAATCCTTGAAGTCGTTGGATGCACAACCGCTATAAATACTATGAGAACTTGAAGGTTAAAGGCAATAAAAATATAATGGCATGAGAGATCAAAGAGAATGTAGAAGCAGCAAACTAGAAGATCACATAGAGAATGCAGATCAAAGTGCAGCAAAAACCCTCCTCTCGTCACTCTCTCTTCTTCCTTTTCAATGTAAATTGTGCTCTCATCTATTGAGATTCAACTATTTCTATTCTTCATCTCCTCTTCCAATATCCCCTTCTTAGTCTCTCATCTTTCACTCTTTGTAAAGGTTACATGATCTCCTTAAAGATCTGTGTAGGTTTGCTAGTTTCCTAGTACAAAATCTTGGTAGGGCTTACTAAATCTCCCATCAAAAGATTAGTGAAGTGGTTTTGGAATCTCCATTGCAAAGAATTTTGTAGAGTTCTTGAGCCTCTAGTTGGAAAAGGCTCTGCGTCCTGGATTGACAGTGATTCCCACAGTTGGGGAAGAGAAGACTACTCGAACATGTATTATTCCGGGGAATCTCTATAAATCTCTGTGTTGTCTGTGTGAATGCACTTCTTTTCTGATTTTATTTCTCTGTGATGAAATATTTTATTTTATTCTTATAAAAATAACAGTAGCAAGTGTGACTCAAGATGACTACTTCTTCCTCCTCTCTCACAAATATTCAACACCCTTATTTTCAAGTGGTATTAGAGCTAGGTTACCTTTTAAGGGTTAAAACCTTGGTGTAATGATCCAACCGGGACTGAAAATTACTTCTTTCCTCGAAAATCACAGTTTCTAAAAAAGTATGATGCCAAAACTTTCTTTTATGTGCAATCTTTATTTGCACTATGAAATCATAAGTTAGGCTATATAGGTTTTTGTATTTCTCCCTAGAATCTACTTTATATCACAGGAGTATAATCTAAAGTGAAGCCCTCCATCTTCCTCCAGAGAATATACTAGAAGAATAAGAACACAGAGAGGAATAATGGAAATATGAGGAGCAAACCCTGCAGTTGGAACTATGTGTCATGTAAGTTCTTTCATCAATCTCATATGACTTTGTTCTCATCAAATAAGAGAAGATTGTTGGGAAAACCCCTTGGATTTGATTGTACAAAACCATACATATTGATGATGTGGAGTGGACTACTTAGACATGTAAATAGTTTCCTTCTCTAAAGAAGCCCGAGAGAGTGACCTTGAAGCAAAAGAAAGAAGCCCGATGGAGGGCAGAAAGGAGCCAAGAAGAAATGACATGATCCGCTCAAATGGGATCAGAGATCGTCAATTAAGCATTCGTCGATTGGGTATTCGTTCCATGTACGAGCACCCAATCTCCGATTAGAGATCTGAACGTCGATCACCGCTCTCTGCTGCAACACTCAATGATCGATCAAAGATCGGTGCTCGTTGAATACCGTTCACCAATCAGAGATCTGAACGTCAATCACATCTCTATACTGCAATACTCAATGATCGATCAAAGATCGGTGCTCGTTGAATGACGTTTGCTGTCCGAGATGAAGCCATTCGCCAATCGAGCCTGGTTCCTCAGCGCTCAACTAGGAAAGATTCTGCCACCACCGTTCGCCGACCAGGGTTCAACTTTCACTGAGCGAACTTGGTCGGATTGATGTTCTTTTCTGGACGCAGAATAAAGTTGTTGCAGAGTCAGCAAAGCTTAAGCTGCCCTATGCTACACCTATCTCCTCTGGTCTCAGAAGTGGACTAGAAGAAGAAAAAGTGTTCTGCCTTAAATCCTCTCCAATCCTTGAAGTTGTTGGATTCACAACCGCTATAAATATTGTGAGGACTTGAAGATTAAAGCCGGTGAAAAGAAAAGGGCATGGGAGGTCTGAAGAGAATATAAAAGCCGCAGATTAGAATATCGTATAAAGAATACAGATCAAAGTGCAGCAAGAACCCCCCTCTTCACTCTCTCTTATTCTTCTTTCATGTAAGTCGTGATCTCATCTGTTGAGATCCGTCTATTTCTATTCTTCATCTCCTCTTCTAATATCCATCTCTTAGCCTCTTCTCCTTCACTCTTTGTAAAGGTTATAAGATCTCCTTACAAAATCTGTGAAGGTTTGCGAACTTCCTAGTGAAAAGGTCTCGGTAAGTGATGCGCTTTGCGACGCATCTTAGCTTTGTTACTCCTTTGCATTTGTCGTTTATTTTATTTTTGTCGTTTATTTTTGTTTGCATTCGTTATTTAACCCAAATGTACTTCTCATTTTTTTTATTTGTAGCTCTTCGGGTTGACCGTCCGTTGAGACTTTTAATAAAGAGGTCCGGTAATATAGTAATTAGGACGAAGACAGCAGGCTTAGACTAATTCAGAAAAACATAAAAAATTAACAATAGAGGAGTCCCGGTAATTAAGTTGATTGTGTCATGCCAAAGGAATTATGATGACTAGGCCAAAAAATATTATGCCAAAATTGGGCACTTGCCAAATTGACGAGGAAAAATCTCATGCCAAAAAAAGAGAAAAAAGACGAGTCGCTGTTATTAATTGGCCCGTGCAAGGAAATTACATTCATTCCGGACAAGAGCAGAAAACGAGATTTTTGTTTTCTGCACAGTGCCGACTGCCCCTTTCAACCTACCGACACCGTTCACTTCCAGAGGCGAGTCCCCGACGAACTCCTCCCAGCCGCGTGCCCTTCCAGCGCCACACGACGCCGGCCTCTCCCGCGACTCTTCCGCCAGCGCCGCGCCTTGCCTGGGCGTGCGGATCGCCGTCGACTCCAACACCCGACTCCGGCATCCTTCTGACGTTGTGCCACCGCGACTCAGAGAAGATCGACGCACTCACTCCCCTGCGTGAAGGAATTTGGGCAGGCCAACCTCCCTTGGAAGATCTTGGGTACTTCCGCTCCGATTTGTCAAGTTAATATTCATGTGTTCTTTCAAATAATCCTAAGCTTGCCGTCAAACGTTCGACTACTTGTTTACCGTATGCTATTTCATAAATTATTGTTTGTAGATCCGGCTTGTGGTGGCATAGGTTTCGCGGAGGATTTGAAGCCCTAAAACGCGGACGAGCTCCACTCGAACGAAATTAACGAACCTCTTAACGTCTAAAGCGACGAGTTTGATCTGCGCGTGAAAACTCGATTTGGCCGCTCGGCCCCCTTAATTAAAAGCCAATTAATTTTCAAACCATAAATTTCTATTTTTTTAAAAAAGTAAATTTTAATCGAAGAAATTGATTACTTTCAAAACCCTAAATTTGAGTTTACATCAGTTTGGTATCTGAGGGTTTCGATTCACTTCTACCGTGGATCGGTCGATCCGGCGAATTTAATTTTTCTATATTTTTTTTTAAAAAAAAGAGATTTTAAAATTTTATTTTTATTTATCGTCTTTCCAAAAAAGAAAGAAAATAAATTTGCTTTTCTTAAATAATTTTTTTTTCTCCCACTCGAGAAAGCCCTCTCAAAAACAAAACAAAAAATATATATATTTTATGTAAAAGATTTTTTCAAATTTTTCGATGGAAAAACTGGTCGATCAGTTAGAAAACAACATAGGAGATTTGGCCCGATGCATGAGTGATTTGATGAAAACCGTCGAGACGCTCACCACCGGTATGGGTAGTGTCACACATATCATGAACGGACTGCGTACGTCGGTTAATAATATTGAAGGAACCTTGCACGCCAACTGAACACTTGCCCCGTTGGCCGAAAACGACCCTGACCACAGGCCTCGGGAACTTGCACACCCCGAGTAGTATCACACATATCATGAACGGACTGCGTACGTCGGTTAATAATATTGAAGGAACCTTGCACGCCAACTGAACACTTGCCCCGTTGGCCGAAAACGACCCTGACCACAGGCCTCGGGAACTTGCACACCTCGATCCGGACGCACACAACGAACCACGTCACCAACCTCGTTGGGGTGTGGGAATCAAGCTGGACGTGGGTGATTTCGAAGGGCGAATAGAGCCCGAGAGTTGCCTAGAATGGTGTGAACGGATGGATCGTTTCCTGGCTTGGAAACAATTGCCCCAAGCTAGGCAAGTTGAGTATGCCACGCTTAGACTTAAAGGATCCGCGTTAGTTTGGTGGGGACAATTAGAACGGTCTAGGTTCAATTTAGGTATGCCCCCGATCACAACATGCTACGACTTCAAAACTCAACTGAATAAGAGATACGTTCCGTCTGACTGCATACAAACCCTGTATCGTAGATTCCATAATCTACGTTAAGACTAATTATCTGTTGATGAGTACACAAACGAGTTCCTAGTCTTGCAGTCTCTCCTCGACCTCCGAGAGGACGATGACATGACCGTTTCCCGTTATCTGAACGGGTTACGCTACTCCATTCGAGATCAGTTGGAACTCCTTGATTACAAGGATTTAGGAGAGGTTACGAGTCGCGCACGTAGAGTAGAGGCACTGCAGAAACGGACTTCTGAGAATAAGACTACTGACAAGTCCCACCCGACTCACACTTACACTCCTGCCGGGTCCTCTCGACCGGTAGCGTCCACAAGCACCCCATCACTCCTTGCCCCTCTCAACAAGGGCAAAGAGATTGTAGGCACTAGACCTCAGCCTGAGACGTTTAGATGTTTCAAGTGTATGGAGCCGGGTCATAAGTCTTCTGAATGTTCGCGACGCCACTTCGTTGCCATCATCGATTTTGAGAGTGGGTCAGAACCTGAGTATGGGGTCTTTCTTAGTGACTCCCCGGCTGACCCGACCTCTGAGACTGAGTTAGAGAGTGAGTACGAAGTTGAGGGAGAACCACCTGAGCAGCTAGTGTGTGTTCTCCAACATAGTCTCCTAACTCCCAAGACCCCAATTGACGACGATTGGTTGAGGAATAATATTTTTCGTACCACCGCCGCATACAGGGACAGTTCTGCTCCATCATTATAGACAACAGTAGTATGGAGAACTTTGTTTCTCAATGCATGGTGGATAAACTAAAATTAAAAACGCAGCCCTTAGGAAAACCCTACAGTCCATCGTGGGTCACTAGTAGCACTACCATTCCTATCACACACCAGTGTCTAGTCGAGTTTTCCATAGGCAGTACGTATCAAGACGCTGTATGGTGTCATGTAGCTACTATCGAGGTCTGTCACATCCTGCTAGGACGACCTTGGCAGTACGATAGACACGTAGTGCATGATGGTGTAAAGAACTCTCACTCCTTCGAGCGCAATGGTCGTAGGATCGTTCTTCTCCACCAGAAGAATGGACTTGTTCCCAGAGCCCCAGAGAGGACTTCACCACATTCTACCACTGTATCTGCGATATCCTTCCCCTCCGCCACCATGTTGCTGACAGGATCCCAATTCCAGGAGGAGATGAAGGATATCGAGGTCGTCTATATGTTATCTGGTATCGACACCACCCCCACTACATTAGACATCCCTAGTACGGTGCGACCTCTCATTGACGAATTCTCTGAGATCATGCCCGAGGAGCTGCCCGATCAGCTACCTCCGATGAGAGACATACAACACTGCATAGACCTCATCCCAGGAGTTAGCTTACCTCATTTGCCTCACTATCGTATTAGTCCGAAAGAGCATGAGGAGCTGCATAGGCAGGTGACTGATCTGATTTCGAAGGGTCACGTTAGAGAGAGTATGAGTCCGTGCGCCGTCCCCGCACTCCTAGTTCCTAAGAAAGATGGAACATGGCGTATGCGTGTGGATAGTCGAGCGATAAATAAAATTACAATCAAATATCGCTTTCCGATTCCCCGATTGGATGACATGCTAGATATGCTTCGTGGATCCCGAGTATTTTCAAAGATTGATTTAAAAAGTGGATACCGCCAGATTAGAATTCGACCTGGGGGCGAATGGAAGACTGCGTTTAAAACTAAGGATTATACGAGTGGCTGGTGATGCCTTTTGGGCTATCCAATGCTCTCCAGTACGTTTATGCCAGTGATGAATCAAGTGCTTAGACCACTCATAGGAATTTGCGCAGTGGTATACTTTGACGATATTTTGATTTATAGCACTGATCAGGATCAACACATGATTCATCTTAGACAGGTCTTAGATATATTATGTGAAAATAAATTATATATAAATTTGAAGAAATGCACGTTTTTTACTGACAGTCTGACCTTCTTAGGATATATCGTTTCTTTTGAGGGCATTAGAGTTGATAGAGAGAAGTTCAAGGCGATAGAATCATGGCTTAGTCCTAGGACGATTACCGAGGCTCGAGGATTTCATGGGCTACCCTCTTTTTATCGACAGTTTATTCGAAACTTTAGTACCTTGATAGCACCTGTGACTGACTGTCTGAAAAAGGGATTGTTTATTTGGACTAAGGAAGCCGAGCGAGCGTTTCTTTTGGTTAAAGAGAGACTCACGAGTGCACCTGTATTAGCATTGCCTGATTTTGAGAAATTTTTTTAGTTGACAGTGACGCATCGATCGTAGGCATTGGAGCAGTTTTGAGTTAGGAGGGTCGCCCCATCGCATTCTTTAGTGAGAAGTTGAACGTGGCGAAGACTAGATATTCTACCTACGACTTAGAGTTTTACTCTATCGTTCAGGCTCTCCGACATTGGAGATACTACCTGATTCAGCGCGAGTTTGTGTTGAACACTGATCATGAGGCTCTGCAACATCTGAACTCCCAGAAGGAGATCAGACGTCACGCCAAGTGGGCTGCTTACCTGCAGGAGTTCACGTTTCACTTGAAGCACAAACCCGGAGTCACAAACCGCGTAGACGACGCACTTAGTCGTCGCACACATTTATTAGTCACCCTGCAGCCGTGCATTATTGATTTAGATTCACAACACGACCTATACGCCACTGATCCGTTCTTTCACGATATTTGGAGCTCATGTCAGCACAGTGACTCAGTGAGACTGATCCCACCACACAGTACGTCATCAGTGAGGGTTATCTGTTTAGGGGAACCCGCCTTTGCATCTGCAAAGGACCACTTCGAGAGACATTACTTAGGGAGCTCCACTCGTCTGGGTTAGGTGGACACGTAGGCCAGTCTAAATTATACGATCTCGCCAACGCACGTTATTATTGGTCAAATATGAAGCGTGATGTCACCGAATTCGTTAGACACTGCACCACCTGCCAGATGTATAAGGGACACACACAAAACACTGGCTTATACACCCCCTTACCGATACCTGAGCGGCCATGGGATGACGTCTCGATGGACTTCGTGGTAGGACTTCCTCGCACTAAGAAGAAGGCTGATTCTATCTTTGTAGTCGTAGACCGATTTTCAAAGATGACATATTTCATTCCGTATAGAAAAACTTCTAGTACTATACACTGTCGCCGACCTTTTTTGTAAAGCAATCGTTAGACTTCACGGAATTCCTAGGTCGATCACTTCTGATAGGGACACTCGTTTTATGGGGTATTTTTGGAAGACACTATGGGTCCGATTAGGTACCAAACTCGAATTTAGCAGCACATATCACCCTCAGACCGATGTGCAGACTGAGGTCGTTAATAGGAGTTTGGCGGACCTACTTAGGTGTTTGGGGGAGAATCCGAAACAATGAGATCTTATACTGCCACAAGCTGAATTTGCGTTCAATAATTCTACAATCGCTCAACTGCTAAATCTCCTTTCGAGATCGTTTGCAGATTCCCTATACCACATTTACTTGATCGCCACTCCCTCCCGAATCATGAACGTATTTCCTTTGATGCGCAAGCCCATGTTGATTATTTAAAGGAATTGCATAAAAATATTACTAACAAATTGCGAGCGACTTCTGAAAAATATAAATCCATAGCCGATCGTCATTGCCGGGAGTTATACTTTTCAGAAGGAGATTGAGTGTTTGCTTATTTCAGGAAGCAAAGATTCACTCCAGGTACCTATCATAAGCTCCAACAAAGGAAGTTTGGTCCGTTTCAACTCCGGAAGCACATTGGCGAGAATGCGTATCTCCTCGAGTTGCCTGTGGAATTCGGTACTTCGCCGATATTCAATGTGGCCGATCTGACACTGTTCCATGGAGACCCACCGAGTTCCAGTCCCGGACCACCGGCCGCAGCTCCAGAGATACCACCAGACTTGGCACCATCACCCATACCCACAGTGGAAGAGATCGACCAGGTTATCGATGTACGTGAATTTCACACTCGTCACGGGACATACCAACGCTACTTGGTCTCATGACGGGGATGAGATATCACAGACAACTCTTGGATTACCACTGATGAGTTACGACGACGACGACCCGACCTCTCCGTTGTCGGTCTCTGCAACTCCTCGTCGGGGTCGAGCTCTTTCAACCCCCGGGGAATTGATGCGCTTTGCGACACATCTTAGCTTTGTTACTCCTTTGCATTTGTCGTTTATTTTTGCTTGCATTCGTTATTTAACCCAAATGTACTTCTCATTTTTTTTATTTGCAGCTCTTCGGGTTGACCGTCCGTTGAGACTTTTAATAAAAAGGTCCGGTAATATAGTAATTAGGACGAAGACTCAAGCTTAGACTAATTCAGGAAAACATAAAACATTAACAACAGAGGAGTCCCGATAATTAAGTTGATTGTTTCATGCCAAAGGAATTATGATGACTAGGCCAAAAAATATTATGCCAAAATTGGGCACTTGCCAAATTGACCAGGAAAAATCTTATGCCAAAAAAAAAAAGAGAAAAAAGACGGGTCGCTGTTATTAATTGGCCCGTGCAAGGAAATTACATTCATTCCGGACAAGAGCAGAAAACGAGATTTTCATTTTCTGCACAGTGTCGTCCGCCCCTTTCAACCTTCACTTCCATAGGCAAGTCCCCGACGAACTCCTCCCAGCCGCGTGCCCTTCCAGCGCCAGACGACGCCGGCCTCTCCCGCGACTCTTCCGCCAGCGCCGCGCCTTGCCTGGGCGTGCGGATCGCCGTCGACTCCAACGCCTGACTCCGGCATCCTTCTGACGCCGTGCCACCGCGACTCAGAGAAGATCGACACACTCACTCCCCTGCCTGAAAAAATTTGGGCGGGCCAACCTCCCTTGGAAGATCTTGGGTACCTCCGCTCCGATTTGTCAAGTTAATTTTTATGTGTTCTTGCAAATAATCCTAAGCTTGCCGTCAAACGTTCGACTACTTGTTTACCGTATTTTATTTCATAAATTATTGTTTGTAGATCCGGCTTGTGGTGGCATAGGTTTCGCGGAGGATTTGAAGCCCTAAAACACAGACGAGCTCCACTTGAACGAAATTAACGAACCTCTTTACGTCTAAAGCGACGTGTTTGATCTGCGAGCGAAAACTCGATTTGGCCGCTCGGCCCCCTTAATTAAAAGCCACTTAATTTTCAAACCATAAATTTCTATTTTTTTTAAAAAGTAAATTTTATTCGAAGAAATTGATTACTTTCAAAACCCTAAATTTGAGTTTACATCAGTAAGGGTTACTGAATCTCCCTTTAAAAGATTAATGAAGTGGTTTTGGAATTTCCATGTAAAGGATTTTGTAGGGTTATTGAGCCTCTAGTTGGAAAAGGCTATGCGTCCTAGATTGACAGCGATTCCCACATTTGTGGAAGAGAGGACTGCTCGAGTGTGTGTTGTTTCAGAAAACCTCTATAAATCTTTGGGTCCTCTGTGTGAATGCACTTCTTTTCTGATTTTATTTCTCTGTGATGAAATATTTTATTTTCTTCTTGTAATATGTGTGATTCAAGGGGACTACTCCTTCCTCCTCTCTCGCAAATATTCAGCAACGCCCGACTTTCAGTTTGCACACATCTACGAAGCCTCATTCCAACAATCCTCCACGATTGCCGCACTTGTGGACAACACCAATTTCTCCATTGACAAGCTCAATACTAAGTATCAAGGTTGTAGATGTCAGATATCGGGGACACGTCAGTTTAGGGTTTTCATGTCAGTTTTAATATGTCGGAGGATATATCAGGGATATTTCATTTATCAGGTTTTAATATTTAATTATTTATATATATAATTTTTTTATAAATTTAATCATTTTTTAATTTATATATTAATATATTAATAATTTGATATTTATTGAACTCATAAATTTATCAAATTAATATAAATATTTGTGTTACACAAGTAATAATGGTATAACGCGTGAAATAAAACAAGAGGGAGCATAATGTTAGGAAGATGTCGATGACAATGGGCGATGAAGAACCTTTAGTCCATTATTCAAAGACCATGCATAATTGAAGTCGATGACGGACTTGAGCAAGGTAGAAAGCCAGAGGAAGGGAAAAACAACCTAAACAATGAAATAATTTTGATCTATTGTCTATTAAATTATAAACACTAATTAAAATAAATTTTAAAAAATCAGTCAATAAAATGTCGGGATATATCAACCGATATATCGGCGAATATATCGGTCAATAGTAGACATATCAGAGGATATATTCCAAAAGGATATTTTGCAAATCTTTATGTCGACAGACATGTCATGCCTGTCGGGCATGTCGGAGGATATTCACAACACTAAGTATTACCAAATCTTTACCACTCTCACCAATCTAATCCAGATTGTACTCATCCTTGATAATTGCTCCACATCCTCCCAATAACCCCCTTGTACCGTACCTCACTAGTGTATACTTAGAACCTTCTACAACCTACCAGCCAAATCCATTGCTCCATACCAACAACCCCTTCAATGGACACAACCACAACTTCTAAGTCCATCCCGTACACACTGACTTCCCCATTTAGATGTCTCTAAGACGTTAGGTTCGATCTTCAAAGCTACACAAATTTTCACCCCATCCATGAAGAGCAACGCCTCACCATTTCTTCCTTCTGTATAGATATCCTCACCCAAAGCTAGCCAATTTTATTAGAAACTTTTGCCAAATCCTTTTGAAGTGCATTAACTCCTTCCCATTCACCAATCACAAAACCTTCTACAACCTACCTGCCAAATCCGTTGTTCCATACCAACAACCCCTTCAATGACCACAACCACAATTTATAAGCTCGTCCCGTACACATTGACTTCCCCATTTAGATGTCTCTAAGCCGTTAGGTTCAATCATCAAAGCTACACAATTTTCCGCCCATCCAGGAAGAGCAACGCCTCACCATTACTTTCTTCTGTATAGATATCCTCACCCAAAGTTAGCCAATTTTATCTGAAACTTTTGCAAAATTCTTTGAAGCACTTTAACTTCTTCCCATTCACCAACCACCAATGGGATGTCGCCAAGATCACACTATCCACCATAGTCCACACCTACCAAGGCTCATTCAAATCACTCTTTAACCACACCATCGACCTCCCCAACAACTTGATGATGAGTTTGGAACCCTATCCATTATCCTTCTAAATCTGTTGTCCTCTCAAACAACTACTCCATCCAAAGTCTTCGGTCTAGCCAAGCTGCGAGAAGACAAGTTCGTTGGCCTACAGTTCTCTACATTATGCTCCTTCCAACCACTAATGTTTCTATACCCGCCTGCTACTTTACCCACCGCAATATCTTCTCTGTCGAATTTATCAAGCTCCTCTAGTATTCCACTTATTTAAGACTCAATTGTGATTTCCAATACCATTTATATACGCCATCAAAGAGAAAGATAAATAAACAAGTTGAGTTTGTTTTTTATTTTATGCAGACAATCTGATCTGCAAGGAACATGCTTTAGTAATTTTTTGATCATTTGTCTTTGAGGAAGAAATGGGCCAATAGTGTTCAAACTCATGCGCCTTTCAGAGTTATAGAACTTCCCTTGCTCCTATTTGTTTCGATTAAAAAGGATTAAGACCTTGCAGTTTGGCAACATCATGTTTGGGAGCCGGGTGATATGATTGCAACTTCCCACACCCCAAATGCATTGTTTTCCTAGGCGTGCAAAACAAAGTAATTAATCCAACCCACATTACTTAATAATGACATGTAATCATTTTACTTACAGGTACTAAATAATACTCCATGAATGAGCGAAATAAAAGTTGCATGCGCTCAAGCCTGGATCGCGCGTAGTTACGATGATTTACCTCAGTCTAAGTGGCACCACCCATCCTACCCTACTACCTTGAGGGTTCTCTGTCCTTCAGCCTCCCGAAGAGGAACTGCAAGTATCTTGAATAGGGATCTTGATTTGGGTTGATTATTTGCTGGAGAAAGATAATTGCCTAGATCACTAGTTTTGGACTTTAGATAAGTTCTCTTATGTCTTTACCTTTACTTTTTTGTTTGAATAACCCATATGGTTCACCTGCTATGGGTTCAGTTTATGTATGGCGAGAGGGAGTGCAATTGTCATTCATTATTCTCGTATTATTTTTATCTCGCCAAATAAAAAACTTAATAAAAATTGAAGGGATAATGACATACTTTAAAATAAAATAATAAATTAAATTTAATTATAAAAAGTTGTAAAATTTAAAATAAAATAATAAATAAATTTAATTTAATTATAAAAAGTTGTAAATTTAAAATAAAATAATAAATAAATTAAATTAAATTATAAAAAGTTGTTAAATTTAAAATAAAAAGGGGTAAAATTGGAAAGATGAATGTTTTACCAAATAGTGTTTTTCCATTATTTAATAGTATTGATAAATTTTAATCTCATTTTTTTCTGGAATAAAATTCAAGTCTTTCGAATTACGTGATCTTCCACCAATTTAGAAAGCAAGTTTGTAGACATTTCTTAAATTAAGGGTCTGTTTGGCTAAGCTGTGTCTGTGCATGAAACAGTAATGTAAAACAGTGGTGCAGGAATCAACTGTTTTGCAGTGGTGGAAAAATTTATGAAACTGTTTGGAAAACTGTATTTACAGTGTTGTGTGAAACAGTGGTGCAGAACTAAACAGTAATGAAAATTAAACAGGGATAAAATTAAAAAGTTCGCATAATTTATGATGTTCAACTTAGAATTAACAATTTGTTCGACATAAATATTTGCGATATAGATTTGTGAATTGATGATAGTCGTTTTTCTTCAACTCAAACAAATATCATCTGCAAAAAAGAGTTACGCCAGATTAGATAAATTTAATCTAAAATAAACAATTTATTTGTTGAAGTACATTTGTATGAATCGTACCTACGAGCTTGTTCTAATTGGTCTGCAATGAATTCTCTCAAAGCAGACATCTCAGATGCACCTGTCCCCTCATGTGTAACTGGCTTACGCTCGGAGCTGTGACCCTGTCGGTTCGTCGATGTTGTACCCTATGTTCGTATGCCTCAGGATGCACAAACGTTTCATCAAGATCACATGCTCTGAACTCTGGATCAAGCCTAGCTGAATGCCTTCTTATGTAATTATGGAGGGTCATTGTAGCCACAATAATTATGCATTGCTTTGAGAATGAGTATTGTGGCATCTTCCCAAGGATGCGCCATTTATTTTTCCATACGCCAAAGCTACGTTCAATAACAGAACGCAAAGATGAGTGCGCTTGATTAAATTTTTCACGACGACCTTCAGTTGGCCGATTGCCTCGAGCGAAGTCCGTCAAGTGATATCTTGTTTCTGGAAATGGTTTCAGAAGACCCGTCTCTAACGGATACCCAACATCCACCAAATAATATTTCCCTGTATTAAAATGATTTATTATGACCAAAAATTTAATAATAGTTGATAAATGCAATGAGAAATTTACCTGGAGGCGCATATGGAAATTTACAACTTCTATCTCGCACAACTCGGTGATAAATGCGGCTATCATGTGTCGAACCCTCCCAGCCAGGTACCACATATGTGAAGCACATATTGAAATCACACACTGCTATAACATTCAGAGTTGGTGATCCATGTCGACCAATATATACGACTTGCTCATGTACCAGAATGCAAGAATCCACATGAGTCCCATCAATTGCTTCAACGCAGTCCTTAAAATAAGGCATGTATCTGCCATCATTTTCAATATGAGCGGGAGTATTTATGAACTGTGGATCAGTAGGAGCTATGATATCCATTGAAAGACTTGACAGTGCACGTAACCCTTTCTCGAAATATCGACTAATTGTTTCAGTTGAATGTTGGAAGCATTCCACAGAGTTTCATGATGGTTAAGAATGTATAATGTCATTCCCAAGACCTCTCAAGTTGCAGTCCTTCTAGATCCTTTTAAACCATATGACTCTTCTAATAAAATCAATAAGTCACAAAATATTTGTTTGGACATGCGAAATTTATCAAAAAACCTTCCTGGATGCCCTTCTAATAACTCTGCCACCCATTTCTCCCCAGTTTGTTTAGAGGTCATGCAAGGTATCTTTGTAGGAGATGGCTGACTGTATTCATTTATTACAGCAGATGTTGTTGCAATGAGGTTTTGGTAAATAATAAATCGGCATTGGCGGTTTCTTTGGTGAATTAGCATGAACTCTTCGTCATCAATCATAACATCGTCATTCATGTTCTCTTCTGTCATACTGATAACCTAAGCAAAATATCATCATGAATGTAAACAAAGTATGAGTATCATAACATTAATTTCATAACATGAGTTTCTATAGAAACTTTAATCCAAAATACGAGTTTCACAACATGACAACTATAAACAGTAAAATATAACATGTGTTCCACAACATGCCAATTATAAAATAGTAAACCATTACATGAGTTTCAATACAAGAGTTCCAAAATATAGAGACTACAAAACATGAGCTTGATATAAACTAGATATTACAAAACATGAGTTCCAAAATACTCTAGTGATATTACATAACATGAGTTACAAAACATGAGCTTGATATAAGACCTTCACTTCAAAGATTCCATATAACGTTTCTTCAACCACGACACCTTCCTATCGTCTGGGAGATTTAAGAAAATTATCCTATTATTGAGATTTATGAAGTACAGCGTGGCAAAATCGTACATGTCCGTATCATCAAACAATTCTGGAAACTTCTCTAGCTCATGTACTGCCTCGCTTAACATATATATGCTAGGCGGAACAAGCGGTGTTGCAACTGTAAGGCCCACAGAACGTGTGACGTCGAGTAACCCTTCAACTCGTGCCATCATGGCCTCTTTTATGCCTGCTTCTTTTATGTTCCCTTTACGAAATCGTTTTATGCCTGACGACATTTTTGATGTTGAACCAACATCATTTCCTTTACTTCCACCTGTGACGCCATCGCATTGTTTGTCCCCACTATCGTTCATGTTAGTAGTTGGGGTAGCAATGTTTTCCACTACTTGATCGTCATCATCAAAAATAGGCTCGGGTTCAGAAAACATAGGGTGCATTTCTCCCATTGATGGGATCCATGATTTTTCTACTGAAATGAGTGTTTGGTCTATTGCCTAATTCAATCTCTTGTATACACAGGTCGCAGAATATGTGTACATGCGCAGTTTCCTATTGTGCAAAAACCGCACCTTCCTTTGGTTTACCCATCGTTCGCCTAAAATTGATTCCAAACCTTATTGGATGAATCTGAGAAGAAATGGATGTAAACTTGAATTTACTTGTTCAAAAACTATTTTTAATTAATTGTATGCTCTTCACAACTCACAAATTAGGAAGCTGGAACAGAACTAGAAGAAATCAACAAATGCAATTATTACAAAACATTTCAGAGATTTATCTCAATTCCAAGTTTGTCAATCCAAATTAATTCTAATCATGACACTTTTTGCAATGAGTTTGAATTCAGTAAATATTTAAACTATATACAAGTCCAACATTTGATACAAATACATAATCATTACTGGGCAAGCTTGTTTAGAGAACCAACTAACATTGCCATATCATAATTGCATGGTACTAGATTCTTTTCTACATGTGCAGTCATCATTTGGTGGAGTAGAAACATTTTAAAGGTTATGTTATCGCCACAATAAAAAAAGTACCTTACAATCAAGCATCAAAATTCTAAAAGGGGGGGGGGAATGGACATTGAAATACAAAGTTACAGTCAACTAAAAAATGCCAAAGAAACTCAAATCAAACATTCTCTGCGGGTAAAAAAAAATGCCATCGGCTTTTCCTTTATATATGGCAGATGAAAAGGCTCAAGGAACTCTCAAATCAAACATCATCCCACATTTTTTCAGAATATCAAGTTATTTTGGTAAAGGAACTTAACATAATGATGATAAACTAGAGATTTTTAATTCCAAAGAGAAGCATGCTAAGTGCTCAAACATTCTCTGCTTGATATATTATAGGGTAAAAGAATATGCACCGTTAACGTTACGATTTCCACAATAAACAGTGGACAAAAATTTCTGAGAAGGGGATCTTACCACCGGAGAAGAGCGGGCGAGAATGGTGGAGAAGATGCTGCAGCTAGGGCAACAGGAGGAGAACGACAGAGAAGACGCTGCAGCTAGGGCACAGGAGAAGACGTTGCAGCTAGGGCACAGGAGAAAATCGGGGAAGAACAAAAGTAGGCGGAGAAATCAGTCGTGTCGTGGTTTTTGGCGAAACGCGAAGCCGACGCTGTTCCACCGCGACTATCATTTTATTGTTTGGCGCTGCTTCCCCTGCCGCTGCTGCGTGCAGCCCCCGTGCCGCTTTACCAAACAGAGCCTAAAGAGAAACTCACCAAGACAAAAAGTGTATATACTTGAGATAAGAGAGGGAAGCCAATGTTTTTTTTTTCAATTCTGTGTCTGTGATGCGAATTGTTTTGCCAAGGTCCAAACCTGTTGCTAGTAGGACATCTGCTTTAATTGTGTTGACGAATTCTATTGCGACCACTACAACAACCTCACAATCAATTCCTCTTACTCACTATTGACTTGAAGGGCGATGACTACTCACTCTTGAGAGCGATCTCTTGACGGGAACCACTACTCAGTCCGACCCTCCTTAGTCATAAATCTCCACCCCTTCATCTTCCATTGCTTGCCTCTTACCCTTTACATCATCTTCTTCATTCATAATACCAAGATCTTACTCAATCAGCAGATGCAACACCCACAACTTCTTCCAAGGATGAATCATTAAATACCTTTAACTTCCAATGATTCCGGTCTACTTTTTTTTGTTATGATTGACATTGACAATAGACTCAACTGCTTTAACATCTCCAAGAGTCATGCTCCCATCATCAGGCATCCCTTTGCACATGTGTTAATTATGCCATCATTCCATGGAGCAGACTTGGTCGTGGGAGGACAATGATGCTACCTAAACTTTGTTGAGAAGAACTGTAGTAGAAGCACAATATTAATAAAAGTATAGCGCTCGCAATCTTGGTACTTACTACCACAATATTCTTGAACAAATTGTCCCTGGTGAAAATCCTTACCAAGGAAATGACCACTAGATAGGGAAATGAAGGAGATGAGGGAAAGCACCACTTCTTTCATTCAAAAATAATTGAAGGTCGCTCTACTCGGTGTCTTCACAGATGTGCAAACATGGATGGTGGTGTATGAGTCTAGTCGTATCGAGTCGAGTCGTAGTTATGAGTCAATTGAGTCTAGATGTTTTAGTGTGGTGCGTTTTTCTTTTATTGGGTATTTACACCAATGCCATCTTGACCTTATATAAGGGGATCCTTAGGTCATGTATGAGAGATATCAAAGGTTGAAATCAATTTCTCTCTTCTCTCTCAAGTTTCTTCCCACGCTCTCTCTAGTCTCTCTTCTTCCCCATTTTCTAGGGTCAGGGTTGAGCACGACTCTTCTTCTTCCTTTCCCCTCGCATTCTACGCGGGTTGAGCTTGGCTCCCCTTTTGTATCACCGCCTCACCGCCACCTCTGATGAAATCCCGAAGTAGGCCTATAATAAATTTGATATTAGAGTTGTCGATCCCTTACCACACCCCACAGTGCCAGCTCACGGAACGACAAACTTCCCGCCACACTCCTTTTTTTAGCGCCAACGACCAACTCCCGTGATCCTTTCCCTGGGAAAGACACCACTTTTAGAGCAGCTTATAGAAGCCCCACACCGTGCTTCTTCCAGCGCCAACGTTCACATTGTGCTTCTTCTTCCGGAGCCAACGACCAACTCTTATCCTTCGTTAAGCCCGCAGTGAAGCCTCACGCTGCGCTCCTCGCATGATACCTTCCCTTCTAGCGACTGTTAAGCAACTTCATGTTCCGCGTTCTTCCCACATCGACTCTCCAACCACGCTCCACGGCTTCGCACAATCGATCCCCACCAACAAGCTCATCCTAATCCAATGACATCGACAAAGCCGACCTTGACTTCGGTCGACGCTTCCTTGCGTGTCTTTGTTGGCCAACTCAGTGCATGCCTTCTTCATTCCAAGACAACCCCGTTAACCTTCTACTCGCCAGTATCGAACCACCCTCCCTTTCCCTTCCTTGATCCTTGCACCTTCATCTATCGAGCCACCAGTCCTACGAGTAGTTTCCGTTTTGAGCATCCCTCCTCCTGCCGTTTCGTGCAACTTTCTTTCTCCTGTAGTTTCGAACATCCCTCCTTCAACTGCCTTGAGGAGGCTCACCTGTTGCATGTCGATTCCATCGATTAATTGCTTTACTACATTAATTCTTGATTAGATTAATTCCTTAATGAATTAATTATGTTGGACATGAAAATCAGCGCTGTTGATGCGACTATCGTCCATTAGATGATGACTTCATATCAGGCCTTCATGTCGCGACTCATTGCTAACATCGACCGATTGCTCCTACTTCCCCCAGTGCAGCCGTCATTCCAGCTGACCCATGCCGCCGCCCACTCCTTTCCAGCTTGCCTGGTCCCACCACCGCCTACGTTTGCTCCGCCGAGGCTGGCAATTATGCCGCTGCAACCCTTGTCAATGCCAGACCCTACAGGCCGCCTGCAGACACAACTCCCACCTTCCCCGCCGTTGATTCTACTAGAGAAGTCGCTGCTCGCACTGCTGTAGAAGCTCCGCCGCTCTCTACAGTTCTTGTAGCCCCACCATCGCCATTAGTGGTTTTCCGCCCCGCAGTTTACACCACCGACATTGTCGCCTCCAAGACTCGTGACGTGTCATCCCAGTGGGTGTTGCCGCCACCAGTCCCCACCCTCGCCATTTTGCAGCCTCTACTCAGGCCATCTGCTCTGCCGACTCCTCTAGATTTGTTCCTTTCGCCGACCGTTCCCCAGTCGGCGCTGCTGCTTCTCATCTCCACCCCTCACCCACGACCTTGTCTTTCATTGACCTCGACCGACCATCAAGCACACTCTCCCTGACTCCAGCTCTGTCTAACAGTCTCCCCTCCGCAAGTGCGTCTGCTATGCAAGCTCCTTGCAGTTGTTTATGACTGTTAGATAATGCAGAAGAAAATAATGTAAAGGCCCATTTATAGGCCCATTTCTCCTTTCTCTTTTAGTCCCACATCTCCTGTATAGGATTCTTTCTTCCTCTCTTCTCCTATATATTTGTATTCTTTCTTGTATTTCATACACGAAGAAGTATATACAAGGTTGACCCTTTGTTTTCTACATGGTATCAGAGGTACCCGGTCCGGCCTGTCTCTGACCGCCCGACTTCTCTGTCCGCTCGGTTTCACTTTCTTACAGCGAAGGATTGGCCATCCTCCTTACCGCTCGGTTTCCTTTCTTACCGCGACGACTCTGTCATCCTTTCTTCCCGCTTGTTGTTGCGGCTTCTCTCTACTCTACCCGCCTCCTTCTCATCTCCCGTGGATCCACCTCTCTTCCCCCTTTATATAGCCTTCCTCTCTCTGGCTCGTGGACCCCACCTCAGTTCAGTTAGCTCTTTTTTTTACCGCTGCGGTCTCTCCCTTCTTCTCCTTACCGTTGCGGTCAACTCCTAACCGCTCGGCCTTCGCTTGGGTGCGGTCTATTTCTAAACCGCACTGTTCGCTACCTCTTTCCTGCGACGTCTGTCTTTACCTGTGGCAGCCTTCTCTTCTCATCGCGGATTTCTCTACC